>CM027096.1:7367594-7967594 GCA_015343265.1 Pao palembangensis | reverse complement strand
TCTTAGCAACCAACCCCAGCCCTTTAGTGGACTCTGATCTAAACGCTCCTCAGGCTGACACAGCCAAAGAAAGTGGTAAGGCTGACAGATGCTCCAAAAAGGACATATATGACAACATTTTCAGGAAATGTTGATAATGAGTCAAGGAACAAAGATCAAAGGCCAAGGGGATTTCATAAAGCAATCTGCTACGTTGTATAACTACTGCCTATAAATACATATAGTACTATACTACAGGTCAAAGTTACAATATGTAGGGAACTCAGCTTGATGGGGGTGCTTTTCTAGTTATGTATTGACTGATATTATCTGTCCCTTAAAGTGTTTTATTTTGATTCCTTTACAACAGACCTGACTGGGCCCTCATTAGGCTCAGTAGAAGGTGTTGGGGATGGACAGACTCAAGCTCTTCCTGGTACTAGCTGTAATTCTAAGGCACGAATGCTGGAAGAATGTTTGGCCATTCTAAGAGATCCTCAGGTGAGCTGCCAGAGCAGAAGAGAAGTGTTGTTCTGTTTGGTGCAAGGTTTTGGAAATCATAATTACACGTCTTCCTCCAGAGGGGGGCCCGTTTGCTCACAGACGAAGAGGTGATGACCTTAGTGACCTCTCGTAACATCTTCAGCTATAACCTGGAAGCCATCCTTGAGTCTCCAGAGAGAGGAGTTGCCATCAGGAGGGAAATGCTGTCATCAAAACTGCCTGATCACTCAGCTCTGGCTTTTCTGCCCTACAAGGACTACGACTATTCAAAGGTATTGGAGACATTTGAATGGCCCCCTAAATGACCTGGAATCATACCTCTGAGATAAAGTTTAACCTGGAAGAATGAGTACAGGAAATATGGCATGATGTTCCCACACAAGTCATATGCATGTGGAATTGTCTGATCAGTTGCACAAATTTAAAACTGATGCAATCTCCTGTCTAATCACCAATGAGATCATTCCGTCATGGTGTTGCATCTTCATTCACTGCTCTGTGCTCGCTCCAGGTGATGGGTACTTGCTGTGAGAACGTCATTGGCTACATGCCAGTGCCAGTAGGGGTGGCTGGCCCTCTGCTGCTGGATGATAAGCAGTTTCACATTCCTCTGGCGACCACAGAAGGCTGCCTGGTGGCGAGCACCAACAGAGGATGCAGAGCACTCTCTGTAAGTGTGGACTGTTTAGCAGGGATGTTCGGAACCTGTGTGTATTGTCACGCACGCGCTGAACTTGCTGGCTCTCTCCCGCAGCTGAGCAGCGGCTGCCGCAGCAGGAGCCTGGCCGATGGCATGACCAGGGCTCCGGTGGTGAGGCTGCCCTCAGCCTGCCGGGCAGCAGAGGTCAAAGCCTGGCTGGAGACGTCGGGTGGCTTCACAACCATCAAAGAGGCTTTCGACAGGACCAGCAGGTGAGAGGACATTTTGAGAAAGGATTGAATGCAGTTACTGGCACATCTTTTATGGATTGAAACTGAAAACTGCTTCGTTGTAGGTTCGCTCGTCTGAATAAGCTGATGGTTAGCTTGGCTGGGAGAAACTTGTACATTCGTTTCCAGTGTCAGACAGGAGACGCCATGGGCATGAACATGCTGTCAAAGGTGGGTTGTTGGTTTTCTTTGTGGTTATTTTTGTGTCCCCAGTGCTGTTAATGCTGTCTTTCTCAGGGGACTGAGGAGGCCCTGCGCAGGCTCCAGCAACAGTACCCAGACACGCAGGTCCTGGCGGTCAGCGGCAACTACTGCACTGACAAGAAATCCTCCGCCATAAACTGGATTGTGGGCCGAGGAAAGTCTGTGGTTTGTGAGGCAACCATTCCTGCGAAGGTGGTCAGGGAGGTAAAGACAAATTAGGAGAAACCCGAAAGATCAGAGCCTGAAGTGAAGACAGAAACATGGAAACCAATGCTTCGATGTGTGTGCAGGTGTTGAAGAGCAGTACGGCTGATCTGGTGGCGCTGAACATCAACAAAAACTTGGTGGGCTCGGCCATGGCTGGCAGCATCGGAGGATTTAATGCTCATGCGGCTAACATAGTAGCAGCCATCTACATCGCCTGTGGACAGGTAGTAAAAAAGGCTTTGAACCAAATCAGGTGCTCCCAATCTGGTGGAAATACGAGACGGTCACGAGTCTGTGTGTTTGTGTTGATGGTGTCAGGACCCAGCTCAGACGGTCGGGAGCTCCAACTGTATCACTCAGATGGAGGCTGCTGGTCCAGACGGGGAGGACCTGTACATCAGCTGCACAATGCCTTCAATAGAACTGGGAACTGTGGGAGGTGGCACCAACCTGCCGCCACAGCAGGCCTGTCTGCAGGTAGAATCACCTGAAAGACTGTATGTAATGATGACACTTGCTTCTCGATGTAAATTCTCGTCTGTCGTCTTTAGATGCTCGGTGTTCAAGGTACCAGCTCCAAGCAGCCTGGTGAGAACGCCCGTCAGCTGGCCCGTGTGGTCTGTGGCACCGTGCTGGCGGGGGAGCTGTCCCTCATGGCTGCACTAGCTGCAGGACATCTTGTTAAAAGCCACATGAGTCACAATAGGTAAATTACTCACTGTTTCGCTGTGGTATACTAAAGAAAGCCTGTGTCCTTTTATGGGGAGGCTGATTTTATGTTTCTTGTTGGCAGATCTCAAGTGAACCTGTCAGATGCTGCTTCTTGACACCTTTTTGACTTCAGTCTGACTGAAGGTGAGGTTAAATGCGGGGACCGGATCGTCTCCTTGCGCTGAAGGGATTTCAGCGCAAGGAGAGCAGCCACCATGTTTTCCTTGTAATATTTTAAAGACTTTGGGTTGAGCTTCGTTGCGGTTTATTGAACTGTGCCATTTTTCTGCAGCGTTCATTGTTGTTGGCACTGACAGCAGTGAACTGGTGGTCAGTCCGGAGTTGCACTGGTTTGAATGTTGTATTTGGTGCCTTTGTTAAGGCCGAAGTCTTGAGGCCAAAACAGAGCTTTCGTGTTAAACGGAGCTGCTCGTTGACTTTTGTTCCTAAATCTGTAAACTGATATCATCACAAGTCTGAATCATTCAGGGCTCAGCTTTTACACTTGCTTAGCTAACACAGATAATTACTGCAGAATCGGTGTAAATGTTGCTAAAGCAGTGATAGAGGATCCAAACTCCTGGATCTCTGAGCTTTTACCTGACACACCGTGAGATGAGTGTTGCTGTTCCTGAAGGGGAGGAGGAACTCGTCAGAGGGTTGTGCATAAATGTTGTCTCGAATAGACCATGCAAGTTGATCCTG
This sequence comes from Pao palembangensis, assembly GCA_015343265.1. Lineage (NCBI taxonomy): Eukaryota > Metazoa > Chordata > Actinopteri > Tetraodontiformes > Tetraodontidae > Pao > Pao palembangensis. The sequence goes on along the minus strand of CM027096.1, from coordinate 7,964,354 downwards.
ATGAACTTGCAGGAGATTGGAAAACCAAAGCCATTTCATTTAATAGACTTTTGTGGTACTATTATGTGCGTAAAGTGTTTATTTAAAGGAGGGAAGTTAGAGATTACGGCCTGCAGGGAAGCTGAGCAGTGGCCTTACATGGAGAAGTTGAGCCATAGCATGTTCTAGCTAGAATATTAAATTGAATTTCTGTAACTTTCAGACAACTGCACTGTTTATTTAAAATAAATAATGTCCACTCTCAACGTCTGCTTTATTATACTTTAGCATAAACAAATGTGGAAAACTAGGATCACCGCGTTTGACCGGAATGAAGAGTCAGGCTGTTATGTTTACAAAAATGTATTTGATTACATTCTTTTTCTTCAGGTTGTATTAGAAATATATGATTTAGGCAAAAGTTTGGGTTTTTTTTAACTTAAATCAGGTTGATTTAAACATTTGCATTCACCTCTAAGAATATAAAGCTACAAATCATGACCAAAGAAAACATTTGTGCTGTCCACATGAAGACTACTGACCACAAAGCTGTTGGTTGCGCTCATATTACACACGTTGACTGTAAAAATACAGAATGTGACCACCGGAAGCAAAACTACATGAAAATGTGCCTAAAAATGAATGAATACTAACTTTAAATGGAGGAAACAAATGACAACAAAAGGACTTTAAGGGAGAATTCAGCCATCAGGCACTTCACTAGAGAATTTGTGGGTGACTTAACATCCCCATTTTAGCATTTATAGCTATATTTTCATGTTACTCTAAGGCATTTGGGCTTAACTCAGTCATATAAAACATTTCAAGCCTTTAATGAAATGTTGACGCCATGTACAATAATCAAAATATGTGCCATCACGCTACAGCGTGCTACAGCCAGACACTCACAAAAACCTTTTTGTGCATCAATTGAGTGATGAACTCTTCAACTTGTTGCTCCGTCAAGCGCCCACGAGTGGCGGCGTCATGAGAGCAATGCATTTTGGAAAGGTCAAGTCTTACATCACAGAGGTCATGATCAGATGACATCCCTCTGGACATAACTAATGTTTTTAACAAATGTTAGCAGCTTATAAAGAAAGCTGGTGTGAAAATTCAACAAAATACAAACTATGACTGCAAAGAATTAAATATTTCAGTCTACCACCAAACATTTTTTACAACCCTCTTATAGAACATACATACATTTATATTAATATATCTTTAAGAGGAGACTCAATGAAATGATCACGGTGGCAAACTCAAGTCAATCTCTTTATATAAATATTGTGAAGTCGTTGAAATTCGGCCACCAAGGGGCGCCAAAGCGATAATTCCATCCCTACTGGTAACTAAGCACTGGGAGGGGGAAATCATGTTGATGAACACCTCTGGTTAGAGCTGCAGCCAGAACGAGGAACCTCAAAGCCTCCATGTGGTCTTGTCCTTACGCCTCGACACTGGAAAGGCAGAAAATTGTTATTCTTTAGAGTTATTACCAGTGACTCAGAAGCGACAGATAAAAACATCAAGCTCTGTGTTACCTGCAATGCCTCAGAATAAGATCGGTTTGTCAGCAGTCTTTTCCTGGACGTAGGAGGTGAAGCGCTTGAGGAACTTGGGGTACTCTCTCTTTGCCACCGCCCTGAGTACAGAGGCCGGAGCCCATCCTCCAGGATTTACTGCAAGATACAACTTTGACTTAATAACATCAATAATAAAAAGTAAAAAATATCTGAAGCAGCATGTTGGGTACAAACAATAACTTGTTTTATATAAATTTTCCACAGACTCTTATCTTTAATGAGGCAAAGGCACAAGGATGGAGACGTACCATTGGCAACATAAGTGATTTTACACAGGATGTTGTCTCTGCTGATCTCTTTATCGCCCTCTGGTGGACTGACCAGGGTCTGGCAGATCATGGCGATGTTGATTTTGGCACGGACGCAGCGGCTGGATGGCTGAGAGCATAGAGAGATGAGAGGTGATTATCATCACTTAGATATTCAAAAGTCAGCCGCATGTGCTCACCTGTGCATCGTCGTGGTCCACAGAGAAATTGCACACCAGCCAGGTGTCTGGGTCGTTCTCGTTGTTGGCCAAGATCTTCCTCATTGCAGACAGATACAACACGTCCCTCTGAGATGCAGGCCATACCCGCTGAAACACAGTGAGTCACTGTTACACACTTAAAACCAGAACAGCAGAGTCCAGTGTCAAAGGTGCTGATTTTTGCTGCACTCACCTTGTGTGTTTGATAAATAATTGCCGCATTATCTGACAATGTTTCCACAATGTTGAAGTTTTCAATGGTGGCTGAAAGAGAACGAGAGTTAGAGAATGTTACAAGTTGTCTAAAATATAATATTTCTTTAAATACAATCATTGAATCTAAAACCTACTTTCCCAATCATTGCGGTATGCCGTGTCCCAAAAGTAGTGGCACACCTCGTGACCAGTCACCCCCTTCACGGAATGGGTCGCCTTCAGCGGGTCCAGAACGATCCCATTTTCTTCCACCTCTCTCCTGTACACCTGCATACAGTACATATCCGTTAAGAATCCATTTCCAGTGCAGTAAAGTCCATGTGGCTTCAGAAACCCTTCCTTGTACCTTCATCTCTCCCTCCTCCACCACCAGCTGCCAGTTGGCATCACCACCGACATCCTGCAGCGAGTAGGTCATGTGATTCTGCACCATCTCCTCCACCTAAACAACACATGGCCAGATGCAGATATTGATTTTGGGATGCCAACATGAAGATACCAACTCGGGTTAATAAAATAAATGGATAATGTCACAGAGAAAATGCCAGTTTGTTTAAGCAACAAAATCTCTGACATTTAGCTCCAGCAACCAAATGATGGGGTGAAGGATGGATCAAAGGGAAACTGGGGAATTGCTAATTGATTAAATGGTCAAGGCCTGGACACACTGCTGGACAATCACAGGGACACATGCACTATTCACTCACACATGTCTTTTGCAGAAGGGGGCATTTTAAGGGAAATAGGTAATGAGCGCAGCGGGTTGTTGCGTAACTGGTTTAGAAGACGTTAAATGACAACAACAGTGTCGGAAAAGTTAAGGAACTTTGTTCTCTTTCAGCAGCATCATCAACTGATGTTTCACTGCTGTTTGGTTAACTTGGAAAGCAATTTATGCAACCACCTCTGACCTCTCTCTGTCTTTTAAGCCAAAAGAAATAAAAGTTTTAAGTCGTTACATTTAACACAGAGTGACGACGCACCGGGCTGACCTGAATCAGATTAGAGTAGACCTTTAACCTCGGTGTTAATGTGGTAGCCCACCGTGTTCAAACACATCTGTTCATTCACACTGGAGTGTCACAGGAACATGAATACTTCATGCTACTCTGGCCAGTTAGTTACTTAGAAACCAAATAATCATGCAGACACGATGTTTAAACTAGACGGGTGAAATGGGGGATGGGTTTATTAGGTGGGGGGATGCTGATAATCCTTAGCAGCGAGTTACCTCAGTGCGGAATCTGTGGACGTCATGAGGAGGAGCCATGACTATCTGTGTGGGGGGGGGACCGATTATGAGGCCAAAGGGTCATTATGAACGGGGGATGATGGGAGACATGACAGGTGAGAAGTGAAATGAAAGATGAGTGAAAGTTGGTGGAATTGTGTAGGCAGCTTGTAGTAAACATTTAAATAACCTTGTCTGAGAATCTGTGCGTGCCAGTGCTGGAATAAACATCTCCCTGGGGAGGCGGACTGGATCTCTGGATTCTCGTCTTCTCGGACTGAGACTGGAAACAAAAGACAGTTTAATCAAGAAGCTGAGAAAAACCATTTTAATCTTCTGATCACTGGATTCGTTTGCTTACTTGTTCCTCTATTTTGTCCTGTCTGTCCAGAGCTGCTTCAACTGCATCAAAAAACTCATCCTCATTGATGAGGCTGTTTGGACCCTCCTGCCATTAAGAGGAGACGACTCGTTTGAGCAGATTAAACTTAAAATTCATGTGGCATCTTGGATGATTTTTACAATCGCTCTACCTCATAATCAGGACCACCAAAGTGTGACTTTTTCTTCAGCTCGTTGAGCGCTGATTTATAACCCTCCTCTATTCGCCGCCTCTTCTCCATTTCCTTTGCGCACAAAAATCCAGTATCAATAAACAGTAGTGAGGGCAGACAAGAGCTCAGGAAACCAATCACGCAGGCGCTGTTGGAAATGAGCTGCATATGGATCCAAACACTACAAACCTTATCCAGCCTCCTCTGCCAGCTGTCCTCCCTCTTCACCATGAGATCGATACAGTGAGACAATGTGGCCAAAATCCCGGCTGTCGTGGCCTTGAATGTAATAGCCTCACCCTTGAAGTCTATGCCATTGATTCCTTTGGGAGTCAGGGACTGGAGCGCTGCACAAAAGAGGATTGCTGATTAAAACAAATGCTCCCTGTGCTGAAAAGAACAATGTTCGCCATTATATTCACGCCAGTGGGTATCCAAGCCAGAATGACTCCTACATCATTCAACACTACCGTCAGCTGTTTATTTAACCACATTAAAAGGTGATGAAAATATATCTGAAACAATGTAATTATAATTCCTCACGTTTTTCTTTGCCGTTATTGTTATGCAGAAACTCATCAGTCCGAGTGTTGGGGAACTCCTCTTCATCGTCCTCCATGACTGAAAACCACACAGAATGTTCTCACAACAGAGAAGACAATCTGCTAACATGACACACGCGCAAGACTGACAGAAGTGCACAGCACCACAAAGGCCTGGTTTCATCTTTAGATTGGCCAGAGGGTCAGACAGGGACGGGGGGATGGAGATGAGGACAAAAGCAGGGGTTCATCCACAGGCGGTCAGTGCAGGCTGAGCCAAGGCTAGAATAACTGTATTCTGAGTCAGAACACACAAACAAAAACTGACTGCATCGATTATATCAGAGCTAAAAGACTAGGTGGTTTATGTTTGAAGCATTTTAATGAGAAAAGAATCCCTGAAACTAACAGAAAGTCCCCAGTGTGACCAGCAATCACTCAAATATCAGAACATGACATTTGAATCAATCAGACATGAATGTAATGGAAGTGGAGGTCTTACTTTTGTCCCTCTGCAGTTCATCTTTAGACACAGCATCTGCACAGCCGTCAAAGTATTTCTGCAGCGTGTCCACCTGCCGGCACAGGATGTCTCTGAAGGTCTCCATCTCTGCCAGTTTCTCTCTCAGGCTGTGACCTTTCTACAGAAATAACACAACAACAAAGCGGTTCAACGGACGGTGCCGAGCTCACGTGCGAGTAATGCCCATCTATGTCGTCCTCAGCCGGAGGAGAAATTTACAACAAAGCTCACCTTAAAGGAGGATGTGGAGGTGGCGGAATAGCCGCTGGTGGCTGATGTGAGGGACAGCATGGAGCCGTGTCTCCGCAGGCTGGACTCTGATCCATATCCAGAATCAGCCTGTGATGAAAAACACAGATAAACAGCGTGGTCACAGAGCTGCACAATATAACAAATAACACTCAATCATTAGCAAAGATCTGATGTAAACAAACACCTACACATGAGAAAAGGTGCAATCCAAAACTATTTCTCCATTTATTCCAGTCATACATGCAGCAAGTTTGAAATAAGAAGACACGACTCAAATTCCATCACCATGGCAACACAACTGAATCATCAACCCACTTGTGGTAATCCTAACTGGTCCCTGTCTCCTCTTACGCAACTGTGCAGCCCTCAGAATAAATCCAATCAGCTGGGAGAAGGATCCACATGGCTGACAGGCACTGGAGCCCCACGCAAACGCAACACATTTCCCTTTAAGAGACAATCCCTCTTTAAATCAGTAGAGGGCCCAGAACAGACGCACACGTGCCTGGTGTTAGCAGGGCGCAGGGTAACTGCCGGTCAGCGACCAGGAGTAACTCTGCCTGCGTTCACATGGTTTTTTCAGCCGGAGTGGCTTGTCCTTTCGCCAAGTTACTGCTACCCTGCTGACAGATAGCACTATCTAGCTAGATGACTGCTAAACCTGATGATAAAACAAAAAGACACTCAAAAGAGGTTTTTCTGCAGCAGCCCTGTTGGATAATATCACAAAATACAGGTATATACTCAGCAGTTATCAACAGTTTCAGACAGCCGTACTCATATGGCTGTCACAGCACGGTTTTAATAGACAACACAAATACTTGAAGTATCCTAGAAACAAGTGCTGGTTTCATTTAATGATGCGAGTGCAAACTAAGATGTTGACTGTGGTATATTGTGTTGCTCTGGAGACTCCGGTCTGTGACGTGCTGAGTGGTGTGGGTTAGGGAAGGAAGCACGGTCCTCTAAGAAGAAAACTATTCAGTGATGAATCATTGTGGGTGGGGTTGTGGCCGTGCTGCAAGTGCGTGGACCAGCGGAGGTCTGCTCATCTCTTTGACTCACTTTGGTTCTGGGATGAGCAAGTGGGGGGAGTTCCCAATGTAAGGACCTTGAGCGATCATGTTTTGGCACGAATGTAAAGAGGTGGGGGCCTTCTTATCCATGTCTGACTGACTCACAGCTATGGCTGCTTTACAGAGTGGCTCTGATCAGATCTGACAGATCATCTCTGTCAATCCATACATCTATTGGCTGATACTATAGTGTTGGCTGAGTCTGTAACTAAATTATTAAGGTTCCATTTAATCTATCATGTTACACTCGACAGCAGGGACGACAATCTGATTTATTTTGCAAGCATCTGAATCACAAAGTGAGAAAATCTTGAATACAGAGCAGGATTACATGGATACTGCTCTTCACAGAAAGTCAATAAAGTGCATTTGGCATTTTGCTGGCTGTCTGATGCAGCTTTTAAAGAACATCTAGCAGCCAAGTTAAATCTCTGTGCACGAAAAAGGCTTTCATTTCTGTTTTCCTCCCAGATACTGTGTGCACGACTTACCCTGTGCAGCTCAATGGCGTCGATCCACTGCTGCCGGTGCTCTGGGTCCTGTGCTCTGAGGTACCACACGCTGTCGTTTACGCTTATGTCCAGGCGGCACTCGTCAAACTCGTGAGGCTAAAACAACAACAAAAAAAAAAAAAATAACAGAATGAAGAGAAATGGTTGGTCAGAGAATACAAATGAGAAATTGGGTAAATATTTTTGTGCAATTGATTTGTACATTTTCATCTGCTCGTGAGGTGTAGCTGCAAACACGGTTGTCCTGTTGATGTGATTTTGCTTGCCTCAGACAGATCTCCTAAATTCATCTCACACACGCTAGGGACAAATAAGAGTGTAGCAGAGGCATCACTGTCCCACAGGCGGAGATGCAGCAGACAACTGGCCTTTTTAGGACAACTCGCAGGATTGAGCCAAGCGTCGCCAGACATGCACGCCAAAGTTTCTAAAGCTGCTTTTGAATGTCAAAAACAGGGCCTGCATGTCTCCAGCTAGCTGTAAACCTGTTAAAAACTCATCTACATGGTCTTACGAAGGACTGGTTTCTTGATCAGCTAAAACTGACTGACTGACTCTGTGCCTACAGCTGAAGCTTGTTTGACCTGTGATTTCAACACCCCTTAAATACGAAGTAATGGCACATGCTCGTACATGCGTATCCCGGCTAGATCTGTTGGAAAAAGAAAAAGGTTCCGGGGGCAGAAAGTGCACACAATCACCAAAAATTTCAGATAAAAGCTAAACTTTGAATAATTTAAGGCTGAATCAATCATTTTCTATTTACAGTCTGGGATATATATACGCAGCAAGAAAAGACAAAAGGAGAGGAAATGACTGAAAAGTTATTTTTAAAAAAAGGCTACAGCTAACAGAAGATAAGTCTTTGCAGCATTGGCCACTATACGATTAACGCATCGGGAAAAGCTCTCTCTGTTTATCTGCAGTGCACAGAAAGTCCAATCTCTCCTTAGAACAACAGCATAAATGACGCATCATCAGCAACTGTCTGAGAGCAGTTTCAAAATTATAGAATGTATTTAAAGAGTTTATTTAATGTTTTTATTGGTAATTTGCCTCATGTTTTTGGGGGGCATTAGTATTTTAGTTAAATAGGGAAAAAAAAAAAACCTTAACGTACTCACTTAAATGTAAAAAAACGAACACCAATGATATAATCCAATATTACTTCAGTACAATGGCTCAGCAGTGTAACTAATGGCTTAATTGGGTCTATCCAGAGTGTTTACTCTCTGTGTTGTCCAATACCTGAACAGCAAAAAAGCCATGACTCTTTGTCGATACTGAAGCGTTTCAAAGTGTCTCCAAAATCAATGTATAATGGAATAGCAACAGCTAAACTGTTGCTCGCGCAGAAACGTGTGCAATTTGGTTGCTAGGAGAGCGTGGTATGGTGGGGGAAACAGGACAGAGAATGAAAGCCTTGGAGCTGGGGGGGGGGGTGGTTACTCTGTTCCAAGGCTATAGTAAATAATCACACAAGAAGGTTGTCATGGCAACCTTGGACTTTACAGCCTGATGTGACATGCTGGCAACCTCAGTCCTGAATATAGGTGAAAGATAAGACGGAACACATGCAGACTTAACAACTATGTGGAGTAACTGGATCAAACTGAAACCAGTGCGTCTCTAATCTCAAAACACTCTTCAAAGTCAAACTTCCTAGTTGGCTAAAAGAATTCCTGCATGTCTTTCCCCTTCCAAAGCCTTTTGAGCTGTTGGATGTGTTTGCAGTCACAGAACTGAGTGGATCTTCAGAGTCTGAGCAGATAAATGAAACTAAAAAGGGAACTGCAACCATGTGATCACAGAAACCTTTAAAAATTGCAAAATATGGTCCTCTTTAGAGGAAATTCCAAGTTTGTCCTCCAGCATCACAACTGTGACCATTGTTTTTTTTACTGAAATAGAAAGTATCTAAGAGGTTACAGGAAAATACAAAAGGAAAGAATAAGTGGTGGATAAAACGGTGACGTTAAGAACAATCATGATTAAACACATTCTCTAACCTTCTGTTGAGCCTCACTGCATAGTTTAAAAGGAAGTTACATTCTCTGAGGAAGAGTCTCATTTCCTTCCTGGAGACGCTCTTCGGTTTCCACAAAACCTGAAGTCAGTCAGGTTAGACGATCTTTGTTTGAACTAAAATGTCACTTTTGCTGCCCTTTTTCCCTCTCAAGAGGTTTGTTGTGATGGATACCGAGTCACAAAAATTGCCACAGCCTCGTTTATTCAAAAGAATAAAACACTAGAATGTGCAACATCTGGGCTGCTTTAATGACCAATTTCAATGACATGAAATAGTCCCCAAAATCAGGATAAATATAGCTTCATTCAAGCCCTCCAGTTTATAATATGAGGACAAGCATTTTTAAATTTTCCAGTCTTTCACAATGGTCCTCTAATCAACAACAGCATGGTAACGGACACTGTGAGCACAGAATGCATTTATAGTCTTCGTAGATTTTAGAATAATCAGTGCATAATTCAAACCATAATTTAACACAGCCAGGTCTGTATCGTGGTGCATTAATAAAAGTGCAATGGAGAGAAATAAGAAGACACAAAGTAATCAGACAGAATAATATTTAAAGAAGGTTCCTTCAGGAAAAAAATATATCACCAAATATAACTGTTGTTTATGCCCTGAACTCTTGCAGCATATTTCCACTGGAATGAAAAGCAACAACAGCATAGGAGCACACGGAGGTTGATATTTACACAGACTTGGAAGAGATGAAGCTGAACAAATAGAGCAAATAGCAAAGCCAGCTCTGTGCCGCCTGTGAACATTAACTTTTTCATTTCCCCTGTTACTGGTTGGAGAAACAGCCGTACCTGCTGTCAATGACTGAACTTGAGATTTTTGTGCTTTACTGTCTTGTAGCTTTTTTGATATAAAAGAGAGGAACACTGTTTAAAGTTTGCTGGCCGATTATGAGCAAATATAATCCTGTTACAAACTTGTGTGATGCATTTCGTGTGCTGCCCTCTGCAACAGTAAAAGTCACCTGACAGGCCGGATTCCCTCAGCACAACTGAGATATAATCCGGATTTCTTTGCAAAAAGAAAAAAAAAAAAAAAGTGCACTTGAAAAACAAGTCTGAGAGACTTCTGTGCAAATTTCTTCATGATACATATAAGGTCTTCAAGGTCTTTCCTGCATCCAGGCTACTCAATATTTCCTTTGTGAATTAAAAAGAAACATATGTCTGATGCCTGACATCTGAAACGCATATACAGCTTAATGCGCAGTATGAGGAGCCAAGCTTTTCAAAACTGTGCGAGAGGTCATGAGAGAAAGAGAGAGGGATGGGTATGTTCATAAAAGCAGAGGAAGGTCTTTACCTTTCATTTAACGAATTCTGCTTCCTGTGCTATATAGATCTATAAAAGAATTTTTCACAATTGTATTTCTCTCATCAGTGAGGTTGTTAAAGTGCACATTTAGATGACTAGGGTGGGAGAATGGTCTTCCATTATTTGGAAACCTTGTGGTTTGACGCCCGAACCAATCAGCACTTATTCCAAATGTCCTTGGGTAACTCATAAAACGGCAAATTGTTCCAGATAACTCTTCTATTGAACTGTGAAAATGGATGTCACCCAGTGTGCAGGCATAGTTTATGAGTGCTGGCTGGAGAAAAGTGGTCTGTGTAGTAATATAAATAAGGATCATTCATCAGGAATACAGTTTTTTACCATTTCACCAGCCTCCATCTACAGTTGAAGACAAAATAAGTTTTTACTCATCTATCAGCCTATTTTTAAATGTCAAACCGTAACATTTATGGTGGCGGAAGGGTAGACTTAGTGGTTTTGAAACTAATGCAACCTGCTTAAGCAACACACCTGGAGATAAGCTTGAAAAGTAATACTTCCTATTGGCAAACACAGCCATGTAACACGTACAACAGTATTCATTCTCGCAAGATGTTGCACAAATTCAAAAGCCTGTCTAATATGCATTTTTAACTCTTATAAACCTTGACATAATTGTTAAATAAGGAGCGTTGCTTTGAGTGAGAGAATCTCAATCATACTCACAGTAATAACAGCTTTGGTAAGGCAGAGGGAACCCCGGCAGCCATACTCGGTCTCATCCTGAGACTTGTAGTAGCTCAGAGTGTTGTTTTTCAAGACCACCCAACGGTCCTGCCATCCATGGATGTAATTTGTCCACTGTAAAAGAATTTTTGAAAATCCATTATTTTTATGTCTTGTAGTACAAGATTATATTATGAAAACAGGGTATGTAAACAAGGATGAGCAGAGATGGGTGGAAAATGTATGACCATACCATTCAACTTTGAAATAGAATCCCTAATATCTCAACAAAATCGCAAAACAAATAAAATGATATTCTTTATTTTTAAAGACAGCAGACGGCAGTAATGATTCGTATGCTTTCCTTTGCACTGATGTGGGACAGTACCTCAACTTTGTGGTACTTTTGTCCAAAGTATGCTTGTGCAATGACAGGAAAGATTTATCTTATCTTAAAATGTAATACTATATTATAATAAAAACAGTTCATGTTTTGGACTTTTTATGAAGCTCTCTTTATTCTCCTGCTACAATCTATGAGCATGAAACTGGTATTGGAAAAACGCATTATAAACTTCAAGCAGACTTAGTGGGCTCTTGTGGATACAGAGCTGCTTATTCTAAGAAAATGTTTCGTTAGCAGGTCAGCATACAATCTGTTCACAGAACAGGCAGGGAGATTAATACCACAATAGCCTGTGAGTAGCTTAAGTAATTAAAACAGTCCTCATTTTAACCAAAACAAAGTCCTGCACAACTGAGCCAAAGCATATGGCAAAATGGGTTTCTGGGGCAAATTCTAACAGTACACTTAACTGTAGTCATCTTAACAAAAGAAAAACAAACAACAATAGCTTGGAGTGTTGTTACTGTTATCAGCCAACAAACATTAGCTGACTTGTCTCGTAAATGATGCACGGTGCTGTCATCACAGTGAAATCCCTTATTGTCTAAGTGATTTTAGAATGTATTATAAAAGGATTGTCTGCTGATAGATCAGTAAAGTATTGCTCCTTCATAGTGATAAAGCCTTTGTGCAAATATTGCCATGGACAACATTTCCATGACCAAGCAGCAGCAATGTGGAAATGTTGACGAAGGGCTTCTGGATATAGACCCTCCCATACTGAACATGCTTCGATCTGTCATAAATTATGCCAGATTGCCTAATATCACCCTGGTGGGAAAAAACGGGTTCCTCCCCAGCAAGGTTATTAGTGGATATTCGGCATTTGCAAAAACTTGACTTACCTTACTGAGAACTCCGCTCAGGTCGGCAATACCAACATGATGTCCAGGCTCCTCCAGAGGCTCGATGTCTTCCTCGGAAGCGGAGGAGTTCCAGCTCTGGTTATCTGACATTTTCCTGCTTTGACTAACGCTGTAGAAGCCGCCCAAGAACCAATATTAACCTTAACACAGGAGTTGAGCCAAGAACGCTAGCTAAACTGTGTCTGTCAGTCAATGAAGGATCCACAGACACATCTTGTATAGATTGTCTCACAGCCCTAAGTGGAAAACAGATCGATAGCTAATTTGTTTCCACTGCGTAAGTAAAAGCGCTGTTAGCTAAACAGGTCGGTGCATATTGTCAAATTGTCCAGGTGGTAAACGATGGCTAAGCTTGGACAGCAACAAAACACTGGCTGTCACCTCCGCTCTGCACCTTTCCTCTTTGCTCGGCGTATATTAAAGCTCAAGAAGAGGGTGAAACGCAGCAAAATATTCACGTCGCACCTAATCCACTCAGACGAATGCCGTGGCCCTGGCTGCTGTTGTTTTCAGATGGAGATCGCTGACACCCGAATCGTCCAACGCCATGTTCAACTGACGTCTCGATCTTCTCGGTGGGTGAGCGCGAGGTTCAACTTGTGTGGTGCGCAAGGGCGCTGGCTCTGGTGACGTCAGCAAATCTACTCCCATAATAGTCCAGGCCACACCCACCGTTAATAAAACTCAAGATTGACCACATGATCGAGTGACATGATCTCGTATAAGCATTATCTAGATCTATTAGGTTCTAGGCCGCTGCTATATTCTCACTTACGTTGCATTTGTTAATTGTTGTTAATTTAATTGAATTTGTAATATTCGACACATTTATCAGCATTATTGATTAAAACACCATCCAGTTTTTTTTTAAACAAATAAACTACATAAGCTGCATATTTGTTAGAAAACAGTGAATCAGTCATGGTTGAACTTTCTGAGTTTAATAAATACCAGTACAAATATTAATCACATAAATGACACACATTTACCATGATACTCCATTATTACACACTTATTCAACATTACGGTTAGTGACATAACACCTTAATGAGGAATGTCCCCTCTCTAACTTCTTTATTTAATCCTGTTTGGTACTTATATTAACTGTGAATCGTGCGACAATCCTTCTGTTATTTAGCACACACACACACAAACACACACACACACACACACACGCTTGCACAGGCAGCACTGTCTCCCAAAAGTCAAGGAGCATTGAGAGGAGAAGAGAGCTTTCAGCCATGTCATGGGTTCTGACGAATGTTGTACAATCATGAGACCTGGAAACCCTGAAACCACAAGATTTCTATTAGCTGCGCAACAAAACTCCTTTTTCCCCTGAGGAGGAAGAGTGTGAACAGTACAAAGGTTGACGTTTCACTTTCTTGGGGACGGAGCTACATTAGTGGTTTCTAAAAAAACAACATATTAAGATGTAGTGGTTACACTGAACCCTGCAACCCAAAAGTTGGATAACGCAGGTATAGAAAATGGATGGATGGATGGATGGATGGTTACACTGAACATTACTAGATAAATTAGGTTCTAGAAATATTATGTATAAATGTTATGTATATATGTTATTTTAAATTCCGGGTTTGTTCCATAGACATTTTAATTCCTATTAAAATTTTTAGTCAGAACAGTCATGTGAATGCATAAAAGTACTTTAAGGGGAATGGCCTGTACACCACCTTTTGTTGTTTGTTCAAGCTGATGATTTCATCATAACACATGCAAACAGGTCCTGATTTAGTGGATTTGCGATTCATTTATAGACAAGGAGGAGTCGAGCAGCATAACTCAGACGGGGTTGATCAGGCATTATGTGATTAAATAACTTCATCCTTCGGACTTAGTATTACTCATCGGTCAGCAGCTCCAACTAGGTGAAGAGTGAAGGATACACCTGACACAGCTTCCAGTCACAATGAGTCACATTGATGTCACTTGTTTTGTGATATTCAAGTTGCCAATATTATACATACTTTACAGTGTAGTTATGTTTTCCAAAGTTAATGAAATAATTTTATTGTATTAATTTCTCTGTAAACACGGAGTTTTTAAATGATCCAACGTTAACATTTTAACAACTTCATTTGGATTGCTGTACAAGAACGCCCCCTGCTGGCAAATTCTAATCGACATGCGTGTGCGTGATCGCGGTGGTTTTCAGTCACGTGATTCCCATGACGCGCGAAATTCAGGTTTAGGCAGGAAGTGGAGAACAATAAGTGAAAATGACAAAACGCGAGTATTCAAAAGCGTTGAGTGAGTATGCACGTAGGAGGTATTATTTAAACATAGTAAAACATATCGGCTATGATCCGTACATACTGAAGAAAAGTTTTTTTTTTGTCAGGTTTCCCTGGCGGGCAGGCGATGGGCATCCTCGTACTCCAGACCAACCACTACACAGGTAGCCAAATAAAGGCCTACAAGAGCCAAGAGACTTACAACTATTTCGTGCGCAGTTGGGTCAGCGACTTCGGATCCAAAGCAGCACTGAATAACTGCCGTATAATTTTGCCCTGGTGAGTAAAAGTGATTCAGAATCATTCTCCCTTGACCTATTAACTGCAGTAAATTTATGGAATATTACTCAAACTGAAAACAATTTCACTCAGCTGAGTTACTGGCTTTCTAACACGAAGAATAATGTTAATATAAAGAATAAAAAATTGCAAGCAGATAACTCTAAATTACCGCTGTACAAAAGATGGCCGCTAGTGAGCAGTGTGGCGTTTTAGTTTCATAAGGGGTATAATTTGACGTCTCTTTTTACTTAATTAAAAAACAAATTCACACCTACCTACCACACACATCTAATAATAAAATAAAGATGAAAACGGCTTAAAATATCACGACAGCAAACAGGCAGTTGGTCCGGTTACTGTTTGTTGTACTGTTTAAATGGTAATTTAAACAGGAAAATGCTTGAATTAAACCCCCTTTTCCTGTTTGTTTTTTAAATAATCATATTTTACCCCACTATGTATCCTGAAATGAATAGATATTAAATTATATGGTATTTTTTGTAAATAATGTACAGATACTGTAAGACACAGTCTGGGTTTTTATTTTTATTTTCATTTCAGAATTTATATATGCTTCTTATTGATTTGAAACTTTCAGTCGACTGTGTGTGTGCGCGCACGTGTGTGTGTGTGTGTGTGTCCGTCTTTTTTTATGTTTTAAAGACAACAGAGCAGAACGCCGGAGAGTGGCGACCTGAAATACAGCTCATTTGTCAGTGACACAGGAATGCTTTGACCTTCCCAAGACAGGCAGGATTTGCCAACTCAGCGATTTCTCATTCCAGCCAAATTACAGTAGTCATCCGCATGAGTGAGAATGGCTCTACTCTCACAACGCACACAACACGCAGTCAGATAATCAGAGACCGCACCAAAGTTGGATTGATATCAGCACTTTTTTTGGCTTATATTATTTTAATTTTTGACAGATAGTACTGATAACATATCAGTACATTGACTGTTTTAAGAAATGCATCTTTATTCATGCATATAAATCATTATAAATCATCTTACACAAAATAATCAATAACATAGGTGGCAAATAATATAGGTATAATAATATAGGTATATTATACTTATTTGCCCCAAGCCAACAAACACTCTTTCCTGATCTGTTTATTTTTAGTGTATTTTCAGTACAGTGTTAAAATATTTGAAGTCATAGGACACAGACGTGAGATGCTCAGGAAATGATTATTCAATATAAACGTGAATTTATAAGAGAAAGATATAAACGTGATTCTGTCTTTCAAACGTAGATGTTTGTGTGTTGATTCGGTAACCCAGCTGTCAATGTCAAACGGGTAACCATTTCCATGGACGAAGGCATGTTCCATGCAAGGGATTTTCCTCCATTTTGTGAATTTATGCTGGCGTGTATGTGGTCAGTTAGAGTGGAGAGTCATGTGACCTTGTGTATAGCTGCCTGGGATGAAATATTTTAAATATATTAGTATATAAATATATTGGAAATGTAAATTTACGCTATTTTGTAGGAAAAACTGTCAACTATCACAGAGGCCAGTTTTTGGATGTTAAAAGTAATAAAGCCCCATAAACTAACCAACTTCTGCCACAAGTCCACTCACTAAATCCCATGTTAATCTGAGCAGGAAGCACTCCGTGTTTAACTCTTTTCCAGTCTCATGTAATTGACACGGATATATATGTGTGTGTGTGTGTGTGTGTGTGTGTGTGTGTGTGTGTGTGTGTGTGAGTACAGTTTATACTGTCTTGAAGATAGAGAAATGCTGTGAGGTGTGTATTTTACATGGTGTGTATGGCCTACGTGCCATCTTCACTGCAGAATCGATGCCATATGGTGGGCAATATGTGCAAGGAGGGTTCCTGATATCCTGCAGGGATGGTAAAGGCTATTGCGTGCTTATCGCAGGCTCACAAATACAGAAACCGCAGGTCAGCGATGAAATATCTGTTGATAAATTTAATGAAGCATAAAAATTAGGCATTTTTCTGTTTCTCTTTAAGTTTAATATGACATTCAATATGACTTTTTTCAGATTGTTTCTGGTACTCCAGATGTCAAAACATTTATCTAAAGCCTGTACAATGACTGAAAGATGGACTGAAAATAGAGTCCAACTTTGGACTTGTCTTTCATGCAGACAATACTGTAGGTGTTGCTTAGCGATGCTTGCAAAGTATGACAGCAGAGCTCATTTTGGGCCTGCCATAAAGTGGTGCTACATGACATTGTCAGGATGGGGGGGGGGTTACTATAAAAGATGGAATTAGTGGCAGTATAATCGGATTAGACTTGTCAGTCATTTCAGGGAAAGCTCTGTTCTGTAATAGTCTCAGTAATAGTGTAATGATTCAAAAATTCAATTCCTGAACAATAACTAGACATCAAGTTTTTACTTAATCAAATGCAGTTGTTTAACTTTCTTTCTATCTTTCTCTCTCTGCATCACCTAACCCAACCTCTGGTTGACAACAGGAGGGGAAGCAATTACCATCCCTGTCACCATCTATTATCCTCCATCTTAATGGGAGATGACAAACATCCATGTGCGATGCAGGATGTCATGACTTACCTCGTCCGTTTCTGTGTATATGGAGGAAAGAGTAAATGGAGTAGTAGCCATAGTTTTGTAAAAAAAAAAAAAAGTGGTTTTAGGCCTTTGCAATTTCTGTTAATATAATGCACAAGTCATCATTCAGATATTATCTCCACAGCAACCCTGACATATAGCTTTATTTATATAGCTTTAATTATAGCTGCACTACTAAAACGTATGGTCGTAAACTGTCTGTAGTCCTGGACCTTTAAAATGTATACAGTTAGAACAGTATGTAAAAATATACATTTTTTGTGAGGTAGATCAGCTTATGCTCTGGTAACTCCTGTTCTAGTAACAGGCGGAGCCCCCTACTGGACACCACAGTTATATCCTCTTTCATTAAGTTGACAGTCAAACTCTCTTGGTCAGTGTTGCTGACATAAAGAGACATGAACTCTTTATTTGAGTTATCTGAGTGCAGAGCATGCCATTAAGATTTTAAACTAAGTTTAAGTTTTTGAACTGATCTTCTGCACCAGATATTATGAGCCTCTGTGCTGTTTTTCTAAATTAATGTGGCTCTACGCTCAAGTAGGAGTTCCCTTGTCTGAATTTTGGAGTCCCAAATAATGAAGTATGAATGAAGTAAAGCCCAGTACTGATCTGCAATTGAGACAATAAACTGTCAAAAACCGGTGGACTGGTTACAAAATCGAGTGTTGCACAGGAGCGAAAAGAACAAAATCCTCCCAAAATAGGTGTTTACAATATTTTCCCAGAGGATCAGAATGACTTGACATTTTGCCATTTGCACAGTTGTAGATAAAAGCATTTGTTCTCTTTGGGATCACAAAGGTGCAGGAAACCAGACTGTTGTCATGGAGCTCCCATGAAGAGAAAAAGCTACATCATTCACACCATGGATGGATGGATGGATGGATGGAGTGATGATGGGTCGGCTGAGGCTGCAGCGACTGTATTAAGATCGCAGTGACATTAGCTGGAACATTGAGACATAGAAGATTGATTCAAAGCTGCAAATTGGTTTTGATATCTTTAAAAAAGAAAGCTGCTGGAGTTCAATATTTGTTATTGCAGAGTAACGATTTTGCCTCATGAAGGCCAAAAACGTCTCGAGATAACAAATTGATTTAAAAAGCATGTTTATGTGGTTACTTACATCTGAATAAATTTCTTTTTTGTTAAACCGAACCTTAAACCCATCTTCACTGTGCTTCTCCTTCCCGTATCTGTACCCATGTCTGTTAAGAAATGTAATTAACCTTGCTTTAACCCACCGGGTTATTCCAGGGGCCATTTGTCTTGTTGCTTAACAGCACTCAACAGTATCTCAATCCACACAAGCTCTTTTATGTAGTTTTACGAGAGGCTGGAACTGGACCCAGAGATAGGACAGAGAGTTGTGACCGGCTGAATAAACAGTTTTATTCTGCATCTTTGTGCGAATGAGGGGCTAAAACAACTTAGTAAATCACCACGTTGAATTGAGGCACAAAGATAAATATTTCTGTTGGGTTTCTGATATGTTTTACTGAATATTCTGCTCTTGCATTGTCAGGTCTGCAAGTACTCCGCAGAAACACCTGCTCAAAAGTTAAAGATGATGGTAAATAGATTTGTCTGGTAGTGATGGATATTGCTGTTAGATGGGGCATGTTATCCTAGTTCTACCTGATCAACTTGGATCAGAGCATCTACAGTTTTTGAATTAGCAATAGACTAAAAATACATTTAAAGGGCTCTTTTAAAACCAGTTAATAATCCCACAGATTACCTGATGCACTGTGTGATCAAGTCTGTCTCGTTCCACACTACTTCCCAAACAGTTTGGAGGGCAGGGCTTAAACGAGTAATTACCTGTCTCAAACCTGTCTCAGCTCTGTGTGTCAAAACACATTTTGTGGACAAGAAGATGAGCGGAGTGTGTAATTACAGGGAAAATAAAGACGCGCATCCTGATGCATGCTAAAACAGACCTCGCTAACGGCCCCCTTTGTTTTTCAAATGCATGAAATGACGTGCCCACTAGGCTGTATAATTAGAAATCAATTAAATTCCATATCACATATCCAACAAAATTACTCAAAACAATTTTGTTGGGTACAATCTGTGTGTGCTCCCTTAAGGCTTGATATTGAAAGAGTTGAAGACTACAACAAACAAAATAAGATTTATTGAAAAAACGTACTGAGAATCATAAGAGTTGCCCTACGTTTACGTCCTAGAGTCAAGCTGTTTCTATTATTTGTGATGACAGGAACCACAAGTCGAACATGTAGCCTAGATTTCCAGCCAGGAGAGTTTTCCCACAGGTTATCTCCAGTAGCCTTGCAAGCTTATCATCATGTAGCATCAGATTTTCCCTGCAAGACAGGAGTGACTGGATACAGAGGCTTGCCATCTGTATTCTGCTCAGCTCCACTATCCTGATATTGCAAATAAGTCAGACAATATACGTAATGGATTCTAAAATGGAAACGTTATGTTCTTGTTCTTTGCCAACCCTCATATTGCAGCCATGTCCTTCAAAGCACAGATGTTCACAGGCTAGTGCTCCTGAAGAAAGCTCAAAGATTGGTGCTGTTCTGCTGTAATAATCATAATAAAGCCTGATTGATGACGGTGTGTACGGGCGAACCTGCAGCGTTATACAGTATAGGCTCCATTTGATGAGATGCGCTTTTCCTGTGATAAACTGAGGGTTGTAAAGCTTATCATGCATTTCCTGAACTTTTCCAGCTGCTATCACAAATATCGCTGGCACTGAGGCTATTGTTTCTGCAGTGACTATATTCCACCTTTGTCATCAAAAAAAGGACAAGGCCTCTGTTCAGGCTGTTTTTCCTTTTTGTTTCATTATTATTCGCTAAGTCCACCCACTCACCTACTCGCTTCCTGAAATGAGGGCATGTTTTTTTTTCCTGATCAAAGCCTATTTGGGGTGATGAAAAGAAAAGGGAAGGCAAGAATATACAGTAGAGACCAGAGGATAAAGATTATCATTTGTTTCAGCAAATTAGGGCTTTGTGAATGAGGTGACGGGACGAGAAAACACGTTATGAATGTTTGCATTTGCTGTTTGATTTTTCCTCCACTGCTTTACTGAAACACAGATTTATCTTTGTCCACGTATAGGGTGCTTTTTGGATTGCAGTCAAGTCTTTGGTCATTTCTGTTGAATAGCTCAGAAATAAAGATAAAAATAATAAAAACTTTATGCCCCCCACTAATTAGATGAGTTATGAGGTATGAAACCAGCCTTCTTCATAAGCAAGAACACCTCAGGAGCTCTATCTGTTGAAAATGCTTTGTAAGATGTTTTCTGAACTAGGCCAATGAAATATTGATTAATTCTGAGGCAATAATCCTCATCTGAATTTGGCGTATTTTTTTTTCTCCTCTCTCTCTCTCTCTCTCTCTCTCTCTTTCTCTCTCTGCATTCAGCAACAGCCCCGATCCCTGAAGTTTCCTCTCATTTCATTCTTCTTTGTCCAGAAACTCAGCAGTGTCGTCCCGCACCACCGGGCCGACACACACGGAAACGATCGCCGTAGACTATCGGCATATATCGATTTCAGTCTCCCCTCCTCTCTCCCTCCGTCCTCGCCTCCTCCCCCCTTCACGCTCACGCTTCCCACCTCCCCTCAGCCTCTCCGTGTCTTCTTTGGACTGCAGCAGAGGAACCGCTGCATTGGAGAAGACAACAAACGGGAATCTCTGCGCCCCGTCTCTGTCGCTGCGTAGAGCAAACCAGGGAGCACCTATGCGTCGGATCACCTACCTGTTGTAAGTGCAAATTAATTTTTGTTCCATTTTTTTTTCTGCAACTTTATGTCTCAGCGCGTAGCGCGTTCCTCGAGATCCATCGCGAAGGCAACTTTGCACTAAATGAAATGTGGAGAATCACCTGATGGTTAAAATGCATCCTTTTTCTGCAGTGGTGCTGAAATTGTGAATTGAGCCCATCCCCTGCGCAAGGTTCTCGGGAAAGTTTGGAAACTTACAAACAGTTGTCCAGAATGAGACCCGGTGAATGTGATGAGATTTGTTTCAAAAAAAAAAAAAAACGCACCCCATGAACACATCACAGATCTTCATACGGTCACATTTAGACACGCGCACCTACCCGATTATTCCATTTTAATGAATGCAGCCAAAACAATAAACCTCTCGTATACAGTTTTACCCCCATTGGTTCCCACATTACTTGCGTGTGGCGTCTGTAGTGAGGATATCGGGGTGATACCACACCGACGGTGCATTGTAAAAGATGAGTGAGCCACACGCACGGCGGAGGCAAACCCCCAGAGCGCGCACACGCAGACGGAGTGACTGCAGCGAGCCTGAGGGGGAGATGGCGGTGTGGATGGTGGGGGGGGGGGGGTTAATGTGCGATGCAGCGAGCGGATGGTCATCTTTAACCGTCAAGCACGTCGTGCTGGGAGGATTGATTCCCAGCCAGTAGGGCGACCGCGAAATGTAATTACGGGACGCAACTTGCGTCAAAAAGAGTCTGCGTTGATTAATGGTTCTTCCTGTACGCTGCTCGGGCTGCAGCGTAGTCTGATGTGAACAAAGAGGAGGAAAGTGAAGGATGAATCCTGCACAAGGCTGTTGAATGCAAAGTTTGAGTAAATCAGACATTTTCTTTTTTAAAGTTCTTGCTATAAGACACTTTTCTGATGGGGTAAACATCCAAACCTCTCCAAGTCAGTAAATGGGTAGGCCGTGTTTGCTTTATTCCAGCTGATGGATAATGGAGCCGGTTTATTTAGCCGTTTTCTATTCAGAGTCATGGTCGTAGATATTTGATCAGAGGGACTCATAGGAGTGCTTGGCTCAGAGCTGTGAGCCATGAGGTGCAGGTGCAAAAAGTCAGAGTGCAATTTGTCACCAAATCATCAGTCTTCAAAATAGGCGAGTCGGCAACAAACGTGTCAATTTAAATGTGCATTTGCACTGTATTTGAGGTTGAAAACTGCAGTGAAACATTTTGGAAAGGCTTAAAGCACTTTTGAGGAGAACTGAATTAGTGGATATAATCTAATGTTTTGCCAGATGAGAGGATGAGTTTTCAGGTCAAGTGATGCACGTGAAGATGCGGCCACACCTGTAGAGCTGAACCTTTATAACATCAGAATTTTTTCTAAAAAAAAAAAAAAGAGGGCATGTTAAAGCTGGCCTTTTACAGCACCCATTCATCAGTTTTTTGCATCTGTTCACTTACCCGGAAAGTTCTGTTCGAGATGTATGTGTCTGGATCCAGTTTTCATCAAAGAGATCAATGGCGCAAACAGCTGATTTAAATACTTCAGTCTAATTCTGGACCGACTCCAGGAAAGCACTTCATTTAAAGGGTGCAGCCACCGTCTGTCAGCGCTGTTACATTGCCTTGAATGTGGAGCTCTAAGCTGAGTTATAATGCATTTTTATGATTTATGCTTTATGTTAATATTCAACAATGGGATGTGACCTTCTGCAGCTGATGAAACCTGATTCTTTTTTTATGTTAAACATACTGGCCTACCTACGTGCCTGAGTGCATTTTACCATCAGGAACTCAACAGACACATTGATTAAATGATACTCAAATGTGTAGCTGCAGCCCTGAATCCAGTCACGTTTTGTGACTCCTAGTAAGTGAAGGATGTGAAGCTTTGTCAAACCTCACTTGTGTAGCATCTGCTGAGCATGGCGTGTAGCTTTATTCACACGTTGTGCGTTCACAAATGCTCACTGCAGCCATCTGTGGGCACTCCAGAAAGCCTGCAGGGGTCTGCACACGACACTTGTACCAAGCTGTGTGTGTCGCATGCAGGATGCGATCGTAGCCACAACCATTTAAAAGAACAAAAATACATCCTGACTGCATCGATATTGTCCTGCATGAAACATTTGCTCCGGTCCACTCCCCCACGCAATGTGTGTATGCACCTGCAGAGTATACTATATGCATCGCCTACGTGTGTGTTTTCCGTGCAAGCGTCCGGGTTAGTGATTAATGAACGTGGCTGGATGGCGTCAGCGGGCCATGACAGCACGACTGAGAGGAAATCATTTATTTTCTCTTGGTGGACTGCTGATTCAGAGCTCAAAGGAGTTTGGCACCGATTGCTGAAATCTTAGGGCCGCTGTTGTAATAACCCCAATCACGACATCACGGCACAGGGGTGAGGGGGCGTTGTGCATGGGGGTTCTCACTCAGAAAGGAAGTTAAAGGAAATAATGATGTTAGCTATCCACTTTGCGCAAGTGTGGGTATCTGATGTAGCCGTATGCGGGTTTATCAGTGGAGGAAACGAACCCTGTAGCTGAAAAGGCTTCTTTGGGAAATGTCAACATGAACGAGACTGTCATGAATAATAAAATGCCGACAGGGGAGGTGTCTTTCAGGTTCCAAGAAGACTGAAATTATTGAATGAAAGCTAGGAGAGGACAGAGAAAGAGATTCTGTGGAAAGAAGGGGGAAAGAAGGGTAAGGTGAATAAGGACTGGCTGCCCGCTTTCTGTCGCTAGAGAAAGTTGTAGTGCTTCTCCTTCTTTTGCTCTGGGTGCAGCAGCTCTCAGGGCATATCATGAGCTTTAACAGAGTTTGACCCTTCACACTCAGATGTCAGTCCTTCTGATAGAGGAACCTCAGAGCAGACTTTAAAGCTATATTTTTAAAGCTGTTTAACTTTGTATGCTGTGTTTGCGCTAAGCTAAAAACATGATGAATTCTATATATGTTCAGATTTATTGTCCTGCGTACAACCATAAGCGCATTAAATAATGAAAGCTCTGCAAAATTCCTCCGATCTGCCATTGTAATCTAACCTAACTACCCCAAAGGTGTTTTAGTGTGAAAAAAGATGCATGAATCCCACCAACCTGAAGTATTTTAGAAGAATCCACTGCCAGGGGGAGGGCAGCGACTCTGGCCATAGGCAACATTATTTAGAACACATTTCCTGCTTCATTTCATTGCTGCATTGCACCAAAATCTCTCAGGGTGCTTTAAGATGCACGGGGCGCACCGGCTCTTATGTTCAAATGATAGATCCAAACTGATGTTTTATCTAATCCCGCTGAGCAGAGGTGAGTAGCAACACCATACATCAACCTGCCACAGTCTGATCAGGCACTTAACCCAGTTCAAACAGCGCAGTGTATGATTTCCACTAGAGGAACTGCAGATATGTTGGGATGTTTTGCTTAATCAACCAGAACAGCACCAATATTCCACCCTTGATTTCCTCAAACAACTGCACTTAAATGTATTTGCGAGATGTTTTTGTCCTGGAGATCAGGTGACTGAAGAACACAACTAACAAACTAAAAGCCGTGGTGAACATTGTATATTATAAATGAAGTTAATTAGCTGGTCAAACAAACTTTTGAAGGCCTTAGTGCAGCTTTATGTGGTTGGCTGTTAGCAGCTGTGCATCCCTGAATGCTTTATGATGAAGTGGTTTTTCAGGTTTGATGTGCTGACCATGCTGCGAGGCTAGGCCTTTTTGTTTGCCTCCTTTTAGTACCTCCTGCAAATCTCCACCAACCATAACATTGATTAAAGCAGTGTTGTAGAATTTTCAGTCTGCAGTTGTGATACAAGTACACCACTTTACTCGGCACAGTCCAAAAGTCTGGGAATGACACTGCATTCTAGCTGTCTGTGGCATTGTGTCATATTTTGAAATATAATGTCGTAAGATGCATCTAAAACCAGTTTTACTGAGACAACATGTTAGTATTGCATTTTTTTGTTTTTACAATTAAATATTTTATTATTCCCTGTTTTTTAATTCAGCATTTCCGCCATATCAGGCTGCAGTTTGTAATGAAGTCATTAGATAATTTGGCAGCCTCATTGTTAAAGACTTCTGAAACTATTTAATCAGTTCAAGGAAAGAAAATCAAAACTTTTTTTCTGTCCCCACAGACTGATGGTCTTCACACCGGCAGCATGAAGATCTTTCCAATTTGAGAGCGACCGTCTCCATTTCAGCACTTTCAGGTCAACCCCTCTGATGGAATTAGACATCATTACTTAATTATTCACCTCCACAGCAGCTATCTGACTTTTCAGCACCAAGAAAGTGTATCAAGTCAGCTCTGCCTCGGAACAGAAGGGAAAAAAGTAGTTTAGATCAGTAGCACCCGGTGGAATAAAAGTTCAGTAAGAGTTGAATTAGTGGCTAACGGCTAGCATTGTGCCAAAATGGATGAAATGCATAACAACAGGACTTCCTTAGCTAAAGGTGCCAAGGACCTTGCTAAAGAAGCAAAGAGACAAGCTTCTAAAAACTTTAACAAAGCAGTTGATCGTGCCTCAGATGAATACTCAGCTCATCGCAGCTACAACCGCTTCCACAACGAGGATGAAGAAGAGGACAACTACAACAGCTACAGTCAGCAGGACCGCTATGATGATGACGCAGCCAATGACGAGGATGGGGCTTCCAGTGATGCCACGGAGGGCCACGATGATGAAGATGAGATCTACGAGGGCGAGTACCAAGGCGTGCCTGCTTACAATGATGGGAAGCCCCAGGATGGTCAGGTGGCCCTGGGCCAGCCAGTGTCCGACAGTCTAAAGAGCCACAAGGAGCTGGAGAATGAGAGACAGGCCGATGAGGAGGAGCTGGCCCAGCAGTACGAGCTGATTATGCAGGAGTGCGGCCACGGCAGATTCCAGTGGCAGCTGTTCTTCGTCCTTGGGCTGGCACTCATGTCAGATGGCGTGGAGGTGTTTGTGGTGGGCTTTGTCCTGCCCAGTGCTGAGACGGACATGTGCGTCCCCAACTCTGGCGCTGGATGGCTTGGTAAGGATTTAGTAATTACATGAATGAGTGTCAAATTTTTCTGCATTTTGCCATGAAATGTCCCTAATTATCCAAATGATGCATCTTGCCTAGATTATAGGTTCAGCCAGGGTCAACTCACAGGTTCATTTTGAAAATTCAGACCATGTACTGTAGCAAAGTAAAATGCAAATACAGTCCTGCCAGACCAATCTGCTGGAGCTGCTGTCTCACCACTTCAGGCTTTGAATGCTAGACTGGAATTGTCGTGCTCTGCCTATGCTTGTGTGCTAACCCACCACCATAGCTGTGAAGATTGGATTGCTACCCTGGTATTCCTGCAGTCTAAGAGACAACAAGTCCACCTTTGCTGAATCTATGTGCTGTTGTGGAACCTGTTGAATATATCTTCACACAGACCCTCCAACTTTACACAGAATTTCAGAACCTAACCACAACTCCCCAAAAGCATCCCCTAATGTCCACTAAAACTGTAAGGATTTGGACAAGATTTTTTTCATTTCTACTGTTAAATAAAAGTAAAATTCATAAAGTACATTTAAGCACCAGTGGCGCTCTGCTAATGTGTTGTTTATGACCTGCTGGAATGCCCATGGAGAGCAGTGGTGGGTGATTTTCAACAATAATCTCATAGCTTCAGGAGCTTGCCAGTGGGTTGTCATAGCACCAGGTATTTGGGTACATGAGTAGGAGGTGTGTTAAGCTCGGCGGTTTTCTCGTGCACAAGGGAAAAGTTCTCCGGTGTACATTTCTCTCGCAATATAACACAATATAAAAATAGCTGCAATAAATTGTGTCCTGGATTAGGTTTTATCACAGCCTTAGAGTGGAAGCCTTATAATATATGGGTTATCAAACCCATATATTATTACATTATCAAACCCATAATAAACTGGAAAATGACGGGGGAAACACAATTTTTCATGATGCTGTGTGGGCTGCTAAACAAAAGCAGACAGCTATGACTGTTTGTTTTTTTTTTTTTTTTAGAGCAGGATGGATCATTATTCAGCCAGATCTCACTCGTATTCTGACTCACCGAGCACCGAGGGAGACACGGGCGAGAGAATAGAAACAATGAGTCATTTTACCAACTCTGCCACTCGGCAAGGAAACATAAATAATGTGCAAATATGCTCACATAACCAAAGGGACTGTTTTTTATATCACAGTCGGGTAACTCTTTGAGAGGTTACAAGAACTTTTGAGTGAACATCGACAGGAAGGCTTAAAAGAAGCAAGAGAATAAGATGTGGTGGAAAAAATGACATTATCTCCAGAAGAAAACATTGAATACTGACTCAGAGTTTAAATGTCGTGAAATATGGACACTGGTTCTCAGCACACATTTTAAGATGCATTAGGATTTAACACAATTTATTCTGTCAAAACATTCATTATAAATTTCGATGCCTCTCAAATTGCTGATTAAATGATTTACTGTACTGCAAAGGCTAAAATTCTGAGATTTTGAGCAGTCCTGGTCCAGATAATCCCATATGAGCAGATTATTAGCAGGTAGTCACATATCGCTGTTATTTTTTTTTTTTTACCTAAAGTCTGATTATTACAACAAAAAGATATGGGATGTATTTTCCGTCCTTTCTTGTTCTGGTCTGCTCCCCATGTTGCCCTCCTCCTGTAATCCCTCTCTTACACTCTCGATCTGGAGATACGGGCTGGAGTTCATCTCTGCAACATTGTGCCTTGCTGCAGTTTAGACACGGTAGGCTGCCTCATGTGCTCCCCCAGAGAAAGAGAGGTAGAGTGCTTTTAAGCCCAGAGAAAGAGAGGTAGAGTGCCGTTAAGCCCAGAGAAAGAGAGGTAGAGCGCCGTTAAGCACGTTCCTTCAGTGTGGCCTTCAGTTGTGCTGCGGGTGTACGAGGAGCTTTGTATTTGTCAGGTCCTTACTTTTGCGCTCTAAAAGTACAACCAAAGATCGCAACAGAGGCTTATGAACACATGACTTAATGAATCTGCAGTATTGGCAGAATTATCATCAGAAAAAACATCTTATTAGCTCTCCTTTTGGGTATATGCAGGTCAGGGTCAGTCAGGGTCAAGATAAACTTATCAATCATCTGACAAATTCTGAGAGTTAATAAAACAACATTTTCAGTAAATTTCAAATACTGCTATTAGCTGGGAAGAATGCAGGGTACACCCTGGACAAATCACCAGCTCATCGCAGGGTTACTATATAGAAAAAAACAACCATTCACCCTCACCTTAACGCATCATGATTTTTGGACTGTAGGAGGAAGCTGGAGGACCTGAGAGAAGCCACACAGGCACGGGAAGAACATGCAAACTTCACACAGAACAGCTCCTGGCACTGGGGCACCTTTCTGCTGTGAGGCAACGGGGCTAACCACTGCAACATTGTACCGCTCTTTTATTCGCATCAGTGACAATAATGTAAACCCAGTGGCATTATCACAGAAATGGCAGTTTACCATGCGTAAGCGAGTGCGTTGTTCCAAGTGATATCTTGGTTTAAAGAAGATATCATTTGTGCGTTCTTAGGATTTTATATCAGAAAACAATGTAGCAAATGTTGCTGTAATTAAGGCTTAAAGACTGTCTTTCTCCCAAGGGGCTGTCTTTACCCCCCTCCCCCTTTCCATCTGTCAATCAAAAAAGCCCTCTGGTTATCCCCTCATCTGTTGAAATTCCACAGCTTTAAAAAAAAAAAAGTATACAGCATTCGCAGTGAGGAAATCACAGGCTAGATTCGCCTGCCTGTCTCCTCTCATCCATGCCGGGATGCTGGTTATCTGTGTGGAGGAAAGAAAAAAGGTGTCAGAAGAGAATTACCCTTGAACGTAAGAGCTAATTACTAAAGAATAAAATCATCTGAATTTAAGAGCTGAACTAATCCCTGTGGATACAGAGAAAAGCAGCACAGTGTACCGCTCAGCAGAGCATGGAGACCATCTGCTAGAAAAAAATCACACGGGATCAGCACAACTTTACAGAGACTGGCTACAGATCTGCGCCGTTTCTCCAAGAAAGACGACATTTATGTCTTATAAAGATGAATTAAAGGCTCAATAGTGGTGTGACAGCTGGTGTTTGACAGGTTTCAATATCCTGGTCAGTGAAACTTCAATCAAACATTTATAAAATATCAAATTTTATTTCAGCTTTGCGTAGTCATGCAACCACATTCATTCATTCATTCATTCCCATTATTAGTGAAACAAAGTTTTGTCTCTTTTTTTTTTTTTTTTTTTTACGAAACATGGCTCTTGTTTGGTCTTGTTGGTGCCCTTTATGAAAATTTAAACACCTCTATCAAACCACCTCTGATTCATGGCAAAGCCCTGCAACACTGAGACAAGCCAAGGTCCGAAGGTCTGACCTGAGTTTGAACCCAGAAATCCAATCAGAAAGATGCCCCATCATCATCCCTCCCCTCTACCTTTATTACATGCAGGTATACGAACCCCGGTGTAAAGAGGAGCCATAAAACAAATGAGCTGTTGGTACTCTGATAGCATCTCCTTGGGTACATGCATTCATGTGCACTGTCCATGTGTGCAGACAACAATTAGGGTGTGCGGCGGTGTTGATATTTACCGTGATATTTGTGAGGCGCTGGTGGAGCGGTTTCCATCCCGCTGCCTGCAGCAGATCCTCTGCAGTAGCTGCGCACAGATAGATCAGGTGGCTGTCACCTGTAATGAATCACTAGCTCTAAGCATCATGTCTGCGCTGCTTGATAAGAGCCTCCACTTCCAGCGTATCTGTCCCATCGCCTCAAACACTGCGAGGGAGAACAAAAGCAAGAGGGAGGGGGGGAAGAAAGCCCTCACCTTCTCACATCTGCTAGCTTTCTGGAGCAGTCTGCACATCAAACGGCCTGTGTCCGATTAGCATTTTTATAAGCACATTGAGAGTGAAGTGGATTATTTACTGGTCCGACAGCCATCACCCCTCTCTACCAGTCCCTCCTTTATGCAGTGTGTGACCAGTGACAGGAAGAGAAATGACCCCTTGGCTTTCTGCATGAGAGCGAGGAGGAGACGAATGCGGACAGGTCTGCGAGGTTAGAAACCGCTCTGTCTCCTCTGCAGGTGCTTTACAAATTTCAGATACCATTCTTTATGTCTTATACAGCATTAACAAAAAAGGAAAAAATGACATAATTGTGTAACAGTAATATCAGTCAATGTAGCTGATAATAACTGACTAAAACATCATTCTATACTCTCCATCTTTTTTTGTTTTAGAGTTTCTCAACTCAGTCTGGAACGTTGCTTCATCAGAGTTGCCAGGGCTGTCATTTGGGGATCTAATCGACTTTTGTTTCCAGGCTGGCAGCTTTTCTCAGTGAATCAATGATGAACCCATCTGGTTCAACACTGCACGGCAGACTGACACAGTCAGAGGCTAGCTGGTAAAGTAAGTGGAACATTTAGCTGCTAAACAGCCAGGTGTTCCCTCAGAAGTTAATATGGACCAAAATAAAAGCCAAAATAGAAACAGTGGAGTTCTATTTTTTTCAAAAATTATGCAGATAGCACAGTCACCTGGTCCTGCAATGATCAAATTTGGGATCCTTACTGTATGTTTTAGGGGAATAACGCAGTTGCCCAGTTCTGAATGGCATTTTTCATGATGTTTTACTCTTTCTCCATGTCTCTATCCCTGTCTCCAGGTAGCATTGTGTATTTGGGGATGATGTTCGGAGCCTTCTTCTGGGGTGGACTTTCAGACAAAGTGGGCCGGAAACAGTGCTTGCTGATCTCAATGACTGTCAATGGCTTCTTCGCCTTCCTCTCATCCTTTGTCCAAGGCTACAGCATGTTCCTCTTTTGTCGCATGGTGTCTGGCTTTGGGTGAGTATTTTTTTTCTTGTGAATATTTTCTTTACACCCAATCCTCATTTGGGTTTGACTCTCACCATGTGAGAGGGAGGCGGAAGAATGGAAATGCAGACTGGTCTGGGGACGGTAACGAGCATCTGCCTGTTTTAATGTGCTGCACTTGGCTGCTCACATGCTTAATCAATGACATGACCTGGCATCACCTTGACCTGACATCTGTGCTAATACCTGATCCTTTTCACCTCCCCTGTTTCAAATGTTACTATGCAACCTCAGACTATATGGACATTCATAACGGTTCCACTTATTACATTAAAATGTTATTAAAAAATAATAATAACACCTAGCTAAAATTATCCTCTGTCTACATTGGTCATGTGGCAAAATACCGAAGCTACCAGGAAAGCTTGACACATAAAAGTCACTTTGTATAATTGTTAATACAGATCCCCATGTCCAGCATGTGCTAACTTGTTTGGGTGATGTAGAAGATGTGTCGATATCCTCATGTGCAACCCACTGGGTTTTTTCCCAAACAACTTTCTGGCTCTTTAAATCTGTTTTGCTGATATTTGTCAAATATTTCTCATCATGCACTAATAAAACTAAATTAGACATACGTAACCAATTATAGCGAACGATGTTTGCAGGATTGGTGGAGCAGTTCCAATCGTGTTCTCGTACTTTGCGGAGGTGTTGGCTAGAGAGAAACGAGGAGAGCATCTGAGCTGGCTGTGCATGTTCTGGATGATTGGAGGAATTTACGCCTCGGCCATGGCCTGGGCCATCATCCCACACTATGGTGAGTGGACCATTAGCATTAGCAGTCACTGCACCACCACACTGATTGCAGAGGCAAACAGATTATAATGAAATCGAAATGATGTGGATTTTTGTTTGTTTTTTTAACTTATGCAGAATAAACATTTATATACCTATATTTATGTCTAGCAATATCAGCCCATTGAGCCCATTGGCTGAGTGTGAAGCTCCAAAAGTTTGGTCTCCTTGAGATGATGCTTCCAGCTGTGTAGCTGCGCATGTCTCAACAGCACAGGCTTAATTTGAAAATCAGGAACCCTCTGGGATGCACGCAAATATAAAGCAGACGGTGGCATAGGTGGAGGGAGACACACAAGGGTGTGGTGGGTAAGCTGTCAGCTGACACAGCGAAAACTGAAGTGTTTGACCACAAAAACAGTGTGTCAGTTTCAGTTTTCACCGAAGCATCACAGAAAGATAACACACACTGCATATTCAGGGCTCGATTCGTTTCTGTTTTCTGTCGCACTGATGGAAGTAGTTGCACGTCGAAATGACGAAATGAAAGAAAGGAAATCGATCTCGGAGTACAGGAGGTGGATGAGAAAAAGAGGAGCGGGGAGAGAGATTAGGGGAGCAAGGGGGAAGGAGAGACGGACTTGATTTATGTGACCTGTGTCAGGGATAATTGAAAGGAGAAGGGATGCAGCTGAGGGCTGGGGGTGGGATGTGGGCAAAAACAGAGAGGGACAGAGGAAGAAGTTAATGAAGGAAAAAAGGAGAGAGAGAGAAGAGAAGGTATCTGGGGCTGCCAGAATCAGGTGAGTGATGTCTGTTCCTGAAGCCATCATGATGCTGTCCCCACAGAAGGGGAACGATAAGATAAGACAAGACAAGACCCATATCTTTGCACACAGCAGAATGTTTTCTTTTCTTATTTAAAGCCCTCACATTGCCATGTCTCGATTTTGTTAGTATTCATCCATCTATGCACATATAATGTCCCATATACATAAAGGTGTGGATTCTGCTTCCAATTAAATTTTCTTTTTTTTCCATCATCACAGGGCTTTAGGATGAATTGAAACACTGAACTAGACATAGATAGTTGCTCAGCAGCGCAGATGTACATGAAGATACAAGTTTCCACCTTCTGGGAGGCTAATAATAGAGGTCAATTGATTAGATGTCTGTGTCACTGTTTTCCTCTCTAAAATGCGGCGGTGTGTGGGTAATAGGTTCTGCCGCAGTGCACTTCCAGTTGACTGGCGGCCAGATACCTGTATGTGTGTGTGCATGCGTGTGTGTGTGTTAAGATGTTGAAGATGTGATTAAATAAAAAATGTAAAAATCTACAAAAAATGA
The DNA here is from genome assembly GCA_015343265.1 of Pao palembangensis. NCBI lineage: Eukaryota > Metazoa > Chordata > Actinopteri > Tetraodontiformes > Tetraodontidae > Pao > Pao palembangensis. The sequence continues at coordinate 7,931,248 of CM027096.1, read as the reverse complement.
TTTTTTTTAATTTGTTGTGTGTAGAGTTTTACTTTTTCTTTTTTTGTAGCTAAATCCACTCCCTCTCTTTCCTTGTCTGTGTCCTTGTGTGTGAGTGTGTGTGTATGACTTGGTTTAAGGTTGGGTTAAAATTGGGTTTAGGTTAGGGTAAGGGGCTGGGTAACACATTATGTCTATGAAAGTCCTCACAGAGATAGAAGTACAAGCATGTGTGCATGTGTCTGAGCTGGGCAGTAGGAACATAAATCTTGCTGAGTATCTGAATCAGTCAGCCATCCCCTCTACTCCATTAAAGCTTTAATCCCCCTAATGAGGTTTGTACTGGTACTGACTAGAGCAGTCCTTCAGGACACACACACACACACACACACACACACACACACACTGCTGCATAAATGAAACTGAGGTAAAATTCCATTATGTCTTACTGATTGGTTGTTGATGACACATACTCTTTAAAAAAAAAAAGTTCAGAGTCATTCTGTCTTCTGAAACATGACGGAGCAAAATTCTACAGGGGGACACGCTGACTTCTATGTAAAGGTTGTATGTCCACTGAATTTGGATTAAAGTAAACTTAACTCCTCAACCTTACAATTTCATTACAAGCATATAAATATCAAATGTAACCATATATTACAGTCTAATCAGTAGATCAAAATGGTCTCTAAGTGCAATTTAAAATAGAACTATGTCTCTGTCTGTGGTGATGAAGTTAGGTCATTTCTTTTACTGGTTTTTGGAAACACGTGCACATGCTCAGAGCGTTTCTTTTTCTGTCACAAGGCCATCTGTAGCACCACTGCATTACCTCTGATTGTTTCTGTGTGACTGCTTCTTTTTCGCAGGCTGGAGTTTCAGCATGGGATCAGCCTACCAGTTCCACAGCTGGAGAGTGTTTGTGGTGGTGTGTGCGCTCCCCTGTGTCTCTGCGGTGGTAGCTCTCACTTTTATGCCTGAGAGCCCCCGCTTTTACCTGGAGGTAGGAGAAAAACCACATATCCTGATACTGGCAACACCATTTTCTCTCTTAATGACAGTGAAAATGACTCATAAAGGTATGAGTATGGTAACAGCAGCAGCTCACTTCCTTCTGTTTTTTTTTTTTTTTTCCCAGATTAAAGAAATGTGTTGACATACTGTATGATGAAGTGCAAATATGCTGGTTTTCAAAGTGTGATGTGGTGGAGTGAAGTGTGGAAAAATCCACGACTTCACCACGACTGATTTGAATAATAGTAGCCCTGACCAAACCAGTGGATATGCATGTATGTCAAAGGATAAAGTACTGCACGTATGTGGGTGGGCTTTCCGACCTTGTGGGGTTTCTGATTTTAAAAATTTTTGTTTATTTGCCAGCAGTGCACTAATCGAAATGAGTGACTTGCTGTTCTAAGCAACAAAGAGGAAGCTGGCAACGATCTCAGTCCGGCAAAAGCAAAATAATGACCAACATTTGGCACACATACTTTTTAGAAGTTGCTTCAAGTATGAGACAAACGTCCGGGCCAGTGCTGATAAAGAAATTGTGTCGAAAGGAAAAGGTGTGTCTTTGCATGTGCAGTCGTAACCTTCCTTCCCTGCGCCGTAGATGGGCAAACACGATGAGGCCTGGATGGTTCTCAAACATATCCACGACACCAACATGCGTGCACGAGGAGAGCCTGAGAGGGTCTTCACTGTAAGTTTGCACCAAGCTCGACTTCTGCCTGCTGCTGCAGTGCTGCCCCTGGTGACAGCTCAGTGTCCCCCCCTGCAGGTGAACAGGATAAAGATCCCCAAGCAGCTGGATGAGTTGGTGGAGATGCAAAACGAGTCGGCAAGTTCTGTTCTCAAGGTCTTCTCCAAGATCAGAGCTGAGTTCAGAGGAGTAAGACACCACTGTTATCATTGTCATTATGTTTTACGTCAGGTTAAATTTGAAACAACAAGTTGTTTCTCTTGTTCCAACAGATCTGGTCAGCTTTTAAGAAATGCTTCAGCCCTCCGATGAAGGACAACACGGTAAAGCTGGCTGCAGTCTGGTTCACTCTGTCTTTCGGGTGAGATATTTATATCTGCTTGTGGCGCACTTTTTGTATTAATATTCCACGCTTCCTTTGAACGACTCCCCGGATGACATTTTGCTGAGTCATCACTACTTTCCACTTTAATTACAGTTTTCAGTGAAGCACTGAGAACATAGGCCGGGGCTTTCTCACTCCCAGCGTCTTGATGAATGCTGACAGGTTAGATTGGAAAGCGAGAACAGATCTGAGAGAAGGTGTCATGTGGTTTTATGGACTGACTTGCTGTAATGAATTTTTGAGTATGTTGGATGATTTTATCCCTGAGGACAATCTTTGAAATCAAGAAGGTGGGATGCCCTTTTTGAAGTTGCTTTATTCTTTCACTGCCTTTTTCCTCAACTGATTTGGCTGTAGTGCTGCAACTGAGTAAACTGGACTTGGAGACTGGTTACAATTTTATGAATATGTTGCTCAAAAACCAGTTCAGGTTTATATGACATCAACCACGCTGTCATATTGTTATTTAAGAGGAACTTTATGATATTACTGTCTATTGTTCCCAGGTTCTACGGGCTCTCCGTGTGGTTCCCGGATGTGATCAAGCACCTTCAGGCTGACGAGTATGCCTCCAGAGTGAAGATTCACAACAACGAACGCATCGAGGACTTCACCTTCAACTTCACCCTGGAGAACCAGATCCACAGGAATGGGGTCTTCCTCAACGACAGGTTAAAATACAAGAGTGCTCCGCAATAACTTTAACTCTCTCCAGTAGTTATTGATCAGGAAATTACACACAGTGTAACAGATCAGACTCCAAACCTCTCCTACTGTTGTTGCCTAACTTGAGATCCTGTACAATTCATCATTCCCACAAACAGGAATATTAATCCTGCCTCCTTTATCTCTCACACTGGCAGGATATTAAAAGACTTATCTATGTCTCCCTCACTCTTTTTTTGTCTTCTTTTTGTCCCACCTGGATATGACGCTCACATACACAAAGCCAGAGTAGAGATGTGTCGATGTGCTACTTTTCTTTTTTCCGTCCTCAGAGGAAGGAGATCATATCAATCACAATGTCACGATACTGTGTGGAGCAGCGAGCAGATCAATAACAGACAGCCAGAGCCTGTGATATTACTGTAGACACACAGAGGTTCAGATATCCTTTAGCACCTTATTAATCACTCAGCGACACGCTAAACATGTAAAGCATGCACTCTTAACTAAAGCTTTCAAGAGAGGCTGTTTACAAATGATGGTAGCTGTTAGCGATGCATGTAGCATCATGTTTCTGTTATATAGAAATAAAGGAATTATTCTGAATCAATATTTTTTCTATGTCTCCATCCTCCACCTCCTGTCTCCCTAGATTCATCGGTATGAAGTTCAAGGCAGTCACATTCATCGATTCATCTTTCCTCAACTGCTACTTTGAAGACGTCTCCTCAGTGGGATCCCTTTTCAAAAACTGCACCTTTGTGGACTCGTTCTTTTACAACACAGGTGCGTCTTTGAGCGAGGCAAGGCTTTTTCATTCCATCTCAGAAAACTGGTTGGCTAAAGGAACTCACATTAGTCTGATTTATGGCCCCTTATTTTTCAGCCTAATGCCTGAGCTTCTTGGCAAGAAGCTCAGGCATTAGGCCAAGAAGCTCTATGTTTGATCATTTATGGCTTTGCTTTATACCACTAAATTACAGTTTGACCTCTCTGCCCCTGCACAGATTGCCTTTCCGAACTCAGGGGCCTCTCAGTGTAACTGAGCCATACTTTTATTAAATATGCTGTTTTAAATGTTTTTAAAGAAACTCAATCTCATAAACAGCAGCTTTGACATTTGAAGTCACTATGAGATGTCAGTCGTCTATGCTTTCATACTTGTTTCTGTGAAAGAAGACCAAGAAGGTATATCTGTGAATGTTAAGATTTCAGGGCAATGTTATGAAAGTCCAATCCAGTCTATTTTGGAGCAGACAAAAGAGAAGAATAAAAAAGGAGGACAGACATTTAAAATGTTCTGAGCAGAGCCGCAGTTGAATCAGACCTTGTGGGAGTGCAGGATTTTTAAAAGAAAGTTTACCTTTGGTACCCAGGAAAGTGCTGAACATTGAAACAGTGAGGGCACGTGAGATTGACGCTGATGCCTCCTGGGAAATGAAGTCTATTTGCCCCCCGGCAGCGTGTCTCTCGGATAAAGACAGGCGGGGTGAGATGGAGGGAGGAGTGCGTCCTGAGAGCAGGAGGGAGTGAGGGAACTATTTCTGTTGCTGCTGCATTTTATTAATAAATCATTTCTCTTTCAGGACAGATGTGTAGACGCTAACATAGCTCTGCTGCAGCAAGAAGACCATATTTCCCAGAATTTTAAATGCATCACTCACCATTTTCCTTGTAGAAAACGTATTAACATTTAAAAATTATGTGTTAGATTAGTCTCTTTTGTCTATAATGACACTAAATCTGCAGTTCTTTCAGTCATTTCCATTCATATCTGTAACTTAACACTAATTGTTAATAAAAATCCTTTCTGACACACATTTACAGATATCGATGACTTTAAGCTAACGGACTCTCGAGTGATCAACAGCTCCTTCCACCACAACAAGACGGGCTGTCAGATGACATTCGACGATGACTACAGTGCCTACTGGGTCTATTTCGTCAATTTCCTGGGAACGCTTGCTGTTCTGCCTGGAAACATTGTCTCTGCCCTCCTCATGGACAAAATAGGGCGGCTCAGCATGCTGGGTATGATGTAATCTGGGCTCCAGCCATTTCCTTTGCTGGATGTTTGATGTTCATCTAAGTCTGGACCTGACATGTGAAGTGTTTGACGTGCTGCGTCCTCCAGGGGGCTCCATGGTGCTGTCTGGCATCAGCTGCTTCTTCCTGTGGTTTGGAACCAGCGAGTCGATGATGATTTTCATGCTCTGTCTCTACAACGGCCTCAGTATCTCTGCCTGGAACTCTCTGGATGTGGTCACCACAGAGCTGTACCCGACAGATCGGAGGTCGGTGCCGCGTGTGCATTTTTACATATTTCCCACCGCGGAACAAAAGGCTTTGCTTTGTTAAGGGAGTGTTTTCCCTCCTTCTGTCATTTCCAGGGGCACGGGCTTTGGCTTCTGCAACGCCTTGTGCAAGCTGGCAGCCGTGCTGGGCAACCTGATCTTTGGCTCGCTGGTTGGCATCACCAAAGCTATTCCCATCCTGCTGGCGTCGTCTGTGTTGGTCGGTGGCGGCCTGGTGGGACTCCGACTGCCAGACACGAGGGCCAACGTCCTCATGTAAACCTTTGAGAGAAAACAGATTCTTTACCAGGTGTTTAAAAAGGACCAATTATTTATCAAATATTTGAGATATTTATTGTTTGGCAAATGATGTCCCAGTCGTTAAACACAGTCAGTCAAATACCTGGTAAATAATCTAGGATTACTTAAATAATTTAGCAATGAGCTGTTGATATCAAGAGTTGGACAACTACAAACGGTTATTAGAAATTATGATAACCCCTTCAGGAATCTATTAAAAAAAGACCGTAATTAGCAGGACTAACAAAACTCCGAACATCACAAGCTCACACATGTCGAAACACTAGAGGCTTGAACTTCTGAAAATTCACCCCTTCTTTTTTGGCTTCATATCTAACAATTTTTCAAATTCTGCGTGCGAATACAGAAATATTGCCCTCACATGACTATATTTGTTGCTGTCTGGTCAACAATTTGCATGTTTAGTTTCGCCGTGGAGGCATAAAACCCATGACAACGACAAGGTCTTGCGATGAGGCAACTATGCTAACATCCTGTACCAGTGAGAATTTACTTCCCGTAACTTATTTTCTGGGGCCATAGTGATTGACAAATGATGGGGGAGATCTGTATCTCTGTGTTCCTGTTTGTTAGCTGTAACAAACAGGAAATTATTCTTGTGTAACATGAGAGCTTGGGCATTTGGTTCCCGTAACACACAGACAAAACTCTAAAACTCTCCTTAAACTGCTTGTTATGTTTGGGTGAACATGAATTATATCAATAATTCCAAAGTTAAGTAAAATAGAGATATCCCCAGTAGCCTGTTAGCTCACATAGCCTAGGCCCTAGGCTAACACCTGCTACTTGCATCTGTTATATAAGAGTTAAGGATGTTCAAGCCTTTTTGCCATAAAATGATCAATAACAACCTAAGAGCTGAGTCCAACCTGGCAACTTCAGCAGCTACATTTCTAAAGTGAGAAGAAGTTTACATTTTCTGCTTTTTGCAGTCAGAGACTCTTGAGCTGGGACATCCTTCAGCAGAACGCTTCCTCTCTCGTGTTCGTCTTGTGGCGCTGAGCTCACCGTCAGGGGCTTTGCTTTCCTTTGCAATCTGAGCAGCCGTGGGGAATCTATCTGCTTTCTCCTCCTGTTTATCCCCCTCTCCATCCGTTTCTCCATCCCGGTTTCCTCACAGTGCCTGGTCTTTTTGTGCTGTTTGTCTTTCCCTGCCTTGTTCCCGCTCCCTTCCAAACTCAAAGGCCTTGCTCAAAAGTCGTGCCTCTTTCCATTGAGCCCATCTGTCCTCCCAAACCTTGGCTGGAAGCTTTGCTGCACTCACCTGCTCTTTCGCTCATGTCTGGATACCTGCAGCGTGAATGTGTTTCTGTTTGAGACAGTGTACATTCAAAAAGGAAAAATAAAAAGAAACGAGTACTAACTTATATGTTGATGGTGAAATTTTCTACTTCTGTGCCAAGGAAAGGAGGCGTTTGGAAACCGATGACAACACCTGCATGATTAATGAAAATTAAAGCCATGTTTAAATGATTATTTCACCCAAAAAGAGTGTAGCCGTGCAGATAACTTTTATTATTTAGCCATCCATGTCGGGATTTCCTTCTCAGTTTTTTAAATTTGACAAAATTAGCTTCAGGCCCAGTGGGATTATTGATGCCCATGAAGAACTGTACTTGCATACCCTCCATGTACAGGGAGTTGTATTGTCTTTGGTAGAACTGATTTGATCTTGCGTCACCGTGGCAACCGAAAATCTCTTTGTTATATTTGCATCCCCCTGTTTGCAAAGTCTCTGATGTTGCTCAAAAAAACCAACTAGACACCACAAGTGATGTTTGTTCACCTGTTATTACTCCTGTGTGCTCTTTTTGCAGACTGACGCACAGAATATTGGGCTTTTGGGAGGTTAATCACAATATGTCATGGTCCTCAATTAGATACTTATCTTAACCTTGTGACACTTCATAATAAAAGAGTGACAAATTTACTCCCCTGAGGGAAACCAAAAGCTTTTATTCACTACTGTTAATTTAAAGCTCTACCCTCTGAGTTTGGAGTTGATGTTTACTCCAGGTTGAATCACTGTGGTGCTCTGTGAACTACAAAAGCTCTGCCTCTCCTGCAACAGTGTGAAAGCCTGACAAGACTGTTTTTGTTAAAGAAAACACACCCACATGAAAGTAAATCTGCATGGCTACTAGCAAACAGCTCATTTGGGTGAAAAGGCCCTTGACAAACCTCCAATGAATCCAAGTCTTGCTGCTACTATGTCTGTGTTTTTGTGTCCAAATGCTTTCAATTTGAAAGAGAAACTTTATTTTTGCTTCATTTATATTTTGAAAAGAGTTGATAAAGAGGAACGAACAGTTTTCTTTGGAAGTAAATGCACCTGTTCTGGTGTGTCTGATGTTTTTTTTTCCTCTGTCCGCTTGTCTGCAATCTCTCCAACAGACAGAACGTTGTCTGTTCCGACCCTGCACGTTTGTTATTAAAGTGCTTCTGCTATGTGTGTTTCCTCCATGTCGGTGTCTTCGCTGTTCCTCCACGGGTGGAGCAGCCAACATGAGTCAAAAGGTGAATGTATCATTCTCGTGCGTTGGCAGGTTGGCGGTTGGGGGTGGGCCCTCTGTGAAAGTACACGGCCGTATGTCTTTCAGACACTCGGAAGAATTGTTAGAGCTTCATCAGCAGGAATTAAGTAAAAAGATATGACAGCCTCTGCAATCTGTGTGTAATGACCTGTCCTTGATATTATTTATTTTAATAAGAAAAAAGCTGAGCGCAGCATAGGTGGATTTATCTTGTGTCTAAACACTGAATAAAGAATTTCATTTGAGCAGCTCTGGGTCTTTTCTTATTGGTGGCTGCAACATGTTTTACCAGCAGATGGCGACATTTGTCGAAAATTAAAGACGAAGCATGACATCTAAACTGAACTAGATTATTTTGAGTTTACCTAAACTGAGCAGTGATCAACTGTTTTACTTTTCCCACTTGTTTTACAAAAATTCTAAATTTTACCACCTAAAAATAGAAGAAAGGCTACTATGTAATGAGTTTAATGTTGGCGTGAAATATGAAAAGCCTGGATCACCAACAATGCATAAGACTTAAAGACTTGCATTTTACACAATATATACATAAACTATATACATATCTATAATATTTCATACTTTATGTTTTTTTTTTAACATTGATACAATACTCTTTTATCAGCAAAAGCACAGTACAATACACAGTGAAGATTCACTCTTTGAAATCCAGCCAAAGAGTGAATCTTCAAGGTCCATCGTCCTAAGCAGAAAGACTCACGCTCATTTTTATGAAAGGTCTGAAGTTCAGCCTGGAGCTAGCAGACTGGGACATGAGGAGAAAGAGGAAGGGGTCTAGACAAGCATGAAGGCAGCACAAACACACGGCTGCTTTAAAGTACATGTAGAGGCTGTCTGTTCCATCCAGGAACAGTTGCACGTGGTGGGAGAGGTTCAGGACTCCTGCGGGAGTGAAGCACACCAGGAAGATGACAAAGACCAGCGAGCTGGCCTTGATGTATATGGCCCAGTCGTGGTGTGACTGGTTCAGCTCGTACATGATCCGCGAGTAGCACACAATCGTGACCAACAGGGGCACCAGGAGGCAGAAGACGGTCAGAAACAGGTTGGAGTAAAGCAGGAGGATGTGGGTGCTCTCTTTGAGAGGTAATATCTCATGGCAGGTGGTGCGGTTCATCTCAGGAATCCAGTAGCTCTGCTGTACGAGGAGCTCCGGAGCAACGCCTGCAGCGAACACCCCCCACATGGCCACAGTCACCCAGGTGGCGTACGTCCTCTTGGGGAGGCTCTTGTACATAAACGGGTGCACCACAGCAATGTAGCGCTTGATGCTGATACAGGCCAGCGTCTGGGCTGAGCAGTAGAGGTTGCCATAGAAACAGGCCACGACTGCTCGACACAGGGCCTCCCCAAGCGCCCAATGGTTTCCATGGAGATGGTAGTAAGCCTTGAAGGAGAGGGAGACGAGGAGGAGCAGGTCGGAGACGGCCAGGCTGCAGTACAGGATTGCAGAAGACACCTTCCTGATTTTGGTGGCGAGCGTGCACAAGATGGCGACATTAGCCGGCATCCCGACAGCCATGGCCAGTATGTAAAAAACGGGGATGACCAGAGTGCTCAGCGGGCTGTTGAGGTATCCCTCCGTCCTGTTGCTTAGCAACTCCAGTGCAGGAGGAAAAGCAGAGAAAACGGGAGCCTGAGTGCCATTTAGGACAATCAAATTGGCACCTCTGGCTGAGGCCCCCAGAAATGTTCTTGGCAGGATAACCTCAGACCTGTTTCTTTTCACTTTTCTTCTCGTCTTTCCTGAAACAAAAGGATTAAAGATCAAACTTTCTTAACCATCCAAGCTGGCGTATTTACATTTATCTCATCATCTCTAAATCTGTTTTTTTAGCACTCAATCCTTTGATGAAACTCCATTAATGATCAGCCAAAAACCTTTTTTTTGTAAGTTTGTTTTGTGAGTAAGTAAAGTAATAGAGAGAGAAAATCAGAGAAATAAGAGAGAGAGAGAGAGAGAGAGAGAGAGAGAGAAGATTTCTTGTAATAAACCAAATGTTTATTACAAAACCTAATCAATGGTCTCCACTGCCTGTTGTTGATCTCCCAGTTGATAGCCAGACTACACACATCCACACATACCACTTACCCTCTTTTTGAAGTGTAGAACTTAGACAGAGGCCATAAATGAAGAAAATGAAAAAAAATTTCCACATTTTCCCCTTCTTGTTATCCAAAAAGCGCTCAGATAAGGTGTCTCTTATCCTTTCAAGTTCAACTCAACATCTTCTTGTCGTCTGTGTCGTGTCTGCCTGCTGCTGCTCAGTGAGAGTGTTTTTTTTTCGGGGGTTTTTTTTCAGAAAAAAAACCCTGACTTGTTTTCTGGAATGTGGGCTGCCTTTGGGTTTGTTAAACATGAAAGACAAGTGAGGGCCCTCCTCCTGATCTATGTCACTGCTGTTGCATCTGAGGTCTAAAGTCCAGCCTACAGCCAGCTCTGAAAAACTGATATACAGACATTTTTGCTGTCCTCATTTCCACATTAGTTTACTTGTGTTTTTGTGTGAGGAGGGCGTCGGACACCGGACATCAGACCCTGACTGAGGAAATGTGTGTGAAGTTGATAAGCTGTCTGAAAATGAGCACTTTTCTCTTTCATTTCTCCAACATGTTTATTTATGATCCTGGAAAAGAATGACTGTGAAAACATCTGGACATCTGGCCATGTTTTTAGTCCGAGCGTCTGTTTGTCCCACGCATACAGAAGGACCCCCTGCGGCTGTGCCATTAGACTCCCCTCCCACCCTGACATCACACATGACTCAAAATGAGAACAGGATGTGGTCTGATGCACACCCAAGATGAACTTCTACCAAACAACTTGCAGAAAATATGAAAGTAATAAGAAGCAGCACAAAGTCAGAGAAATTGTTTTGATATTTTGTAGTTCTTTTGGGAATCCATTTAATATCAACCCAAACCATTTAATCTGTATGGCTCATGCATTGAAATCCATGTAAAAATAATAATAATGATGATGATAATAGCAGGTTTTTGTATAAATTCAATAGAAAAAATTGAGGCACATTTTTTAAGCCTGAGCCTGAGAGGCTGCATGAAGCATTTCCGTCCTAGCCTTAGAAGTAAAGAGGAAGGAGCTGCTTTGCGGCACATCAGCAGTAAACACCTGCTTCCTATCGCTTTAAATAGTCATGAATGTCAGAGCTCATACACACTATCTTCACTTATGAAAGGCAGTAGTTCAGCATATAAGTGCAATACGTCATGTGTCTTCCCACACTAAAGTGTCACTCGTGTGTGTCTTTTATTAAACAGTTTTTTAGTTACAAATAAAACCAGAACCAGAATTCACCGTTTTAAAGAAACATTAATTATTTTAGCCACAAGATGGCAGTATGTAAGTGTTTAATTCCTTTTCTTTTTGTATATTTTCTTTTTCTGCATTCGTTTCATGTGAAGAAGAGGTTTAAAACTACTTATATATCCTTTACAGTACCGAGGAGACTTTAAATGGTGTTTGCTGATTTTCATTTGTTTAATTTTGACTGTTATATTTAATTAAAAAGCCGAACTGCAGCCAGAAGACGGTCTCAACTGTTTTTCACATGTTGCTCACATGGATGCTTTTCAAAACAGGGCATCCTGAACATATATTTCCATTAAAATCGTCACATAAATACATGTTCTGTAGAATTTTTCCAGAGGAAAAAAAAAAACATGGTTATAAAGTAAATTTTATTTCCTTACAAAAAATATATTTTAAAGATTTGAATATCTGTTTTCTCTTCATGTAAATTTCCCTGGCAGAGAAGAAGGAATCTGTCTGTGTTCTTATCATACTGGCCACATTTGATGGTCAAACGTATGTGCTTCTCTGTCAGCTGGTACTGGTTGTGACTTAAATACTGGACTAGTGAAATATTCTGCATAAATTAAAGAACTTAAATTCATTAATGATTAATGCCTCAATTTTAAGGTTTGAATACAATACAATACAATCTTTGTTATGATTGAGATAAATAAAATAAAACTTTGTTTAGCAGCGATCTGCAGCTGCTATATCAGATATGGTTCAAATAAGATGGAGATGTTCTGGTTAGAGCCTGAAAAATGACATCACAACACCAGCAACTGGAAAACAGCTGCATCATCAGCCTCGCTGTGGCCCCACAGCACGTCTCATGCAAACCGTCCCCTTCTCACTTCAGAGAACAGAGAAGCAGAGTGGACGGAGCAGAGTCTGTGTCAGAGCGGCTGAGGTTCTTCACCAATTACTGCTCCCCCCACGCAGAGAAGCCACAAAATTAGAAGCACACACACTGTAATCTACAGAATTAAAATGTCATCTCTCTCGCAAACATGTTCAGATGAAGTTCTTTAGATATTTCCTTGTGTTTCCAGCAGTGCTGCCTGATGTCTGTAAACCCTCCGGAACATTGTGTCTCCATTATTTTTGCTCAAACACACTAGTTTTGTCACTTCCTGTTGACTTATGCTAAAATAACACATCAACAGCAGTCTTTAGATGATCATTGCAGTATTTACGTGCTGTAGCCAAAGGTTTCTCACGTGGATTCTGTTTTTTATCCTCAGTGAAGAAGCAGCACTGACCTGCTGGGTTGTTTTTCATGGCTGACGAGCAAAGATTTACGGTAAAAGCTGACGCTCAATCCTCCAAACCTTCCCCGAGGACGCAGCATAACATCCTTCACACATGTTGCTGTTGGCCTCTGTGTTTTCACCACCTCCACCTCCACCCCCGCAGTTCAGCACCTAATGTTCAGCTGACGAGGTGCAGAGGCGATGAAGGGCGACAAAGCACGCTGAGAAAACAGCAGGATTTGACCTTGTGAAACGCTGCTCTGGATGTGCACCACTGAACAGCCTTCAGTCTCCCACAAGCTGCCTCCTGGCCCCCTTCCTGGGAGAAGGAATGAGTTTATGTTAGAAGCACCCAAACTCAGCTGATCTGCTTCTCTGTGACAAAATCTATAGCTGTACTTTTATTTTATGGATGGAAAAATGTTGTCAAGCACCCCCTAAGAGTCCATGGCCTGCATTTATAGAGGGTATCTCTGCTTTTTCCATGCAGATAATACACATTAATCAAAATAGAAAGTCAAATAAATGTTGTCTTTGCTCTGGCAGCTTTGAGACAGTCTGATGTGTTGGTCATTATTGTGAGGAAATGACTTGAGTCTGGCTGCCTGTGAGCTGAGATGTTGAGTCCCGGAGGGCAGAAAGTTCAGCATGAGTCATGAACCCCAACCCATCCTGTCCACATCATACGCCTTTTTTATCTCGACAAAAGTATGCTGCGCCTTCCTCCGCCTCCTGCATGTGTTTGGAATTTCATTTCATCTTTCAGTGTTAGCCTCTGCTGCTGCTGCTTACTCTGGATGTTTTCATTTCGCCTGAAGAAGCTGCTCCATTCCAACCAGAGGCAGCGGCAACATTTGGAAATTACCCCAGAGAGCATGCAATCCCCTGGGAGAGGAGGCCATTAAAGTCTGAGTACACGTAGTTATACAGTTCTCAGTAAACAACCCATTTTACACAGAGATGACCAAAAAAGAGAGGAATATGGTTGTGGTTGTGTGTTGAGAAAAAAATGTGTTTACATGTTTTTCAAGGACAAAAATAGACCTAATTTCTCAAATAGACCAAATATGATGAAATATGATGTTTTGCTGCCTGTAAGCAGAGGAAACACGCAGACATCTCCATGAATCTGTCCTACAAGTTGCACACGAGTGTGACTCCAAAGACCCCTCAGATGCCCACAAGTGCCTGTGTGATCGTGTTCCTTTTACTATAAACCTACTAAAATATTGAATGTTGTTTTTGTACATAAATCATAAATCATATTCATCAATTAAAGGGGGGGCGGGGGGGAGTGACAGTTTTTGATGTTTGGTTCCTGGCAACATTTTTACATCCCAGGAAATTTCCTTTTTCTTTTTTGTTGATCCTGATTAGGATGTGGCGCGTTAGTGATCTGGCTGTACCCTGACTGAACAGGCTGCTGTGGTGTGACGGGAAATGAAACGTCAGCCTGCAGGAATTTGTCTGCGCGCCGCTGCAGCCTGCAGCTGATTGGTGGACGGAGGCTCCGGGACCTGCTGGACGGTGGGAGGAAACTCAGCAGCGACCATACTCCCCCCAAAAAAACCCTGAGGAGAGAGTCGACGAGCGCAGATAAGAGTGACCAATAAAAGTGACCAGTGGTTGTGGATTCCTTTTTGTAGCGTCTCCTTTTGCTAAAATGTGGGATCCAAAAACACTCTTGGTGGTTCTGGTGTGCGTGCGCGTCTCCGCGACTGCAGACATGAACGGTGAGAAGTGTAAAGTTTATTTTCTTTATGCGTCAAAGGCTGCGCACAAGATAAAGGTTTAATGTCGGTAGATGAAGTGATTACAATAATTACGTACATAACGTTTTCAGGGAAAACGGAAAATAAACTGGAAGAATGTCAAACATTCTTTGGCTCGTCTTCCTGCAGGACAGATTAAACAAAATTCTGCTGTTGTTTAATTTAAATTGATTTATTACACTGCAAAGTAATCCCGTAAGTGTATTTTCCTGTGGGGTCAACAGTCTCATTGTTGTAGAACGGTAGATGGACGTATTCATTTTTCCAAATATTTTGTGACAAGAATTGCTCTCATCGCCGTCTCTTTATTTATTTATTAAATTTATTACATTTATTTATTGAAACTCAAAATACATATAAATTGTTTAAGGGCCAGTTTGGGTTCAGATTAAATGTAAACATGTTCATTTTCCATTATTTAACATGTTTTTTTGAGCCGTATTCTCTTTTACAAAAGTAACAAACAGGAAGAAACGCAGATGTTACTGATGTGTCCAAGCTGATTAAATGAAACGCTGCCTGCCTCTGTCCGCAGACTCGTTTGTGAAGACTTTTCGCAGACTAAACCCTTTAGATGCGGGTGAGCCGATAGACGATCCGCACATGGATGACAAAGTGACCAATTCCAACCAAAGGCTCAACGTGACCGACCCAAAGCAGCCCATGATGTCAGACGTGGCCCTGTCCTTCCTGGAGGGGCCCATGTCCACCATCCTCATGCCTTCCTTCTACACGCTGGTCTGCTTGATCAGTGTGCCGATTAACATCAGCGCGGTGTTGACCTTCACCCGGAGGATCCGGCCCAAGAAGCCGGCGGCCATCTACATGCTGAACCTGGCCAGTGCTGACCTGCTCTTCGCCCTGCTGCTCCCCTTTAAGATCTGCTACCACTTCAGTGGCAACAACTGGGTCTTCGGGGAACTCCTGTGCCGCGTGGTCACCGCGGCCTTCTACTGGAACATGTATTGCTCCGTCCTCCTCATCGCCTGCATCAGTGTGGACCGGCTCCTCGCCGTGGTCTACCCCATCGACTCTCTGGCCTGGAGGAGGCCCAGGAACGCGACCATCGCCTGCCTGACCATGTGGATGTTGTCTTTCGCCGGCTCGGTGCCCCTGGTCCTGTCTGAGCAGACCCTTTACGTGAGCGAGTTGAACATCACCACCTGCCACGACGTCCAGTCCTCCCAGCTTATTTGGAATTACAAGCTCTACTTCCTCATCCTCAGCTGTGTGCTCTTCTTCCTGCCTCTGCTCATCACTGTGGTGTCCTATGGAAAGGTCATCTGGTCCCTGAACATGGTCCAATGTGGGGTCCCAGGGCGCTCACGGAGGAGAACGAGGGCGATGGTGATGGCCCTGACAGTGCTGGTGATATTCGTGCTCTGCTTCATGCCCACCAACTGTCTCCTGTTCGCGCACTACCTGCAGTTTCACAAGGAGGTCAACACAACCCAGGAGGCCCCAGATGGTTCCTACGCCATGTACCTGGTGTTCCTGTGTGTGGGGAGTCTGAATTGCCTCCTGGACCCGCTGGTCTACTACTTTGGATCATCCCAGTGCCAGAAACAACTGTCCAGTGCGCTCACATGTATGAATAGCAGAGAGTCCAGCAGCAGCCACAGCAGCAGCAGCCGCTCATCATCCAGGTTCAACAGCAGAGCAAATATGAAAGCCAGTCAGACAGGAAGCAGCAAAATTACTACATCAGACACTTTCCAGAAAAACCTCAACAGCCAGTACAAGAAACTGTTGATCTGATGGTGGATCGGTCATTAATCAAAGTGGCCTTAATGGACTGTGGGTTATGTTTTTAAATATTTTATTATGAAGTGCATCAATAATTAAAAACAGAAAATGAAAATGAATTGTTGGTCTGCTGTCTCCCCCAAGTACCAACAGAAAAAGCTAAAATGTTTCAAAAGACCGTTAATGAAAAGGTTGTTTTTCTCTATAGAATTCAGCTCACAGTTTGATAGAAAACACGTTTTTTGCACAGTATTTATCAAATCGATTTTTAAGCTACACATGAGTGTGAAGAAAATGGAAAAAGTGCTTAAATTTTCCATTTTATGTAAAATTGAAAGCACTCTTCTTTTGCCTTTTAAGATGGCACCATTAATGTCTTATTTTTGTTGTATAGCTAAGGTCTCATGTAACAGTGTGTATTCACGAATGTAATCTTTTTTTCGTTTATATTTCTGCATTGTCATGGTATTGTTGCATAAAACCGATGAGCAAAGTGTCGCCTGATTATTTTATAACATGTATAGTGCTGCCCCCTGCTGACAGCAAATGTATGCTGCGTGTGATCATGTCTGCCAGCAGGTGGCGCAATGGTACATTTAAAAAAGCAAGGGAAACACAGATCTGATCTGATCAAAATGTTCATAGTTTCAGTTCACATCTAATATCCATTCTCACTTGGCTTAATTCCATTACTCGTTTAAATTATTTGATTAGATATTAAGCCCTGGCAAAGAATAAATCCTACTCAGACCTCGGATCACTGGTAGAAATGAGCTCCATTAGGTCACCTGACCGTGACATCACGCAGGTGATAAAACCGCTGGAGGAGTAAAGACGGCTGGTGAGAGACGAGGAGCGGCCACACCCGCGGTCTGTAGCGCACAGATCTGGACGCTTTAACTTGGCTCCGCAGTCATGAGTCGGAGTGGTTGGTTCCAGTTGGTCTTTCTCTTCTGCTGCTTTGTACCCGCGTTCCAGTCTCAGAAATGCAGTAAGTAGTCAACTGTTATTTTATATCTTATATTTTGTTTTTGTTATATTCTCTCCAGGATCTTTTTGTTATGCCAGATGTTTGTTACGACCGCCTGTCTGCTCATGTTTTAACACCGAGTGATCGATTTGGATTAGACTGGGTGTCATGTAAAGGCCAGTAACATAAAAACCTAAATATAATAAAATATGTGAACGTGTTCAGAGCTAAACACTTCTGACCCTGTGATCGGAGTTTTTTTTCAGATTTATGACGTCTCAGTATATAAACCCGCACTTCTACTTCTATTTACTTCTGTGCGTTCCCATTACATTGTTCTTTTTATTCTCTATTTTGTGTTTCAAGTAAAACCTTATTATCTATCATTTTTATATTCTTAGTTACCGAGGCTTCTATTAAGTTATTCATTTGTCATATTCCTCTCTTATAAAAAGAAAAATTACTCAGATTTTCATTTAAATAATTACATTTAAATAATGTAATTATGCATTACTGCATGACCGACTAAAACTGATAATTGGCTGTAAAGTAGGTGGTTAATCGATTTATCGATTTTCTGATTGATTCTTCCAGCTGAGCCAGTAGTTAGGGGCTTTCCTGCTATAGAGACGGAGAAAGGAGTTTCTGTCAACGCCGACGGTAAAGACGCTCTCTGCGGCCGCCTTACCACCGTCTTCTTCCCGGTCGTCTACATCACCGTGTTTGTCGTGGGCCTCCCTGCCAACGCCTTGGCCATGTGGGTGTTTCTCTTCCGGACCAAGAAGAAACATCCGTCCTCCATCTTCATGGCCAACCTGGCCCTGGCCGACCTGCTCTTCGTCATCTGGGTGCCGTTGAAAATCGCCTACCACCTCAACGGGAACAACTGGATCTATGGCGAGTCCCTGTGCAAGGTCCTAGTGGCGTTCTTCTACGGCAACATGTACTGCTCCATCGCCTTCATCGCATGCATCAGCGTCCAGCGCTGCAAGGCCGTGCTCCACCCGCTCGACAAGAAGAGGGGCAACTGTGCGGCCGTGGCCGTGTCCGTGGCGATCTGGCTGCTGGTGTGGCTCATCACCATTCCTCTGTACCTGTATGATCAACAGGTCCTAGTGACAGATCTCGGCATCCACACCTGCCATGACGTCACAAGGCCCAGTCAGAAGGAGATGGCTGCAGGCTACTTCCTGACGATGGGAACTCTGGGATTTATTGTTCCTGCCTTCGTGTGCGTCGTATCATACGCTCTCATGCTCAAGGCTCTCAGAAACAGCATGACGGATCCAACCATAACCCGCATGCGGCGGAAGGCTGTGGCCTTGATCGTCATAGTCTTGGTGATGTTCCTGGTCTGCTTCACTCCCAGCAACATTATGCTGCTGGTGCATTACTCTCTCCTTTTAAGGGGGTCTCCAAACACCTTGTATGGCTCCTACATCACCACGCTGTGCCTGGCCAGTCTCAACAGCTGCCTGGATCCCTTCCTTTACTACTTCATCTCAGAGGACTTCAGGGAGCACGTGAAGAACACGTTCCTCTGCAGGAGCCAGAGGACCGTGGAGAGAATGAGGGTCTCCTTCAGCGCCCTGAAGTTCTCCAAGAAGGGCAGCACATACACATCCGAGTCCGGGAACACGGGCACCACTGACTGCTAGCTCGCTGCTCCTGATTGGTTCCTTTCCTCGGCTATAATCTGTCATTTTATTTGATGTCTGCTGTGTAAAATCATTGTTTCTAATGGGCTCCTTCAACCTTGAAGCTGTTTTTGCATTTTTACTGTTTTTGTAAATATTACGCATTTTATTATATCACTGTTATGTATGTGCTTTTTACTAAAAATTTAGGAATAGAATTAAATTGACGCATGTGTGAGAAGTAATGAAAATATTTCATGTATTTTTAAAGATCTGTTTAGTCAGTGGTATTTATTTCTGTTCTGCTACTGAGGTCATAGATTAGCTACCACATGTTCTATGTAAGTTTGTCAGGTGGTTTAAACTGAGGAAGGAAAAGTTTGCAGATAATGAGACGCGAGAGCTTAAACTGTCCTGACAACTGAAGCTGATGATTATCTACAGAAATAAAATGACCGTTTGCAATGTGTGTTCAGGAAGTACACACCAAAATGATTACTTTTGGTTGTTTTGATTAGCACAATCATATCAAATAAAGGAGACAAGTACAGTCCAGAGGGCCTTTATTCTGAGTGACATCATCGCTCTTAAAAATGGAAACTAGGACAAGAGTGCTCATGGGAGCATTAATCAGCAGCGACAACTGTCAGACTGTTAGATTTGGAAAGAGAAATGGAATCCTAATAGCTTTGTTATTTTAAAAACCAGATTGGTATTAAACTGAGATTAAAACTCTGAAATTAGTGTTAAAAGAATAAACAAACTTCATCAGTAAATGTCCAAAAATACACTAATAATAGGCAGTTTAATATTAAAAGTGATTTTCTTTTACACTTTTGTACCTATCATAGACACAAGTTAAAATAATATGTCTGTAATGTACTTTTAAACGCGTTAACGTGCATAATTAATAAATACATTAAAGACGTTTATTTGGGACTTTCTCACATTAACGCAGCATGTTTGACCCGAGCGTTCCAGACCCGAAATGTCTGCTTTTATAAAGGATAAGTGCGTCTGTTTGGGAAGCTTTTGTTTGTGGCTTCCTGAAAGGCGCCATAGAGAAACCGGTCCTGCTGCGCGGCTGCAGTGACGCACGCACGTTACGCGCAGGTACTCTAGGTGTGTCCGGGGATCGGCGTCTCTCTCTGCCGTATAACTGCTGTCCGCGGAAGTCGCACAAGTAGTAAAGTGTTCGTATGTTGAGGCAGCGGAATGGAGTTTACCCGGTTACTGGCGCTGCTGATCCTTTTTGGCTGTTTATCTGCCTCCTGTGGCTCAGGTGAGGTTCGAACTTTTCGCTTTAAGGACTCACGCCGCATACCGAGATAACGCGGTTCGTAAAAGAAACTAAATGTTTTATTTTTAAAGTATATTAGACCGGGTTTCGGGTCACTTTGGCCTCGATTAAAGTGATTCACACACGAATATGTTGGAGATTCGTGTCACACAAGCTTTTAGAAATAACAAAAACACCATTGAATTACAGCAGCTCGCCTAACAGGTAATTCGTATTTGTTCGGGGGCTCTTGCACAAATATTTAGTCTTTTCATCTTAACACTGCTAATTACTTGCTTGGGTGACAAAAACCTGGTTTAAACAAAAAAATGGAGACATTTATTACTATTGACGCCAATTAATGGTGTTATTGGGCCCAATTAATCACTTAAAACATTCAAGCATGTCATTTTTAATTTTGATAATGTCTTGTGTAATGACTTATATCTGAATCTGTCTTTAGTTCTGACAAGGTCTTGGTTCTGACTTATTCTAGGATCTAAAGCACGGGGGTTCGTCGGCTGGACGGACCCTGAAAACTCGGATCAGGTTGTTGTGGATCAGACGACGGCTGAAACTCTGAAGAGTGAGCTCACCACGGTCTTCATGCCGGTCTTGTACATCATCGTGTTTGTGGTGGGACTTCCTGCCAACGCCATGGCCATCTGGGTGTTTCTCTTCCGGACCAAGAAGAAGCACCCCTCCACCATCTACATGGCCAACCTGGCCATAGCCGACCTCCTCTTCGTCATTTGGACGCCCCTGAAGATTTCCTACCACTTCCAGGGCAACAACTGGACCTACGGAGAGCCGCTGTGCAAAGTCCTCATGGGCTTCTTCTACGGGAATATGTACTGCTCGGTGCTGTTCATCACCTGCCTCAGCGTTCAGAGGTACTGGGTCGTGGCCCACCCCCTGTCCCAGCAGAGGAAGAACAACAAAGTGGCCGTGTGCGTTTGCGTCGCCATCTGGGCGTTCATCTGGAGCTCCACCACGCCTCTGTACCTGTACAACCACACCGCCAAGCTCAAAGAGCCCAACATCACCACCTGCCACGACGTCACCGTCATACATGACCCCCTCAACCCGTTCCCTTCCGTCAGGTTCCCCTACTATTACTTCATCTTCATGGCTTTGGTGGTGTTCCTGGTCCCCTGCGTCGTCATCGTAGTGGCCTACATCCTGCTGCTGAGGGCTCTGGGGAACAGCATGGACGACAACGCGGCGTCCAAAAACCGCCACCGAGCTGTGGTGCTGATCGTGACCGTCCTGGTGACCTTCCTCGTGTGCTTCATCCCCAGTAACGTCATGCTGGTGGTGCATTACTCTCTCCTCAAAGACGGCGTGGTGAACAACGCTTACAGCTTCTACGTCTCCACGCTGTGCCTGGCCAGCCTCAACAGCTGCCTGGACCCGTTCATCTACTACTTTGTGTCGGAGGACTTCAGGGACCACGTGAAGAACACGCTGCTGTGCAGGAGCAGCAGGACGGTGGAGCAGATGAGGGTCTCCTTCAGTTCCATGAAATACTCCAAGAAGAGCAAGTCGTTCGTGTCGGAGAGCGGGAACACGCAGAGCAGCAGCTGCTAGTCCAGGATGACCTTCCTTGTCCTGCTGCTGGTCACGGTGGGGGGTCAGCAAGGCCTGATCGGGCACAACCAGGTAACCTCAAACATCACCCGACAAGATGAACTTGAAATGTTGAAGCTGACTGCTGGTGAAAATGAATTCATTAAGAACTTTGTTATGTTGTGAATACATATTTTAATATTTTTATATATAAACAGACACCCTGTTAAAGACCTTTTCCCCAACCGTCTTGCTTTTTCTCCCCAATATCCCAACTAAAGCTGAAAGAACATGTGTTGAGAGGAATGAAGTGCATTTGACAGCCAAGTAACAGAAAAGGGATATTTCTGAAGTTTTTTTGTTTTGTTTTTTTTATTGACACGTGCAAATGTTTGTTTTTAATCCACCTTGCTGAGGTTTTGTCCTCCTTTTGGGTTCAGAATTGGTAAAAAAAAAGGTGGTGTTGTTACACAGCATGTGAAATAAATGATGGAACATTTGGACGCAGTTTCTGTGAAATTCTTCAAGCGTTGCGCAGTTCAGGTTTGGCGTGAGTCAACACGCTCGCTCAAGGAGAAGTAGGCGGAGCCTGTTGTCATGAATCAGTTTTGTGGAGTTTCAGGAACTCTTGCAATGTGCTTGTGACTGCAATTTTTTTAATATTTTTTTTTTTAATCAAACAGTTGCAGTGCATCATGTTCTGTTACTTAATGCTGGTAAAGTTATCAGCATATCACCAGTTTGTCCTCCCAGTTTTGATTCTTTTTCCTCACTTGACGGTTAAATAGCTTCTTTTTTCCTCTCTCCTCTTTAATAAATGTTTTGTGATTTACACAAGGGTCCTGTAGCTACAGATAAGAAAATGACCCCACCCAGGTCGTATAACTTCCCCCAGATAAACACTGGGCCTGTGAGCTCCAGGTCGTTAAAGGTTAACCCACCTTTCTGGAGTCATTTTACCCATTGTTGTGACTCTCGAGAGACGTACCTCTGTCACGTGCTGGGGCCGAGCCAATCCCCTCGCAGATGTCGTAACACTGCAAGAGCATTAAAACCAGACCATTAAACGGATCAGCAGTGTAGCTTTTTACGGTAAATCTAGTCATACATAAACAGTTGTGCAACTCTGGATGGCTTTTCTTCGCTTCTATGACTAACTCTGCAGGAACAAATTACTTAATAGTGCGCAAGTGTGGACACATAAAGCTGTAATAGATTACAGCCTCCATGATACCACTCTGGCTCATCTCTGGAATGAGTTTTAAATGTCATGGTTACACATTTATGCAGTAGCTGTGCTCCAAGGAGCTAAAACAAAGCTGTAATATGAAGTCATGTTGCATCTTCTCTTGTATAAGGTTACATTTGGAAAAATACTCTGTGAAGCAGAAGTTTTTCTCTGAATCACCTCTGTTGATGCCCATATTTCCATACTGGGACCAGAATATGTCTGGTAATATGTGCTAGGTGTCGAGTTACGATACTATAGCTCCGTATTACCCATGGATTGTGTGTGTCTGTGTTGCAGTCAGTTCAAACCTCGACAGGCAGCTATCGTAAATCACAAGCTATATACATTTTTTTAGATTCTTTCGAGTCATAAATACAATGCAAATTAGAACATGGATCTACAAAAAGGTTTATTGAATTATTACTAATCCTACAAAATAAACGTACATAGTTGCAGACTGAGGCTATTCTGTTTCTAAAATAAGTAGGACATGTTGAAACAGTCATTACTTCCCTGTGAAAGCAGAAAAACACGTCAAACCAGTTCTGGCTTCCAGTATCTGTGTTACTACAAACACTCTTGGAGTGAATATATACAACAACACAGCATTTCCATCTATCATTGGCCAGTGATAACTATGATAAAAATGCAAAATCTGCAATCTGTCTGACATGTTTATGCTTTTTCTAATCAGATTTGTGCGTGTGGGAGTCAACAGTGACCTCTGCTGGTTAGTATGAAGAAATTCAAGCATTGACACAAATATGAAAAACTAGCACTAATCCCTGAAAAAAAGTTTGCTTTTTAGTCCTAAAATATTTTATTGAAAATATACCAATTTTCACAGTTATCGCAAAACAATCATATATTTAATTTCAAGTACTGCTGCATAAAATGCAGCGGTGTTACTTTATTTGTCTTATTGTCACATCAGTTTACACCACAGATATTATTTTCAGTAGTCGATAATGACACTGAGCAGCAGTATGCTGAAAATGTTTGCCTCAAAGGAAGGATGTTGGATTAGTATTGCATCCACGCATCAAACTGGGAAGCAGCTAAAAGGCTGCTATTCAAGCATAGTGTGAGAGGGTTATTGCTGAGGAAGGAAAAATGAGAAAAAATGTACGTGCTCATTTGAGTAATCAGTGTGTCACAGCTCGGGACATATTAGCAAATGCTCTAAGTTGTGTAAAGATGCAGCTCTGCAGCAAGTGTTTTCATTACATGCTTTTATTTTCACAAAACAACACATTATACACAGAAACCTGAGGATGTCACAGAGACAACACACAATCTTACTTAAAATGTAAAGAATGTGAAGGAGATATATGTTTAGTTAGTGCTTAGTGGATAATAGTTATTTTATCAAACGACGAACAAAAAAATGTAACTTATCAGTCTTTTCTTCCTCTGATTTTATCTGGCTCACCCCCTGCTGCCAAGCTAGAAGGGCTTGGCACCACATGGGTGCCCCCCAGCCAGTCCCAGTGAGAGAAGTACGGGGCAAAGTTGGTGCCTGGTCTCTGATGGTGAGCGTCGTGTTTGAGGGCACCGCCCCACAGGCCAAAGGGCACCAGATTATGCATGGACCACGGGAAGACATAGCCGCAGTGCTGCTCCACAGAAATGTAGACGTTAAAGACCATGAAGCTCCACGCGGTCAGGCAGTGGCACTGGAGCAGGATCGGGTCTACTGTGGTCCAAAATCCCACACTGAAGAGCTCCCAGCCAGAAAGGTACTGGGTGACGAGGCTGAAAGTTTGGTTGTACTGGTGGTGGATGGCGTGGAATGTGCGGTATAGCCACGGTATCTGGTGATGCACCAGGTGCCACAGGTAATACTGGAAGTCAAAGAGCACCGTGCAGCCCAGGATGCCCAGGACAAAGCTCAAGAATGTGGGCGCCTCACGCGGCAGCAGGGTGGGCGGCCTCCAGAGCCATTGCGCCACTGTAGCGGGGAAGATGTACAACACATGGTTGTAGATGGTGACGGCCAGAGTAGTCCAGATGTTGGGCCAGGTGACGGGCTTGTCTGGGTGGAGCCTGTAGCGGTTGATGCAGGGCCAGGTGGGAGCCAGCAGGTCCAGGATGGTGTAGACCCCAACCAGGATGAAGTAAGTGCTGACAGAGAGAATGGCAGGGAAGGGAGGGCTTCTCAAGAAGTCGTGGTGGTTCTGCAGGAGGTAGTCCCAGAGAGGCTGCAGGACCAAGCTCTGGGACTGGATCCCAGTCACGTTGTTCTTGTCCAACATTTTTAATAGCTTGCTGTTGCTCATCACTGGCGCAGTGTTCCCCTTCCAAAGGAGGGCGGATTAACAAGCTCCAGGATAGCACAAAAAGAGTCTAGATGAATAAAAGAAAAGGTCCAATCAAAGTCCCTGTAAAGGTTTTGCTCGAGCGATTTAGAGCGTCGAGCCGCCTTTTGCCTTTTAAGCGTTTTCAAGCCCCACCTCCATGCCCCCCTCACCACCACCACCCCTGTGTCTGTAAAGACCCTTTTTTCATGGGCACAAGGACGGCAGCCAGGATTCAGGGGTCGCGCCACAACAGTTCCAATCTTTGGCCAGGATCATGGAGAGAGAGCTTCCGCCGACCGGTGAATCTGACTCTGCCACCCAAAACTGAGCCGATGTGTCTTCGAGGTGTTCGCATCCATCTGAAGGGAACCGCTACGAAAACCTCACGTTAATGATACATGGCACATGTTCCCCCCAGCATCCTCATCATCATTTTCATGGTGCAATACACACATACACAAACACACACACACACACACACACACACACACAAATACACATACTCCCTGAGAAGTAATTAATCACAGCAAAGCTGTCAAGCATTCAAAACTGCTTCTGTTCAGATGTTGAATTGTAGCTGAATTATTGCTCAGTTTGAGATTATTTACAGAAACAAATAATTTCCGCAGCAACCACAGCTTTTGTTTCTATGGTGTGACAGAACAATTTGAGTAAACTGAATGTGAATCAACTTCCGTTATGCAGATTATGTCTTTTAAACATTTTTAACCTCCTCCAAGGGAGGAGGGAGACGGTCCATTTAATTTTGGTGTGTTTTGGATTCTGGAGGGACTTCGATCTTCCAAAGGTCACAGGGCAGTATAAAAGGCCAAGGGGATCTGCTCATAAAGCAACATGCTTAAGTCGCAATATGTGGGGACTGGAGCTGCTTGTTCTCTCAGAGTGCTTTTCTAGTTTTCTCCTGTTATCAAGGCATTTCCATTAATAATGACGATAATATTTTTATTGATATATTCCATAAATGTATAATCTGAGAGATGATCTGTTTAAAAACGTAATTAGATTCCATAAATAAAAGTTCTCATATATTAATTCGCCACCAGAGGGCAGTAATTGACAAGTAATCAAAAATAAGCTGTTGAAAAATATTCAGAATATTTAATATTTGTTCATCTATCATAAAACCGACCTTTTAAAGATAATGGTCACTGATAAGGGTCAGTTATTCATCAATAATGAGTCTGCAGTGAATCTTTCCTGTGTCGGTGTTTCTCAGCTTCGGGCTTTGTGTTTTTGTGTTTCGGACAAAGTCAAACTCAGAGGATGGACATAAGAAAAATAATTATCAGCCGGAGGTGGTCTAGCTTTGTCACATTGTCAGATACAATAAGTAGCTTCTGCAGAACGATACTGTTGTAACGCTTTCAGCAGAGAGCCAAGCATTTCCTGCTTCTGTTTTATCACTTTGGACAGGCATGCATAATAGAAACAGTAGTCTTCTTCTCACTTGATGCCTCAACACGCCACTGACATGTTTCACTACACTGCATGTATAGTAGATGTCTAAAGAGACGATGACAGTGCATCAGCCTTCGCTCCTCTCTTTCTCTCTTCCTACTCATGTCTTACTGGCTGTATGCGTTTCAGTGACACCTGCAACCCACAGGTTTGCTTTATTCCAGGTTATAGAATAAATGATGTTTAATAAATTAAATCAAGCTGAAATATGGGTCATTATTGAAAACAGAATGAAAGCATGGATCAAGTTAAGTCTTAATATTCAAAACTACAAAAAGTCAGACTTTCAAGCTCTCAGCCATTTAAAAGCCTGCTGTTCGAAAGGCTGACGGAGACTCTGTGAAGTTCAGACACATTTGATGAATGTATTTGAATTCTACTGAGGTGCCCTACTGATTTAATACAGTTATTGAAGAATACAACAAAATTCCGAATAAATATAATAAATATTATGCTTCACATAAGTGAATGTGGTTCCTATTCATATAAATGAGCCTGTCAGATCCTACAAAGCAAGCTAATGTGGACTCTGTCACAACATCTGGACGTGATGTCAGCTTGTGTAAAAGGTTGCGCTGCCCAGTGTCCTCCATAACATCCACTGTAAGCAGCCATCGGGGAGCGAGGACAGTTTCATCACCTCCACCTATGGAAACTTCTTTCCTCCACGGCGATGTCTGTGAGTGGAAGAGAAGTTACAGGTGCGTCTGACATCTAAACCTCCCTCAGGTGTATTCTTCAGGGGGGGGGGGGCAGGGGTGTTATTCTAGAACTGTCAGTTGTGACACAGTCACAGAGGAGAAGCAATCATTTTCAGATGGAACAATGGATGAGCAGCGCTGCGGATAAAAATAAACCCTCATGGCCACAATATGACACCTTTCACAAGGTGAAACTTGGAGAGTGGTGACCTGCAGACGTTTAGATATCTGCACCACCGTGACATATTAGAGAACATGTAGACTCGTGTTTTTGACCTTAGCTGTGAGGCTAACCTTTAAGAAGGGTGACCCCAATGGTAGAAACCCCTCTCATACATGTTATACAGTAACCTCGGCTGCTATTGATCATCTGATTACAGATGACTGAATCCTTCTTCATCATATCTGTTGATCTGTTGTATCTAATGTAGCTGCTCGTCTTCCTCAGAGACGCTGGTCTGTCTGCTGCCAGCAAACGCGGTGCTGCTACCTGCAGGATTTAATAAAGGTGTTGGATCATTGTGGTGGATCAGGAATATAAATAGGAGAGTAAAAAGATGAAGGTCCTGCTTTTATTGGCACGACTAACGCGCCCCTGCATGGCTTCAAGTGTGACTTAATCCCCTCGAGGGCTCCAGGGTCACACTGGCAGGCTTTGTTTTTCACTTAACAGCCTTGATTAAGGCTTGGAAAGAATTACAGTTACCATGGGCATCTCACCTGTGGAATTAATTATCCACTCAAAGAGGACGGGAGTAAAGCTTTTCCTCAATTACTGATAAACAAGCAGCACCGCGGCGCTTTGCCACACTTGCATGCGACTCTAACCAGGTAAGAGCACCTATCTTCACTCATCACTGGATTGGTTTTGGTGATTTCTACCCTGAATCGCTGGCGTCGAGTCCCTGTCCTCTCAGCAGAATGCCGACTCAGCTTGAGGGTGCGATGGATGCGCTGATAACAGTTTTCTACAACTACTCTGGAAATGATGGAGACAAACACAAACTCAACAAGGGTGAGCTGAAGCAGCTCCTTCACAGCGAGCTCACCGACTTCCTCACGGTAAAGAATCGTTTCAGCATCATTCATTTTATCAACTGTATTTACATTGGGTTAGGGTTAGGGTTGGGGTTTTTAAAAAAATTAGGCACTTTTCAATGTAATTCTCTGTAATTCCTAATAATCTGAACAAAATGGCAGCAGGTCATGACGGAACATGTTTGTACACCAAAATGTGACCTGATGATGCTGATGATTCCAAACATTCTGTTTGGAATCATCATCCTGCCCTTTGTTTCCTCATTGATGTGGTCAAAGTAGAGCCGCTGGTGGCTCTCGAACCAAACACAAACTGAGGGAAGAATGGTGGGTTTGAAGGAGATAGCTAAGGTCACTGCAGATAGGCTCCAGTTTCTGGGACTGTGTGATAGCGATCATAGAATCTGAAGCCCTGATGCCTTCAGATATATTTTTGTCTTCAGTCCTCCCCCTCCCACAGCAGGACTGACGGCCTCAGGTGCTTGCGCATCATCAGCATCATCACCAGTGACCCATGTCCTGTCCAGATATAGAATCTCCCATGATGTCATCGCGTCCCCTCAGGCCGCTGTCACCTTTGACAACATTCCACCTCTATTTCTTGGAGGATGCCAGGCATAAGAGATTAGAACACCATCCTACATAAGGAAATAAAAAGATGGTGTTTACCAGTTGTTTTCAGGCACTGTTGGGAGGAGGAAAGTGAAGGTGATGGAGCCAACAGGAAGCAATTCCAAAAAATACAGCAGCATAAACACTAAAAAACACAAATGAGAATTTGGGAGCAGAAAAGCATCGCCTGTATTCTAATCCTGAAGGAAATGAGCGATGCATGATGAGCCGCAGCTCACGGCTCATTGAGCAGCAACATCAGGCTGCTCTTCGCTGCCTCTGGGTCAATATTCAGCTGTAACATCAGGATAACAGCTGCATGTTCCTCTTCTTATGTCCATCTGCACCTTGAATTCCAAGTTTTTCATTTGTCGGCAAACACAAAATGAAATGTTTTGTTCTCCTGTTTGCAGTCCCAGAAAGATCCGATGCTGGTGGAGAAAATCATGAACGACCTTGATTCCAACAAGGACAACGAGGTGGATTTTAACGAGTTTGTTGTTTTGGTGGCCGCTCTGACCGTCGCCTGCAACGATTTCTTCCAAGAGCAGAATAAGAAGAAGTAAATGTGGAAGCAACATTGTTGTTTGTTTGTGACAGCAGATTTAAAATAGCATCAAAATTCATCTGAATTTTAATCTGAATTATATCCATCTTGTATTAGGATAAAGTTTGTAATGTGAAAATAAGAAATTCAATTTTCCTTCTGACATCTTTGTCATTTAAATATTTTTTGTTAATTCCTTAATTGTTCTATTTTTATTTTGCCCTTACCTAGGACAATCCCTTCTCTATTATAAATGTCAGAAATTGAATATTTTTCCTGCCTACAGGTAAAAGGAAACATGTTTGTCTCTTTGTAAGCCGTGTGTGTTCCCCAGGGAGGAATTTTTATTTTGGCACACAGCAGGAGTGTTGGAAAATTACAGTCAATCAGCTGTTTCGGACATATTTCAGGGACATGTGATTAAGTGTGATGTCTGTTGTGTTGGAACACCCTCGTACATTTAGAGCTTTTAAGCAATATTGACTGGAGTATTGTATTCTTGAGAAAATAAAAATGAAATATTAACAACTATTGTGTGTTAATGCATATGACATTGCGGACAAAACAAAATAAAAACATTTAATTATCTAATTGGTAAAGTGAGGACATTTTGGCTTGTCCTTAAAACTTCAAAAGGATATGTGAGAGGTAACACTTGGTTTTGACCAAAAAGAACACTGTAAACATCTTAGACTTGAACGCAGCTTTCTGTTTTGACACATAATGAACATCCTGGTGTGGTGATCAGGTGATAGTCATGTGACAGGAAGTGACAAAATGGTAGAATTTTCAAAAATGGTGGACTTACCTGTGTATGAGAAGCTAATTTCACAAATGTTGCTCAATACTAAGGTAAGTTTAAAAACATTTAACACTGTCATGTCCTGCTTAACATATAACTTTTTCTGACTACATTTATTGATGAAATTAATATAAATGTGTTCTTTTTGGTCCATTTTGAGTGTGGTATATCCCTCCATACTTTTCCTTTAAGGGAAAGTGTGTCTGACATCTTATGGGTTAAGGTTAGAACTGGGTTTAGCTTTAGGTTAAGGTTGAGGGTTGGTATCTGGTTATGGTGTTTAGGGACTGGAGAATGCAAGTATGTCTGTGAAAGTGTGTGTGTGTGTGTGTGTGTGTGTGTGTGTGTGTGTGTGTGTGTGTCTCTGTCTCTGTCTCTGTCTGTCTGTCTGTTTGTTTAATTTTGTTCCCTCATGTAACGGTTAAAAACCCGTATTATTAAAGCTACCTTCATCAAATGAGACAAAACTTATTGAATGGACACGGCCATGACAACAGCAGGCCAGAGGCAAACAAGAACCATACATCTGCCAGGCAGCACCAGGTCATTAAACTTCATTTTCTGACCTTTTGTTCATGGACATAAAAGAGGAGAAGTCAGTTGTTTTTATTTACCGATCATTGGCTGTACAGCTGTTCTATTCGGAGAAGGTATTTTGTGTCTCGATGATGCACAGTCGCGCCAATATAGATGCAGCACCTGGGTCCTGCAGCAGCAGCCAATCACACCGGCACATGTTTGCCTCCAGCAGAGGTGCTGATGTCTTCACCTCAGGGGGGATACAAGTGTAAACCACATTTTCAGAGGGTTTTCCTCTCTCCTAATTCCCAAAATACTCCGTTTGCAGCAGTTTGCAGCAGCCTTCTGTGCAGTGACGTGGAGCAAAGCGATAGCGTCAAGTGAGATGCTTCTCCGCGCACAGATGGTGCTCCTCGCTGTTACAATGCAATTTGTGTATGATTGGCTTTAATGGAGTTGGATAATCGCCCTCTCTCTCTTGGGGAGATGGCGTGCAGTAATTATGGCCCTTTTCAGCGTAATCTTTTAAAAGGTTACAATTACAATTAATCAGAAGTGACATTTAATAAACTTCACAAATGTCATTCATCTCAGGACACAGTTGTCAGAATATCAACTCTGACTTGTTGACCTGATTACGTTTTTATAGATTTCTCTCTTTTTATAAGTTAATTTATTTTATAAGTTAATTTATTTATTTTCAGAAGGTCTTTAACATGTCTGATAAAAATGAGGATTTCTTAGAGGAATTATAAAGGATAAAAACATCAGTTTAAAGACCCTAGAACTAGCTCCAAATGCTAACTAGAGTTTGTGGTCTTTTTCATGTGCAAGGCTCCCAGTGCAGACAGAGAATCATCTGTGTTTACTGGCTCACAGATCAGGTGATTCAGCCCAATCACAGTAATCTTATTGTACCAACTGAAATGTTCGTGACTCCAGTTTCTTACACCAGTTATTGATTAAATGGGCTAATTAGACATTTGACTTCGCCACATCTCGAGTGATGTGATCCAGTTTCATCTCAGTCAGGGGTCACAGGACTCTGGGGGCAGAAGAAACTGGGCGAAGTGAAAAGAACCGTAAATTTAGGACTAGCACGAGAAATATTGGCTGTCAAAAATGATGGACGGGTATGAGGGACAAAGGCAGGATCAATCAGTGATAAAAGATAAAATGTGGAAATATATATATATATACACACATTTTATAAGACAGATTCTCTTTGCTCCATGCTGCTACCTGTGATAAATAGTAGATTTACCATGTGCCTGAAGATATTATCTCTCACATGCTGTTTCGTCACTGTTTGCGTCACCGTCTGTGTGATAAATCTTCAGGAGAGGCCTGTCTGTTGTGTGAGTGTGTGTAGATAAAAATCAAACATGATGGGGGGATTAATGATAAAGGCAAAGACATGCATCGTTACAAGAGGGCACATTATTATATACATTTTTTTAGTTTTAAGTGCTTGTTTGAGGAAGGACCAAAGAAAAGACTGTGCTGAGACCTTAAAATGATTTTTTTTTTTTAAATATAGTTGATGCCTGTGCGTCTAATCCTACGTGTTCCAGTTTGACTACGAAATATATACTGATGTTTTTGCGATTCGCAGTGATCGATCACAGTATTTATAATAGTGATTGTTTGTTTTTGTTCCTCCTGTTGGGTGATCGACAGTGTCGATGATTCTGTCTCTTAGAAAAAGGCCAAATTCAAATGTCAGGCTTAATTTTCTCAGTCTGCAGACTAACAGAGGAGTTCAATTAATCTGTCACTCCAAATCATTCTTCAGGCAAGTTGTCGAGTTTATTCCTGCCATCTGAACAAGAACGGTGACTTGGTCACATCTCTGATATTGTAGCCAATACTTTTGAGTATGTGATATAAAACACAGTGTGTCATAATGATAAACTAATATAGTATTTAAATGACCAAAAATGTATTTTTTTCTTTATCTTAACAATAAAGTAATTATGAAAAATACTCAGAAATTATATTCCATTCATGTTTATGGTTCTGTTCATGATTCACTGCATAAACTTAGATATTATGCACAGATGCCATCAATTTAGCACCCATACTTCTCTCACAAAAGCCCTAAAGGTGCCCATCCATACATTCCTACACCCGTACACAGGGTTCTGACACACACACACTCCATCACCAGCTGTGGCTGCAGGTGCGTGTCAATGATACCTGCAGGCATTTAATCACCGGTTGCCCCGTTGCTGGATACTGTTCAGGCCATTTATTCCACAGATGACCCTTTGCTGCTCTCTATACAGCGACATACAGAGGAGATAATAAACCAGCCCAGAGAGACGCAGAGTCTTTGCACAGATAAAAGAGGGAAATGCAGTGGAAAATTCTCCCCGGACTAAGAGAAATTCTCCCCGGACTAAGAGAAAGCTCTCAGATTTTGCCAAGTTTGTCACGTCAACACTTGCTTTTATTTTAATGCTAACATTAGCATTCTGACACACTGTATTAGAGACACTCTTGCACACAAACAGGGCTGGTTGCAGGTTAATTCTGTCATTAGATATCTGACTGATTTATTAAGTTGCTATCTTGCTGTTGCTGTTCAGTTTTAACATTTTAGGACAGCAATAATGTTTCTTTTTAAAATGTGGAATAAGCACAAAACCACGATTCTTTGCTTTGTCATGCAGTATAGTTTTACTACAAAACGGTTTTATACAAATGCAACTGCATAATGGTCATCATTATGGGATTGATTACACTGAATGTTTTGTCTATTGTATGAGGTGACTCGCGTCATGCTATAATCCAAGATATTAACAGAAGGTAACATTCATGTTAGCACCATTCTTTTTTCAGTAATGTGAACCATGAAGAACATAACAGTAAAAGTAATTTTGAAGTTCCAACGAATTACAAAGATACGTTTGCCTTTTTTTTGTAAAATTAGTTCATATGGAATGAATAATAATCAGATGGATCTCTCAGTTTAAGTCAAATAATTTAATTTTTAAAAATGAGTTCAGTCAAATGAAACACTTTGCAGCGGTGCTGAAGTCAGTTGTTGAAGCAGAAATCCTCCACGTTGTTGAGTTTGATGGTCTGCAGCTCCTGGTGGTCCAGTAGCCTGTAACTAAATGACACCCGGCTGACAAACTTCCCGCTGGACACCATCCTCACCACCGTGTTATCACAGCCGACCTTCAGGTGGGCTGCAATAGAGGTTGTTCTCGTCACTCACACAGCGGGGATGGCGTGAAAGGACAGCGAGCAGCGTGAACTTACTTGGTCCCGTGAAAGAGACGCAAAGGTCTGTGATGGGCAGCAGCTTTGATGTATCGATCCCATTTCCTCCCAGCAGCTGCACAAAATCTCCTGTTTCTGCACACACTGGTCTGGATCTCTGCCGAGATTAAAATGTTGGACGGTAACTCGATGCAAATAATGTCATAAATTATATTAACAGGCTAAATCTGCAGTCAAATCCAAAGTTTCTCAACATCACTGAACATTTTAAACTGCTAAACAGAAACGTGGTTTTAAAATAGCAGTTTAGGCTTTAACGCTGAGTCCTGAGGCATACATTTTTTTGATGGTTTTATGCCTATTGTGTGGAGCTCTACAGTAAGATTCAGATGTCTGGGAGCAACACAGTCATCAAACAAGAAGCCTCAAGACACTAAAACACACCATGTGTACAGAATCATTTGATATGGAACTGCCTGATACCCGACCTGATGACAGAGGAAAGAGTTCAGTGTTTAAAGGGCCAGACATCAATC
The DNA here is from genome assembly GCA_015343265.1 of Pao palembangensis. NCBI lineage: Eukaryota > Metazoa > Chordata > Actinopteri > Tetraodontiformes > Tetraodontidae > Pao > Pao palembangensis. The sequence continues at coordinate 7,896,811 of CM027096.1, read as the reverse complement.
TGGTGCAAAAAGATGACCCATAAAAAGATTTTGGGATGTGAACAATAAATATCATTCAGGTACTCATTGTAACATAATATTGCTATAATGGTAGACTGTAATGTGTAGCTATCTTTTTTTTTTTTTTTTACTATTTGTTAACCTTTGGAAAGTGGTTGATCTGTCCCAGGCTGAACTCAGAGATGTCGATCTCCACTGGGTAAATGATGGAGAAGCTGCAGTTCCTGTGCTGCTGGGGGATCACCATCGTGTAAGCGCCCTCTGGTGACTGGGAGATGACATTACAGGCTGCAGGGGACATTTGACAGAGAATTTAACACTGGCCTTTCACAGCCAGCCAAATATTTTGTTAGAAAAAATAACCAAAAACTAAATCTATGCAAATACATGAAGCAGTGTGAACATATAAATTTAACATGTATGCTCTGTTCATTTTTCAGTGTAACACAACAGTTCCCACTTTGGTCCTGATGCAGTACCAGTAATGGCAGCGGTAGCCTCCTGGGGCCGTGTTATCACCACAGATTCACCAGCTGTACAGTTGTTCTGTGAGCAGAGGAGGCTGTATTTTAAGTTTGTACCATACTCACGGAAAGGATTGATGTGCTTTCTGATGGTCAGGGTGAAACTGCTGCCAGGGTTGTGGATGCGGAAAAAGACCATGGCCACGTTCTGCGAGGAGCGGACACTTCCCCTCAGTGAGCCAGAGTCACAGTAATCCACGTAGCGCTCATACAGAGGCAGAGGGTGATCCTGGGAGCTGGGGAACTTCTCTCCCTTCATCACCCAGCCATCAAACACCTTCACGGTAGAGTAAAAAAGAAATTTGAATAAGTTAGGACTGTAGATTCAAGGTCAGTTCGCCTGAACTTTGAACTTAGAGGGGCGATTTGACAGCAGGTTGTTTAAAGTAAGCAGGTTATATATAATTATCTGATGTTAAATTTAGCTTTGACAATAATTGGGATAGAATTTTACTGACTCTGGTTCAGTAAGTTTAAATCAACCTCAGTCTGTCACCAATGTTAACGCAAAAACTGTTCCCTGACGCTATTTCATTTACTTTTATTGGAAAATCATTAAAACCACTGGCAAGAGTTGTTATATCAAGCTTAAAAAATATGGTCCTCTCCGGTTACCAGATTTGGTACTCTCTCTCTCTCTCTCTCTCTCTCTCTCTCTCTCTCTCTCTCTTTCTCTCTCTTTTTAACTGACATAAAAACGCTGGGCACGTCGCAGGCTGGTTTACCGTGATGAAGTCTCCTCCCCTGCAGTCAATGTCAACAGTGTCATAATCTACAGTGACCACTTCATTCGGCTCTGCCATGAGGAAAGCTGCACAGCTGAGCTGAGGACGCTCTGACGTGAAGGTGAACTGACCCTCCACTGCAATCATGTCCAGGCATCCTGAGAGGCAAAAAAAACCCCGCATGAAACAACACCTAAGGTTTAAAACGTTTTTCTTCTTTGAAAGTTAACCAGTAATCTACCACCAATTTAATATTTTCTTAATGTGATGGTTGAATTTGTTTTCTTTCGTTCTGACAAACTTACGTAAAGGTCTGCGGAACATTAATTCCTCAGGTGTTTCTCTTTTGAGTTCCGCGTTGAAAAATGAATACAGTTCATCTTTTGAGATCTCGTTGTTCTTAAAAAAAAAAAAAAGGATTACGGAGAGCAAAAGTTAACATTGACTAAAAATCAATGGACGTTTTCACGTAGTGAAGAAAAAAAAATAAAGCAATGTAACTCACCTCAATATACCTGCAGTCTCCCTTGAGGACACACAGGCTCAGCAGCAGGACGAAGAGCTGCTCCCGGAAGGTGCGCTCCATGACGCGCGTCTCTGTCCGCACCTGAGCGAGGACGGTCTGAAGCCGCTGCGAACCCGCGATGCTTTTTATGGGATCAACTTCTGCGCAAGGACCAACTCGCCCAGCGTGGACCCCCTCGCCCCTCGCACCGCCACTACCACCTCCCCCCTCCTCCCCTCTCACATTCAGCCAATTGCCAAGCTGTGACGAGGGTGAGGATGCACATACGCTGAAGGAAAGAAAAGAGAGATGATCAGCTGATTCCTGAAAGACGATCATACATCATGACGATCATACATCATGACGTTATCGTGCTTCCGAAGTTCATCAGCTCACTCATTAAGCAAGACCCGCGACTACAAAAGATATTTCAATGCCTCTACACTGTATTTCTGACCTGTCTTTGTTAGGGACACGTAGGATTTGGAAATCTTAAATTTAGGATAAAACTATACTCCGCTACAGGAAAAGGTTTTCCTATTTAATTTAAAAATCAATTACAATCTAGTATTGTTACCTTAATGAAGCTACAGAAGTGACAAGCCATTGTTAGTAATTAGCTTGTTATTCACTTTAAAAACAGTACAGTATATAAGGTACCTTACATGCAATTTTTAATCAGTTTAGCAGGTCCACAGGGCTGATTTCTTTATATATAAATAAAAATGAAACTATTCTTACACAAGATTTACATTTTTATGATAAAAAGATGAAACGGCAAATGAGAATCTAAACATCCACCCATATTTTGGGCGAGTGACACAAATTGTAAGCTTGTTTTCTCTACAAAAACATTACGCTTGTGAGGATGGAAGCAACCGTGATGTTCCTACAGCCACACATTCCTTTCCGCTCAGGATTTCCCACTCATCCAACCTGCCAGACAGTAACCCCGAGCTGGCTTCCAAAAATGGCTTGAGCGGGATGAAGTGGTGGCGTTGGCAGTAACACAGCCCCGACCTCCATCCAGAACGGGGATCTGCATTTTGCTTAACAGTTCAGTTTATGTTTACTCGGGTTCCTCTCAGAGATGACCTCTCTGTCTGGTTGTATAACAGAATACAAGTGTTATTACAGAAAAATATTTGGAATTTGACTCAACAGCCTGTTTTGGAGCTGCATCTTAGTTAAAATAATGATCTTTATTCCAAAAGTCAGTACTGATCTATTCAGCTGGGTGGGAATGAATTTGCATCTGCTAAGTGCTAAATGTGGGATACAATGGACCTTTTGCAATGTTTATTAAATTTGCCACAAATTTAAGATGTTATAACTCATAAAGCAGTTATTTGATTTCACGGGCGCTGCTGGCAGAGGAGAGCAACCCCAAAACGAATTACAGAAGTATGGATATTTACTTCTAGATGTGTATCAAATGTACTTTCCTGGATCTTATATATTGGACTTGACATGTGTATGTTTGCATCTTATCATTTAATTTGGGGTTATGCTTTTGTGACAGATGCATTGTGGGACATATCTGTGTAATATTATGTCTTCTTGTGTTTTGGATCAGGCATGAGGATTGAGGATTTCCGGACAAAGCTCCAGCTGAAGGTTTTTAAAGCGACGTCCTGCACAACAGTAAAATGAGGTTTTTGTCTTCTCATCCAGTTTGAACGTAAAGCACTTTCACACCCCCTCCTGTAATGTAATGCTGATAAAGAGGAAAAGAAAACTTTTACTCACATTCAGAGAGTCAAGGACACAAAGATGTGCTCCGTGGCTTATCTTGAAAATACAAACATTCTGGTTTTTTAAACACCCTGAGGCCACTGATGGACCTATGTCTGATCATCTCAGCTTCTGTTTAAATTCATGTTATGAATTTCTCCATCATTCTTCACCTGGGCAAACTCAGAAAACTGGTGATTGAACTGGTTCTGTTTTCTCTAAGTCTGTCACACGGTCACCTAACAACACAAAGGTCCAAACCCAGGCCTAGAGGACCCCAATCCAGCTGGGTTTTCTGGCCTCTCACTCAGTTTCAGGTGAAAGTGTTTTCTACTCCTAGAACACTTGTCTGGACTGTGGCCCGTCAAGGACTGGGTTTGGACACCCGTGGTTTAGAGGCTGTAAAGTCCCTGGGTGTGAATGTGTGGTTCTGCCTTGAGCACTGAATGCTGAAATGATTTATTTCCAAAACAAATATTTAATTATTTATTCCATCTGTCATTTTTCTGTCAAGCGTCTTATTCCCAGTCATGGTCACAGGTGACGCTGGGGTCCAAGAGGTAGGAATGCCCCCTGAACGGTCACAGCGGTAGACAAACACACCAATAAAAAAAGATTCTAACAACAGCAGACAGGAGCTTGGTAATGAGGTGGTGTTCCCTCCTGCTCCCCCTGACATTGATAAACAGCCTTCACACTCTGCAGATGACATGTTAATGAAACTCTCTGGTTTGAATTTCTTCAGGTGTTTTCTTGTTCTGTGAGGCTAAATTCACTTTTCTTATCACAGAGCAAACTGTCAGGTTTACAGATAGCCTCCTGTCAACACATGTGGACACTCAGACTAATATTAAAGGAGAAAAAAGAACAGCACCAGCACCTGACAGGTTGAACGTGCAGAGACCTTCAACCTGATACCAGAGTCTGGATGATACAATCTGCAGTATTTCCAATTTAGGGTTTCTTTTCATTTTAAAGTGTGTGTGTGTGTGTTTGTTTTACATGCACACTCAGCACCATAAATCACTTTTGTTCATAAATCCAACTTTTTTATCAGAGTTGATTTGTTGGCGAAATGTAATTGTGATTCAAATGAAATAAAACAATATTCAAATGGATCTTGACAGGAAATGAAATTATACTCAAATGGAATCCTTGCGAAATCCTTCTCTAAGAATCAGAGAGCAATGGATTCAGTATAGCCATACATAATACAGATTTATGAAAACAAAACCCTGCTTATATCATAACAGGGTTAAGCTAAGTACATATTCCTGCAAGATGAGCAGAGAGAGAACTCTGGCCTCACTCAGCATCGTTCTCTTTCATGTCTATCAAGAATATCATCTATCTGAAACAGAAAACATGAAACATTTCATATAATTGAAATTACTATATTTTTCCCATTATATGTGATTTAGAATTCAAATATAATTTTCTTTTATTCCTTAAATCAGAGTAAATTGATTAGGTTGTAGTACGTCTGTATCTTTTATGTCAAATTCATTTATGTCGAGTTCATTAGTTGTTGTTTTTTTTAAATACTGATCCTACAGTGGTGGGGTTTATAAAAAGATAAGAAAATGTAGCAGAGAGAAGAAATGTAAACAAAGCTTAAAGGCAGTTTGCGGTATGTTATGCGTGTTGCTCCCTCTAGTGGTTATTTGGGGAAGCAACTGAAACAGCTTCCACCCCCCCAAACCTGCTCTGGTGTTGCTTGACTCAAAGTCATGCTCCTCCTGAAAGATGCGTCCTGTCTGCTCTGGATTATAACACACACTCCTTTCTGCTGTGTTGACGCTGAGAATAATCTTTAGATATACACAACGTCCCCACTCAGTGCCTGTGGATGATTGAGTCTCCTGGCAATAAGATCTGATTTAATCCTCCTTCCAGTAAAAGAGAGAAATCACAGCCAAATGTTGACTCCGTGATTGATGACCCATCAGGAGTAGCAGGAGTTGTTTTCACATATGGAGAATTGATGTTTATGCATTTGCCTAATTCATAAAGATGATCAGTTAATGGCCTGAAAAAGTCACTAAAGGTAGAATAATTGAGCCTGAGAGAAAAAAATGAACACTGGATGTTTTACTCAAATGTGTCAGTAGTGATTATAATGCGTATTTTTTCTTATTATCACTTATCACTGTTTTTTTTTTTCTAATAAGATGTAAAAAAATTGACATTAAGACTGTAAAAAACATAGCTGGGACATTTGTTTTTATCAGTGATGCAGTTTTTGAAATTGTACTTGTCCTTTATATTTCCAGTTATTTTGTTCTCTATTCCTTTTGTAGTTAATCCAGAAGGCCCTGGAATAGTTTTGAAGATTACTTTCTCAGCACAAAGATGACATTTCATCAACTTAACATGAGGTTGGATTCAGACATGAGTGGTGTGTCAACATCTTCATTCCTAAAGGAAGACAAAAGGTAGGAGCTGACTACTTTTACTTGAGTGTTCCTTTGCATTTGGAGGGGGAAATTACGTCATTAAAAATGTATCTAGTCTACTCGCATGTTTATTTGCATAACAGTTTTTTTAACTGTTCAGAATTAAGTCTTAAAATATGTCACTATATAATTTAAGAAATATTTTATTGTTTTAGGCTGCATGACACACAAGCAATTTGTAGTTATGTAGATATAGTATAGAATAACTGGTTTATTGCACATATTCAGCCTTTTTTCTCACCTACATTGAGCCAGTTGAACATGATTTCATTGTAGCCACTAGAGGGGGCACTAACTTTTAAACTTTCTTTTCATAAAAGCACACGCTGGTGTACATAAATACAATTGAATACTCTGAAGCTGACATGTAATGTGAATGTAATGTTTAATGTATTTGAATTTGATCTGATGTAGGTATTACAGTTTGCATTAACAGGTTCGGGCAGAAAAAAAATTAGCGGAAACATGAATTTTAATTTGAAACACAGTTGCTGGAATTATGCAGCACGTTGATTTTCAGACCTGTATTAAATGTTTACTTTATGGGGGGTCGGGTTGCCCTCAAATCCCTTGGTCAGTAGAACATTGTGACACTGAAAAAGTCATTATTTTTGACATGTCCCCCACCGTGCCCCTAGTGCCCCCTACTGGTTAAAGTGAGACACCGCAACACATTTATAGCAAGAACTTCTGGGGGCCTAAATTGGAACGTATTTGTTGAATTTATCCTTGTGGCCTATTTCAAACACTAAGATTGAAATAGGACCAAATAGGATTGAACTAACATTTCTGCACATTTAGTTTATTTTTTTAGTTTGTCAAACATTGTTTTTGCAATGCGAGGTAAAGTAGCTGCGCCTCTACACCTCAGATTATTGCTTTGAGCACAACAGCGTCATAATAAGATGATTTTTAAAATTATTTATGTCTGTTTGGGTGGATAATCTCCACTTAAACTCTGGCTTTTCACTACGCTACAAACATAGTAGAAGTCATAAGCAAAATTCCACTCAAAATTCCACTAACAGCATTCTTACACATTTTTATTAAAAACAATGGAGATCAAATTTGGTATATTGAGCCCCCCGCCCCCTGGAAGTGAAGTAGACTGTGGCCAATCGTCAGCAATCCGGATAACTTAAGCAGAGACACGATTTCATAAAGGCAGTGAGTCTGCAGGCCTGACATCCACGCCGGCGGACCGCGCAGCCAGGTGCTCTGCGTCCTTTTCTCATCCATTCATGACTCCATTGTTGCTCCTGCGACGTTTAGGTGAGACTTTTTTGTTTGTTTTTTAATCAAACGTGACTCCGGATTGCAGTGTTTTACAGTAGAAGAGAAGAGGAACTGGATGCACGAATTAAAGAATCCCCAAAACCTCACGTCCCCCTCCTACTCTTAATGTGCTCAAACGGTGTGTGGAAGCGAGAGCGATTTGATGCCAGGAGAAGCCAGCAGCCCGTGTGCAGGCAGCTGTGGACGACAGGAAGGTGGGACCCAAGTGTCGGTGTTTATTATCTGGGATCGGACTCGGAAGGTGCGTCGCTGAGGCATGGGCTGCGCTCCCAGTATCCACGTCTCTCAGAGCGGCGTGATCTACTGCCGAGACTCAGACGAATCCAACTCCCCCCACCAGACCACCACCATCTCTCAGGGCACCGCGGCCACGCTACACGGGCTCTTCATCAAAACCGACGCGGCCGAGACCATCCCCTCCGTCATCACCTACCAGAGCCGGCATTCGCGCAACAACTCGTACCGGGATCGGAGAGAGAACAGCGGGACGCACGTCCGCGTCGAGGCCGAGACGCAGACCAGCCACAGCAGCGTCAAGGTACCGCTTAAATGTCGCAAACGTGATGTGTCACCGCATTGTCATCACCATCAACATCACCGGGTCGTGAGTGAAACCCGCACGTGTGGAGGTGGGGGTGGGGGCTTGTTGTTTATCCGTCACCAGAGCAGGCCCGACTCACAATTGTGCACGACTGTAGGTGATCAAACCGTCCCTGCAAGCATCCATGTATGAGCAACAATCATGATTTATTCCAGAATGAAGGTGACGCATCTGTCTGCTGTCGATATTGTAAAAGTGACCATAATGAAAGAGACCGATTGAATAATTTATTATTTAAGAAACTCTGCAGTGCAACACAAATACGAAATACATAAAGCACCTGCTACTGTTAAATATTTATATCCTGTTGTTCCTAATGGGACAGTTCGCTTAATAATCACCTTATTTTCTGCAAACACACGTGGAGAGAAGGGGGGGGGGGGTAACTTTTAGAAAGCAAACAGTCAGAAAGAAGCACGTCTCCAGCAGTGAAATAACCTTAATTTTATAATCTATATGGCGATAACATTATTTTAACCTGTGTCATCGTTCCAGCTCCACAGTAACGTTTGTGGATAATCACAGAGAACTCACACCTCTTGTGCAGGGCTGGCTCAATGCAGACCCAAAATATATCTCCCCATTGTTCTTTGAGAGTCTGGTTGATGCTGAGTAAAATTAAAATCCTGATGGGAAACAGGTGTAATTTTCTACATTGGCAAGTGAATGCATCACGTTTCCATGGCAAAAATGAGATGAGAGCATGCTGTTCTAATTTGGCCTCCTCCTTATGTGGCGTTAGTGTTTATTACTGTAGGCCTTCTTTAATATACAGAGCAGAATGTTTCTAGGTTTCTGCGTAGGGATCTATACTATCTAAAGTCTCGCACATCATACCCACACATGGTGTAGACCAGTCCAGATCCTAGCACAGGGTAACGTGTATGTGTATGACGAGCTGAAAAGAAACAACCAGAGAGATTTAAAAAAACTGTCTTTTCTTTGCTTCACAGTGTTAATAATTGGTCTTTGGTCTATTTAAATGCAGCTCAAGTTTGTTTTTGCATTCAGTGTGCTTCGTTTTGTCCAACAAACCGACAAATGTAAACTTTAGTTTGGTCTTTTTGGTGTGAAAGGATGCAAAACCAAAGGAGCTGAGTACCACAGCTTTCTTTTCAAATGGAATTACTGGCCAACAGGGAAAATACAAGAAACATAAGGAAGCATGAGATCATGGACTTGTCAGGAAGTGTTTACATTTTTGTTCCCATAGCTGACCAGTAAGCATATTATTTGTAAATGCGTCTCAGATCAGACCAAAGCAGCAGAGGTGCGAACGAGCACCACGTTTCTTCCAATGAGTCAGTATTTATAAGGCAGCAACGGTATTTGTTAGGTTGTTTCATCAGTTTAGCGAGGCCACTTTTGCACTCTAATGAGCATGGCTAACACAGGAATATCACTTCAAAACCTCAGAACTCTTTGTGTTTTGTGACCCAACAAACAAATATTTTAAAAAAATTACATAATTAACCCCAAATTGGCTTATTTATCACAGGATTTGACTCACTTCTTGACTCCTTCATCTCTGTTATTTGCCAAATTTTGGGTCCACTGAGCCAGCAGAGTGGGACAATATATAACATTGTCAACGTCAATGTAACTAATGAAATTCACAGAAGCTGACTTCTTTCTATTTTGGGGCTGAACAATTTAATTTCAGCAGTTTTGCATAACACAGTGAGTGCATCCCACAAGAGATCGTACAGGCTCCAATCAAAAAATAGACCTCAGCCCCAGGAATTCTTTCGCAAACCACAGTTAAAGTGTCCTCGTACGGACATCGCAATGTTCCTCCTATCATTATGACGTGTTGTCATGGGAGACCATGTCAACATATACTTCCTCATAGCTGTGCTGGACCCCCAGAGGATATTACTGTGTTTTGTGAAGGAGTGGTGCCGCAGCTGATCATGTCCCTCAGAACAGATTCACTCATTCAGGAGGCATCTAGCAGAACACAGTCCGAACGATCTGTGTAGAAGCCATCTCTACTGCCTTTGTTGTTAACGCTCAGATTTAAGGTGTAGTGTTTAGTTTAGGGAGGTAAATTTGTCTTTGTTGAATAATAATGTTAAATCTATGGACTGTAAAAAGTATTTAGTACTTATAGGAAGTTATATCATCTTTCATAGAACAAATCAATCAGAAGATGGCACAAAAATATTTAGATTGTGTAATTTTTATAACTTTGTCGTGTGTGTGCGTGTGCGTGTCACCTGCTCCTTCACTCAGTTCCGCTAAATTTTAAGAACTTAGCAGGAAACAATGATACCATTTACTAATAGGCCCGGCTCCTCCACTCCTCAGAATTCTAATTTAATTCATTAATCCAATAAGTTTATTTCCTTGATCAAATTAGCAAAAGTATTAAATGCAAACAATCCTAAATTTTAATTGAAAACTTAAAGAAGCAGAACAATCTTGACTGCTCGCTGATCTATTTCTATAATTCAATAGAAGTGGCTGAAAGCTTCTCATGTTTGTGTGCAGGAACAAATTTAAATAGTTGCATTTTGAAATGGTGCTCAACACTGTACACCTCATGAGAGCTCGTCATGAAACTAAGATTAAATGTTTTGACCTTAATTCTGAGCATCATATTTGGAGGAAAGCAGCCACTGAACATTCCCTCCCCCCCCTCAAAGTTTTAAGGCTGGAATGTGTGACAGCAGGAGAGACTGAAGTGGAAAATAGTTTGTCTATCATGAGACAACTGTTTACGTGCTACAACGTCCCTGGAGGTTTGTATTTATGTGCATTTTAGCGCGCTGGATCATGGTCTGACCTGGAGCTCTCCACAGAAGCAGCAGGATAAAACCCCACAGTTGTGTAACGATGCCCCAAAGACCAATCTGCATGCTAGTAATAAAAAACTGTCACAAGCTGTTTAGAAAATGTCTATAAATACATGAGACAAATTTGCAGATGACAACGTTTAGGTAATTTGGACATACATTTCTAGTTAATTTGAATGGTTTTGGCTTTTGCACGTGGATGGTCAGTCTCCTACTTACATCCGCAGAGAACTGTCAATCATGTCACATGACAACAGTCCACATGGCGATTCAAATCAGTGACATGTTAGAAAGTTTCTACTCCCTCATAGGAAGATGTGAAAAGGTCATGGAGAGTATCCTCTGGCCTTTTAGCATTACGTTAGCGTACAACTCTATTTGACTGTTGCTGGCGAGAAGTCTGCTCAGATGACTGATGAGTAACCCTAACCCACCTAAATCGCTGTGAGCTATTCGTGACTTCTAACTGAGGATAAGATGGAACAGTCTACGGCCTGATTCTGACCATCCCGGCGCTACGGAAGACCCCCTCTGTCGATGATAAGACGAGGCCTTGTTGCAAAGACTGTGATTCATGAAATCCTGGGGCTCCTTCTGTCGGTGCTGCTCAGCAGTATTAAACCACCACAGTTCATAATTTCTGACCACATTACTGCTTTTCAAAGAGAGGTGACATCATGCGTAAATGCGATGCACCTCCTTCAGACATCAGCCGAAGTTTAAACAACTCTTCCTGTTCTCCGGTGATAATGTAAACTGTCATCTCATAACCTGATATCGTTGTAAACAGTGAAAATTCCACTGAAATAATGCGCTAAGCGTACCAGGACTTTGACTTGTTTATTGCAATTTGAAGGATAAACAGCCCGGCTGAATGTGCACCGAAGCGGCAGGCATTGAAAGCATTGTTTGACCGGAGTCATGACGGAGTGATTGAGGCACACGCGATGCTGCCGTGTACCTGAGCGGGTAATTGAGGATTTCTTTGTACGGAACAGTTCATCGCTGCACAGAACCTGACAAAAACAAAGAGTGCAGACGCAGTTGGATGAAATGAGGCTGAGACAAAATATCAAAGGTGCTAACAAGTTGATTGTAAGTCAGTAATTTGCAGATTTGTCATTGTGATGTGATGTAAATAATCTAGAGTCTTTGTCTTTTGGTGCAATTTGCAATGAGCTACAGAAGCTTTGTGTCTATAGCTTTTGAAATGAACGCCCTGCCAGTGATTCTGCTTCAAGCAAATGCACATATGACGAGCTACACGTGTGCTAACACGCTGGCACTCCAGTCTCAGGCATTATGTTAAAGACGTGAAAATATATATGCTTCCAAACACATCTGAAACCTGATGATATTTTAAACCTTGTTGCTAGTCTAGCTGTTGCTCGCAGGGCCAGGAAGACGAGGTCAACACTTTCACCTCCTCAATGGATCATATTGTTGACGTAGCATATGAACACGACATATGATGCATTTATGATGCATAAACAGCTGCTGCATTGAGAACACTTGCGGGCAAAGAATCTATTTAAAAATCAAGGGGAAGAGAAGATTGTTTTATACATCTGCACAAAGACGATCATCTTCATCAGTCCTGTGATAAAGCACCAGTGGATGCAGGACACTGAACCCTCCTTGTGAATCCTTCCCCTGAAGCACAGAATGTTCTATTCTCGGCAGCAATGCCAGACTTAAATTGTATTGTAACAATTACTGATTTTGTACAAGTGCATGAAGAACACTGTCCTGTTGTTCAGGAGTCATGAGACGATGAAGCAGAAGGGAGAGCAGGGTTACTGAAAAGACATCATCCACCACATGAGTGATAAATTAAGTAGCTTCACTAACTAAAGCTTAATATGATCCCTTCACAAAGATCTTACTGATAATTATCACAGCCTTGACTTACCGTAACGGCTTCCATGGTGACACCTGATGCTGCTTAACACTAACTTCCCAACTCACTGCAGATGTGCTATTTATTTAGTAAATTAAAATGCTTTATCTAAGGCGGCACCAAAGGGAGGATAACACTGGTGAAACTCCATGAAAAAAAGGGATGGCGTGTTGTGTTTACTTGACCACTCTCAGTCGTGTTTTTAATTGATGCTTTTTTTTGGTGCTGAGACGCTCTTGGTGATGTTGAGGTTGTTGTTGTTGGGACCACATGTGTCTTCAGGTAAATCCACTTCAGAACCACTGTGGGATAACAGTAGTGTGACGTACTCACCTGCTCACCTGCTCTCTGACCTCGTCCATTAGTCATGTAGTTTTGTCAGTATGTGCCTTACATCAATGTGATGCGCCTCCTGTCTGCTTTTACTGAGAATTTAAAGATTTCCTGTTGAAGTAAAGTCAGAAACGTGACTATGAGCTGAATAATTTGAGCTAACACGATGTCCTCTGTCCAACACTGGATGATGTCATTTAGCGCTGAATTACCTGCGTAAGCATGCATGCGTCGGCATATACTCAAAGGATGCACATGGCCCTGAGTGCTTATTCATACCGGAATGACGCAGGATGTTAAGAAGTCTGCACATACACGTAAACAGCACAGAGTGTCGCTTCTGCAGAGGGATTATACGAGTAAACCCGCCAGTTCAAGCCAAGTCTGCCGGTTAATACCTTCTAAAGTTGTCTGCGGTGTACAGGTCTCCTCACAACTGCTAATGCTGCATGTAAATGTCAAGTAGAGGGAACAGTCGGCGCTAAAGGAGCTAAACGTCTGTTGATCGGGGGAGTGTAATGCTTTATTGCGCCTTGGATCTTAAACGCTAATAGAGAGGAGATAAGTTTAGATTAGCAATATGCCATCATGATTCTGGAGTTCAGTGGTCAAATGGTGAGGCATGCTTACTGTTCTGTGATCCTGTGTGACTTGTGTGCTCTTATTTAACATCCCTTTTCGCTGCTGCTGCAGGTTTCAGCTACAGAAGAATGTGTTGGACCGATGAGACTGACCCAGGAGCCAAGTCAGGTAAGAACAAAACTGAGCTGTTTTTGAGATCCTGTATTGGATTACGACAAAATGATGCCGTTTACACACCTTTGTTTTCCTGATTGTAGTTATTCCAGATGTTTTACATCTGTAAGAATGTTATTTTCAAGTGTCGGGAACTCTTATAAAAGGTTGTGTGTTTGTGTTTGGACTCAAACCTTCACCTATGAAGCATTGTAAGGTTGTGTTGTGTCCGGGATTGCCTGGGCTCATTTTCTGTTTGGGGATTAGACCATGTGCTAGTCAGATTTATTCTTATGTAACAAAGAAACTAAGAGTTCCTTCTCGGGGCACTTGTCTGCACTAGTGAACATCCTCTGTATTAGCAGCTTGTTTGCTGCTTTGATTACATTTGCTGGAGTTCGGCTGATCTCCAGGGGTTTCATTGACTCCAGCTCTGATGTATTTGAATGTGAGAGACCTTCCAAAACCGCTGATTCTGATTCTGATTCATTCCTCTTCAGGGATGCAGAGAGCTAAATTACAGTGAATTTCCCTGACATTTATTGTTACTGCCGGAGAATTCTTCCCTGATTTATGTGCCCTGCTCTAGCCAAGGTTGCACATGTTGTGGGTTGCTACATTAGCCTTACATGCAGGTGTAGTGTTTATATACCACTATATCTTGTTGAAAGTGTTTTGGCAAACTTAACTGTTTACTGACCAGCATGTTGAAACACAGTTATGATATTGTATAACCAAGGTTTATCTAATGAAAGTATGTCCTGACACATGAACATGTATTTAGACCATTGCAAAGTCAATAAATAGACATTATTGGTGATGTCAAAAGTTTTGCATATTCCCGGTAGTTGACAGGGAACTCTGCATCCAAAAGGAAGACACAAGTAATCGTTTTCACACAGGAGACATTCAACTATTTTGTTATGTGCTTGAAGCTAGTTAACTCAGTGACTTCTCCCTGTGTTAAAAAAGTCGTGTGTTCTGGCCGTCACATGTGACATGGCTGTCATGTGACATGGCTGATTAACCGCTAAAGTCTGAAAATATGACTCAGCTCGCCTGGACCATGGATAAAACTGTCTGGACATTAAATCAGCTGTTCTCGTACAGTATGAGCCACTACACAAAGTTTGGTGTTGAACACATATGCGCTAGAAGCTAGATGAAGTATTTCAAGGTGGTGTTAAAGGGTATTGGTGTGAGCCTGCATTCATTTCTGGGCCATTAGCAGCCATTAACAGTGTGACTCTCAGACACACCGGATGTTGGTGTGATGAAATGTGTTCCTTTGTGCACGCTGAAAGACCAGTGGCGCCTCCCACCACCCTCATCCCTGGTGACATATTTGGGTTGCAGGTCAAAAATGAGTGCGGTCGGACTCACCCCAGGGTTGACTGGGTACCGCGCATGTGGAATTTCTCGTCTTAGCACTGTGGCCACACAAGCTAGTGCAGGATGAACAACTGGGAACCTTCACAGGCTCTCACCAATATGAGCTCATTTTCTCTTGTATTCTGCTGCAGAGAAGCTGCTCTTTCCCGGGTTTGAAAACCCTAAAGGAGGTGTGAGCAGTCGTGGCTCCTGTCCTCTCCTCTGTTTCTGCTGCACCTTTGTCTGCTCCTCCTGTCACTCAATCCTCTGCTGTCCTTTGAGGGTGGTCAGGAGGTGATGCTGCTGAGTGCTATAGTTTCTGGCTGCAGCTGCCTGTGTGAACGCATGCGTGAACATGGCAGCATGTGTGTCTCTGCTGTGTTGTAGTTCATCGCCACTGCACCAAAGTTGCGGTGCGTTCACGGTCAAAGTGCGCAGTGGGATCAGAAACACAGGTCTGCACTCTGCAGGCTTCACTGTTTTAAGAAAAGAATTATACACATGATGTTTTATCTTCAAATCTCCTGTTTGTAGAAATGCTCCCATGACCAGAACACCATGAGGGGACAGTTTCATCTTCTGGTTTCTCGTGGTGATGATGTCAGTTCTAGATTTATTAAATAAATAAATTCTTCATAAATATAAATCTGTCAGTTATTCAGTGGTATCATCAATTTTATTTAAATTTACTGCAAGACCTTTACTATGAAAAATAGTGACATTTAGTAGGTATCGGAAGAGTTAATATATCACCTGTTGGGTTTATTCAAGATTTCATCACTACTGTAAATTATAAGCCATTATGCCAGATAAAGCACGCCCCCTTCACTAGTCAGAGCCGTAAAGTTAGTCGAAACCAAGCATGTAATGAATGCCTAGCGCTGCCTCACCCTGCGTCTGCTCCCTCATCAGGTCCTGTTGGTCTTTGCCAAGGAGGACAGCCAAAGCGACGCCTTCTGGTGGGCTTGTGACCGAGCCGGCTTCAGATGCAACATCGCTCGGACCCCCGAGTCTGCAGTGGAGTGCTTCCTGGACAAGCACCACGAGATTATAGTCATTGATGGTCGTCACTCGTTGTACTTCGAAGCTGAAGCTGTGTGCAGGTGAGTTTTACCTGAGCTTCAGTGATGCTTATCAAAGATTACATGATGACCTTCAGCATGAGGCTCGTTCCAGCAGCACATTTCTCGGTTTAACCAGCTGGCCTTCTGCAGTATCAAATTAATTAATTAAAAACTCTCCATAGCTCCTAAACTGGAAAGTTTACTTTTTCTATTTTGCTAAGATTTATGGATTAAGAAGTTAAAGTTTAATACCGTTTATTTGATAGCATGTCCTCACTATTTCCATCTAGTGGTCATTTGATGTACAACGTTTACTCCACAGCCTAAAGTTTAAAGTTGAATTTGCTTGTTAATATTACCGAAATGAATCTGAAGAATAATTAGATCTCTTTTTTGATTTAATAAAGCATAATAGTTCTGATCCAACTATATTAGTCAAATATAATATTGGTGCTCAAAGACAAAGACATTTGCAATGGAATGACAAATAATAAACGTTTGTTCTTTTATTCTTCAAAGTTTTTTGATGAAAGTTTTCAATTCGGCAGAATTTCGGCTGGAGTTATTGTCAGACAATCAGCCATTCAGTTGTGGAATACACTAAAAGCCCCCACTTTATATGTTTAACAGTGATTTATTACACGTGCTTCATTATTTACTCAAGTACAAGAACAGATCCATTCATCACATCTCATTTCTACTGCTTGTCCTTTGCTCCATTTACTGATAATATATAAAGATGTTTCTTTTTCATCCCCATGAGGCTCTCATCAACTCTCAGTTCCTCCTTTCATCCCTAGGCCTTGATGTGGTTTTGTGGCTGAAAGCTCTGAGCTGGATATTTGGTGTGTCTGTGTAAAACGCTGAACGTTTTTGTGAACGCTCATTGAACACTTACGACAGTGACGTCTTCCTTGATTTGCTTGTTTATCTTTCAATCTCTGGTCTGAGCCAAAGCAACTGAAGCTAACTTGTGCTTTATTTTTATCTCATTTTCAGGTTAATCCGTGCTACGAAACCCTCAGAAAACACAGTTATTTTAGCTGTTGTTCCCCAAAAGTAAGTTAAAAAAAAAAAATAAAGTTTATTTATTTGTCTGTGCATATGTAACTTTCTCCATAATCTTCAAATTCGAATCTAAAAATGTCTAATCTAGAAGAGAAGCGTGCAGTCTGGGATAACTGGCGTGCTTAATCTGGCAGTTTTTTGATTGTTTTTGATTTGATGGCCAAACATCTAACAATTTCAATTCATGATGAATCTTAGTGGGTCTGCGGAACAGAGGCTGATCTCTAACATAAATATTGTGTTTTCATCGACACATTCCAGTCCCGCAGCGGAGCCCTGGAAGGCCTTTAAACTGGATTGTTTTAATTAAGTGTGGATCAGTGCAAGTTTGTGTACAGATGTTTATGAAAAATGATTCTAGCTGCAGAGGGTGATGCTCCTACTCTTGTTTTGTCAGGCCAGCAGATCAGGAGGAGCCGTCTGTTCTTCCTCTCCTCTGTGCTGGATTTAGCAGAGTGAGTCCTGGCAAATTCACAAGAAGCTAATATTTGTTTTCTAAAATAAAATTACATGATGCTAAATCATTGATGTAGGTGGTCGCATTTTCTGAGCGCATTTTCAGTTTTTCTGTTGTATCTCGCTTTGTTCTCCAAACATCACTTAATCTGCTTTGATTGCCAGAGGTTTGTGGAGAACAGCAGCGTGACGGCCTGCTACAACGAGCTCATACAGATCGAACACGGAGAGGTGCGCTGCCAGTTCAAACTCAGGTACTGCCAAGACAAATACACGCGGCCTTTGTTTGCAAATGCAAGGACACACACAAATGACGGCGTGTCTTTATTCTTTTGCAGGGCTTGCAACTCAGTCTTCACTGCCTTGGATCACTGTCAAGAGGCCGTGGAGATCACCAGCGAGGACCACTTAATACAGGTAGGGTTCCCTTGAACACATTAAGTACATGTGCTTTAAACATACCTGGAATTAGAATGATCTCGGGGACTTTTTTCCAGTATGTGAACCCAGCATTCGAGCAGATGATGGGCTACCACAAGGGGGAGCTGATCGGGAAAGAACTGACTGAACTCCCCAAGAGCGACAGGAACAGAGCTGACCTGCTGGATACTATCAACACCTGCATCAAAAAAGGAAAAGTTAGTGTCGCCCCCATCCCTCCCACACCTCAGTCCAAAACCGTGCTCAAAACAATTGTC
Source organism: Pao palembangensis (assembly GCA_015343265.1). Lineage (NCBI taxonomy): Eukaryota > Metazoa > Chordata > Actinopteri > Tetraodontiformes > Tetraodontidae > Pao > Pao palembangensis. The sequence goes on along the minus strand of CM027096.1, from coordinate 7,878,547 downwards.
TTACTGTTCTGTGCCCCTGAAGGAATGGCAGGGCATTTACTACGCCAGAAAGAAGTCAGGCGACAGCATACAGCAGCACGTGAAGATAATGCCTATCATTGGGCAAGGAGGGTAAGCCAAGCAGTGTCTGAACCCCATGTTTTTAATACTGGGCCTTACAGACGTTTTCGTCTTTCAACAGGAAGATTCGTCATTATGTAGCCATAAAAAGACCGCATGTAGACAACAATAACCAGGTGGGTCTGTGCTGTAGAAACACTTTGAAATCATCAAGCCCTTTAGTCTCATAAATCTGGCTAAAATGCCCAGGATGATAAATCTGCTGCTTTGAAAAAGAAAACTGCTGAAAATCTTAATTTGCTAAATTCCTAAGCCTTTAAGCCTACTTGAATATCATAGTGTGTCAGACTGTTCTGCCCTACAGCAGCGGCTCAGCACTCAGCTGTGGTCCAGGCCAGTAACGTCATACTATGCTAAGCTACGGCTAATCACCAGGATCCCCCTGCTAAGACCTGCTAGGCTAGCAGCCAGGCATCAAGGCTATTTATATTCCTGGAAAAGCCACACAGAGATTAGCTTTAGCTCACTGCTGGTGAAAACGTGTGTATAACGGTGAGTCAGCCGTCGGCATCTGGTCGCCAAAGCCAAATGGCACTCATTCCCACTTGCTGAGATTGGGACTCCTTAGGCAGTGGATAATCCCATTCTCAAAACCAGAGAGTCATCTGAAGTGTGCAGAGTCAAAACAGAATGGTCAGGATTTGCAGGAAGGCCTCTTTTTAAATGCACTTGGCACAACAATCGCAATGACCTGTTGTCCTTTTTTGCATTTTCATTGATTCATCTCACATCGTTACCTTGCCAGATGTTTGGCTGCAGACCGTAGTTTCCATTTTCACCGTCTTTGTTAATCAACGCTCCGGAATTACAGCAGGTTTTTGGTCAGATTGTTTGTCTTTGTTTAAATGGCAGTGATTTCACAACCCTGGTTAATTCAAAAAGAGATGTGGCCTGAATGTCTGGTGGTGCTCTAGCACCCAGAAAAAGCTACTCAGATGTAACCAGTTCAACCTTACGACCTTGGGTTAGAAGGGTTTATAATGTCTAAATCCTATTTACTCAATAGGGGAGACACGGTAGACCACCGAGCCAGGTGGCTGTTACAAAAAAAAGTGCTGTGTGAACAACTTAACTCTTTAGAGCACTTTGTAGAGCAGAAAAGTCATTTTTGTTATGAATATAACATTGCCCCTTTGGTATCACATGCCCGATGCAATGTAAGCAAGATGCAAAGGTGTCGTGCGTCAATGGGTGGAGAAAATCCTCCATAACTGGATTATATCCACATCCACAAGCTCAGTGTGACTAACAGGATGTACTGCACAGACATGCATGAAAGTATGTTGTGGTTACGACGGCACTCTCGTGGTGAATAACAATCAGGAATAACAATTTTTATACAAATTCTGATAAGATGCAACGTTAGTCAGCGAGGGTGGCTGTTCGCAGCTCTCATGATCCCACCCTAAAGTCAATCAGTGGTAAACTCATTGTAGGAATGAAGGTGGGATAGTCTCAGGGACTCTGTTCCACATTTTCCAACTCTTTGATTGAGCTGTTGCGCTACATCGTTAGACTCAGTAATCATCTAACTTTTAAACTTAAACTTAAAACTTCTTTTCTTTGTCAGGTCCACAGGTACAACAAGGAGGGTGGAGATCACTCAGGTACCCACCACAGAGCATTTGTTTAATTTGATACTTTCTTCGATTCAGAAGTTTTGGATAACTTAAAAATGGCATTTAGAGCTGGCCCCACTGGTGGCTTTTACTGTATATTTCATTTTCATTCTTATTCTGGCTAAATGTGCTTTTTTGCTGGATAAATATCCTTTCATCCATGTTTATAAAAAACCTTGAGGGTTGTAGGTTGTTGAAACTGTTGCAAGTGTTGTTTACTGGCCACGAGGGCTGTTAATAAATGGCTTCGGCTTTAAAAGGACGACTACTGGAGGTCCAGTTAAACATGGATCTCAAGAAAAATACACCATGTTTGATGTGAAACAGAGGGCTCGCTCCTCATCTAAACACGCTCTCTGTTTGTTATTTACTGCTTCCCTCCACAGAGTGCTACTCTCTACGTCACCGCGACAGGAGGAAAGACTCAATGGATGCCCGGTCGCTCAGCTCTCGAGGCAGCGACGGTAGGCCTCTGTTCGATCGATGGCCTGGGACGGATGGGTGGCTGGGGTGGGGGCGTAGGACAGCCTGTAAGGTGACCGCGGTGAGGTAAAGACATCAGCACAGAAGGGGGGCTGGTGGGGAGTCAGCCTGCGTCATGGAAGGCACTCGAAGTAAAGAGATGCTATAGAAAGCTGTCGTGGGCTGATGATGGCATTAAGTGCCTTCCTCCACTATTCACTTTGACACAGCTGCAGCTATTTTAAGGCATCTCTAAAGAGTGCTGCAGCTTCTGCTTTCCTCCTCCCACATTCACTCTGTTTCCTTCAGGGCCTCATTTTTGGCTATCTCTCTAGAACCTTTTGCTTTCTGTGCTTTTGTCCTCACTGTGATTACCCCAGTCAGAAGAGTAAACTAGCTGAGTGTCAGTTATTAAGGTGATTTCTGAAAAATTCTGCCTGATTTGCAGCTCCCAGCCTGCAGAACCGAAGGTATTCCTCTGTCGCCAGGATTCATTCCATGACTATCGAGGCTCCCATCACAAAGGTATTTCAGTTTCATCCAGTGTTCCTTCTCGTTACTTCTAGAAGAAAGAAAAACAGGGTAAATGTAGGTTCAACACAAGATCACTGAGAAACCATGATGAATCCTTTGTATAAAGTTCTGCTTCAGACACGTTTCTAAACACAAATGGTTCTTGTGGGCAGAACCGATGATCAAGTTCCACATGTCCAAATCACATTTTTTCTAAAACATCCAGGGGTGTGTTTCCAATCAGATGATGCTCTTAAGCTGAAACAGAGGAACATCTATTCAAACAATCATTTAAGTGTATTTTTGTGCATCAGATAGCCAATCAGGAGGCGCCTTGTTTAGACTGGTAAAACTAGAGCTGATGGAAATCCTTCCATATATAATGTTTTTTTCTAATAAAGACCAAATTCAGTGACAATTTTGGAAAAACAAACGATAATTTATTGCATCAGAGCTAATGTGTGAAAGCCCAGGAATTAAACAAGCTGTAGGCTGGGCTCCTCGTGGCTGACATTCTGTTTCAGTGTGTCTTTACACAACCTCCATGAGGTCCTGTGACTTGCTTGTGTTCCAAAGAAAGAGCTTTATTAAGCAATTTTGCCCCAACAAAGATTTCTTTGTGCATGTGTCTTAAAGATGTGCATGTCTTCAAGACACACGCACAAAGAACGGCGTGTCCTGCGGGAGGGTGTTTGTGCATGTGCTTGCCTGCAGCATCAAGAGAAACTCTTCTGTTTTCCCTAGGTAATAAACATCATCAACGCGGCCCAGGAAAGCAGCCCGGTGACGGTAGCCGAGGCCCTGGACCGAGTGTTGGAGATCTTGAGAACCACTGAGCTCTACTCCCCCCAGCTCGCCTCTAAAGAGGACGATCCCCACACCAATGACCTCGTTGGGGGACTCATGCATGTGAGAAGCAGCATGAATGTCATTTATAAATATATCTTCATTGTACTCATTTGTTGTTTTCTCTTACCCCTAGGATGGGCTCCGAAGACTCTCTGGGAATGAATATGTTTTCTGCAAAAGTAAGCTTCATTTGGACAAATACTGGACTATTTTGGCCGTTGGAAACAGAAATGGTGTTGTCTAATTTTTGCATCGGGAAAAAATTCAAATCTAAAGGAGACTTCTGGTTCTGATAATGACTTGGATCTGATGACTGAGCTGCACTTCTATTGTAATCGTTGCGCTCATGTAAATTAGCCCGGAACGTGTCGGGGTACAGACCGTCGTCATCAGGGAGAACAGCTCTGTGTGGTGAAATATGTGCTTTCACATGCTAGCTAAATATTACTTTACAAGGATTCAGAATGTTTTTTTTATGCCATGTTGCAGAGGCTGTGTCTCCTTAGCGCCTTTTATAGTCAGATCACCTTGAAATCTGCTTGTGTGTGTGTGTGTGTGTGTGTGTGTGTGTGTGTGTGTGTGTAGATATGAGTCAGAGCCAGCTGTCCATCCCCATCACTCTGAATGACGTCCCTCCACCCATCGCCGAGATGCTGAATGATGAGGAGTGCTGGGACTTCAACATCCTGGAGCTGGAGGCGGCGACACACAAGAGGTATGGAGACGCTGATGAGCTGAATAAATTCGGTAGGAAAGAAAGCTCGCTCGTCGCATGGCAATCATTTCATTTAGTGTTCCCTCTAACGGTAGCGTCATTTATCATTACAAACAAGCGGTTTGTTTGCATCTTTTGAAAATCAAGCTTTTAAAATGATTTAAAAAATGATTCAATTTTTCACTCAAAGGAAGCCAATTTAATAAACAGATTAAATTAAACCCAAAAATTAAATGGCATATCAGTTGGCTCCAATCACCCAGTTTTCTTCGAATCAGTCTCACAGGAGGCAGGCTGTCTGTCTTTCTCTGACAACAGCGGGCTCGAAAGCTCAAAGCTCTAGTGTTGTGTGTTCTTCCTGCCCTTCATTTAGTTCTGCATTACCTAATTTTTGATCTTGTCTAACACATGGCCAATTTTTTTTTTACATAATAATCAGTAAGAAAGTCTAATAATATGTAAAATGAACGGCACTGGTAAGGTCTGGTGGTTGTGCCGAGGCTGGAATCTAGCACATTAGCAGTCGTGCTTTGTGAATTATATATTCTTCCTGCTTTCTATTTATTGTCTTATATTTTCCTCAGATTTCCTGGATTTCAACAAATGCTCAAAGTGGTGCAGATATTTGTGTTTTGTGCGATCCTCTGCAGGCCCCTGACCTACCTCGGGCTGAAGGTCTTTGCGACTTTCAGTGTGTGCGAGTTCCTGAACTGCACGGAGGCCACGTTGCGCTCGTGGCTGCAGCTCATCGAGGCCAGCTACCATTCCTCCAACTCTTACCACAACTCCACGCACGCTGCCGACGTGCTGCACGCGACGGCCTGCTTCCTGCGCACAGAAAGAGTCAAGGTTAGAGGAGCAGAGTGTTGAATGAATTTTTCTTTAAAATCGAGTGTTTTAGAACTGAGAGCAAGAAACCAAAAACAAACACCTTTTGCTTATTTGTTTGCATGTGTGCTAAAACTGCCAAACAGTGCTGTACTGATGGCGTCGCTCTGTCTCTGCTGTTTTATCCAGAGCAGTCTGGACCAGCTGGATGAGGTAGCAGCTCTGATAGCAGCCACAGTGCACGACGTGGACCACCCAGGGAGAACCAACTCCTTCCTCTGTAACGCTGGGAGCGACCTGGCCATCCTCTACAACGACACAGCCGTGCTGGAGAGCCACCACGCCGCCCTCGCCTTCCAGCTCACCGGACGTGATGGCAAGAGCAACATCTTTAAGAACACTGACAGGTGCGCGCTGCTCCTGAACGCCACGTTGACTTATTGCGGTGAATTGAATGAGAGAGAGATATTCAGGCTGATCTGTTTCACCTCTTGCAGGAACCAGTTCCGGACGCTGAGGCAGGCCGTGATCGACATGGTGCTGGCTACAGAGATGACCCGACATTTTGAGCATGTCAGCAAATTTGTGAATAGCATCAACAAGCCAATAGCTGCCCTGGAAGAGACAAATGTAAATGCAGTGTGAGCCTAATTTTCTTTTAAATGTGTGTCATTGCTATATGATTAGAGATTAAAATGCTTGTGTACTGATCCTGACAGAGTCTGAACAGCGACACTGATGGTCAGGCCAACATCAGGAACTCTCCAGAGAACCGCCTGCTGATAAAGAGAATGCTGATCAAGTGTGCTGATGTGTCGAACCCCTGCAGGCCGCTGGAGCTCTGCATCGAGTGGGCCGGCCGCATCTCCGAGGAGTACTTTGCACAGGTACGAACGAACAGCTAGTTTAAATTCAGCAGCATCCCTCTGACGTCGTGTCCTTCGGGTCCGTGTGTTCGACTTGCAGACGGACGAGGAGAAGAGGCAGGGGCTGCCTGTGGTGATGCCAGTGTTTGACAGGAACACCTGCAGCATACCCAAGTCCCAGCTCTCCTTCATTGACTACTTCATCACTGACATGTTTGATGCCTGGGATGGTATGTGAGATTTCCTGTTATTTTTCTCCTTTTTTTCTAAACTGTTGCTTTGGCTTTTTCTAGAGTCTTTGTGATTAAAGCTTTGCATTTGTTGTAATTCCGCAGAAGTTATATATTTAATTACAGATTAAGGCAATGCACAGACATACTGATTGTATGATCTCATTTTGTTGTAATCAGCAGCTGATACACGATACTGCTTTCCTGCAAACACACAATGATACTAAGCAGAAACCGAGTCAGTCCGTCAGCAGGAAAAACAACTTCCCATCTTCACTAAGCGGTTTCATGGAAGGTTCAGAAAATGGAAATTACAGGACTATTATGTGAAGGAGGAGGACCCATCAGGGATGGACGAGCATATTATGGTGCACACAGCTCCCCTTTCCCACTGACTTTCTCGTTTAGTTCGGTCTCCCCAGGAGGAAACTTGTTTACTGTCAGCACTGCTCTGATGTCACGGAAAGATCCCAAATGCCACGGAGGAGGAGCGCAATCATGAGGGAGTCAGGGGAAAATAATGGATGGATGAGGATGGGGGGCTGAGCACCATTTGAACTAGAAAAGCCTTGTGCATGTTTATGTAAGGGTGCAGGTGTTCCAGCGTCCTCTCTTCCTTTGATGGGGGCACGTCGTGCCTCTTTTCATGCAGTACTCTTATTTTGAAGGTCAGTTTTAACAGAAAACAAACAAGAACACTTCGCCCCCACCAAAACGAGGACTTATTATCTTGTTTATTGACAACACCCTTAGACTTTTGTAATGAATGCCATAAATTGTATAGCAACACACCGGTGCTGGGGTATGAGCATCGCTAAGATTTAATTTTATCGTGCAGGGATGAGTTCCAGTCGGTGACTGGACCCAGAGGAGTCCTCAGAATAGAGGAATATCTTTGTGCCGTATGTTTTGCACTGTGCTGTTTGTGTTTTGGCGTCAAAATGGTAATTCCGACAGCCAAAGACATGTTGACATGTTGATGCCTTCCTGACACAAGAGGGCGATCTTCTCTAATAAATACATCAGGTACTAGAGGGCAAGGTTGATTGACAGGGTAGTGATCCAATCATAACAACACCATTCTTAACCTGCGCTCCACAGACAGTTTTTTTTTTTTTTATTAATCTTTAATTAAATGAATTTTGTATTCAAACTAAAAATATGAAAAGAAAAGCACTCAAGTCATTGTGTCAAGTCCTTCTTCCAAGTATATTATACAAGGACACACACTCACACCTACACCTGCAGCCTCAAACCCATTATTGTCCATCATATGTGCATGGTTAAATTGTTTATTTTGTTTCATATCATCTAAATGTGCTTCTTTTGTATCTGTTTCAATCCAGCCTTTGCCAACTTGCCTGGCCTCATGGAGCATTTGTCGGAGAACTACAAGTACTGGAAGGGCTTGGATGAGATGAAGTGTAAGAGCCTGCGTCCTCCGCCTCCATCCTGACCGACCCCTCCTCGCTTCCTTTCACCTGTCACTCTAAGCGGGGTAGGACAGCACTAGCAGCCCCAGCGGTGGAACAAATCGTCCCTTGAACTGTGATGAGATGGATGTATTTTGCCCTCTGAGGGGACTGATTTGACCTTAAATCATGCCTCCTTTCTCATGTGGTTCTCAGCTGAGGCAGAACTTTGGACAAGAGTTTGGACTGAATAATTAACAGCACCTGCGTGGACCAGTTAGATCACCTGACAGTATGTCCTAAGAGCCCACAAGCCTGCACTTTAGCTAATCTAGATATCTTGAGCCCCCTCTCCATACTTTTTTTTTAAGTTTCCTCTTTGACTGTACAACCATCTAGCACTGTTGAGTATTAAGGTGTTTGTGAAAGCCAGAAGCACTGAAAGCATTTGGGCCAGTGTGTGTGAATTCTGAAGCCCTTTCTTTAAACTGCTTCTTCAGTACATTTAGAGAGCCATGTCTCTGTCAAAACCCAGCCAGCAAAACGAAACCGACGAAATTCGAGAAGGGCTGCAACGGTCGCTGGGTGTGACGATAATGTAGTTTGTGGTGAAAAGGGTCACCAACAAACTTTTGATTTAAACACTGTCGGGGCCATGTTAGAGCTGAAATGTTCAGACGAATCGAAACTCTTCAGATATTACACGCGTAGCTTTGTGACACTAACTGTAGAGCAACAGAAATAAGAAGGAAGTAAAAGTGTTCTGTCAGTCATAGTTGGTGCTGACTGTAGTCTGATCCAGCAGCTGCAGCTATGTCGTCTTTTTTTATTTTATTTTGAGAAATGGACAGAAAAGGCCTTCAGATCATATAGTCTGTATGTCGTGTCTGCCCCCTAGTGGCTAACCTTTAAAATTGCAGTAAAGATACAGAAAAACAGCGTAAAAAAGGTTTAAAAAATGTAGAATTTCAGGATTTTATTTAACAAACGTCTAAGATTTCCTCGTTTAAATCTATTTATCTTTCATAGCATTTTTAAAAGTATGAGTATTAGAAAGATCCAGCTGAAAACTATAATTTTTATCTAGCAATTGGTTGTTGAATCTGGAGACATTGAGGTGTTTGAGCAGATCTGATTATTTTGTTCATCTCCATAATGTCTTACCTCTCCAGGCTTCCATTAATCCCACATTGCAGTATTACCCAAAGGCACACAGAGATCTTTACAGGTGCCTTAATCTTTGGTCAGTTCTCACAAATACAAAATAATAATAATAATATTATTATTATTCTACACAGACAATAATAATAATAATAATAATAATAATAATAATAATAATGAAGGCTAGCAAGGATAGCCAGGTTTTAGTTATTTTGTAAAGAAGTTATATATGGACGTTAATACTTCTTACAATACTCAGAAGTTCGAAAACTATTATCTTTTGTTTTATTATGGACACAAAAAATGGTCACATCAGCACTCTCGTAATATGATTTACAGGATGGCCGAGGTCAGAACGCCTTAATCATGTTTTATCAGCATGAATTGCATTACTTTAAGTTTGTGTAAATACCTTAAATATAATTTTTGCTTTGCATTTTCCATAATTTGCACACATGTACTATGTTATAATGCACCATTTTACAGTGACTTGAAACATAACTGCTTTCCCGGAACACTAGAAGATATTTTTGCTAGTCGATGATCAAAGATTTCTATTCAGAGACAACCTGTGTGTGTGTGTGTGAGTGAAAGAAAGAGAGAGCGAGAGAGAGCGAACGAGCAGCAGTGGCTGGAATGTGAAGTTATCAATCACTGTATATGGCAGATCACACAACATCTCACTCCTCTCCAGTCTTCTAACCTTCATCACTTTACTCTCTTCTAACACAGATGTGTGCAGACTTCACGCTAATCCTGGATTTTTAAAATTATTTCTAAGCAAAACAGTAAGAAAGTTAATCGACGCCAAACATGCTATTTTTTAAAGATGGAAAAAAGATTGAAAAACTGTGATTACAGCTGTAATGTGTTTGACAGATCTTACTGCCTCATGCCTCGTAGGAAAACAAAGCTTTGGAACTGCTTTAAATGTCTTTTTTGATTTAGTTTGTCTGTATTCTCATGGTTTATTCTATTGTTCTCTGTCGAACACACAATTAAGCTTTGTGCAAGAAAATTAAAGTATTCTTTCAATAAGGTGGTTGCTGGTACACACAACAATGTTCACACAACATTGCACTGAGCTTGAGATTACATTTATGGGGCTGCAGCATCATATCTAAATGAGTACTGGGTTTAAAAAGTGGAGAACTTTATTTTAGATAAAAGCCAAAATATGTGATAAAGCTGCAGTGTCCTAAAAAATTACCGTGGTTACAACAGTCAAACAAAATAACCTCTACAACCTCTAAACAAGTAAAACAAGTTTTTAGCACCTTCAAGTAGCAAGAGTAAAGATTGCAAAATTCAAAACTGTTCATTGTGTTAATTCCAGAAGGGTTTTTCCCCCAATTTGCTGTGGATATAAGTTACATTTGGAACATAAAATGTTTAATTTAAACAGCAATGGTTGCAAAGTTATATTGGCAAACTGCCCAGGGCAGCTACTACATAGCACTAATAGATATCTTGCACAATGGCTCTTTCATTTTTGATTCCTAAGACATTACAGAAATATTGTGAACTGAATGTTCTCCAACACCAGGGTAGAAATAAAGACAATTCTGGTGCCATGGCAAACTTTACCATTTATGCAAACATTGAATTCAATAACCTACAACACAATGGACTTTTTAAGGCACAACTACAGACTTCGGATGTCACAGTCCTCCATTCTCCTCCAGTTTCTGGAAAAGTGCGAGGCTGCGCAGATGTGACTGCCTCTGTCCGTTCTTCCACAGTATCAGCAGGTGGTCAGTTGAGCATGTGACCAAACCGCTCTCCCCGAAGCTCACAAACATCTGCCAAAATAATTGAAACAGGGCTGAAAGATCATGATGCTGAAGGAGTTTATACAGGTATGACATCGTACGGAGCCCCCGAAAAGACGTGTGTGTGTGTGTGTGTGTGGGGGGGGGGGGGGGGAACCAAGGTAGTAATTGGTGTGTCATCAACACAGGAAAAAGCAACATGACTTGAGTGAGTTGCCAGCAGTGCCGCGGCAGGTTTGAATCTCAGGAGGTACATTTTACATTTTATCAGGTAGCTGTGATCAGTGCTGCATCAATGCAACGGTGCCACCCTGATGGGGGGGGGGGGGTGATTATGATGTTATTTATATGGAGGTATTGTTTAAATACAATGAACAGCTAAAATGCTTCTGGCGTCAGAAATTCTTAATCTATTTCCATGTAGCAAGTATTATACTATACGAAAACTGAGTGGGTCCAAGCATCCAGCTAGTGTTGATTTCGTCAACGCCCATGTTTTAAATAACAAAAAGTAGACGAGACAAAATCCCACGTGAATAAACAAAAACCAGGATTAAATCATTATGCAATTTCGTTAAATAATAAAGAGACGAAAATGTAATTCACTAAATAAAGACTGGGATAAAATCTATAATTATTTTAGTTCACAAAGAAATATGATTTTTTTTTTCCACTTCCTGTTTCCTTTGATGCGCTGTTCGCGCGCTCTCACGCAACCGTTTTAAGAAAAACAAACCTGAAGAGACACATCCAAGTTCACCACAAAGACGTCGATACCGAGGTAAGTCAACAAAAAATTTGGTGGCTGTTTACAACGTAACATTAAAATAACGTGGTGTCGGGCTGTCGGCTTAACGTTCTAACAATAACATTAAACCGACTCGCTACTAACTGCTAGCTAACCAACGCTAGTTTCTTTAGCATGTAGCGACTGTAGCCACTTCTAGAGCTAATTTAGTAGCAGCACGCAAACTATAGTAACTAGTAAGCATACCCCTGGGCATACATACATGGATGCCATGTACAAAGTGTCTGCAATTATATTACTACTTATATTCTTGCTTAGAATGAGTTTGGAATGCATTGCTAAATTGAGTTTTTACAGATATATAGTTTTTGTACAGTTCAATAGCTGCATTTCCTGTGTTATCCTGTGCATGTGTCCTGACATGGTGTTTACTCCTGTTCCAGATTCAAGCAACATCTGCTGCTACCACCACCAACCAACCAGCCAGGAAGGATGACAAGCTTATCCAGGGTTCTTTATTTGCACACACCACCAAATACAAAGCTGACCCTCAGGAACAACGTTCCAAAGAGGAAGCCATAGCACTGTGGATCGCCTGGGCACATTTTCATCTCAGATATATTTTATTTACTGCAAGCATTTGTGTGTATGTGAATCATTATGGTGCTAAATAAATAGTAAATTCAATCAAAACATGTTCCATATGTATTAGTTAAAATTGTTTTTTCATCATAATGATCAAAGAAAAAAGTGATTAGATTTTAGATGTTCTATATTATTTGCTGATCAAAAAAGCAAAGAGGTAAAATAAATGTTATGACTAAAATGTCAACAGTTTTTGTGGACTAAAACTAGACTAAATAAAAAAAGGATGCGTTTGACTAAATATGTCAAAAACTAACGATTGAAATTGGACTAGGACTAAGACTAAATTTAAATTTAAAAATAGCTGACAAAATAGAGATGAAAAAGGAGAAGACAATTAGCATCTACAGTTGCCCCAAGAATTTCAAAGTAGAGTCCTACTGAAGGAGTGTGAAATACAACAAACGAAGACATGGGTGGTGGGTGGCGGTAGCTCAACAAGAAGGGAACTCGCCTGGCAAGTCGAGGGTTCTTGGTTCAAACCCAGGCTGAGCAAAGGTTGGCCTCCAGCATGCACCCTTCTCCCACAAGGAAAAAGGACCACCCCCCCCCCACCTGGGTGGGGGGGTGGTCAACCCAACCAGGCTCAACCACTGCATCTGGGATGGGCTGCGCAGTTGGGTGGTTAGGCCCACTCTCTTCACTGCCTTCCCCCAAAGGGGGAAGGCAGTGAAGAGAGTGTACATTCTGAATGCGTGGGGGGTAAAGTGTGGAGTAGACTAGCAAAGTATAGAGTAAGTGTAAAAAAAATGTTTTACTGAAAAGTATGCCAGAAAACCAGTAAAGTGTACTGACAAATATGAAAAAACAACAGGGCTGCTTAGAGCAAGGATCTTCCACATGCCAGATTCTTGGTTCAAGCCCTGGTTATGGACAAAACACCATTCAACTTTTGTCCCAACCAGGACTTGAACCAAGAACATTCCACATACTGACTCACAGCCAGGTTCTTTTACCACCACACCACCAAGGTACTGTGATTGCCATACATCTCCTGGCGTATTTATCTTTCTATTTTCAGTGGTTTTGCTCAAAAGATGGAGAGGGTGAGATTTGAACCAAGACTCAAACCCCGATCTCCCAAACCAGAGCCCACAACCTTAACCACAGAGCTACTCAGCTGGATGCACTGAGCTGGTCGGTTCTTCCTATTGTATGTAGTACCCAGGAGCTACATGCAATGCCTATGAGCATAAAAGTTACAGCGCAGAATTCGAACCCACAACCTCAAGGCAGAGCCTGCACCACTGGCGACCCAAGGTTCTCTTGCCACTTTGTTTTAAACCTAACAGCAGCACTATACAACTGGATGCACAGACCTACACAGTTCTTCATATAGTATATAGTACTTGCTACATGGGGTTGCCTGCGTCTATGTTAGCCCTGCGTTAGGCTGGCGACCTATCCAGGGCGTACCCCGCCTCTCACCCCTTGACAGCTGGGATAGGCTCCAGACCCCTGCGACCCATGTGTGGATAAAGCAGGTACAGAAAATGGATGGATGGACTTGCTACATGGAAATAGATTAAGAATTGTGATAATACAAGCATTTTATCTGTGCATTGTATCTAAATGATATGTCCATATACGTAATAACATCATCATCATCCCCCATTTGGGTGGCACCATTGCATTAATGCATCACAAATGTAAGCTGATCACATCTAATTGATAAAATGTGTATAATACACAATGAGAGAAATGGACAAAAGTTAAAATGGCAGAACTTCCCGCAGGCAGCCCGCAGCCTCCAGCACCACTCTGCAATAACAGCCTGGGAGACACAGGCAGGGAAAGAAGAGGGGGAGAAAACGGGGGAGGAGAGCATTAGCTGCTCCCTCGTGCTATTTGTCTGTCCCTTTCCACAGCCAGTGGGAGCAGCTGAGAACATATCGCAGACGCTCACATCACCCGTTTGTAGGAGAGGATCAGAAAAGAGGACGTGAACTTTGGCTGAATGAGGAGCGAAAGGAAACAGCATTAAAAGCATCAACCGCAAGATCAGAGTACCCTTTACGACGAGAAAGTCCCCCCACGCTGAGTAATCTTTTCAGATGTCTCTCACTTATGCTGAAGCTGTGTCTAGAGCCAAGAATAGATTTAATATCTTTATATGTGAGGCCCATACAAAAATACAACTCAATAAAGTCCCGCAGGTAATGCGTATACTCCATTTTTGTGTCTATTTTGCTTCCAGTTACCGATCCGGAAGCACACTACTTTAAAAATAAACAGTAATTCGCACCTGGACTGCCCCGGAGTGCCCAATAAGATCACCCGTCAATTCCAGCATCTTGAGATTTGGTACATCTGCAGCTTTCCGGGACGAAGAGCTCGTCTGTTTGTTAGACCGGCCCAGGGTCCACATTCCAAAGAAGCCTAGTTGTGTTCATTTAGTAGATTAGAAGTCGTAAACAAGATTGGAGGGGCGTGTGTGTGTGTTTGCCACCTGGTGAGGCTGGTTCTGCAGCCAAAGGCAAGTCCTGAATCTCCCACATCCTCACGCTGCCATCTTCAGAGCAGGACATCAGTTCGCTGAAACAGAGACCGCATCAATGTTTGCTTTAGTTACAAAAATATAAATATAAGAATGTTTTTTTTTTGTTAGTTAACAAAAAGGCAAATCTACTTACCTGTCAGATAACAGCAAGGTGTGTAAGATATTTGAGTCATGGGCGACCTTTCTATAAGCCACTACAGCCCTCATCAGGACACTGTATATATACAGCCCACAACCCACTGCTGCGAGGATGTACTAAAAACACACAATTTCTTTTTATTTAATCTAAATCATTCTCACCAACATTGTCTAAAATTTATATTTTCATTTTGTTTGCCTCACTTTTCCATTAGTGCACAGGTGCTGAATGGACATCTCACTCGGTTTGGGAGCGTTCAATCGAATTTCTGCATGCGCTGAAGACTGTGACTCCTCCCACAGAATGTGCTCATAGGCCAGGTAGCTCCAGTCAACCGCATCCCACAGGATCAACTCACCTGCATGGGAGCCACTGGCAAACAGCCTGTCTGAGGAAGAGACGGCGCATGCATGTCAGATGCAGGTCAACCTGAACCCCAGAGGAGGCGTCAGAGTGAGAGCTCCCTCTTTAATCTCTGTGGTTATTGACTGACTGACCATTGACACTGATGAGTGATCGAATCTGGTCCTGGTGGTCCGACAGACAGCGGATCTCTGCCACTGATATAGAGTCGTTGGTGGAAACTGTCAACCTGTAGATCACTACAAAAAAGAGGCGACAGTTTATCACTGCTCTTGTATTTGTATCCAAATGTTCATTTATTTATTATTTGGTCCTCATTTTCTTACTGATCTCCTTATCCATGGCACCAGCTACGCAGTTCTTCGGCAGCTCTAGTAATGCGGTTATTCCTGCAAAATGCCAAACAAAAAAAGATAGCCTTAATCAGTTTGTGTGCAAACAGTGGAGCAACAATTAAACGGCTGAGGGGTTTATTGTGACAATCTCACCGTTGTCGCTGTGATTCTGTCTGTGACACTGAAGTTGAAAGTCTTTGTTCCACACGCACAACTCCTGCCCGCCGGAAAGCCACACACTTAGGCGCTCCAGTACCAGCAAACACTGAAAGATGCAGACAAACATAGATTAATAATAGACTAAGCTAATTAGCCCATAGATGCAACAATTAACCTAAATCTGTGACCAAGAGAGTGGATTTCAATTTTTATCTCAGCTTAACAGAAAAGACCTTCAGTGTTAAACAGTCCTTAAGAAACTCATTTTAATATAATTATTCGGGTCAAGTTTTATCCAGTACCTAACTCAAGCTGCTATGATGAAGTTTGAACCTCTCCATTACATATTAGTTAGCATGTTTTTCATAGTTTTTGATGATTGTGCTAATATGAGCATGTGCAGCATTCACTTTGTGTTAGTTTTTATACAAATGTTACCATGCTCAGGGGGAGGTTCACAATTTATTTACAAAAAGGTCATTTACCTTCACAGAAGACTGAAGCTCTGAAATGGTCTGGACCCTGTTTCCTGTATCAAGGTCCCACAGCTGACGGTAAGATTAAGGAAAGGTGCAATCTTGAACTTTAGTCACAATTGCACATGAATAAGCTTAACGCTAACATATTAAAGGTCAGAGTGCGGCTCTAAGGATACACTGAGGCTTCGATCGGAGGAGGCCGTGATGAGCGAGGTGTGTGACGCGACTCCATTGTTACTGGTGAAGGTGGTTATGGCTGTTATCTGCTGCGAATGACCTCTCAGCTCCTGCAGCCTTTCTCCAGTCTGAACAGAAATAGAAGCAATTAGTGACACGGTGTCGGGTGCAATTTCACAAACCGCTGAAATAATCCCTTCGCAATGCATTACCTCAACGTTCCACACCAGAACAAGGCCGTCGTCTCCTGCTGAGGCAAATCTGAGAATGTGAGACCAAAGGTATGTGTCTTTTCTTGTGTTTAGACTCAAATGGCAGCTTTCATCATTCACAAGTTCACTCAGCGTAGCCAAACACACCGAGTTAATCTCTGTCTTAGTGAAGAATTATTTCCAGTGGGCACATCTCCGCCAGATAAATCGTATAAAAAAACATCTGTCCACAGGCCTTCCACTTTAACTTGGCCTCTGACCCTCAACCAGTACCTACATTACCTGCTCCCAAAACCAACAGACAGGATGAGCAGATAAAAAAAGAGAGGTAAAATGAGAAATGCGGAACTGTCGAGGCTACATTTTCCGACTTCAAAAGCAATCTGAAAGGAATTTTCTGGCCTTTGCCCCCGAGTGCGGACCTATGTGCAGAGCAGACGAGGCTCTGAGGAGGGGGTTATTACTGGAGGAGACCAGGCGTGAAGTAGCCACCACCTCCCAAAGCATGCAGGCACATACTTAGTTTTGTTACAGATCCCAACCTGACCACTTATGCAGACCCGCTCTACCATGCCAGTATGTGGTCAGAATTCACAACAAAGCACAGAGAGGAGAGCAGGTGTTAATATATATATATACTGTATGGGTGTGTGCACGTGTGTGTAGACATTATTAAATGCTTTGTACTGTACTGTACGCACACAATCACACGCTGGTGATGATTGGGCTCTTGTCATGCTCTGTAAGCTTTGTGTAGGTGAGGATCTCCTGTCAATCACAGAGGGATAGAGGCCAGCCAAGGGTGGAAGAGAGGTTAGTAAGAAAGGGAGGGGATGTGGTCTGCTTACCTGAAGTCATCAATCTGCACCAGAAATCGAACAATGTCAAAATGTCCTTTCAGCACCTGCAGCTCAGTGAACCAGTTTTTGGGCTGTTCCTCTCCGATGCTCAGCACGGGGCTTTTCTGCAGACACCAGAGAGAAAGCATGAGACAAGCATGCTGTGGTGCAGGGGTACACAGGCAGGCAAGAAAAACACAATTGTCCTTTTTAAAAAAAAGTAACTTTTTTATTTTTGGATTAAAATAATTTACTGTAAATGCCTGAACACAGAAAACATATAAGTGAAACACAAAGAGACAAATAAGGTCTGCACAAGTGTAAAACAACACTGCCTGTAAATGCCTGAACAGCTGTCTCTCTGAAAATGTCTGAATTTCTTTAGTTGGTATCTTATCAACATAGTGACCTTTTTCACCAAAGAGAACTTGTACATGTTTCTAGTCAAACAGCTGTCAAGAGCCAATTCTACATCTAAAGTCAGCTTCACACTTCACATCTACTTCATTTGGCTAAAGGAAACAGGTCAAATCTAACCAATAATACCAATAATAAAATACTGTCAAATAACTGCCCCGACAAACAAAATGAAATCACGAAAATTACAGACAAAACTGCTGTAATTCCAAATAACTCTCTTTAAAAAAATCTACCCTTTAGTCACATTTTCATTGTTCGCAGAAATACATATAAATAAAGCTAATACTGTGTTCGTAATAAACAAAATGATCTTGAAACCAAAAATGAAGTCTGTAGTGAGGAAGCTACTGACCTCCACTGAGCTCTGAGCATCTCGACCGCCGAGAAACCACCGAAGCATGACCTTTTTAACGATTATAATTATATATTATTATAATTATTAATATCTAAACCACCCAGAAACAAGCTCGTCTACTGATACTCTAAATAGAGGCTAATACATACTGCTTGCAAAATATTGCAAAAGAAATTACGCTAATGTTATTGTCTCAAACGTATGTCCCGTTTACGCAAACAGGAAATCGCGGATATTTTTGAACTATCGTGCTATCGTTCTGCTAATCTAATAATTACCCGACATTTGAGAAAATGCAGCATTGATACTGTTGTTTGAAAAGATAGCAGCATATTTCATAGGATAACCCGCAGAGTCACGACCACAACACGCTCATATGACTGAAACTACGGAAGCCTTTGTGGGACCTGACTTATTCAGGTCGACTTATGTTTGGCGACTGCGTCTGCTCCACTTTTAGTTAACTTTTACCTTGTTTTTCAAACGGGTAGCTTTGAAAACTGACGGGCATTCCCCCCCCCAAAAAAAGCGTATATCGTCAACATTCATCCTTTTTTTTTTGACAAGAGGATACTAAATGTAAACGTTCTACACGTACGTAATGTGTGGGAAATGAGGACACTTCTGTTATGGATGATAAAAGTTGAAAATATATAACTAAGTGAAACACAAAGAGACAAATAAGGTCTGCACAAGCGTAAAACAACACTGCCTTGGGTAAATATTATAATGTTGAAACGTCAAGTCAGCTGCTGAATGCATTGAAAGGTGAGTCTTCTTTTGACCACTAGATGGCAGCGTGTAACAATCCCGGGAGGTCAAAAGAGGGAAGTCTTCATTTTAAAAAGCAAGGTTGTAGTTAAGGTTTTTCATTATTTTACAAATCATGTGTTTGATCTGAAATCAGTTTTGTGATTTCATTTTCAATTTTCTCTGCTGCTCTTCATGTCTTCTGCGATATGCCAAGATGCAGCCTCCATTTCTTCCTTTTCTATACTTTCTTCTCCTTATTCCCCTGTTAATACACACACATTAACTCCCTCCCGCGCACGCACACACACACACACACACACACACAGAAAGAGAGAGAGAGAGAGAGAGAGAGAGAGAGAGTAACACATCGCCCTAGCAGTGTCTACTCCTGCTCCACAGATTGAGACGACACACAGTGTAGGGGCCTGTGACCTTCATGGTGGCTCAGATCTGCGACTGGCACTGATTTCTGATTTAGTGTCGATCCGCTGCGCTTGTCAGGGGCTGCGAGGTGCTTTCCATGCGGTAATAGAAAAGCTCAAGGGCAGCTGGTGAAAGGAGGAGGGTTAGGGAGAGGGATTGGTTGAGGTGGAGTGAATGGATTTTAGATTTGGGGATTGGATGATGCTCTGTTTAACTGTCTGTCAGATGTCTGGGTAAATAGGTCAAATAGAAGACTCGAAACACTGTACATGTTCAAATACAGAAGGACCAGTCATGCTTACAAACACGGCCAGGCTGCACCATAGAGACAGTGATATCAGGATCTAAAACCTAGAGTGACAATATTGCTAACATTCTTATGCTGTGAGCTACAATCTGTGATCACCTGGGCCAGATTCTCTGCTTTAACAGGTAAAAATCCTTAAATCAACCAGCATGATTAAAGCAGTGGTGCGACCTATAAATATTGAGATGTTTTTTATAAATTAATTTTTACTAAATGGTCAATGTCTTTTAATGTCACCTAATTCAGTGACAGATTATAGCATACGGCATATATGACACATAATCTAAGGGATCGTATAAATACTGACCAGGGATTCATTCAAGCTTGTCACTTTGATTTGACACGTGTGTGACTGTAACCCTGCTGTGTTTCATTCATCACACATTAATCATCACCCTCCACCCATCACTCACACATACGGAGGGATATTTGGTGGATGGAAAGAATGTTTTTAATTAATATAAACTAAAGAAATAAACTGTACTGTGCTGCCAGCTTCCTTTTGCTCCAAACATCTTTTCTATCCCCTGGTTGTCTGTCTCTTTCTATCAGCTCCAGCCCTCCTCCCTCATTCTGTGACCCACTAATGTTCTGTTCATTTTCACTTATGAATAGATAATGGGCAAAAATCAAATCTCTTCATTTGCATGCAATACAATTAAGACCTTTTCAAACAATGACAAATGGAAGGACAATCTCTTGGAACATGTCTCACCAATATGTTTCAATTTCTCTCTCTTTTCCTCCATCAGTAAATTTAGAATGTGACCCAGTTCCCATGTCTTCAAAGTGTATCTGACCTCTGACAGTTGTGACCAAACCATCTCCAGGTTCAGCACATGTGCGTTCAGGTGACAACCCTTACCTGCGTTATTCCTCCTGTCCTCTTCTCAGAGTATATCCCCAAAACCCAAGATGGCAGCAGACATGTCAGCTTCTGTGTCATCCCCTGATCAGTTTGCATTTCGTTTGACATAGAGCACCCACACAGAGATGTGGCTGAAAACATCAAATTCTCTACAAAATAAACGTTCTACATCCCTTCATCAACAAAAGTTTTTATTGTAATATTGAAATCACATAAATTGTTAATTGACCGAAAACAAAATATCATTTTTTTAACCGAATATTTAAAGCTGTGATGCTGATGACTGAAGCCTCTTAGCAATAGCTAATATATTTTTCCAAACAACAAAAAAATAAATCTTAAACCACAGAGATAGTAACAGAGATAAAAATTACTACTGTACTCCACTTTCCTGGTAATGCCTGATGCCTTATATATAAATGCTGAGGTAGACTAATGGATGCTGTTTTGTGTTTCCAGTCATGCTAATTAGTATTACTGAAATAAACATTGACCTTTCCAAGTCACCCTTTTGATTTTTGATACAGTAGCCAATAAACATGCACAAAATATAAATGTGGAAACAAGCACAAACTCACAGACACACATACACACACACACTCACACACACCTCTCACAGAGGAAAATTAATGAGCTCTCATTCATAATCCAGGATAGAGAGAGCCATATTCACCCTTGGATGGTTTATTGACTGATTTCATTTATTTGTGTGGGATAAATAGGAGGTAAACATTGGCTCGCTTTCACATTTTCTGCGACACACTCGCTGCACAGCATTCTGGGAGAAATGATCCCACCAACAGCAGGGTCACTGATTGGCTACCTCGTCAGTGTGTGACAAATTACCCAATGAGAAACAGGTTACCCATTTCCACAAACAAATTAACCTGGGTGATAGTGAAACAAATTATTACATTTATGTAATATTATTTCACATCTGTCTCCAGACTACAAAAATCTCTATCCTTCTGTTTCCCCGGCTGTGATTGCACCATCTTTGTGCTTCTGACACATACAGAAATCAAAGGAATTAAGAATTTATCTCACAAACTGGTGCTTACATTACAGTTGTGTCAGAGATTTGGCTGCAGTTACACTGAAAAGTGGTTGCTGTGAAATCTTTTGTCTAATTATCTATTTGTTGAGTTGCTTTTTGACTGTATGGTCTCTTTCAAAGTTTAAACCATCAAACCAAAGGCACCACGGTATTTATTTTGATAATGCGATGTTCTTTAATGTGAAATGAAGAGTCTGCAGTCAGGAGATTAGTCAGGCTTTGAGTGTTTGTGATTAATCAATATGCTTGACTTTGACCTCGTATTGATGCCTGATCTGTTTTTGAAACTGTGATGAAAAAGCAATTTAAGATTTTAGTATGTAGTCAGACAAAAACAGAAAAAGGTCTTCCAACAATCCATGTGTATTCATATTTATTGTTATTTATAGAAATGTCTTATTTACTCTCATATTAGCTGAGAACCACACTCATGAATCAAAAACATTGTTAATAAATCTCTTTGAGTCCAGTGTTCCACAGCTTTCCATCTTTGCTTTGACAATCATCTTCCAGAGACTGCTGAGGTCACCTGACATCCTTATCCAATGATGATGTCATAACCTGCTGTGTGAGTGTGATTTGGTAGGTCATATAGAGTCAATAGAGGAATAGGGAATTAAATTTAATTTAAAGTACAAAAAAATATTTTTTAGTCATTTTTTTTGTCACGTCTTTCACCCAGACGTGAAAGGTCTTTAACCCATTTATGATTAAATAAACTGAATGAAAACAGAGCTCAGGGATAATTCTATTATAAATTTGACATTTTTTTTACACACGGTAGTTGCAGGATTGGAGTAAGGAGAAAAGAGGGTTGTTGTGACATAATTGAAAATGATTTTTATTTGATCATTTACATTTAATTGATATAAACATGGTCATGAAAGAAAATATTCAAACATTTAGAAAGTCATATTAGCTCATAATCACAGACATAATTTTTGAAACATAATTTATCACAAAATGACCAAATGGGAATGAGAGTGTTTCCGCTACACAAAACATCCTATATAACAGATTATAGTAATGTCAATTTCCACGTCTTTATTTCTAGTTTGTCCCTTTTTC
This sequence comes from Pao palembangensis, assembly GCA_015343265.1. Lineage (NCBI taxonomy): Eukaryota > Metazoa > Chordata > Actinopteri > Tetraodontiformes > Tetraodontidae > Pao > Pao palembangensis. Next base: position 7,856,153 of record CM027096.1, on the reverse strand, counting down.
CCTTAGACAGCACATGCAGTCGAGTTATCTTCAGTCCTGTCCAGTCTCCTTCTCTTCTTATAATTTTTAAACGTTATTTCAAAGTTCCAGGTGTCTTTTTTCTGCATCCCTTTGGGCCCTTCAGAGGTGCCTGCAAGGTCAGGTTTGTCTGGAAAAACCATCAGTTAATGAGCAAAAGTCACTGCGAAGCTCAGCAACCATTATCAGGGCGTCATGGAGGCATAAATAAATAAATAAATAACCAATATGTTAGTTTAATTATACAAATAAATAGTTGCCATAAGCGTCTTGCGAAATAATAAATAAATAGCGTTAAACAGAATCGATCCTGCAAGCCTCCTGGTTGTGACATGGGAGGACTGACGGGTGCGTTTCCGTCGATCAAATATCCTGGTTCCTCCCTGCGCACCAGTGGACTGCATGAAGAACTAAATACGCGTGAAAGAAAAGTTCTAAGTGAAACTCATGGATACTGTGTGCTCGAGCGCTTTGCGGCGCAGCGAGGCGATGCTTGTCCCTCTCCAGGCGTCACTGTCCGGGGAACTACACAGCTGAGGCGAGCCGGTCACGTTGGTCGGGCCCGACAGCGACGCGGGAACCATCCCGGGGAACGTGGGTTGATAGAGGTGCGACTGGAGCCCGGAGCCGTTTGAAGACATGTTGGATAGACCCATGGAGTTTGGCGGGGGCCCGGCGCCGAGGCTGCACTGAGACAAGGACTGGGCCATGGCCTGCTGGCGGCCGAGCGCGGGCGGCAGCTGCAGCTGAGACACGCCGGGCATCCCCGCCGTGGCCCAGCGGGTGTCATTGGCGTGGAAGGAGCAGAGGCTGTCGCCCATGGCCGCAGCCGCAGCCGCCGCGGACGGGAACTGAGGCAGGCCGTGGTGTGTGGGCAGTAGAGTCCCCGGCGCTCGGAAGACATTAGTGGTCTTCTTGCGCTTCTTCCATTTGGCGCGTCGGTTCTGGAACCAGACCTGCGGGGAGAGAAAGAGAGAGAGAGAGAAAGAGAGAGAGAGAGAGAGAGAGAGAGAGGATGAGCTTTAAGAGGAGCTGCTGCAGGGCCATGGCCATGTTGTCAGAGCTGTAATAAAAGATAAAAGGTTACGGTATCATATAGGATCGTCATAATAACGTTAACATCTTGCAATAAATCAAGTGCTGAGATAATCACAGATTTATGTTTGTTGAATATAACGTCTTTTATCTCTGCATAAACGTAAAGACAGTGGAGGTTAAACAAGTGCACTGAATCTATTTAGTATTATTTATTTATTATGATTTTTACCGAAGGAAATCAAGCTGATTTCTTGTGTCTGTGGTAAATATCACATGGAGCAATATTTATTACTACTCACACAATATTATTCATTATTTACTTTTACACTGCACATGTCTTTATTTATTCTATTTTTGAAAAAAAAAAAAAACATGTTTATATCTTTGGGAGAAGCAATGGAATACGCACGGAGTCAGATAATAAAGATTATCGCCGGTGACGAACAGGTTTTTATTTCAGGAGTCCTTGAGCTTCAATAGCTTTGCTTGTAAGCGGGACGCCTATGATTAATGTGAAGATTTGCCTTAGAAAGTGAGGCTCGGTAATAAGAACGGAACAATCTCTCTCTCTCTCTCTCTCTCTCGCTTTCCCTCCGCCTAGCCAGCCGTGAAATCCGACCTGAAATGCATTACACTTCAAAAGAAAGAAAAGCCAATTTCTCATTCCCTTAAAAAGACAGAGTGCGCTCTCAGCATTAAGACGTGGAGCGCGGTGACAGGCCCATCGCTAAGCGCAAGCCGGACCTGTTTCTTATTTCAACTCTGCCATAAAAGCAGATGAGCCTCATTTCACTAATTCCCATTTTATGGAAATCGTACAGGGGCCGTAGAAACTGAAGTGACTCATGCGGTAATAATAAAGATTATTGTGATGTTATTTCACATCTGAGGAAGTTCCATTGTATTGGCCGTTGGAAGATAATATAAATTGTATTTTGAATTTGTATAAGAGCTTAGAGAGGATGTGATGAGACTCATAAAGGAGAGTTACAGAGCAGAAGATTTAGTCAAGCTGGTCCACATAATTCAGATTAACCAGCTGGTATTTAGGTGGTTTTATCTAAAGCTATTAAATGAGTGTAATAAAACTGCAATCATCATCATCATCGTCTCATCATCGTCATCATCATCATCATCATCATCATCATCATCATCATTTGTTTTGCCATGGATCCATTATGGGGTGACGCAAAAATGTGCGAGAATCAAGTCAATCAGAGGAACTTCCTCAATAAAAATAATTATCGTCATAATCATAACAATAATAAAAGCAATCTTTGCAGAACAAAAAGAAATAAATAATTGGACTTAAAAATTAAATGCAGAAACCTCAAACATTATTTATTTAAACTAATTTTAGCTAAAATATACAGATTTCTTGTGTAGCCTGTATATGATATATACACACGTGTATGACCAGAGCTGATTAAAAGAAAATATAGAAAATGGTGAGTTTAAAAATAAAATATAAAAAATGTATGTTAACTGACGTGAAGTAACTAAATTATATATATATATATATATATATATATAATTTTTTTTTTAAATACGCTGCTTAATTCTGCGTAATTTTAACAATTTATAGGCTATCGGCTAACTAATTGTAAATTAAGGAAATTAATAAAAAAAATTCAAACAATTTCAAGCATTAAATACTTTTTGTTTACCTCAAATAAAACATTCTATTTTTTCCAGGCGTATGAAAACGAATAGTAAATGCTATTTAATGCTAAATTCGTTTTAACTCATTGTTTAGTTTTTCAGTGATTTTTATCTCTTACGTTTCATGGTCATTTATCATTTTCACGGTAACATTTTGGTGTCAAAGGCGGCAGTCTCTGGTGGATGACAGTGCTCCTACCTGCACTCTGGATTCCGTCAGTCCGATCCTCAGCGCCAGCTCCTCCCGCATAAAGATGTCCGGGTAGTGCGTCTTGGCGAAGCTCCTCTCCAGCTCGTTGAGCTGCGCCGGGGTGAAGCGGGTCCGGTGCCGCTTCTGTTTTTGTGTCTGCTGTGCTCCGGACTGATTTGGGTTGCTGTTTTGCTGCTGCTGATGCTGCTGCTGCTTCTCCTGCTCTTTGTTATTAACTTGCACCGCGTTGGATCCGCCGCCGCTGCTTATATCTTCTCCCGGGAGCATCGTGGCCCCTTCCACACCATCCGAGACCGGGCCGAGCTCCCCAGAATGTCCCGGGTCAGGTCCGCCTGAGCCGAGTCTGCACTTCAGAGCCTCCCTGTGACCCAAGAGCTCCGCCGCGGCATCCTTCATCCCTGCAGAGAGAGCCACATCTGGTGAGATTTGCACAGAAAACACTTCCGCTACAGGAGGGGAAAATGAGAGGTTAGAGGCAAATATGACATTTCGAAATCCACACATGCAGTGTCAATCACAGGTAAACAAACAACATTTTCCTGCAGCATAAATTATTGAGAGACGCATGCATTACAGTGCAATTTAAACACACAAAGGCACACGTTTAAAAAAGCGACTGCAGCAGAAAAGACAGTATGCATGCGCACACATTACAATCTGCTCCTTAAATACTCTTTATTTAATATGAATGTAACTTAGAAAATTGTTAAATCAAATTATGCAGTAATGTAGTAGTAATAATAATTACTTTCCCAATAAATTAAGCCAGTTTAGCTCAATTGTAGTCGGATTAAATAATATAAGAAGCAAATTGACAACATTCACAGCGTAATTTGAGATTAGAAGTGTCTCCATCTTACAGTAGAGTTGAAGACCGGAGTTTGGTGATGATAACTCACCGAGGCGAGCATCCAGGAGGTCGGCGTGAGATAGCATTGCGCACCGCTCCAGGGCGAAGTGCTATTCCAAAAAAACCCTCTATGACTTTAACCTATTTAAGAAATATATATATCCTAAATGAAAGCAAATTCGGTTTGTGGTTAAAGGGAGGTTCGTTGCATTATAATGTAGTTTAGAGAAATGGGGAGGCGCTTAACGGCGGAATGAACCCATGAGCTCCTGCAAAAGAGAACCAATCAGAGTTGAAGCCCGAGGTATGTCAGCCTCAGCAGCCCCTCCGCCGCACCTCCACCCCCCTCACATTCACAAGTTCATTCCTCCTCATTCCCGTAATTGGCTTTGATTTCTACCCCAAATTACATCCAATAAAATCACCTGATTTAATACGTGTGTGAAACTTGGAGCCGTTCAAAAAATCTTGGACCGCCACAATATTTGTTAATTGTGCATGTTGTTCTGCACAAAAAAAAAAAAATCACTGGAGCTATTCATATTAGGGGTAGACACGTGGTTGTTGTAGATCTTTTCAGAAACACATCGAATATGAAGTATTTAATGTGAAATTGCATTTATTATCATTACGCTCTGTGATAACGAGCGAGCGACTTCCAGTCAACCAAAAGACAAACTTTGAATTAGCCTCGACACGGACTCATTTTCAAGGCCATCAAGGTTTATGTAATGGTGGCGAATCTATGCACCTTTATTGGGAAAAAACAAATCAAAGATCAGTATAAATTAGAGGTAATTTACGAGTGTTTAGGCGCAACTGTCAGGAAGGGAGGGACCTGCTTTAAATGATGTGTGAGCGGATTAATTCGGCGGAAAGTGGAGTTTAACATGAGCCGTGACTGCGATTACTTCTCTTTGACAAAAAGACAGCTGAATAACGTGACGCCTGATTAAATATCCTTGAGGAGAGGGGTTTACTTCCGAAAATTTTCGTCATCTATATACATATATATCGAGGAGACGTGCAGAGAAAAGAATTTAGTCGTTACTAAAAATGACAGTCAGTTAGCACATCTTGGTTTTTTTGTTTTGTTTATTTGGTTTTTTTTTTTTTTTTTTTTTTGCAGTCTTGTAAAATATCTAAAGCCCCCCAAAAAGGGGAAAAAATCAGGCTTCGGGCAGATGTCGGGATGTTCTAGGAGCCGATTTGTTTATCATCTGCTGAAAGGTGGCACAAAGGATGCGTCCGAGCGTGAATCCGGGGCTGGTTTTGGCCCTGCAGTCGCTTCAAGCTCATCTTTTATTTGCCTGCAATCTGGAGCCATCATAGACCGACCGACAGACAGACCGGGAGGGACGCCTGGCTGGACTGAGCCTGCTCCGGGCGCACCGATGGATATGGAGACGTCTTTGCGATGAAACGCGCGTCTTTCGTTGTGAGGAAAAAACATCAAGAGGCACTTGGAGATACTTCTCCTTTTCTTTACTGGATTTAAGGTAGAATTTTAGGGGTTAATTACAGTAACAATACGCAGATTATTATCATTTTTACTTTATTAATTTCACATATAACCTACAGTAATTTCTCTATAATATTGTAGTAGAATAATTCAGAATCACCGCATGTCCGGATGATGGACGCGCGCCATCATTATTTTGCGACATTCAGAGAGGGCGACGCTTTTATAGCTGTGCACACGCAACTGAACGACTTCTTTAGTGGCCGCAGCTGATATTTTTACCCAGAAAACAAATAGGGGAGACAAAAATGTCTGGAAGCAATTTGTGATTTTTTTTTTCTTGATTTTTAGCCTAAATATGTGCAGATTTTTATCTTTTTCTTTCTCCTTACCACACTATCTATCTATCTATCTATCTATCTATCTATCTATCTATCTATCTATTTTGGCAAATTTGCGTAATTCAAAGGCACCTTTACACTGTGCCTTTCTGTGACTGTGCGTGCGTGTTTAGATGAGTCGACCAGCAGTGAGCTGCAGACGCCACTAACACGCTAACATCAATCTTCTCCACATTCAAGACGAAATAAAAATAGACAAACAAACAAAGCGCAAGGTAATGCGGTGCATCTGGGTGGAAAGTAGACATTTTCACGCCCTGTGAAGATAGAAAGTGGCTTTTAATAATAAAAAAAAAACAAAAAAAAACAAAAAAAACAGAAAGTATAATGGGCTCGTGCTGGAAACTGTACATAAGGCCGGAGAAAGCTTATAAGTGTGTTTGTTGGGGATGGCAACACAGCTGGAGGCTGGCTGGACTCCCCGCGTCAAACGTCCCTGTTTTGTTCCCTCCCCATTCCTCCGCCTGGAACACATTCACCAACAGGGGAACAAGAATCGATTTTCCAGGCTTCAGCTTAAACAAATGAAATCATTGTTGGATGCAGTTGATCTGCATTAGCCTTAAGTTTTGAAAAGAGACCCTGTTGTAACCACAACGCGTCGGCGCGTTCTTGGTGCAACATGCAACAAACCAATCAGAGGCCCGCTCAGGTGAGCGCACCTGAGCGGAGGAAGAAAGCCAGCAAAGCTTCACTGTTGTCGTTTCCTTGATTGGGTCAGTTGGGGTTTAATTGCTGAAAGCTTGGAAATCTGATCAAAATCCCCTCTCGAATTTTATAATTCGTCATTATTTTAAGTGATGATGCATCGTTTTTATTTCTAAGGGACTAGTTTTTGTCGCACAATTTCTTTGTGGTCCTCAAAATGCATCAATAAATTTATAATACATTTAAAAAACGAGACAGTTGCGAGAACGAAATTATAAGCAGGTTGTCGATGTGGCAGCTGGTAACATTTGAACAGTTTAGGAAGACTTTTCTGTTCATTCAGTTAAATCTGCGAAAAGAACCTCACCCTTTTCGTGCACGTCGTGCAAGATAAAGATGATGTACTGCATTTTATTTTAAATGTCTGATTTTTTTGTTACTTGTTTATGGCGGATTTTACACGCTTTTATTTGAATTCACTAATTAATAACTGCGGTATTAAACCTTTTACTCCCTCGTTTCCTAACCCAACGTCTCCACAATGCTCGGAATCTAATCTAAAATAACTGAAATAAATAAATAATAAATGATAAAACTCCTGCTTTGTTTTTATATTCCAATGCCTGATTTCTTGCTGGCTGCTGAGAAGAGTCAGCGCCGGTCCTGACGCTGACACAAACCCAGATGGAGCGCCCTGTCGCCGCATCTCATGCCTCAATTAGCGCCGTTGCCCTCTGTACGGACTCGATTAGGCCGTGATTTATCCGAAAGAAATATAATTATACCTGCAAATAAAATAATCAGCATTGAGGAGCGATTTCCTTAACGAGATGGAGCGGGGTAGATGCCACGGAGCAGCAGCGCCTCATTAGGGCGGTAATGAGACTTTGGGGTGATCCCGATAATTATCGAAATGTGTAAAATAAGGATCAAGTCAAATATAACCTTAATTTGTCTGGCAATTGGATTCATTTATTAGTATGACTATTCAGGAAGAGCTGCCTGCTTCTGCGACAAGGTGTCGTTATTTTCAGCCGTTTGGATAACAGAGGGAGCTGCTGCACACTCAGCAGGGACATTTTGTCTTTCACAGATTTGTCATCTGACTGACAGCTCTTCACCAAAGAGAGACCAACGTCCGTTTAAATGCTCCCAACAGCAACAACAAACTGCACAAAGACCGCCCTCTTTATTCTGCCATCAGTTTATTAATCAATTAGTCGGTATTAAATCTTATTTGAGCGAGAAGGAATAAATGCCACAGTCATTACAGGATGTGTTTTGCTCACATTTGCAAAATCTGAAGTAGGAGTTTATTTGTGCTCCAGCATTTAGAAACTAAATTAAACCAGACAACAGAGTTCTCAAAGGCATAACCAGGTCATTTCAATAAAAATGACCTGGGCAGTCATCACTGTCAATGATGGAAATGTTTCCAGGTGGTAACTGAACGTGTTCCAAGTGTAAAACAATTTCATCAAAAACAGAATACGGGCTGAATTAGTTGGCATATTATAATAACTATAATTAAAAAAACAGGTTCTGGCAAAAGGAATGAGATAAGATTCAAGTGAATCTTTAAGTGAGAGCACAAATGGGTCTGATATCACACGTCAAGTTTCACGGAATCCAAGATGTTTTGAGCTTCTTTGTACTCTTCTGACTCATTCAAGTCGGCTTCTGTTTCCTGAAAAGACACAAAGGCAAAATAGCTGTCATTGTGCAGTTAGTTTAAGGGAAACAATTTAGATGCCAATGTTAAAACACACCTTCACAGAAACATCTCAGATGTTAAATCGCAAAACTTGTCACTATCACAAAAATGGCAGCCAAAGTCAGCCACTGAGGGATGGGCAGAGGATAACGCGACTCTGTGGTGCTCAAGTCCTTAAATCAAATGAGTGCAAGTTCCTGGGGTAGTCGCCGCACTGACAGCATTGCTAATGAACAGAGATTAGCGTGTGCTAATGAGTGGCTTTGAATTAGAGACGTTGCTAGCGTCACCTTAGCACTTCTATCTTTCACTATTTAACTACACCAATTTAAATAATATATGAAATCTTCAGTTTACAAAGGTGCAAGAGACATGAAACATGCATTTACTTTTGTTATGTAACCCGCGCTGTAGGAGTACATGTCTGTTATCAGGAATATTTCAGGTTTTGGATGGATGTTACTCACTAATAGCTGAACCAGAGTGCCATGTGCTGTGACCAGACGCCGATGGGAGTCATGGATCATCATTTTGGACTCCTGCAGGACCTCTGTCTGAAATCACACAAAGACCACATCAGTGTCATCACACCTGTTACGTTTCCACTCATTTCTGAACATTAAAATATAGAAGAACAACCATCCAATCAAAAGCTGGCTGTTGGTAGCACAGCAACAAGCAGATTTTCTCAAACCCACGCTTTACTGAGGTTAACACCTCCCAACAAAGCAGCACTTTGAAAAAATGTTATTGAGTTATCGATCAGGCAGATGCTCAGACAGCGGGGGACCACCGTGATCAGACCGCGATCAGACCGCACACCTGGATAAATGAAGTAACCCTGAGTGGAGGGCACAGCAATCGGGTGTGAAAGAGGGATTTCTGAGCAGTGCTAAAGCCCGGGGAAGTAGCACAGCTGCGGTTAATGTGGAATTCCCTCCAGCTGGCAACCTGAAGAGCAGAGAGGAGTTGGCTTATGCTGTCAGACACACACTTAGACCCTTCCTCAGCTAACCCAGGAAGTCACAACACACGTTTCACCTACTGTTTCCGTAGCTGTGCTCTCCAAGAGATAAACTCATACCTGACATGGTAAAAGACGGTGGCCAGCTAGTCCGAGATGGTTGCCATTTACATGCAACAAGGTGAGCCGGACTAAGCAAAGGAGTGTCGAAACACAGTAAAGTCATGGTGCCCTCCCAGTGGAATGATCCCATCAGCATTGGATAAAGAAGACACTTACAGCGTATTGATTCCATTAAAAGAAGAACCTCTAATCCATCCTGCCTCAGACCCATCATCTCTGACCATAATCCTCATGGCCTTCCAAAACTCCTCATTTAACTCCAGCTCAGCCCAAGCCCACGCTGTTAGAATGAACAAACAAAACAAAACACAGCCTGAATATCAATGTGAAGCAAATACAATCACAAATGGTGTTGGCAAAGACGTCACAAGATGTTTCTATCTGGAGGTACGGAGAATTATGACCTTTTTCTTTATCCGCTGCAGAACACTTCAGAAAGAATTCCTTCTAAATGAAGCAACTCAAGGATATCACAGAGCTGCACCAACTGAATGAAAAACACCAGCAGAAAGCTTCACGCTAAATTATAAGCTTTTGTCAGTCAATTACCAAACTCATCTCAGTGAACATGATCTGATTACTTCTGCATCAGACAAATTACAAAATCTCTAATGATTCTCCTCAAAACTCAACTCTTCATTATCCCAGTGTAGTGACCTTATTAAAAAAATGAGAGGCTGCTAATTGTACCACAATGGAATTCACTTCCTGTGAGTCCAAAAGTTAATCTCTTGATAAATGTTCGCAGAGAATCTAGAGCATTCTGGAGAAACATACCTGCTTTTTGATGACATATTCATCTCCTGCCTCCGCTTTCAGGCGCTCGATCTTCTCCTCCTGCTGCTTTGCCTCAGTTTTGTATGTGCACTCCTCTTTGGCCAGCCTGTGCCCAACAACAGGATGAGAAAAGAAGACGGATCATAGTTAACGGCAGCGACAGACACAAGCTGGAATGCACAGCTTCCCAGATGCAGGCCGAAAAAAATGGGGGAAAAAGCCAGGCTGTGATGGTCACCCCCTTCCAAAGACAAGGCCATCTATCCTCATTCTCTCCAATGTTTCACCGACTGAAGGGATGCAGCGAGATCATCTCCCAGAGGATGGAAAGACACAAACCTCAATAACAAGCAGCAAACACATCATTCCTCCTCACTGATGATGCACACACACACACAAAAAAACAGTCACCCAGGTGCTTGGCTTTGAATTACACTTGAAAATGTCGCTCCAACCTGCAAAGTTCTTTAAAGGTTGTGAATTTGTGTGGAATCACTCTGAAAATTTGACAAGTTGTTAGTTGTGTTCTAGGTATTGATCCCATATAGAAACATTATAAATAAATACCATGAAACTTGCGGATAATTTCGGTGTAGGCAGCAACAATCTGTCCATGCATCACATGCAAATTCTGACCACATCATGAGGGACATAAATGCTGAGAAGATGACAGCTTGAATAGTGTATCTGCACCAATGATCTGAGTCCTTTATCCCAAGCACAAACACGCGTGCGCACGCACACACAACTAGTCCTTTTTAGAGATTAATTGATCATCAATTTAGTTCCTAATTTGGACCAAGTCAGGTGGTAAATGGGCCTCTTTTCCTTGATTGTTAGCAAAAATGGGCTCGAGTACATTGATAAATTTTGATTATTTATCAATTACGGACCAAATGGAACTAAATCTATTAAACAGATTCTGACCCCGATTGGCATAATGAAGTTTGAAAATACCACTATTGATAATGATTCCCCAACTAATAGTCCTTTTCCGGCTGAGCTTGCTTGTCGAAATGACAACACAAATTTAATTTTTCATAAAATCAACTGTGTGTGTGTAAGTGAGTGATCCTTCATTAATCAGCCACATTACTGGAGACCCTTCCCTCCGTGCTGCGCCGCTTCTCGCTTAGCCATGGACGCTAACAGCACTCTGTCATATTTTACATCAATTACTTCTCATTCTAATGTACGTCCATCAAGAGGCTTTTAAGCAGGCGCCAGCGCCACGGCGGCTCCTGCCTTTAACTCTGATGCAGAGTGAGTGATGTCACCTGCTTCGAGTCAGAGGCGAGGCAAAGGCAGAGGAACCATGGTGGAAGGAAGGCTGGAATCATTTAAATAAAACTGAAGGACAGTCTAATAACAAAATGTCCATTTCCCCCTTTCCAGTCCTGATGTTAATTTCTTATTTCTCCAGACTTGCAGAGCTGTGTGAATTGGGGTGGGGTCGTGGCTGGTTTTAAATAGACCTGCCACCTCAGGCTTAATGGAAAAAGCAGTTCTCTGGAAAATAGAAAAAAAAAAGGGAATTAGAGCCAGCCGACACACATTCAGCCACCTCCTCCTGTATTTTTGAGCCACGCTGTAGTCAGTGCAGGGACCAGAATGACAAAGGCAAATTACTGTTGTCACTTTATTAAGGGCATCCGCCTCGCTAGGGCAGGAAAAGCCACTGACTGGAATGCGCAAAAGCCACTGGAAATAGGCTTGGCTAAAAGAGAAGGTAGGTTTCCGCTAAATTCCAATATATGTAAGTAACAAGAGGGTGAACAAGTAAAAAAAAGAAAAAAACTGAATGGGATATTCATTATAAAAGAAAACCCAATGACACTGCAGACTTCAACAAAGCCCTCTCAATCTATTATTATTATTTACCCACAAGGGGATGTAATAGCTGACACCTTGTATTTACTAATTTAACCCTTGAACACATTAGCACAGTTAATCTCACACTGTTTGATGAAGTGCAGCCATTGTATAGTGTGTATTTTGTGACATTATCCTCCATGGAAAACCCAGTCCCCATTATTACCACCTCAGGGGGTCTTATCAATCTGACCCTCCTCAAAACACAATCAATAGCAAATTACACTATCCTCATTGACAAGAAGCAATTAGATGTCTGCTTCATCGATGGGTCTCTCAGCCCATCACAAAGACCCTCAATTGCACTGCAACTCATAATATCCCTATTTTCCATTCCAGCATCGTAATTCAGGCCAATCTCAACTGTCTTGACATGGATGATCAGTATAAATGATCCTAAATTAAAAACATGTTTGTGTAGATTTTATGAAAATCCTGAGCACTTTCCTGACATTCTAAAACCAGCAAAACTTCCTATTAAACCAGGGAAGGTCTACCTCCTTCTGCTGATTCTGTTTATACGAATTTATATACATACCTTGCAAACATTTATGGTCTGGTCAACCAATCACATGACACTGGATGCAACACTGGCTTTTATAACAAACTCCAAACAATGTCACAATTGACCAGGCCACCAATATTTCATAAGTAATGATAGTAAAGGAGGTCCATCACATAAGCAATTTCAGTAATTTGATTTTAAGTAATATAACAACAGGAAATATCCCTCTTACCTGGCTGTTACATCTTTCAGAGCATTAACTACAAATCTAAGTATCAAACGTGACAAAATCGTGACATCTCCTTATGATTTTACATAAACAAAGAATCTCTTTAACGTCAACGTAATAACAGAAGCTATGCAGAAGTGCTTCCACTAAGGGAGCAGCAACTTTTTCACCCATAGTTTTGAATGTCTTGATATGAGGATAAAAATTAATGTATACTGACAATTTGCCTAACATGAGTTAATTATTTTTAAAGACAGCGTGTAACTTTACCTAGCTTTAACAACGACGACATTTAGACATTGGATACATACCAGGCAGTTATAGAAGAGCAGGAGATATTAGCATTAGCATTGTCACAGTGAAGCTAGCAACATTTGAACAGACCTTGTTATCGCTATTCTGTAACCTAAAATATTTACAATATAACGTTCATGTGACGAGGACACTAGCTTTTTATCTTACTGCATAAGAAACGTAAACTGGCTGTAAAGCTCCAACAATACAAAATAAAACAAATCGACCAACGAGTATAGGCCACAACAAAATCACCGGACTAAAGTTATACCTCGTGGGTAAATGTTCTCCTTTACCGCTTGTGGCTTCGTTCCGATCGGGCTTGAGCTAAGCTACTCAGCTCGCAGCTTTATTTTAACGTAGATGAATTATCACACGTAATGATAAAATAAAAGTTAACCTTACCTCTTAACGATTCCAGTTTTTATTTTAATTTGCCGTAATCTTTGATCTGCCATGGTTGTAGATTATAAATTTGTTTTCTTCCTTTTGCTAATGCTATTGTATGGCCGGTGTGTGCGGATGGAGCTCAGCGCTGACTAGTTGCTCCAAGACAAATCGATCAGTTTAAAGCAGTCGAGTGCAGATCGACACGATTTAGCGACTGGTGTGAAACAATACTGGCTGGAAATCTACCTTTGATAAAGAAAAACATAAAAGTGATCCTCAGAGTTCTGTTTTTTTTATTCGTATATTTTGATTGTAACACTGTATGACCTGAGCTACAATTTAATCGTATCCGTTTATTGCATACATACAGAGTGGAATGACTAATAAATGACACTGACTAATTAATACTCACTGTATTGGGGTGAGACCTGTGTTGTTTCGACGCTGACATTTAACTGGTTGGCTGATCTTCTTAATATTAATTGCAACTTTTGTAAGCAAACCAATAGTACAGTAAATAATATCCATTACGATTCTAATCCTCTTTCTGCCAGCAGGAGGGAGCTGTCCAAGATACTCCCACACCAAAAGTTGTAGGCAAATTTCCTAAACTACCTTCCCACGCATGAATGATCCTGATAACACAGTTTTATATACCCTGATAACCTCTATAGCCTTTGTGATAAACTGTGCTGTCATTAAAACATGATTACAGTGTGACATCTTTACTTTACTTACTTAAGAAACAAACAGTCCTTTTCAACCAAACATAATAGTACGTGGTTATCATGGGAACTCTGGGAACAGGTCCTTCGAAATACCATCAATTTCATGACAAAATAGATTCAGAGTCGAACAGGGTCCGCTCTAAAGGGGAAAGGCAAGATAGAAAAAAATATTACTTGGAGATACTACTACTATTACTACTACTACTACTACTACTACTAATAATAATAATAATAATAATAATAATAATAATAATAATAGTTTTTTTTTTTTTTTTTTTACTGTTTTGTTTATTCCAAGTGCTTGAATAAAATAGAATTAGTTATCTTCTATTTACACTGGTTTCTACGGTGAATCATTAATCAAATCATTAATATTAGAATTTTATGCAGGTGTTATACACGCTTTAAAGTAATTTATTTTGTGTTTTCATTTCAATTAATGAAAAAATATTTTAGTTTTTGCGTGTATAAATCTAATATAAGGTAACAAAGTCATACATAAAAATTAATATGAGTTGTACTGTTAACTGTCTCCTCATCTGCATTTGCAATAACGGCCTATACGTGATTGTGTGATAATTGTTGTGATGTGTGTGATATAAGCGATAATTGTTTGTGTGTACGTTGCAATAAATTGACTTCTACAGTGAGTCTACATACTCGGGGGGGAGAAAACCCTTAATGGACAAAGCTGGTTGTGATTGCATCTGAGAGGTGGGAAAACCCCGAGCTCTTTCCCCTGCAGCCCCGTGGCCGTTGATTATTGGTATTTTCCGAGTTTTCCAAACTAATAAGTGGCACTATCAACCATTTGGAAGCGCCGTGAGACTGCAGACGGGCTGCTGCACCTAATTGATATTGAGCGAGGCGGTGGTGTGCGCGGATGGGGCCGCCGCTGGCTAATTTGCAGTTTAATCAGCGTTTGTAATGAGAGCCGCTGATTAGCGCGGGGTGGAAATAAAAGAGAGTTACAAGGAACGTCTGTCAGAGTCCGGTGATAATTCACGACTAATTGTAATGATTAGAGCAAACTGGATGACTTTGGAGTTTTCCAACGCGTTGGCTCGCCCGTCTGTGTGCGCGCAAGTGCACGGTGTTTGTGTGAGCTTTACAGTCTTTGTCAAGTCACTTTGTTCTGTAAATAGCGCTAAGCTGCATGCATAACGTGTGCGCGTAAAAGCGTGCGCTACCGTATGAGGGGGCGCTAGAAAGGTGGCGGGGGCCAGTAAGTGTTTGCTTATCAAGGAAACTGCTATAGCTTAGATGGGGGGTAGTTGACGGACTTCGCAGCAGTAAGGAAGAAATATATCCTTGAGATGCGCCTCGACCGTTACTGGAATAGCAAATGAGAAATTAGTGAGAAATGTGTGCGTGAACGCTGTCGGTCAATTAGCGAGAGGAAGAGGAGGGAGGAGGAGGGAGAATCAGCTGGTCCCCCCAACCCCAAAGCTCTCTGTTTCTCTGCTCTCTGAAGCTGTCTGTGATTTCTTCTGAGTTATAACAAAGCAGGAAAGCTTCGCAGTGTTTTAAAGAAAAAGTCCCGTGTCAAGTTCTAATATGTCAGGTCATCATCCATTCATCCATCTTCTATTAACCAGTGCTTATTCCTCATCAGGGTCAAGTAAGTTAGCGGGCCAGAGGTAGGAGAAGGCAGATCCCAGGTCTCAGGTGTGACTCACCACAGAAGTGACCTTCTCCACCTGATCCTCTGGTCAGATCCGCGCAGGGTGACAGAGGCTGGATGGGCTGCAGGAGCCTGCAATCCATTCTTAAGTGAGAGGTTAGCTATACATGGTATTTTAATGTCACGGAGTCGGGCTAAATTGATAGTGAGAAATATTTGCTGGAAGATTAGGTGAGGGGAGCGTGTGGAGGGTGCTCTGTCTCAGACCCCTAACCCTGGCAGAGCTGCTCCTCTCTGTGTCAGATTAGCCCCATCCATCCCATTTCAATGAGTGTCTTGTTGAGAAAATCAGTGAGAAAACATGGCTGACAGTGAGAGAGAGAAAGAGAGAGAGAGAGAGAGAGAAAGAGCAAGAGTAGAATGTGGATACACTTTTGTTTATAAATGACTGATTACTCATAGAAGACCCCAAACTGTCACCTCTACAGTTGTGTTTCTTCTTCACCCCCCCACCACACACACCAGCCCGTCTTGCAGTTACCAGTGTCCCCCATCAATCACCCCCCCCCCCCCCCTTTGTATCCTAGATGTTACAGGGTGACCTAATATCCCCTCTGTCATCCAAACTATTGTGTGTGTGTGTGTGTGTGTGTGTGTGTGTGTGTGTGTGTGTGTGTGTGTGATAATGAGGACGTCAACCACTCTAACACCATATCTTTGGCTTAAGGAGCTAAATTGCACCAGGAGGACATTTGACTGCTCACAGGGTTCTTAGACGGACGATGTGTTTATGCTCCTCTGCAGCTATGAGGAATCCTGTTGAAACTGCACAACAAAATTAGCAGATACGTCAAAACATTTTTGAGACAGTGCTGCTTCTATCAAAAATACACTTTATTTCTGCCACTCACTGTTCACCCTTTTGTCATTTGATATAAATATTTTTAAATGTTTAAATGACACAGGTCTACCTTCTTAGAGTATATTTATTTATCTTCATATTTTTCTCACTGTATTTAAATATTCTCCATTAAGACATAAAGACTACGATTAATATTAATTCCGATGATTATATTTTATATACTACTACTACTACTACTACTACTACTACTACTAATAATAATAATAATAATAATAATAATAATAATAATTAGGACAATGGTAACAATACATATGTCAAATTTAGGCAGTTTTATAATTGCCATTTATCTACATTAAACATTAAGGAAAAATATTGTAAACGTACAAATGAAATATACACATTAAAAACACATGATCTTGATTTGGTTTCTGCAGCAGCTCTTTCAGATAAATCTAAAATCCTTCTAGTTTCCAGTTAGATTTATCAGAATTCTCTTTTAGCCACCAAGCCCTCTGCACAAAAAAGAAAGAAATGAAGACGTCACTTCTCCAAAGCCATCCCCATATTTTATGAAGGGTCCCTGACAAATAGGGCCTCACTGACACGCTTGGCTGGCCGCCTTCATTCCGCACATGGCTTGTTTACATAGCACCAAGACTATTTCCACGGATTAAACAAATCACTGCCCGCGGGGGACATCCATAATCCGCTAACGGGTCACCAGCGCGACAGTTATAAATGCCTGTGCCTTGTATTAGTGCTGGAATAGATGTCTGTGTCCACTGATGACCTTCCCTGAATGCAGCGCTCATACAGTTCATTACTGAAGAGCAGAAAAATGAAACACTGCGCCGTATAAAGCGTATTCCTGAAGCCAGAGTCAGGTTTAGTGATGAGAGCTGATCACCTCCTGACAGTAACACCAGCACTGATGATGAAAGCTATTTTTTCCCAGCGTGTGAAAGGCCAGTGAAGGAGATCAGCAAACGCTTGTGAGGATCATGGACCAATTTTCTTCATCATTCCACATTACAGAATCATGAATTGTTTAAATCTGATAACAAGCAACTCAATTCATTTGGTTATGTAAGTTAATTTAAACTTTGCAAAAAAAGACAATAGTTCCAGTTGCATTCAGTGGCTCCCCGAATAAAAAGTAATTTGTGTGGGAATTTGTTGTATCTGTCACAAATATTCACAATTAGTGGTGGTAATTATTTGATAGTTTCTGCAATTACAGCTTAAACGCTTAAAATTGGAACTGTGTGGAGGCCTAATTGGGCTAAATGTGATATTTTGCATATTTGCATAATGTGGAAATTGGTAGAAAATTGTGTTCATTCATTTGTGGAAAATCCTATGAATTTTATGAGTTTGTAAGGTCTGTCCCTGCTTTCAGTGACTTTGGTGGCTGCTCCCCAAGGAGAGTGGTGCGCTTATGTGGACGAGATGGGGCAAAGGGGAAAGATATAAAGGTTTTCTATAGCATTAGCATATACAACTGGATATATATCCACTCAGCTATATTTAGAACATTCAGTCCGGATTTAACATGTTTATTTAGCTCAAAAAGTGCTGATAAAGATCAGAAAATCTAACCCAAACTTTCACTTATACTTACTTAAGTACAGAGATTTGCTGTTTCATAATTAATATTTGATTTTTGTGATGATGATTATTATTATTCACTTCAGTGAGAGTAAAACAGTGATTTTCAGGAATGACCTCTGACCCTTTGTGTAAAATGTTATTTTAAAAAGTATGATTACCGGTACATGTTTCTATAGGATGTATAGCAGCTGTATGTTGGGTCTCACTCCACTTCAGGAGCCTCTTAAAATTTCTGTATTTCCATACAGCCACACATCCAAAACACACAGGAACCAGGATCACATGACCACTGCACACACAACAGTGTACGAGTGTGTGCATTGTCCTCTTTTGTGTCCTAGACCCTCGTAAAGCTCATGGACAGAAACAATCCTGCCATAGCCTGCAATGATCCTGCCATTTCATGGGGTATTACACTATAATGATAATGGGCCTCCACATTTGCATCCCATCCAGGCTTTAGTGGCAGAGCTGCAGCTCCATCTCACCTGGCACAAGTCACTTACACAGGATCAGCGTCTGCAGTAACAGCAGGCACCTGCAGAGATTTATGCAAAAAAAATCCAAGAATCACCGTGTTAGCCTGCATTTGTGGTTCAAGAATGAAGACATCCACGACAGCCCAGCGATGACAGCCAGCAAGGGATGGTGGGGAGGTGGGAGCAAGGCCTGGGAGGGGCGGAGGGTGGGTGCGGCTTCAGTGTAAAATATTTGTCTTCCAACAACAAAAAAAAAGAAGAGGGAGGGAGAGAAAGAAAAACTATCGCAAACACGTTCTCTGCCCGAAAAATGTTTCACCAGAGAGACATGCACATCACAACGACAACACACACTCAAATACACACAATCACAGAGAGGGAGGGGGGGAAAAACAACAAGCCTGTGCGTATTTTACTCCAGGAGTTAATGGGAATAAAATACCTTGGTGGATGAGTGCAGATGTGTTTGATACAAATAGTCATTTTCCTATTTGCTGCCTCATTGAGCATGATGAATGATGGGAGTCAGGGAGGCGGCGTGATGAATGGCAGCACCTTGGCTCCATTGCATGCCCTATTGATTCTCCTTCTTTATTACTCCTACAACCCAGCTGGCTCCTCCTGCCCTCCCTACTCTCCACTCAGGGGTGGAGGAGGAGGAGGAGGATAGTGAGGTGTGTCAGTGTGTGAATGTGGAGGGGGTGGTGGAGGTCTTCTTCCTACTCTAAAAGCCCCACCTCTCTCAGGCAGAGCGCGCAGGTGATGTGGATTAGATGCCAACAGGCTGTAAGAGGAACTTACCTGAGGGTTCAGAGGAGCGCTCAGGTGAACGTAAAGGGTGGGGGGAGTGGAGTCAAAACAAAAGAGATAAAAGCTTGAATCCATGGGCTGATGAGGATTTTATACACACTGCTACCAGAATGGGTCAGGAGGAGGAGGAGGAGGTGTTAAAGCTGCCCCCTTTTTGGAGAATTTTAAGTGCATTAATAATAATAATAATAATAATAATAATAATAATAATAATAATAATACACCACATTTTTTGTCCATACAGCCATGTATCTGTTCTTGATGTCAGGGTTTAATTTACACTAAAAAGAATGATAAAAACTCAAATTAAAAAACTATACACCTAAATTAGAAAAAATGATAATACTCTGCTGCAAAAAAATGCTCCATATATATTAGGTAACCATCCTCAAAAAATATTTAAAGTTAGTAACTGAGGTTTTTCTTCAAATGAATATATTTGTGAGCTGTTATTCAGATTTAATATATGACGTGTTTAAAGTCAGGTAGAGCACATGTGTCATACATGAAGCAGTTTATGTGTCAGAAGATCTGAAAACAACATCTTGCAGGGATTGTAACCTCCGTCCCAAAGGTTCTGTCAAAACAAAGGCCTGCTCATCCACCCGGCTCCTCTTCTGAGTCCACATTTGAGAGGCTGGGTCTCAGACCCTGACAGCAGCCCCCCCGTAGGGTCTGGACCCATGAGTGTGCTGTCACTGGACTGACTGGAGGGAAAAAGCTCAAACCAGGAGCGGCTGCGACATCGAGTTGAACATCAGGACTCAGGATCAGTCACAATGTCTCCCTCGTGGAAGCGTGCTGAAAATCAGTGCAGGGTTATCTTTCAGTCCTATTTACACAGCAAGTGGAAGTGCTACTGGTTTATTTATCTGTCATTAAGAAAAATGTGTGATAAAAACAGTTTTCTTGACAACAAAATGATTTGAGGCAGCTAAAAGAATTTCGCACGACACATTCACAGAAAAATAAACTCTCCCTCGACAATTTAGCATCAGTATCTGTTATTTTGGGGTTAGGGGACAACCGATTTGGCTGGTGGCTCTGAGGATATAATGCAGATAATAACATGCATCCCTAAGTTTCCTATCTTTCCTAGCTTCCTATCTTCCTTTAACATGCTAATTTTACCAGGATGGTATAAACACTGACAACCGTGCCTCATGCATTCAGCCGGAGTAAACCCAATACTGATCTGAACACCAATAATAAAAATCATTGTCTTTCTCGGCAGCGAATGAATCAAATTTGGATTCATTTCCTAATTGGACATAGAAATGATCCTGCATTTGCTCACCGTCCTCTGGAAGATGCACACAGGGTCACTTCCTCCCTCGTTCTGCCTCCCACACATGCGCACACGCACAGCCATCTTCCTCTCAGCATGGCCCGCGCAGAGCTTCCCAGACTAAATTACAAATGTTTCAGTGGATTGGAGTTGCAGGACATAATGAAGCAGTGCAGCACGCTGAGAGGTAATTACCCAGCAGCACTCCTGCCGCTCTGCAGCCTTGCGAGGTGAGAGAGAAGATGAATAGCCAAAGTACAAAACCACTGACCCCTCAAAAGTTTCATTTACCGGCTCCCCCCTTCCATCCCCCCTCCCCCCTGGTTTTGGGGCGCTTGGAAGAGGTAATCATCTTGGGACAGTTTTGGTGGGTTGATGAATGGTGTGTGTGGCTTTGGTGTTCGCACACTCGCACACCTATTTATCTGCTCTAGCCCAAACCCAGCCGAGCAGGGCTGGAGATCTGGCCCACGCTGAGTCTTATTGAGTCACCAGGGCCAGTTGAGCAGAGAGACGGGAGCAAGGGGAGGAGGGATGGAGCGAAGGAAAGAGGACAGACTGCCTGGCTGGGAGATGCGGAGCCGATCAATTTTCCCCTCCAGCCTATCAGTCATGTCCTCTCACTTTGTCCGTTTCTGCTGATGACACACTTTCTCTGCCCATCGGCCCATTTCCAGGCCAGGAGCAGGAAAAAAAAAAGAAGGTGGAGGTGTGTGCGTTCGCCTTGAAGCTGCAGGTTTGTGCGTGCGTGTCGAGAGGGAGAGAGCACACACTCCCGAGGGCTGTCAGAGCTGGCTTCTGTCAAACTTCCCTCTCCCCCAGGACTGTGAGCGAGCAGGCGAGAGGCCCCTCAGGTGAGCTCCACTCCGCTTCCTCTCCCCCCCCCGAGCGTGCCAGCAGAGGTGGCTACATCCAAAGCCTTGTCAGTGTGTAATGCATTAGAGGCCTCCTCCTCCTGACAGCCCCCTCTGCCGCCTTCCACTCCTGCAAGCCCGCCTGCTAATCAAAAACGACACATCCGAATGTCCAGGCGTACACACACGCGCGCCCAAACACACACGCAGAAATTTACTAATCAAAAAGTGTATTTCCTAGAGGCCGACTCCCAAGAGAAATCCGGCTGGAAGAAATTGGAATAATTTATTAGCTTACAAGTTTTCGTTGACAGTTAGCCTGAGGCTATTTATCTCAGTAATAGGGAACGTCTCCAATGTGGCAAAATTGACCAAATCAAACAGCTTTGATCAGAAAATGAATCTGGCAAGGCTGTCTGTCTGCGGGTGTCCCGCGAGGCCAGGGGGCACAAACAAAACTGAGAGACGGAGAAGAAGACAGAGAGAGAGAGAAAGAGAGATTATTTAACGAGTGACCAGGAGAGTGAAGGATAGACACATGCCATAAGTGAAATCTCTGTAAATTATAATTCAAACGCATGTGTATGTGTGTGTGTGTGTGTGTGTGTGTAAAGAAGAAGAACATTGCCTGATAAATAATGTGACAACGACAGAACATCAGAGCAATTTGCAGAGTTTGCTCTCTCCTCGTCAAGTTTCAGACTGCAGAAATGGTCCTGCTTTCTCACATCACAGCAACAGAGCAGCTAATTCACTTTGTCAGCCTCAAAATAACAGCCAAATGTTGGGAAAGAAAAGTCCCATCAAGCGGAGACGCGGTCCCGACTGACACGGTGTTTTGATAGCATCGTGTCCACTGTAACGCCAGTCCCGTCTCCAAAGCCCTGATGGGATCTGCAAACATTTGGGAGACACATCTATTTTCATTCCTGCGCAGTATATCTCTGTCACTCCGTCTCAGTGACAAAGACACTGAGGCGAGCTGTAAAACATGCCTTTGACATGATCCCCAGGCATGCCTCTCACACTGAGGGACACATTCATTTGGCAGCAGGACTGACAGACAGTTCAAAGGGTCGTCAGGCTGACACAGAAGGGGACAGTAAACACACCACAACCGTCTCAATTAGCGGCGGGGCCTTTTGATTCTCAGCCGTCACTGAGACGGGCCCGGAGACGGGTCTCATTATGTTTAACGCACGTCAATCACGCTCGCCTGAGGGCAAGATGGCGGAGGATCAGGAGCTGGTTGCTGAGAGCTGAAGAAAGTAGTGAAGTTCTGAGTTGTTGGGGAACAAAAAAAACTCTAAAAATTTATTCTGGAGCTCACAGTGCGTGACAGTCTTGTCTCTGGAAATGACATTTCCAGGTTAAACAAAGACGGTCCACTGGAAACCTCAAACTACACTGTGTCAAATATTTAACAACTATTATTAAACATTCCAGAGCTACCTTGTGCCAGTTTATGTTTACTAGATATTGATGGTAAACAGCTCTATTAGATGCTAACCTTCCCTCTCTCCATGGCCCCGTAACTGACATATCTGCCTTGTTTGGGAAGCTCGACGGCTGCCGCAGCGGAGCGGAGCAGAAAGTCGGCTCGCTGTCGGTGTTCTGACCTCACAGCTGAGCGAGGAAAGTTTGCCGAACAACAACAAAACTCTTAGCACAAGTGAAGCGCGTCCCTGTAAAGAAACAGTGATTGGATCACAGTGGGAAATTTCTCTATAGACTGGCATTAGCATTGACCTCCCCTCCGCCCACCCGCCTCCCTGCCCCAAACCCCCGCCTCTCCACCTGTTCTGCTCCGCGCCTCCTCCCGCTCCTCGTCCTCTCCAATCTATTCGCCTAATGAATTTTTACCTGGCACAGACTGTTTTAAACTCCATTTGGACTGGAGCCCACAATTACCTCCTCAGAGTCTCCAAAGTAACTGCGCTCAGCCTAATTAGTATGCATTATCAATTAACAAACTTAATAGCTGGCAGATTGATTGGATCCTCTGTAGAAGGAGGGCAGAGCTGAGGCAAGACACAAAATGAAAAATCATCTCCCCCCGCACCTCTCATTTCACATGCACACAAACCGTGGACGAACGTGTTTGAAGATGGGAGGATGCCACAGAATATTCTTATGTGGTTTTGCATTTGCATCGTTTTATATCAGGCCACCCCATATAATACGGATGTAAATTCAGACAGAAAAAAGTCAAGATAAATTTCTAAACTATGAACAAATTGGATTCATCTTCATGACAAGCATGCACATTCTATTAGTGTTATAAATGACTGATTCTTCAGACTTTTGACAATGAAGTGAATTTATTTTCGATAATATCCATGACAATTAGTAACTGTTGATACTCTTAAATCAAAGCATTTTTGTTACATTATAAAGATATCATAGCCAATACCAGTCAAATTTATAGAGATGTACAACATGTACAAGAGGAGTAAAGTGACTTTATAATTGATTATTTTGCCATCTCAGGGATGAGCACAAAGCTCTGGCCTGTGAATATGAGATGGAATGGCAAAGAGCACTTTGTGATTTGCAATCAGGAGCTTCATGAAGAAGGAAGGCAGCTGATGGAGGCTGCCGTGGTGAAAAATGAGAAACGCAGGCTGCTTCCCCATGAGATGTGAGGCGGCAGCCGTGGGAGGCCTGCTAGACAAAAGAACCTAATTTGTTAGGGAGATGAAAATGATATTTAAAGCAGGTATTCCAGTTTTTTTTTTTCCCAACTGCCATTAAAATGTGCTGCCTGACACTGAAGATGCTGAATGGAGAGAAATGTGACCATTTTTCACTCCGCTCTTAATTATTGCCACCTGTTCCCTCATCTTGGATCCTGATTGTCTAAACTTCAGTGCTGAGGTTCATGATTCGCCCACATGCAGTGCTGTTACCATTGGTTTCTGCAGTATTTACCAGCAGTGGGTGTTATGGCTCTTCAGCCTCAGCACTAATGCTTGAATAATGTTCATAAATACGTTACCAAAACGGGCCTGACAGAGTCATTTCAGATGCAAATTAGCCAATATGTCCTCAGCTTAAAGTGTCCAAGGCATAAAGAATTAATGCTCATATCTGCGCCTCATGCGTGCAGTAATGGATCCCAGCATTCTCACCTGATTCCACTGGTCTGATTACAGGAACTTGCTTATTTACATAAACATTCATAAGAAGACATTATGACAATTACCCGCCCTATTGGCCACAAACTTTATATGCTTGAAAATATACTTTATTTTCATTAGGAGGCATGAAATGCAGCCATTAGTGCATTAATTAGAGCCACTATAAACAATTATATGGGTTAGTTTTTTCAGTTATCCTCTAATGGGTCATTGTTGTGATGGAATCAACACCGCAGTGAGACTAATTTCAACACAATGCCACTTAGGAGAGTACAAAGGGCACCTACAGCAAGAACATGAACAAATAGAATAATGTTTGGTCTTTTATGGGAGGGTTTTCTCGGGTTGAAGTGGCATTTCATCACATCTGCAGCCCTCAGAGAGAGAGGGAAGAAAAAAAAAAAAAAAACAATCCATTACCAGGTGCAACACCGGTTGTCCACATAGTTCACAGTGCAGTAATACAGCAGCAGAAATGTGCTGTAAATGCAGGGAAGCAGCGAAATTGAAGAGTCACATGCAATGAGCGTCACCTCAGAGGCAACGCTGGCCCCGGGCGAGGGGGACAGATGCACCAGCACTTCCTTTAACAAGGAATCAACTTTGAGCAGAAACTTTTCTGCTGCTGAGAATGTTCAATACTGCAGTGATATTAGAAGGTCCCAATTGTGCAAGATAGATACAGATTGCCTAAGCTCTTTGTTGCTTTCCTAAACTAGCATTTTTTTTCTAAATAATGGTGTAAAACTCAAGTTTTCACAGCAAAAATATTTTAAAATATCAGAAAAATGCCTATTGCTTATTGCCAGTGGGATATTAGAGACTACACAGGCTGTAGAATTAATTTACTTTGACGTTTTATGCTTAGGAATTTGACCACACTCATCATTTTAAAATGTAAATTAATGAAATGTAATCATGAAAGCAAATGTCACTAAATAAAAGACAGCGTGTCAACACTGAGTGCTGAAATAAACCAAGTTACATGGTTTAAAAAGCTATTTATAATATTAATGAAGAGCAATAAAATCAGTCAAAGTGTTGAAGGATGTGAATTACAAACCAATCTGGGGAGAAGCCAACAGGTCCCTGTCCAGTTCAGCTTCTTAAACGGTGTCTAATGGAGTGAGAGAACGTGTAAAACGGTGCGATGAATGACTTATCACCGGTGCTGATTGGATTTGTGGGCCTGGATGAGCATTCGAGGGTTCAAAGTGGCTCAAAGAAGAGATAAGCTGTATTTTTTTTTTTTTTTTAAACAAATAAATAAAAAAAAGATTTCACCTGCAGAAGAAATGTGGAGGAATGGAGAGAGGAGAAAGAAAAGGAGGGAGTGTGTGCCTGGGTGTGACCACGTGACTCCCCCACTGATGTATATTTCGTTGTCCGCAGGCTTAATTTTGATTTATAGTCCATCCATAAATTAGAAAAATATGTTTTAGAATTCCATCCCGCGGAAAGGAAAAAAAAGCAGGCCGTAATGTCAGGGGAACGGGTGATATTTAAGATGTCAGAAATACATATTGGATTAGTGCGCTTTGTTCCCGCGCAACAGCAGGTGTTTAATCATGGCTGATGGCTGGAGCGAAATGCGTCAGGACAGGCCGGCCACCAAAAAACTGGAGCCGCGCTCCCATTGCGATAAATCAAACAGCTACGCTGCTGTTACTCCCCTCCCTCCCTGCACACACCCCCAAACCCCCCCCCCCCATGCGCGCAGATATGTTCAGGCAAGCCTCACACCTTCTCCACCTGCAGGTTAAATCAACTGGTCACTGTAATTGAAGCAATAGCCCATTATCTGGGCTCTAATATTTTTGTATTTATTTTGTTTTATAATCTTTATTTAGCCCGTTACACCCCTACGTTTTTTGCCTTAAACGCATCATTTGGTCAGTGAAGGCAACATGTAGACAGAATGTAAATTGCATGTATATTACCCATCCTTCCCTTTGCTGATAATGGCTGTTTGGGCTTCGATGATCACGCACAAGAGAAATTTTTTTTAAAGACAACATAGGTGCCTCCCTGTTTGTGTCTGTCCGCCTCAGATGGGGGGAGACGTTTAGGAGAGCAAACATTTTCAAGGTCAACCGGTGAACTGGAACCAAGAAGGGGGGAGATGCATGAGGAAAATAGTGCATTCTGACACAAGCATGCCGTGTGATTAAAAAGCAAAGTAATGGGTTTAAACACACGCAGCAAGACTGTTGGCTTTCCCCCTGCAAATTACTTAAGGGTGCAGCGATGGAAATCAGGTTGTAATGTTTGGAAATGGAAAAGAAAGCCTGTATATTCTCTTTTTCTGCCCCTCTTGTTTTCTGACATACTCAAAATAAATCACCCGATCTAATAAGAATAGAGCAAGAGATTTATATATATATATATATATATATAAATAAAACAATGGTCAAAATGATGAGACATCAATCTTGTAATACAGCCCAGCATTAACTCTTGTGACTGGTGTGACAAATTGCCGGCGTGGTCTTGGAAAAGAAAAAGAGAAAAACAAAACAGGAGAAAAGTGTCAAGCTTGCACTTCAGGATGGAGTTTGGAGCCACAGTGGTGCAGACCTGGACCTGCAGAACCCGCAGAGCAGAACGAGGAGGGTTGGGAAGAACTACACGGTGGGCACATGAGGGAAAACAGTCCAAAAGATTAACGCTAATCGTGCATGATCGGCAGTGGGAATAATCTGCAAAACAAACGTGTGTGTGTGTGTGTGAGCTTAGCAGAGTGCAGGTTTTTGCTGAACAGGGAACTTCAATAATCAAAGCACCTTTAAAGAGAGTAAGAGTCCCAGCTCAGCTTTTGTCGTGTCCGTGATAGCTGCTGTTTATCCTGGAACCGCCGCCTCAATGAGCCTCTTAATTCCTCTCTAATTCCGCATGTCAAGGCCCGTGTCCCCGCTGTCCCGCCCAGTGGCCCTGCATCACCTCGTTCTCAACCCTCCCCAGCATTACTCAGCTCAATGACACACGGCAAATTGCGTTTAATAAATTAACTTAATGGATTCGACGATCGGTTAGCGGGCAGAGTGTTTCCTCCGGTTAAGCTAAGCATTTATATCCCGCAATCTCTCCCTCTCGCTCTGTGCCATCACACACGTCTCTGCAGGAACTCCCGCGTCATTTTGGTGCATTGGACCTAAGATTGTCCCTGTTTTCATCCATTTTTAGACCATTTGGCACCGTACTGGCTTAACCACGTGCGTAAAGGTGATTCCAAACACATTTGGGGCCATAAATTGCCATCATCACCACGAGAGCGATCTGAAGAGAGCTTTCACGGCAGGAGCCGCGCTGACTAAATGTCCCGACAAGGCCCACCAACCCCGGGGCCTCCACAACAATCTTTTATGGCCTCTGCATGTTTGGTTGCGCAAAACAATCTCATCGGACATTATTGATGTTACAGATGTTATAGTAATCAAATTATCGGCCTGTGAAGGGCTCCTCTGTCAGGGCGCCATGTGATGAATTATAGCAAAGGTCACAGACCACCGCCGCTCTGTGTAACGCTCAGGTAAGCGCCTCCAGGGCCGGTGGCATGCACAGGCGCGCACGCCTGATTCATCCGGCTTAAAGGGACCTTCCAACATAGGAGGAAGGAAGATACAGGATGTGTGTGCAGTGAGAGAAATAGTTTAACTTCTCAAATCCAAACTCAAATACAGGCAGTAGAACTACAGGTTACAGCTGATAGTAGGTCCATTTATGATCAAAGCAATTTATGCTTAAAGCCTCCGTGGCAGAGGTATTTAAAATATTCCTTCATCATTAAATCAGTCTGAAATTAAGTTCCATCTTGTTTCATCATGCTGGCTCATCATTTAACAAATAATTGCTTTACAATGACTATTAAAGAAAATAAGCTATGTATTTTTTATGCTGGCAGTCACTATAGATGTTATAAAAAAATCTTACTGATTATTGAAATAGAAAACGGAATGTTTATTACCTGGCACTGAGATAGATGATGATCTAACATTTGTATATATGACATATCGTGTCTTCAGATTAAGAACGAGGTTTTGCTGCCTGTTTATGTCGTATACAGCCTAGTAATACCTGTAACACCTCCAACCACGTGCGTGACGGATGACTTCCTGTTCTAAGAATGAAAGAAAAATCAATTACTTTCAGATATGATATTAATCTCAATTTCTCGTTGCAAACGTGCGAGTCTGTTAAATTTCAGGATAAAGGTGAGAGCGCACCTGGCTGAGATTAACAGAATAATCTGCTTTGTTTCATTTGATGGTGCGTTCGGGGCGGGCTGTTCCCGGCCGCTGTGGACAGAAGCTCCGCCGTCACATTAATCCAGACTCAATTATGTGTCAGTGCTGCTGTTCTCTCTTTGATGATAGCCTTGGGCAGAACACGGAGAGGGCCCTAATCAGGAGAGTAAACTCCGCTATATTTCAATTTAGGAGGGCGCTCTTCCGCTCCGGGAGGCTGTGGCACTGGTGATAAATAAAACGCCCATTTACTCCTCCTCCTCGCCCGCCTCAAGCGCGCTCGCCAACGGGCCTGCAATCACAATCCGCGTTTGGATGGCGGACATAAATCACACAATTGGAAACGCTATGATTAGAGATGCCAGACTCAAACAAATGCAGCGTGTAACCTTGTCAGCCCAAAATCATCCTCAATGAGGAATGAAACTAAATGGAACCACTGACACTCATCCAAACATCCCACCCCCCAAAACTCAAACAGTCCCCGCGATCTCACCCGGCCGGGCTTTAATCTCACATTTAACAGGATTACAGGCTCCTCTTGTGTAATCCCTCAGTATTATGACACATCTGCCATTAACAAAGGTGGCTGCACGAGTGGGGAGGCCTTTTAAAAACCTTTCAAATGTTAACCAGGCTGTTCCTTAACCCGGTTAAAGTGTTAATAGGCGGCGTCAGTTCATTTATCTAATCCCTGAGTTTCCCCTCCAAACCAGTGGATTTGTGTGAAGTGCAGCACGCAATCTCTATTCAAATATTTCCATATGACAACTGCTCTCAGAGCGCTCCAATTAAAGGCCAGTCACTTTCTATTTAAGCTGCCTCAAAAGATCTCTGCTGTGTTCGTGGCGCAGACAAAAGGATCTTTCTGAAGCTTTTAACTTCCCAAAAGTGACTCCGGACAGCCCGGGGCCCGCCTCCATAAAGGGACTAATCTCAGGGGGAGAAGGGGAAGGGCGTGCATGTGCGTGTGCAGCACCGTGGAAATGAGATGCGCATTTAAAACTGGGGGACAGGGTCCACCGCCTGCGGACGCCAGCTATCCTCGCGTTAATTAAGCGACGTTCAGAAGAGGAGGCCGGGCTTGACGCTCCTTACATCTGTGGGCTTCCAGCAATTTCACCCTGTACACCCCCCCCCACCCAAACAGTGGGAGGGGAGGATTTTTAAATGGTAAATTAGCATTCAGATGAGCGCCGCTGCGCACTATGGCTGCGAGGAGGAGCAGCTGAAGATGATACAGTTGTGATACTGACACACTGCACCCGCTGACTGGGTCAAACTGGGTAAACTGGAACAATGAGATGGGCTGCAGCTCCAACAGCATCAGTGGTGGCACACAGAGGTGACACAAGTGCTGCACAACACAAGAAAACATTATTGTGTAATGATAAAAAATAGTAAAACAAAGAATTTACCATTTTAGGGGGAAGGAACAGAGAAGGGCCCAGCAGCAGTCCCAGTCAGAGGGCGAGCAGCAGCGTTTTGCACAAGCGTCGCCACAACTTTAGAAGTAAGGACTGGCTTGACTTCAGCGAGCAGCCGAAGATAATAAAGCGCATCACTGATGTCCAAATCATCCAGCGATCACTTTTAAAAGCACAAATGTGACAGCAGCAGGAACTCTGAACTCCTTTTGTCATTTCCGTTGGGTAACTCGAGTCCATCCCATTCTTAATCTGACACACAAACAAAGACAGAGAAGTGGATTAATATACTCTGTCAGCTGTTTGTTCAAATAGTTCAACGATCTGATCTTTGACCGTGAGGTTAAATCAGCCTGTTTTGGTGGTGGTTGTACCTGGGAAATTCTACCTTTTAACATGTAAATGGTGAAGAAAAGCCCTTTCGTCAGACCAACAGGAGACTCTGGAGAATCAGTCAGTCAAAAGTTTGATCCAAAAAACACAGAAATATGATTATGACCATTAAAGAGTTCATTCTCTACATTTGTGTTTATATGAATCATATGTCCTGAGGAAAAAACAAACTCTTTAAACATAATAGAAAAGATCACAATATGCTGAGCATTAAAGTTGTTTGGGGGGGGGGGACGGGGGGCAAAGACATATTCAATTTCCTTAATGCCAATAAATTCTTTGAATGGGCAGACTCTCATTGAAAGAGGAAGACGCAAACGCTGCTCTGATTTCCGGACTCCGCTCAGGCTTTTATCATCATTGAGAGGATGCGGGCTGATGCAGATGCAGGCGGTGGCGGTGGGGGATCGGGAGGGGTGGGGGGGCGTCTGGCACTGTGTGCACCGTGCTTTATTGTGTGCCCGTTGCCGCACACAGGTCTTCATTAGGAGCGCCCGGAGACTTCCAGCGTGGCTTTTGTGTGTGTGAATCACTGCGGTTTATGTGGCTGCCGTAGCGCTAATATGGCGCCGCATCAGAGCGAGTGCGTTTTAGCGCGAGCCTTTATGGCGGCAAATTGGTGCCGAATAGGACAGCGGAGCACTTTAGCAGCACTCACCTCCTCCTCACCCCTTTTAACTTATTAACTTATATTAACTCATTTTAACCTGTCAACAGCCCTGCATCTGTATCACACATGAATCACAATAGCAGGGACGAAGAGCGCGGAGCTGGCTGCAAAATGTGTTTACAACCCCGGGAGCCTGCAAGCTTTTTACCTCAGAGTCGCGATTAATGAAGCCATTTTGACTGTGTGATCACTTTTTAATGCACTTGAGTGTTTCTTAAAGTGCAATCAAACGCTAATTAAGGGCTGGTGGGAGGCTTGACCGTCAATGCCTTTTCTCTTCCCTCCCCGTGTTTTCTTTTATGAACGTCGGCACAAACATAAACGTGAGTCAATTGTTAAATGCACCTGTGAGACGGTCCCTTGGCGACCTGCGTCCCTTTCAAAATGGGAACACAATAAAAGGGCAAAATAAGGTAATGGAGGCATTCACAGATGCTGCAAAGACTGGCCTTTCCTTGCTGAAGTGACAAAGCAACAAACATCCAGCAACATTCATAAAGCAGAAAGAGCGCTTTGGTCCCTGCTCCTCTCCTCCGGACAGCAGATTGATAAATGTGGGACACCAAAAAGCAAAGTGAAAAATCAAATCAGCAGAGCTGAATGTGTCTGTCCCCCCTAATGAGCCGCTGATTGAACATATCAGTGGGGAAACATGTAGTCATTAGTCTCTGAGCTCCAAAGACACATTGAAAAGAAACTTCAGCAGGAAGGGGAAAAAAAGGGAAACATAATTACAATAGAAGAGACACAGGAAGCTGTGAAGCATCAGATTAAGCATTAATGGTCCCAATTACAGTTCCCACAGGTCTGCTGGTCTTACAGGTATTGTTGTGAGGGAGAAATGGTACAAGAGCACAACGCCTTCCCTTATACTCACCAAAGACAACTAATTTAGAAATGGCTGCGGTTTTACAATGTGTTTTTGTCCACATTGTAGATTTATAGAGCAATCTTGAATCTGTCTTTTAATGTGTGGATTGTTTCCAATTCTGATTTCTTGGATGCTACGTTCTCCTCATCATCTTAGCCCATAAACAATACCATACATTTTATTATGAATCTTTCATTTTGGGACATTTTTTGGGAAAAAAACATAATCCATACTGTATTTGACTGGAAGTAAAGAAAAGGTTTAAAAAAAAAAACAAAAACAAACAAACGGAGAAAACCGGTAATGGCCAAGCTGTGGAAGACCACTATACAGGTGACAGGAGATCAAAAAAGAAAATTTAAGGCACCTTTCCATGTACTAAGGTTTCAAATATTGATGCAGATGTAAAAAATGTCGATGCATTAAAGTCTAAAAAAGAGAACATGTAATTCCAAACGGTCAAGACTCATTTCTCAGCATCCCGTCTTATATTCACACTGGAGTCCAACATCGAGGCCACAGCTCAACATGGAACGACATCAGCGCCTCTGATGGCGCGTGCGGCGTCTGTAGCTCCCTGCCAGATGATCAGAGACAGGCCGGCTAATGAGCTCTCGGTGCTCTGCTCTCACCGCTAAGGTCAGACAGGCGTTTCCTCAGCCGGGATCATCCCAACCCTCCATGCACCCCCCCCCCCCAATCTTCCCTTCTTTCGCTCTCTTCCAGCACACGGCAAGCCTGATGCGAGCGGCTGAACGGGCCCATCATGTCACTGTGCTGGAGCCCGGAGAGGGAAAGAAATCAAGCTGTCACCGCACAGCGATGCAGAGGGAGGAGAGGCGGCGGCGCGGCGGCAGCCTCCTGCTCTCTCTGGTGGAGATCATTATAGCAGGTGCCAACGCCAGGAGATAGATCACACATGCGCTCACTTGCTCTTCCACAAAACATAATTTTACCTTGTTACTTGGACGCTACACGAAGATCTCAAAGCATGTAAAACATAACTGAAAATTAAAAAAAAAAGCCAGACAAGCATTATTTAATAAGAAGCAAACCAGCAAAATTGGAGGGAGCGAACCTTTGCACTTCAAATGTCAGTTATTCGACAACCCCTCGAAGATGCTGATGAAAAATAAATGATTAAAAGAAAAGGGACTATAAGCCGCTGTGCTTTTTTGTGATTATGCTCAATTAAGAGGAAAGTGCAGAACACAGCAACGTGTTTTTCATTTTTAACACGTATAGCGTGGGAGTGTGTGTTTTGCTGGTTTGTAAATGTTAACCAGAGAATACTGTAGGGCAGGGGTGTCTAACCGATTCCACAAAGGGCCATGTGGCCCTTTGTGTAACCACAACCAATCAAGCACAGAGTTTGACCAGTCAGCTGTCTGAAGACTCAGCTCAGTTGAGTGACCTCGGTCTGGTGTGCTGTTGCTTGGTTGGAACCAAAACCTGCAGCCACGGCCCTTTGTGGAATCGGTCTGACACCCCTGCTGTAGGGGATGATGGGCTGTGGCGCTCCTGCTTAGTGCATCATTGCTGAGCAATGAGCAATGCTGCATTTGCACATAACACATTTTACTGCAGTCACTGTACCTCACTCTGTCCTGTAGTGCAGCGGTCCCCAACCCCCGGGCCGCGGACTGGTACCGGTCCATGGGTCATTTGGTACTGGGCCGCACAGAGAGAGTAAATAACTTACATTACTTCATTTTATTTTTTATCTGAAACTGACTGATTTATTTTGAAAAATTACCAGATTATCTTTGTTACAGCCATCTATGGCTCACTATTAATTTACGTTTTTTATTACTATATTTAGAAAATACCACAGTATTTATGACGGTCATATTATGTGCTTTTGTTGTATATATCCGCCACACCTTAACGGCTGGTCCCTGAAACTACTGTCTGACATTAAACCGGTCCGTGGTGCAAAAAAGGTTGGGGACCGCTGCTGTAGTGTTTGTACTAAATGAGAAAATTTGTTGTTTTTCTGTTTGTGTGAGGTGACTTGTGCAATAAATTGTGTTTTCAAGTCTTCCGAGTGGCTGTAGAGCTATATGATTTTATGTTGTGAATGAGTAGCAAGCAGGCCTGACACATCTTGAGCGTGTGTGTGTGTGTGTGTAATGGGAACAGCTGGCTGCGGGAATGAGTACAGAGGGAAAGGTGATGGATGCGAGTGGAGCTCCTGTGACAGATGAGCTAACAGGTGTTCACCGCGGCCCTCAGAGAGATGCTATTTATGAGCCGGAAAAGACAGCCAGAAGCAAAGCACTTGACGTCGCCGGCCTGCTTCAACACTTAAACACATCACGTACATCAGCACAACTTTACCTAACGCAGCAGGACTTATCACTGCGCAGGGAACGGGCTTTAGTCTGCCGCAAACAGAGGCGGTTTACACAGTTTTAGTCCTGTTACTGTTAGTAATAACAGCCTGAATAAATGTAGAATACCTCCCTTATATCTTCTATATAAGTTGCACAAAAAGGAAGAAAAAGGCATTTTTAATATAAGTGCACTTTTATTATTCAACAAATGGAATAAAATTAAATTATGTTGATTTATGTCCAAATTACAATTTCCCCCCAGCACTGAAGGCACTTTCACAAGTCACTTGTTTGCAGCAGAAGGCGGGAAACACAGTAGAGTTTTTACTTTTTTATGCTACTGGTCTGGGATCAGTTTTTCCTGGGAAACAAGTGGCAAAACATAGCCTGACATCAGTGGAGAATCTCAAGGTGGAGGTGCCTGCAGCCAGAAATGATTTGATTCTAGCGCAGCAGAGGTGTTGTACCTGGATGGGACTGATTTAAGGCCAGACTGAGGGTAATATTTCAAAATAAATGACTGCTTTTATGATGCCTCGTGTTTTAAAGGAGCATGTTGCTTTATTCGAGGTGTTCACTGTTATTTCAGCGATTTAGGACAATCCACTTACAAAAACAAATTATACATTTATTAAACGTTGCACTTTTTTCCAGTTTATTCTCTTAAGTTCTACTGTATGAGCTGAGGAATTTTAAAATGACAAATGTTTGCAGATACCAACTGAAGTGTCCTCAACCGCAGAAAAAACATATGAAATCTTAAAATACATGCCCTTCACCTTTACCTTCACTGAGGGGGGAGGGATAGACGGGGGGAACCCTACGCTTGAGCAAGGGCTTGTTTGAGGTCTCGCAGTAACACTGACGCCATGACGCTCTTCTCTGTGTTGATGGTGAGTGTGGCGGAGGACTCCTTCAGCTCCAGCGACACCAGGACAAGAGCTCTGCTGCTGATCGTCTGTGCGGCAAACCTGCAGAGGAGAGGAGAGCGAGGGTCAGCTTCACAGCCTAAAGGTGATTTTAAATCAATAAAAGTAAATAACCCTCTCTAGAAAAGACAAAATGTTCATGTATCTGACCAGGGATACATTTAAGACATAAAATTGGTTTCCTAAAACAAATCCCAATTGAATCTTCTCACACTGTGTAATTAACTTTAAATACTGAGCAAGACAAAGAAAAAGAGCTGATGTGACAGGACATATAGATAGGAGCTCAACAGACAGTCCATCACAGCTGACTACTGGGTCATTAAGGTGCAGACACGCCCTTCACGCCAGTCAAACAGAATCTGAATCTTTTTTTATAGACTGTGGGTGTCTATGAGCGAGAGGGGGCCTCTGGACCAACATGATGGACGTCTCGTCCCACTGGCTCCCTCTGGACCAGAGAAAAAATTCTCAGGCTGTTTCCTTGGATACCATCCCGGTAGACAGGGGCAAAATCTGGGCACACATGGTCCCCATTGAGAGCGCTAACAAGAGGCAGACAGGGGCTATGACCCGGGGTGACCCTCTTTGAGGGGCGACAGGGCCGAGCCGAGTGCTTTTCCTGCTCCCCTCTGGACCTCTGGATCTCTCGGTCTCCTGTGGCCAACTCCCAGCCATCTGCCTCCATTTAGCACTACATTTCTGCAACAAAGACCCCCTGTGGCAGCCCGCTTAGACCTGACAAACAGCTTACAATGAGCCCCACTTAGGCCTGACTAAAGCCTGTGAAGAGCCCCTGCAGGACAGGCTCTGTCACACAGAGCCCCCTCCACCACCCCCGACACCTCCACGGTGGCATGAGCGACTAGCACGTTCACCAATTAGCACTCACATGCTAAAGACGGGGACATGGAGTTTGGAGGGGGTGGACGCACACAATAAAACACTGCTGGCTCACAAACCCGGCGTGTCTGGGGGCGTCTCTGGGGAGCTGCTAAATTACCATCAACAGAGGAGAGGGAGTTTATCAGGGAGCTCTCAGCAAGAAGATAGAGAGTGCTCCTCAGGCTTAATTAAAATATTAGCCACTTTAGCAGGAAGCCATTCAAGAGGAGGACTGATCTCTACCACATCTTTAAATAATGCAGGGATTGGAAATTAATCCACTCCCCAATTCAGATATCCAGTAAGTTCATTTCATCACAAATTCTTAAAGAAAGAGACAACAAAACAACTTTAATACTCTTCTAATTTCTTGGCCAACTCTTTCCCTTCAGTGCAGGGTGGTGAAAACCCAAACATACGTGCTTCTCCTTCTGCCACCCTAAGACTCAGTAGCCTGAGGTGTCTACGTGGTCCCTGTGGCTTTGCTAATGGATTTAGGATATAAATCTATCATTTACACAGCAGTTAACACTACCCCAAGGCTGCTTTCATTGTGTCTCTGGAGACGCTGCTTTCAAGCACTAAAAGAAACAATGAGTTGGATTTTTTTTTTCCAAGTCTGTTGTTATTTGATATTCTCAGTGTGGTGTTTATGGTTGTTATTTAAACCCAACACATCAGAGCATTTATTTCAAGATTCCAGACAAACGGGCCTTAAACGGGTCATTGGTATTCTCCTGCACTCCTCACATATTGAGCTAAACACTGGATTAATTGCAGCGTATGGAAAGAAAAGCAAAGCATAACCCCTGGACTTGGAGCAGGCGGATTGGCATCGATCGGCGGGGCTGCGGCTAAGCATCGCTCTCCAATTATCTGTGATTCTCCTCAGTGCTGAGAGCCTGTGTGTGCCATCTGCCTCCACTCCACCCTGCTGCTGCAAACACAGGGTGGGCTCCACCTTTAACACTCACCCTCACCACTAAAGACCCAGTGACCAAAGGGGTTAACCCGCAGCAAGATACTGGCATCTTTATGCATTTTCACTACGACTCCGCCATCTGGAATCATAGCTGGTTAAAATGACAGCAGTGTTTTACACTGAGCACCACTGGTGAACATTTCTGCTTCATCCCTTTTCTCCTGACCAGGTGGACAAGTGGGGAAGTGTCCTTCAACTGAGTGGTCAGCGAGGCTGGAGGAGACCACATGTGATCAGACTCGAACCAGGCAGATGGCCAAAGCTATTAGCCCCAGTTAGAACTAGGAACCCTCCATGCAGAGCTGGCCCATACCAACATTCAGCAGAGCTGCTCTCCATGGGCAGTCAGACGCCAAGTGTGCAGGAGGACAAACAGAAGCCAACAGAGGAGAAGTAGAATAACACAGAATGGATTTAAACATGTAAATGTGATGGCAAACAAATCTGTTGCGCACCACTTATCGTGTTGTCGCATCGTAAGCCATCATGCTAGCTAAAACAATCTATAATGGAGAAATGTAACATTCACTTACAAAGGTTATAAGGATTTTTTCACTACATTTTATATGGGAGCAAGAATTTAACTTCACAGAAAAAAGAAAAACTATTTGAAGAAATATAATTTAATTATATCAAAAAGCAGAGAAAAATACAGCTTATAAATCACTTGAATTTTTTTCCTGTGGGGGGCGGGGGGGCACAGACGGATTGGCAATGCATGCAAAATTCGATCAAATTTGCTTTCAAACGGACTGAAAAATAGACCACATTTATTCCATTCCGCCTGTTTAGACATAAACAAGAACAGCGTTTTCTACATTTGCTTTCCTGCTTGATTTATTGCCATCCTCCTTTCCAGCAATCAATTTGTGTGTTTCACAGGCAGCCCCCCACCCTGCTTCATAAGCAGTTTGAGAAAAGCAGTGCTGCACCCTGCTGATAAACACAGGGAGTGCAGAGGTGCAACCGACGGCAGTTTGTTGCATTCGTTGCATTTCCACTTTGACTCCAAGAGTCTGCGCACGAGTGAGACGAGGCTAAATACGCTAATCAAATATGTCTGGAGTCAACTCTAACTCTGATCCCTTTGCAATTTCTTTGTTTGGCCTCAGATTCTTCGCTGACCTCCCCAGAGATGGAAACCTGGAGGGAGGCCACAGCTCACATTGACATATTGACCTCTGCAGTAAACTCTGAGGATCTAATCCGGTCGATCGCTCGAGTATCGACACAAGGATGTTAAAAAAGACAAATACTTGGAGTTAATAATTTAACATAAAACATCAGCTGTTAGGAAACAGTTTAGCGCAGTCACAGGTTGCAACAAGAACGTGGGATCCAGAGTGGGAGAAACGTGGGGAGCAGCACAAACGTTAAAAAAGCTGTGGATAAACTGCAGGCCTGGCTTTGCTGAAGTGATAAATGTTAAGGTCAACGATTTTAACAGTATGTGAAGGCACAGAGCAGCTGCTCACATACTGACAGCAGTCAGCAAGGGCAGCTTAAGGTGTGCCATGACTAAAAATAGCTGGTCACTGATAAAAACTGAGGTGATTTGGGGAAATTTTTCTGAAAAGCATGATGACCCGCAGCCAGCCGTTGAGAGCATGGAGTCCATATTCCGACTGAAGTAAGCTTTCAGCTGACGCAGAGCCAACCTTGATTTCCACTCAGTTTTTATTTGAGCTCTTTGTG
This sequence comes from Pao palembangensis, assembly GCA_015343265.1. Classification (NCBI taxonomy): domain Eukaryota; kingdom Metazoa; phylum Chordata; class Actinopteri; order Tetraodontiformes; family Tetraodontidae; genus Pao; species Pao palembangensis. The sequence continues at coordinate 7,817,167 of CM027096.1, read as the reverse complement.
CCCATGCATGACTCTTATTGTCCTTTTCTTCTCCACTATCTTCTATACTTCCCTTCTTATCTTGTTTACATCCACATACCATTGATGAGTGACACAACAGGCGGAGGAGTGGAGTCGTCCACACAGAAGAAGCTAGCTGAGGAGAGAGACGAGACCGGCAGGTGGAGGACAGAGCGAGACAAAAAGACGGAGAGGAGGTGAGACAGTGGGAAGGAAAAGTGAGAGACTTGGCTGCAGAGAGGAGAAAAACGAAACACAAAACAGAGAGAGAGGGAGAGATAAAGAGAGAGGGAGAGGGGCGTAATTATCCATCAGGTGTTCGGGAGTGCGTGACAGAATAGGAAGCTCATTAGCACACTCTGTGTACACCAATTACAAAGCCAAGCTTCTTAAGGCATCCCCTAGAGTGTGTGTGTGTGTGTGTCTGTCTGCTGGGAACACACATACATCAACATATTCATATTTTGTTATCTCCATTGCAAGCATGCATATTCATGTTTAGTTTGATGCAGAAATTTTTGAATACAATTTAAAACTTTAATGATTTCCTGCAGTTTCTTCTATAAAAGTTTACATTTATATTACATAATCTTTTAAACTTTAAGCTTTTTTTTATCTATTCAAAGATGCAACAAAGGTGAAGAGCACAAATATGTACATTAAAAATTGTTTTAACAAACAAAAGCTCAATGCTGGATATTTACCTGTGAATGTTGTCCTGGCTGCACGGAACAACCCCCACATTGGCCACAGCCAGCACTTGCTTTCTGATGGTCTGGCTGGAGGTGTTTGCTGTTGCCACGGTGATGGTGGCGGAGGTCTCATTCATGCCCAGGAGCTTACCTGAGGAGATGCAAAATTAACCAGCGATCAGTCAAAGAAGAGTTGTAAAGATACAGCTCGGACGGAGACAACAAAGAAGAAACACGTGCAATAGAAATAAAAGAGGATTTTTGAGGAGCATTGAATAAAAACCTGCTGGTGAACACTAATTGACTTTTCACTCAATAGGCATAAAGCAGCACTTTGCTAAAAGGTCCAGCAAAGCCAACAATTCTCCTCTCTCCAATTCTTTCTTTTATCTGGAGTGTAAGTCACATTCATCAGCCACAGAAAATTCAAATTCATTAATCCCAAAGTAACATTTAGTGGCAACTTAAAAGCACTGATGGCTTAGATCTCAAGGATGCTCTTAGCTACTCGATAGCTGCAGCCCTGCAGGTGTGTGCGAGGGGTTTTCTGTATTTAGGTAGCAAATAAAAAAGTGCTTCGTAAGAGGGAAGCCCCGTTCCTTCATAATAATGGTGAGATGTTATTAAAGGTCATTAATATATCTTTATTAAAATACTGAACCAGTTTTGACAAAAATAAAATCACTAATGTAAATATCTATTTAGCAGGATAATTAGGGATAAGCCGCAGATCAAAATAGAAACAGACAATTTTTTGGTTGTATAACTACTCTCAGCATTAGTTATTACGATAACACTTTAGAAAACACACATTATAAACATCAAGCTCTGGAGTCAATGAGGCTGTGTTTGTGGGCATTTTCTTACTATCCTTCAATAACTGCCATAAAAACAAACTGGTCTACATTATATTTGATATTATTTGCAGCCCAGAGTAGTTTTAAGTTAAGGATTGTTTATTCAGCATTAAAAACTCTGACTTTAAATAAGAACTACAGATAACTATGGATCTTGGATCTTTATTTCAGGACATATATTATCAGCTAAATGTAAGTGGTTAGCGCGACAGCAATCACGGCTGTATTTGTGTGCTTGTGTGATGCAGTTACCAACCTTGCTCCTTGCAGAAGTCCGTTTCTGACACTGTTCGAGGCATTAGAAGCTCTCCCACAGCTGGCTGGATGGAGACACTGAACTGGTCTTCCTTAGTGCTGCAGAGGGGGGAGTCACACCTTTAATAGGTGTTTATTAGCTCCAACATGTTGCAGTTGGCTCAAAACAGAGCTGAATCCTCTCAGCTTCATACAGAACAGATGACAAACTGATACAAGGGCGCGTGCATTCACGTCTGTGCTTTGTTAAATTTGAAGGATGAAATGTTTCTCTTCTGATTGTCTTGCACGTCATGCGCGGTGAATGGCATTTTGGGCAGGATCAATCCCCCCCATCCTCAACAGATTTTCTGATAAGGCTATTGATCGGCTGAGCAGCAGTGCCGATGGCATTCAGCAGGTTGATTTGGACGGGCTGATTACCAAAGGAATAATGTTATCCAAGACCGTTATCCAAGATGCAGCATTTTGCACACTTTGTCTTTATTCGCCGTTTATGGTTTGTCTGTCCATGTCGTCTTGTGTGAAAAACCTTTTGGTTTTTTTGTCAAGTGCTATATAAATGAAATTGTCTGATTGATAGATCCAAGAGAACAGATATCAATTGTGCCTGATGTCTGAGCAGAAAATGAAAATCAACCAAAAAAAAGGAAAAATTGGAAAATAATAAAGCCAGTATACAAGACACTGGAGTTAGAGAACAAGAACAAGATGTAAAAGCGAAGGTCTAAGGAGAAAAAAAGCACCCGGATTGATGTCAGGTTGTCTTACCACAACTGGAAGTTGGCTGCTTGTGTCGAGTCGCTGAAGTCAATACCCATGGAAACCGTCACCGAGGCCTCTGGCTCCAGCCGTTCTGCAAATGGGAGGGAGGAGGCAAAAAGGAGTGAGTGACAAGGGCACAGTGTGCAGTGTAGGGAAGAATAAAGCAGAGGGAGAGAGCAGCAGCAGAGTGGAACAGACAGGCATCCGCACCACTTGTGTTTTCTACTTCACAAAGCAAGGCCACCGTGTGTGAGAAATCTATCTTTCAATCTCATTCCGCACACCTCTAGCCTCAGGGAAAAAAACAAAACACATGCAGGGCTAACATATTTCCAAAACAACGAGCTTCTCAAAGGAAGCATCGGCATCAGCGTGGGGGAGATTCAGACAAAGAGGGCAAAATGGGAGTTGAGTAGAGGCAAAAACTGCTGCAGAGCTGAAAGGGAGCTTTAATAGGAGGAGATGAACAGACAGAATGGTGCAGTGTTTTTTTTGAACACCAACAATACAGCACTTCATAAAACTCTCATCCTCTGCTGCTAACACACACCAGCAGCAACCACCTGCTCAGTGGCCGAGCTCAATCGATCTAAATTACCCACCGTTTGGCTGCACGAGTTCCTTCAATGCCCGATCAATCCCCTGCAATTGACATTTTCATGCTTGACTGCACAGCCCCTCTCCCGGTGTACGTATATTTGTGTGTGTGTCTCACAAAGAAAATCTGTGAGCAGAAATGTGGAGATGTCTTTCTTTGTGTGTGTCCTGACGGTAATATTGAGCAGGCATTAGCAGAGATAGGAGGTGCTATTTTCAGGTCAAGGGAAATGAGACGGGGCTATTTCCTGAGATTAAAGTCTGTCTCACAGAACATTTAAAATGCAGGAGGAAACTGTCAGAAATGACTCAAACGGTTGAAAGCAGAGCATTAAAATTGCAAATGCAATGCAGAAATACATTTTTAAGGAATTATTTTAGACATGTGGAGCTGAAGCTTACCAATAGTGTTAAAGCAGTGAATGTTGAGACTGGCTGGACTTTTCTCTCCTATATGGATCTTCTCCAGGCAGTGGTCTGAGTTGTTGGTCAGTATGACTTGGACGGCCACCATACTAGGCTGGTACAAACAGGATTGTCTTGGGAACTGGTACTTGGCGGAAAGACCTTTTCCTGTCATGTGGTGAAGCAGTTCGTGGGTCTTCATGGGGCCAAAAGATGTAGTGGTGACCTAAAAGGAAAGACATCTGTAAATGGACATTATGGATAATGAGTGAAACAAACAGCAGCGGGAACACCACTGATCAGTGAGGAGAAAAGGAAGATGAGAAAAGCACACTCCCGACACGCATCCCTACATCAAGAGCGACTATTTCCGCACAAGAGAACAGAGCAATCCAAGAATGACCCGTCTCTGTAGGGCATCCAATCAGGAGGCAGAATGCAGCGCCCCTAACGATAACACACCTTTCATTAACTCTGTAGGGTAAACAAGAAATGCATTTAAGAAATGTCCCCAATCAGTCTAGCAAAGCAGAAACGGGTTGGAAGCTCAGTTAGGCTGAATAAAAACAAGCTCTAATAAATGGAAACACAAGTTGGCCCCTCATGGGCCAAACCTGCCTTTCACAGGCCTTCAGAAAACAGCTCTTACTTTCTCTGAGGCTGGAAATCACATTATGTCAGAGGTAAAGAAAAAAAAAGCAGCTCTGTGGTTGTAGATTTTTTTTCACAGCTATCTTTTTACTTGGATGAACATGTTTACTTCGTGCCTTTCGTTGACTGATTTTTCCGTGGCAACTGTCACCTCCCACACAGCGTTGCACAATTTTACATCGCAAACCCGAGAATATTCACTTAGCATGCACAAAGCGTTAGTCGCGGCAATGCTGTATTTATAATCAACACAAACTATAAAACACATCGCAGAAGTGTTGACACTTTTAAACAGTTTCTTCAATCAAGAGTCAAAGAGGTCTGTTGGTCTTGATTGGCAGCGCTAATTATTTTAAAACATCAGGGTGGATACAGACTTTTCACACCCTCTTCCAGACACATTACCTGGCTGTGCTCACACATCAACACTAAAGACGCACGCGTGAATTTAGCAAATTTAGCTTTCAGCCGAAGTTGTAAGGGTCAAAGAAGAGAGCAAAATTATATGTGAAATAATTAAGCTAACCGAACGTGCCTAATAATAAGCTATGCAAAAATTCATGTGGGGTACTGTGGATGGACACCGCTTTACTGGGGCTCAACATCGGTCTTGTGTTCCGACTCGAGTGAGAAATGTTGGAGACAGCTTCTGACTTGTCAGGTAGGTTGTTGTGAGGGTGAAGAATCGTTCTGACATACAAAAGGAGCAGTGCAAATGCCCTCGGCCAGCAATACATGAGCAAATCTGAAATGATTTCAAGGATCTCACGCTCTTGTGTCGTCTATTCATATTTACATAAACTAGCTAAAAGCTGAAATTATCGGAAAACGTGCAGAAAGTGGAATTCAGAAGTCTGGTTTGAGATAAAACAGATTTAAACATTAAACCACACATCTGCCCAAATCAGATTCAGAAGACACTGCCTGGTTATGGTGCCATTTTTCAGTCAGAGCAACCGTGTCTCTGGTGAAGGAGGTCAAACAAACATTTGTCACTCTGCCGTATTGCTGCTGCGCCCTCACGGCGCCCGTCACGCCAACACCAGTGTGCAAATTTATCGGGCCACTTTTGGATGTGTCAGAGCAGTCCGTGTCGATAAAGCTGGCCATAATGTTTGCCACCCCATCACAACAGAGATTTACCTCCCTGACAGACACATCCGGCTTCAAGGTCCTGTCTGCCGCCTCACTGAAAGCAGGCGGCGGCAGCGGCGGGGACAAACAGTGACAGGACAGCGCTTCAAACTGCTTATTATCACCAATTTGACACAGTGGACAGTTAAAGCCTGACATGAGTGCCCACACGAGCCCCTCTGCTTCTCCATCCATTGTTGTCCTGTTAGGCAGTGCAAGCCCATAACACCTGAGGTGTAAATAAGGAAAGAAGAGCGATGTAACCTTGACTTCTCTGTCAGTCTCTGTTTTGTTTTTTTTGGTTCTCACCATCGTGGACAGTTAGGCGGCAGGTGACAATGAGGAAAAAAGTTGATTGAGGGGCTCTATTAAGCATCAACTTAAAGGAAGCTGCTGTGATGGATGACACAGACACCAGTCACCTTCAGAGCCCGGACGCCACGCTCCCAGCATCCTCTCTGGCAAATGACCTGAAAATCCTGCTGACATGTTCAAAGAGGGCTGAGCAAGGCTGGGTAGCCTTACACCATGTGCAAAAGAGGGCCAATTTAAAAGAAAGTAGTGGGGGGTTGCAGGGACGTGCGAGCATATATTGAAAATCTATTTCTGTATTTCGGATGGCGTCTGCTTCCAAACAGCAGGGACGAGATTTCATTATGCTCGACAAGAACTGTGAGGACTAAAGTAAGAGACATGTGTTTGATTTTAGAGCCTAATTGTTCCCCTCAGTCGAGGAGATGGCAGTTAATTGAGGGACGTCACAAAGACCTTGACTTCAAATTGAATTAAATAAATGTTACTACTACAGCCATTTAACTACTTTAATGTAACAAGAAGTCTCCCCTGCACAGACAGACAGGGGTTACTTCATTAATGCCAATTTGTCAGTGGATTGGATATTTTAAAATGATTAATTCTGAAATTTTCCATTAAAGAACATTAGTGATAAAATGGGATTGTTATTCACCAAATACTTCTTACTCAAGTATTATTAAAGTGCAAAAGGTTTCTTTACATTTGCATTACATTAAAAAAGGCACAATTATTGATTTTGATCAGCGATCAAATCTAAATATATGAAACAATATAAGAAACTCAACTTCCTGTCAAAACCTTGCTTGAAATAGACATTAAAACCAATTCAATTCAATTAATTAATTATTAACAATTAAAGGAAAGGTAATAAATACAAGATATTAACCTGTAAATGTCATAACATTACTTGTGGGTGGAGTATATGAAGAATGCTGGCTGCAAACAGGAACTGTTTACAAAAAGGTTAAAAATCTAATTAATATATGGAATATACATTTGGCATTATCATTAACTACGAGAGGTAGTCTGTATCCTCTGAAAGGATACATGACCCAAAAGAAGCACGCAGCAATTTATATGGCATGACATCGTGACTGTAAAAGGGGACATTTGTTAGTTACTCAAACACCGATTTGTTGCAGAAGACATGAAAACATACATGATGTGATGAGGACTGTAACAAACACACGTGCAAAGATGCACAGCTGCTCCTGCACAAACGAAATGCAGCAATGGAAGCATTAAGACATTTCCCACACTGTACAGTTGTGGCAGCGGCGATTTCAGTGTGGGCATTTATTCCTATTTAAGAAGCAATCTCTGCAGTTTGAGTGGCAGCCGGCGCTGGGGAGGGCAGGGGGCTGCTATATCCATGGTGCTCAGGGGTCCTTCTGCTGATTCATAATTAGACGTGAACCCAGAGCGCCCGCAGTGGGGAGGTCAAACGGGTGAGGAGGGAGAAGGAGGGGTTGAGCCAGCACCCGCCTGATGGACACCAAATGAACAAATTATGATGGCCCCCTCTGGGCGTGATGGGGTCAAACGCCCTGTGCCCCGCCGCTGACAGTTCAATTTCCCCCCAACGCAGCCCCATTCGCTGACTGCTAATTGTGAATGAAAAGTTATCTGCCTCAGCCACCTCGCCGCATGCACGGACAGCGGACGGAGGAGGTGCGGGGGAGGGTGTGGGGGCTTTAAGAGGCATTTGTGAGAGATCCTAATGTCAAAATGTTATTAGAGAGAGCGGCTGCATGCAGAACCCGGGGAGAGGAGGAGGAGACAGAAGGGGAGGTGGGTCAGAGACAGTGACCAGGGTTAATCTAAATGCCTTTGATAACCATGCAGTAATTCTCTAAAAGGGCCCGAGCGCTCAGCTGAGACAGTCTTGCTGCCTCCGTGGGCAGATTGCTGAGAAATAGAAATGACACTAAGGCCAGAGCGTGCATGTGTTGTGTGTGTCTGCCTTTCACTGCACAGGGAGGGGGCGAGTGTGAATAAAGGTGAGGTTATTTACCCTTGTCTATGAATCCTGGTGCTCATCATGTATTTATGCATAGAATTGACTCTAAAATCAGATGAAAGTTCCCTGTTCTAATCTGCATTTCTATTCTCCATTTCTCCTCGGCCTTCACCTGAGGAGGAGAAAGTCGCTAACAAATCCTGTGCGGCATAAACACTGTCCTGAGTGCAGCTGTCAATCAAACTGAGTGACAGGCGAAAGGACTGAAGAGCAGAGTCAGGATATACTGTATGTCCCAACACGAGGCTCACAATCTCAGAGATTATAGAGCGAATATGTGTCTTCACCTGCAGCTATTACATGTAAAGATCACAAAAGATTTGGTAAAATAAATAATGTATTTTGCCCAAAGTTAGATCTCTCTGTGTCAACTGGACTGAAAACGTTTCGCCCTCTCTCCAGAGAGCTTCTTCAGTTCTAAGCTTGCTGGGAGCAGAGCTTGAAAATATAGCCCTGTGGACCATCGGCATGTTAATGAGCCAGATGGTCACCTGAGAGTCGTTGGCAGGGTCGTTCACCTAGTTTCAGTTTGGGTGCTTCCCCTTTGTCTGTTGGGTCACATGTATTTTGCAAATGTATTTTGCATTGGACAGACTATGGCCAGATGTTCCTCAATCTTAACTTTAAGACAGGACAAGAGGCTATTGTTGCTTGTAAGTTACTTGTGTCAGCAGGAGACCTGAGTTACGCAAAATGATAAAATAATTCTGATAAATTACACAATTATCCACTTACATTCTTGAAGCTAACTTGGTGTCCAAGATATTAATCTTAATTTTTTAAGGAAAAAAATTAGTCGTAATGTGTAAATTGTTTGTGCCCTCCAGTCTGTGCACCTTGCACACTGATACATGTACATTATATTAAACCAAAAAAAAAACAAACTTTTTATGGTGTGCATAAAAACTTGGTCAGACTGCTATAAAAGAGACTAATTCAGAATGACGGTAAAAGTAATATTTCATCACTGAGAAATGTAAATATAAGTACAAATGAAAAGGTGTAAATGCTGAATATGAAAAAAACTGTTACTAATTGTGAATAATAACAGAAGTGTTATTACAAAATATATACAGCAAACACCACAAAAACGATCTGGACATTTTTCCTGGGGTGGGGGGGAGATAGAAAACACACAGACACACGGAGCTGCTCACACCGCGTGGAGAGAAAGGAGCCGTCACGCGAGGAAAGGTCAACCATCAGATATACACAACACAGGGACACGAGGGACACAACATCTGACAGAGAGCGATGGAAGGTGACAGACAGGAGGAGAGAAATACGAGAGAGAGAAAGAGACAGGCCGGACTTCCAGATGAGACGCAGAAATAGAGTTCAAGGGTGCGAAAGAGCAAAAGACAGCCAGGGTGAGGAAGACAGACTATAAGAGATACAGGAAACAGGGAGAGCAGTCGTACTGTCCTGACTGGTTATAAATATAAGAAGGCAGTAAAGGTCAATAGATGGCGTCTGAGACAGAAATGTTCCACGAGGGAGAGAGGCTTATTTCACCATCTCACATGCCAGCGTGCACTCCTGTCAGCTTCAGCCAGACACACTATTGATTCTCAACACATGTTGGCAGAGGAAATGTCATACGTGTTCCTGCTGCAGGCGCACGTGAACGCACGAACCTGCATGGCGGTGGAGATGTTGGAGAGAGAGAGGCCCTCAAGGTCAGACAGCAGGCTGGCAGAGATGGCCGGCGGCTGAGAGTTCACTGGTGCAGGCAAAACTAAAGAGACACAAAGAAACACGTATTACAAAATTTAGCCACGTCGCTCCATCAGCTGTAAACTACATGAGTTCACAGCATGGCATGGATGGAGGAGTACTGTCACGCTTCTTAACATTTGCCTAAGCTTTCAATACTTCCTTTATAAGTGAGAAAGAAAGTTCCACATATGTTCATTAACAAAATAAAGTCAAACATTTATGTGGAGACTTTTGCTTGCTTGTCTCTCCTATTTCTAAGAATTGGAGACCTAGAGATTTAACTTGTTTTCCATTTAGTGAAGGAATCGGACTCACAGTCATCAAGATCCAGCAAGGAGACATCCTTCTTGGGCTTCACCTGCACCTGAGACACCATCATGATGATGAGCCACAAAGCAAAATCTCCGATGTACAAATATTCTTTGCTGTGCTAGTTCAGACAAAAGAGTCTCTCAAGAAACAAAACCCTCTCCAGGATGAATTAAAATCTTCTGATTCTGAAACACAAATATGGAACGTGTAGATTTGGAATCAAACACACCACTTAGACTTGCTTTTACCATCTCTGTCTTGCAACAAAAAAAACACATTAAAAGAGACACTTTGCTACACCAGTGTAACCATCTGAGGCTTTATTTGCCCTCACCTGAGGAATCATCAAATATCCACTCGGGATAATTGAGGTAGCCAAGAAGATACAAAAGAAAGAAAGAAAACAACAGGAGGGACTGATGAACGAGAGTGAAATCAAACAACGGAGTTGGGAACCGTATCTTATCCCGCTAACACTTGGTGGTGGTAATAGAGTCAGAAACCTTGTTAGTAAATGGAGGTCTGGAGTGTAGAAATAGAGAGATGCATAATTCATGGAGCGTGTGCAAATTACAAACTGTACAAAATGGGAATTTCATAGAGCCGAAAAGAGGAGAGAAGACTTTGAAGAAAAAGAAATTAAATACCGGTATGGACAAAATTGGGCTGATAATTAGATAATACAGCGTACCATGTACTGACATTGACCTGTGCTGACATTCAAACATGATATTGTTTGATATGGCCTGTTTAATGCTGAGACTTGGACTCAAACTGTCTCTAAACCTTCGATGTGGCTGCTCATCAAATGCCCTCAAGTACCATTCCCAAATAAGGCAGATATTTTCAGCTTCAGCTCACCTTCGGTCTGGACTTGGCCTCGTTTCTTTTCTTCTGCGGTGTGTCTGAATCCGAGTCCTCGTCGGAGTCTGTCTCTGAGCTGGAGGAACTTTCGGGTGAGGAGTTGCTTCCTTGGCTCCCGGGTCCATTACCGTTTTCATCTGAAGTACTGTAACACATAAAAAGAGGAGACAGCGTTATCTACACTTCTGTCCTGGGCACGATAACAATCAGTCTGTTTCTGTGTAGCTAATTCACTCAGAGAGATCTTTCCCGTCTTTCTCTTTTCTCTTCTACTTGCCGTGTCCCTCTTCACTTTGCTCTGATAATGAGTGTTTACTCTGACTGGGATTTTCAGCTGTTAAATTAATGAGGGTGAATTGTGACGGTAACTGGCTTTTTAACTGGGGCGATGATGAAAAGCCAGTATTAATTTGGCTTACAGATTTCATTTGTGCGAACAGGAAAAAGTGATATAAATCACTGCGGGCCTGATTAGGCCCTGCCTGAAATGACTGGGCCATAATGAGGGCATTATGCTGTGTTTGTTGTGGAAGCACTGGGGTGAGCTGCTTTAATTACCATGTGTATGTGTGTGCGTGCATGTTCGTGTGTGTTTGAGCACTGGGGTGAGTTGCTCTAATTATACTGTCTAATGGAGAGAACAGGGTCAGCCGCCGGCCTGTCACACAGTAAAATCAGGTACATTCGCTCCCAGTTTGTGTGTCTGTGAGGCAATGAGGCAGAGCGCATGAGAAACTAAATTTGCCGGTGTGTAAGGGACTGTACGTGAGCATATTTAGTAGTAATGACTCAAATCTCATTCAGTGGTAACACCAGGCTGCTAAATGACCAATCAGAAGTCATTATCCATTAGCCATGTAAATGTGGGTTATGCTAGAAGAGGACAATTCTTTGATTAGCCTGGTAATGGAAGTCACACTAACAATATTCCAGCAGGATATACAAGATTCCATTGTGTGCTTTAACAACAGCTGGTGTTATTTTTAGTTTTGTCTAAAAGCATCCATTTCATTTTTAAACTGGTGTACTGTCACATACTGTAGTATCTAAAACACTGACTCCACTAAACGGAGTTAATAGGTGCAACACTCTAAGATGTGAATACAGAAACAGAAGGTGGTTGATGATTGATAACCAGGATTCCTGTAAAAAACTGTTAAGGTCTTGATGTTGCTTTGTTTCTAGATAAGAGAAACAAAAGTGTATCGGTTCCTAAAAGGCACTAAATCTCTCGTTATTGTTTGTGTGAAAACAGGGGGGTGTTGTTAAGACAATAACAAGCCCAACGACACAAGTCAAACAAACACTGTCCAAGTAAAACATGAATCCAACAAGAAATTTTCCGTCAAAGAGAGAAAATTGGCTCAAAACTTTGCTGTGTTGATAACAAAAACATGACCCGGTCATCTACACAAGTTAGATGTGGGTGTTCTGATTAACTGTGTTCATGCAGGGTGGGGAAATGTTATTATTTGTCCAGGTAAACAGTGTGGTTTTTGCTCTGCCACCTGTCACAAATCATTGTTGGAGAAAATTCAACCCTGAAAACAAAATCTAAGGGGCTCCAGCTTGGAGTCAGAAAATTGTTCAGGCTCTACTCAGGCATAATGAAGGGACAGCCTCAACATGTCTCATTTTCTCCCTCATTTAGAGGAGAATGTATTTAATTATTTTTTACCAAAGCTTTTAGAACCATTTCTGATTGCTCACATTTTGTTTTGGAAAAGGAATATTGTCTTTTCTATTTTATTTTCATGCCACTCAAACACGAGTTTGACGATTTTACTGGCCAAGCTAACGTATACAGTACTACTTGGAAAATTAGAATATCGTGTAAAAGTTGTTTTATTCAGGCAGTCCAACATAAAATGTGAAACCAATACATTTTATAGACTCATTACATGCAAAGTGAGATATCTCAATCATTTTTTGTTGTAATTTTGCTGATTATGATTTTTTTTATTGATTTCAAGCAATATTCTAATTTTCAGAGTTTTTGAATTTGAGGTTTTCTGAAGCTGCAAGTCCTAATCAGCAAAAAAACCCCAAAACAAATAAAAGCTTGAAATATATTCATTCGCATACTATTTGTCTATATAATATGTACATTTCACGTTTAAAGTTGAGTTACAGAAATGCATGCACTTTTTCAGGATATTCTAATTTTCCGAGTAGTACTGTATATTATTTTTTCCCCATCAGACATACTGGATTAGATAGAACTATTTAAAAGGGAAGTTAAAACTGGAGTAAAAGGGAGTAATGCCAGCAGATGGGCTGTCAGAACGATGATAAAAATGGCTGAAGTCACAAACAGATGGAAGCTTGCACTTATTGATGCAGCAAAGCACTGATCACATTGTTGTTGACGTCGACTCTGGCGCCTCTCACAAACACGCAGCTGTCTAATTAGCCAAGTGAGGTAGAGGGAAAGAGAAAGAAACAAGCAAACATCTGGACCCGACAAACTTCCTGGGAAGAAAAACGAAGCGAGAAGAGTTTCAGAGACAGGTGTGTTCGCTGTACCTGTCAGCAGCAGGCAGCTGGGATTTTTTCAGCTGGCTCTTCTTCTTAGTGTTCCTCTTCATCTTTTGTTCAGATTCAGACTCACTGGAGCTCTTTTCAGAGGCACTGGAACTCTTCCCAGAATCACTGGCGGACTTGTCTGAATCTTCAGTGCTTTCCTCCTCATCCTCACTCTCACTACTTGATTCTGCACACCCACAGAACGCACAACATTAGCATTCCTGTATGTAGATGTTTTAAACCTTAAAAATGTACCGCTGCTGCTGCTGCTGCTGCTGTCTTCACTGCCACTGCTCTCCGACCCTTCTTCTTTCTCATCCTCTTCATCAGAGTAGAATTTCTCCTCAGATTTGGATTTCTTAGTCTTTCCAACCAAAGGTGCCCGTTCCTTCACCTACAGAGATAAAGAGGAGGGAACTGAGATTTGAACTACTGTATAATAAAAAAAAAAAAAGAGCTAAATTAAAGGTATGTATTAGATTAATTCAAAAGCCAATTATCAGCATTATATTTAGAATTTAAGAAATTTTGAAATTTTTAAGAATGTGTTAGTGTTTTTGAAAGAGATAAACAAGACTTCTAAACAACAGGCCATGATTTATTTCAGTTTAAGATCATGGCTGCCACATATCAGAAATTAGGTTTCAACTTAATGTCATTTTCTAGGAGCTGGTTAATTTTCTGGCAAATAACCAATCAACTAAGTGTTGCATCTCTACAGACAAAGACAATGTATGTCACACCGCTGCAGATAAGTGTAACATTATGTTTACAGGCATGATAAAATATTTTTAGTCTAGCGGAGAGGAGGAGTGCACTGGGAAGGTAGAGTCCTTACTGGTTCGATGACCTCCACGTTCCTTACAGATGGGTCAGGAGCAACAGCTGGCCAGTCTGAGAGCTCCTGGTATCCAGTGGCTTTACTGTTGAGGCTGTGGGAGAGGGTGCCCAGCTGGAAACGGTCCCGGTCTGAGAGGAGACGGCAAAGAAATTGGAACAAAGGGGGAAATAAATTATGGAAAATGAAACAACAACCAGTAAGTTCTCAAAAGCAAGAGGCTCCAATGGAGGAAAAAAAGTACAAATTATAGGTTATTGTTCTTTTGCATTTATTCTACCTCTTCTCCACTCAATTTCATCCTTGTTTTATCCACTGCATTCATCCACCCATCCATCCATTTTCTGTACCTGCTTTATCATCTCAGGGTAATTTCACTTTCTTCAAATTAAGGTCTGCTTACAATCGGTAACAACTGTAGTTTAAGTCCCAGTGTTTTTTTTTTTTTTATATTGTAGCTTGGATGTGATCTGAGGAAAAATAATCAGTGTCACCGTCTTGTGAGGTATGCTCTAAAATTTAAACTTTGCTGGTATGAAAAAGAGGGGAGGAAAAAAGCCTTAACGTGAATATTAAGAATGACAGGGTGGTTAATACTTTCCATAAACATTCCAGTAAGTGCAAACTGCCTCTGAATTTTAATGTTGTACATATCCGTCCCTTTGTCAAAGTGGGTGGTGGGGGAGAGAAGAGACGACTAAATGAGGGAGATTCATCCCCCCCTCGAGTGTCTGAATAAAGGTTAGCATTAGCTCAACTATTTACCCATCTCATTAGACCAAGGTAAAGGGGTCCGACCTGACTGCCCTTCAGAGAGACAGACGCACCAGAATAATAAAACCACCGCACGAATCAACTCTGCATATATGCTGAAATTGAACCACTCAGAAGAAGAAGATCTAATCTCAGACTTTCAACTCATTTAGAGACGCTAATATGTCTGAAAATTTGGATAATAAGTTGACATTAAAAATGTATGAGATACCTTTGAAGGTAGACTCGAGCACAGGAGCTGGTTTGGGGGCCAGCAGGATGCGTCGGGCATACTTGTTGAGGGCTCCGCTTTTCTCGTTAGGCACAATCAGTTGTCTTATGAAGCGTGTTCGATCTCTGATGTCATAGCTTTGGTCATACTTTCCCAGGTTCAGGATGTACTGCGTCAACAGTTTTGTCTGCACCGCAGAAGAAAAACAGCAGCAAGGAAAGAGGAGAAAGGTAAGCGTTTATGTCAAACACGTGTTGGTGTGAAGGAGAGAGAAAGGGATTTTGATGCACCGGTTTTTAATTGCTGGAACAAAAATTGCCCCCATATAACCGAACAGACGAGATGCTTCATTACAGTTGCCTAGTCTCATTAAAATCTCTGTATTTAAACTGAGCGTTTAGCTTTGAGCTCCAAACTGCATAGGAATGATTAGAATTTTTGAATATTTATTATCTACATGCTAAGTTTCATGTCCATTTCAATAAGCTCTCTGTGCTGTGTGTTATTTTTACCTGCTTGGAGTTTGTCAGATAGAGTTTTGCTGCTAGATTGACAGTTTGCAGCTTCACAATATCTTCCTCTGCTGTGAAAGTCTTTGCCATCTTACGAAGAACATCAGGGGCAATTTTTGGCACCCTCTCGCAGTACTCCCCCATCAGCCACAGGATACTGGCTCGGGCCATGGGGACCTGCAATTTTGGCCAAATTTGCCACAGGCATATTATATTGGTATCTTATGCTAATATGAATGAGTGTAAATGGGGGGTTAATAATGAAACTGTGAAGCATACAGTGATGTTATCAAAGAGCCTGGCCATGTGCTTGATGATCTCACTGTGCTGGGAGGGTTGAGTCTGAAGCAGCTTCTTAATCACCACCACACTCTCAGCCACCACAGTCTCTGCAAAGACATTTACAGTCCAAACACACTCAGACCAGACAGGCACAGGAAACCCTGCAAATACCTACAGGCCAAAAAGGTGATTTACCATCTCTGTTGGAGAGCAGTAGCACCAGACCGTTGAGGCAAGTGTCTGTCACCTCGGAGATGTTGGTGGCGCACCTGCCGATGGCCTGAATGGTGGCTGCCGCAAACGCTTTGTCCTGGCTCTTCACATAGGTCTGAAATCCAAAACAATAAACACAAAAAAAAATATGAATTAGTAAGAGAAGTCTTACTTAACTGCAGAGGGCAATTGGATGTAATCATGAAAGCAAACCTGAAATTCCCTCAGAATGATGGAGATGTTTGTTTCAGTAGCCAGGTTGGTCAGGATTTCCAGCTACAATAATGATGACATGAGAAATTACTCCTCGATTTCATTTCATCAACTCAGATTTCCATGTTGTGGCGACTAATGCACAACGTTGTGGTTGTTACCTTCAAGGTTTTAATGTGTGTGGCATCTGTAGACCTCACATAAAAACTCTTCATGAAGGGCTCAAACATCCCCTGTTTGTTTGGAAACGGTGCAAGTTATGAAAAATCTTGGTTCAAGTCACTCAAACTGCTCATCCATGCACAGGGAGACTCACCTTCCTTTGAATGGACATTGTGGCTATGTTCTGAAGCACGATGAACTGCACCTCTCTGTGTTGAGGAGACAGAGACAACACTGAGATTGCAGCTGACTCGGGGGAGGCAACAGACTTTCTAGTTTCCCAGTATTACCTGTGGCTTCTCAGGAGTCGAACCAGTGACTTGGAAACCACGCTGACTTCATGTTTTGGGGCTAAATGCCAGTAGAGTTGAGCGACGGCCAGGACAACCTAGGAAATGCCACAACAAAAGACCAACTGACATTTAACTCCTCCACCTGCATCACTAGAGATACTATAGAGATGCTGACATTAGTCCATCAAAGTCTTCTTTCAGGGGGGCTTTAAATAGCTGGTGGACGTGTGTCTGTCATTGCGGGATGAAAGAAAGTGTTCCAAGCATGTATGAAGATGGAGGATGTCACTCTGTCGTCTCGAGGAAAAGGCACAGCATGGAACATTTTAATCAACGCTTTCATTTAGGGGCATTTTTCCTCCCGCCACAGCACAGTGACAGAGACCTTGAAACCGCTGGGTGATGGAGATCTGCACTCACCCTGTTGTTTACTCATCTCAGGATGTGCTCTATGACAGGTACACGTAAGTGTGTGTGTATGCATTCTCTATCCATGTTATATTTATATAGTACAGGAAATGGAGAGTGTACACGCTGCACTAAATTACGTGCAGCCTTAGTATTCTAGCGGAGACATAAGCTCAGATGGTTGCACCTTGAAACTTTAATCAATGTTGATGTCTACACCCTGTTGCGTTGTTAAGAATAAATGTCAATCATCTTTATTTCAGATGTGTGTTAACTCTGAGTGTTAGTCTGACTCACAGCTGTATTCCTGCTCTGCAGCAGAGGTTTGGTGTTCCTCAGCAACAGTCTGTGGTCTGGATCCATGATGTAGGGCTTGTCCTGGGCCTGTCCTTTTTTCTCCTCTGAGTCAGACTCATAAAAAGTCTTTTCATCGTTCTCCTCAAGCACGGCACCCTGAATCAAATTACAATATAAAGGTTAAACATCCACTAGATGCAGGGTGGTAATATAGTCAAACACCCCTTTATTACTCAGCCACAATAATATGGTCTGTTGTGTTGATATGTATGAATATTTCCACACTCTAAGAACTTCCACACCTCCTTCCAAGGACTGGTGAACTGCGTTCTGGCGTAGCGCGTCAGCATGGAGATGATGACCACCTGCCCCCATTCCTCCACATCCACTAACAGGTTACAGAGTTTTCTGTAGTTCTTGTGGATCAGGTCAATGCGATCTGGACACACTTCCTCGAACGCCATGACCACACTGCCGGCCACCAGCTGCAGAACAGAATAAGGAAAACAGCCTGAGAGGGAGACTCGTCTTAAATACATCTCTGGACTTGAAATACTTGAGCCAAACAGAGGTAGCACAGATATTAGGCTTGTGTTGACTCTGTGATCAGTAAACTGGCTAATTAGACAGTGCTGCAAAACTGGACAATATTTTACAAAAGACTGTCTTCTTCCCTTGTTAATTAAACTGTTACTGATTTAAATCTTCAAATCCATCAAGTCAGTAATACACAAATCATAGAGAGGAAAAGAGAACAATTGGTGCACTTGTGATATAATACCAAATATACAAACGTGAAAATAATACAGACCCTGAGGGTAGATTTCAATGTTTCTCACCTGGAATAATATGTTTAAACAATTATCAAAGTTCAATTCATTTTCGATCATTAATAAAAGTTGACATGGAGGAAGCAGCAGTCGGGGAGTCAATAATGTCTTAACAGAACATGGCAAAAAATACAAAGCGCTGGGCTCCTGTGTGCCCCCCACCTCCTCACATCTATTCCACCCAACTGCCTGCTGAGTGGCTGTCAAGCTGAGTGAGAAACACGCTGGTGTATTAATATGCAAACAGCATTATCACGGGCAAGCGAGGGCGAAGAAGAAGCAGGGAAAGGGAGAAGAATCTGGTCTTGCCAATTAAA
The DNA here is from genome assembly GCA_015343265.1 of Pao palembangensis. NCBI lineage: Eukaryota > Metazoa > Chordata > Actinopteri > Tetraodontiformes > Tetraodontidae > Pao > Pao palembangensis. Next base: position 7,798,705 of record CM027096.1, on the reverse strand, counting down.
GTGTTCTGGCCCCTGGTGGCCCTGCGGGAAACCAGTGCATTTACCCATCAGCACTGTCATGAGCCTGCATTGATTGATCGTGTGTGCGTGCGCCTTGTGTGTGTACTTGCCTCCCTCATGTGGGATCTTACCAGGGGATCTGAGGCACATGACCATTTTTCAGGGGAGCAAAATTTTATTTTTAACCTGTTAAATTTCTTGGTGAAACCTAAGTGTAGAGGAATTTTTAAGATTATAGTGTGTAAGATGATGAGTAAGATAATAAAATAATAATAATAATAATACAGTAGACACAAATACTGGACAACATAGTTGGAAACAAGCAAAATTACACTTTAATAGTAAGCTATTGCTACTGTAGCTAGCAAATATAACACGCAGCGACTATATAGGTGTAAAAACAGATGCCAAGATCTGGAAGTATGGAAGCTTTTCTGGTTAGAAAATATATAAGCTTATTAATAATTCATTAAAATCAATGTGATAGTCTGCAACTCTTAAAAGCTACATAATGCATATTTTCACTATAATACTAATACAGTACTAAAACACAACCTACAGCTTGGAAAACAATAATTATAATTTGTCAGAAATTTAACAAAATAAATAAAAACACCAAATACATCATCTCTTTCTTGAAGCATTTTTTTGAATGTTGACAAATGATGATGTTGACAGATGAAAACTAATCTTGAAGTAAATGTTCGAAGGAGAGTATAAAACTATTGTAACACAGGTTTGCTCGCATCCGAGTCAACGTACGCCGTTATAGATCAATCTGTTCCGCAGCGGTGTGTATTTTCAGGGCACGCTGTTGTGTTTTTTGCATCACTCCCCCTCTGTGCTTTTCCTCGGCCTTTTGTCTCTGAGGCTATTACAAGCAGATCTGTTCCTGTGGCTCCTGCTGGAAGGGTTTTGTGCATTCTCTACCAACTTCCCCCATTAGACACAGCTCCAAGGTAAACTACATGCACCATCAACAAATCTGACACCCCAATCTATGGAGTTCATACACCTCCCTCCCCTTCCTCCACCATATTATCTACCCTGTGTGACAAGCCGGTAATGGAAAAATCACACTAAGCAAATGGTTCTTCTAATAACAATAAATTTCCTATAAAATTATGAAGGGCCCAAACCGTTTCCTTGCATCTATTTTGCTATGAATTCTAATTAGAGTGCCACAGAGGCAGAGAGTGCTGGGTCATCACACCAGAGACAACACACACCTTTTTGATTGATGGCCCAGTGTGGGGTCGGCCTATCCTCCCTTCCCTCTTGCTCTTTTCCTCCTCCCTCTCTTTCCGCTTAAATTAATGGGCATCTCACCTAGCCCCTAATCATAGTACCCACCATGCTGTTCCCTGCCCCTCCTTTCTGTTCTCATTTCAATTTTGCAGAAGGTGCACAAGCAGGGAGGACAGGGGGGATCGATCATTTATCTTGTAATGGCTGGATAATAGATCCATCACAGTAAAACAGCTGCACAAACTCTTATGTTGTCTCTGTCATCAGGCCTTCCCATTTTCTCTTTAAGGCATCTTGCATAGAAGACCCCCTAAACTATGTGTCACAGCCATTTAAACAAACAGCCACAGGGGTAAAGGTAAATGTCAGGAGGCCTGGACGCTGTCACAGCACCAAACCACCAAATGTTTCCTCCTTCAACAGACAGCACCAAGTAAATAGCATTTGCTAACACATCCCCTGTTAAATGACTTAATTAATATCAGGCAGAGTGTTAAACATGTCTGAAAGGCTTGTTGCCTTCAGCCTGGGGAAGTTTACATACTAACAGCAGACATTGGGGGATTGACCACCTCACCTTAAAGCTATTTAGACCCTAAGCTTAAAACAATAAACATATTTCTAAGAATAATGGCTGCCCCCGACTTGTGTTAATTATGCTGTTTGTTCTGTAATTATTCTTTTTCCACATAATTCCATAACCTCTCACATAATGGATCTTTACATATGTTTTAAAACTCTTAGCTCTAAATACTACATGATCTAAAATGTTTTGCTAGTGGTGGTTTAGTATCCGCTATATTTGGGTTTTCTTGAGCATTTATCTCGAACCGACAAGGATGTGTGTGATGACAGTGCCCTCTCTGTCTGTCCCCCAGCCTCACACTACAGGCTCCAAGTCATCCGTCTTTGTTAGCGTCCGGGGCTAAATATGCTATGCATCTGGTACTGGGCTTTTTATTCCCCTCCTGGCCTAAACTGCTTTGTTTTCTTTGCATAATGATTGGTATATATACGCTATGAATACAAAATTACAACCAACTGTGCGGGGGCTGACCTGTACAAATGCAACATTATTTTTACTTTGTTGCTAAAGCTGCAATATTTAACGGAGGAATGTAAATAAACTTATCATTTGCTCTGATTTCCTCAAATGAACACAATGCTCCTTTCTTCTGCTGAGCTGTCTGTGACTGTCCTGAACTCGGTATTTAAGAATTTGACTCATTTATGGTCTATGTTCCGGAAAAGTAAGAGAATTTGGCCTTTTAGAAAATTATCCTGACATAAGCATCAGTGCGAACATTCCCTCCAAATGGACACTTAACAAGGAGCATCTGAAGATGTGTGGGTTTAAGTGTGTGTTAACAAACCGTGGCACTGCTGAATGAGCTGAATGATGCAGAGCTGAGGGGGGGAAATGCTTGACTGGGACGCCCCCCAGTGGTCAACAATACGAGAACCGCCAAACGCACAAAGCTCAGGTTGTACTTACAGTGCTTCTGTCTTTCAGTAGTTTCTCTATCACTTCAATTAGCTGCTCCTTCTGATCTGGATCTAGGCTGAAGAAGAGAGGCAGTGAAATTAACGCAGGGATTGCAATTATTCACATTACATAAAAACTTGAGGGATTTACAAATTAAATTATACCACAGTGCGCTCAGAACACAAATGTGTCAGTGTTCACAATGGTTCATATTTTCCAGTGAGAGAGAATGTTTAAAGGCGCATAACATTAGATCATACCATCTCAGGGTCGACTCATTCTGTAATCCCAATCAGTCTGAGAGTTGGCTTTTGTAAATAATCTATCAAATTTCAGGGAAATCTGTGGCGCTATAGCTCCTTTTGTCTGTTACAAAAAGAATGAACAGCAGATGACTGACGTGTACCTGTAGAGCTTCTGGATAGCGTGAGCGGCCGTCTTCCTTACGTATGGAGACAGATCGGCTGATGCCTCCTTGATGGCGAGCATCATTATGGGGACGATTATGGGAACTCGGATGCTGGATAAAACCCGTAGGGCGCTCGCCCGGATGAACTGGTTGGGGTCCTGTCACAAGAACACGGGCTGATTACTGCACCCAAAGGGTTTAGAGTTATGGAAAACGTGCAGAGGATAACACACACCACATATATACATTTTTTTTTAATGGCTGACTATGTTAATGTATTCTACGGTACCTTGAGAGCCCGCTGGAAGGTGCTGATGGAGAGCAAGGCCAGGTCCTGCTGTTCCTCTGCATGCCTCACTAGATACACGTACACCAGCTTCTTAAGCTGCACAGAATCAAAAAAACCAAATACATCCAAAGAAACCCATGACATGACATCCCATGTAAAAATCTGGAGTCAAATTCCTTGTATGCGTGCACGTACTTGGCAAATAAACCCGATTCTCATACAGATGTAGCACATGGGGAAATAAACTAAAAACAGCTGAAAACCACAACAGGCATATGTGTGCTAACAAAAGAACTCAAATAAAGCATAATTGATGAACAAAGTGTGCCTGTTCTTTAGATGTTCAATAGAATATCTGAGTTTATTATTTCTACCAGAGTGTCCGGTCACTCAATACCACTAAGATCTAATGTTGATTCAGGCAGAAAGACAGCAAGGCTAAACAATTGTTTTCCTCTCTGAAAATTGCCGGTGAATTCCTCCCTCCCACAATCTTGTGTTTCAGTTTCTACCTTTTTTATTTCCTCACTGGAAGGCCTGAGATAATATTTGTGCTGCTACGTGAGAAGGTTAACTGGAGACTAAAGGTTGCCCGTCTGCTGCTACTGTCACCAGATAAAGGAAAAAAAATAAAGAGCCAAATTTGCCCTTTGAAGAAAAAAATGTTGAGAGGTTAAAAAAAAAAAAAGGCAATTTACTCCAGGAACTATTTATAATTTCATTTCGGAGCTAAGAGAAAGTTGAGGTCAGGGGTAAGGTTACATTTTAAGTACAGTCACCAAGCGCTTAATTACTAATCAGCTCAAGAATGCAGCGAGTATCGACCTGTAGCAGTGCACCTCAGTTCTCAATCATCATTTTGGTCATTACTGCTGAAATTAGTCACATTATTCACGATAAAAGGAGACACAACCCATCTGTCCTCAAAGATCAGCTCCCTGCAAAAAACACAGGTGAATTTTATCTTAAACTAGTACAACAAGTAATCAAAGGTCTCCCAGCGTCAAATAAGATCCTTATTTTTGTGTAATTTCACTCCCACACAACCACAAATAACATAAAAACACATGAAACTACAATTAAAGGGAACAAACGTTCATACGATACGGCATTTACGAGTTGGTAGTGATCAATCGAAAATCACAGAGAGGGGATGAGTAGTGTGGCGCAGCTCAGAAAAGAATGAAAAGCACCACCTCAGCAGCTGGTGGAGTTGAAGTGGGATCCAGAAGACGTGCCTGTGGGCTCTCTGTTCCAATTACACCCTCCCACCTGCTCCCCTACCCTGCCACAAGCTGCTCTGGCTGCATGCCTCGCACGCAGCCCTGGACAACCTCAGGTAACCCTCCCTCAACTTCACGCTAGCTGATTATTCTGCTGCACTTGATCAATATTCACAGGCGCGATGCTTTGGAGCCGTTGGTCATAAACAGTCCAACGGCGTTATGGATCGGTATGGTTTGAGCCCATCTGACTAGTTTGGTCTTGTACTCAGAAGGTCCTTAAATATGCGTTCTAGAACATTTGCGTTTCCACTGGAGGCAGTTCCCTCTGACTTTTAACGCTCAGAGATGAGTTACGCGGATGAATCACAGGAAATGATGCTCGCTCTGACGTATCATAGATTCCATACCTCGATGTTTTTGCTGGCGACGTTCTTTACCACGGCAGGAAACAGCTCCGATGCATTTTTCCCTTTGGCGATCAGCTGAAAATAAACAGCAATTTTAATCCACCTGCTGAGAAAAGGCCTGAGAACCTGTGAATGTAGAAGGACAAGTCCCGTGATGCACTCACCCCGACGACCCTTTTCATGGCCTCCAGTTTGAGCGACTCCTTGTTGCTCTCCAACATCTCTTTGAGATCTTCATTCCTGCAGAGTGACAACGCCGTTACTGACACTCGGTGTGGTCAAAATGAGAAAAACCCTACAGAGACGGCTTCAATAATCAGCTGCTGTTTAAGCAGGACCACTGTGAACAGGCTGTGTGTGCTGCATCTGTGTCGGTGTCACAGATAACCAAGACAAGTCAGGGTCACACCTGAGCCTAAAGACGGAAACCAGTAAAACCGCCACCACGACAGCGGCTGCCCATCTCCTCCATTACTGCCAAAGCTGCCCTGCGCTCACGTGACAACGCTCGTCCCAAACTAACAGCAACACTACCTGGCATTGTTCTAGTAAACATGTTGTTTCCAAGGTCTAAATTGAAAGTGTGATTATTCAGATAGAGAGGGTAGAAACAGAAGTGGAATTTCTTGGATACTAATCACTGATTTTGTCCCAGACTGAAATAATCTAAACAATTAGTGCAAGCCATGAAATTAAAGTTAATTATCAGACAGACATTCATGCAAACCGCAAACTAAAGCTGAAGTAATGCTGATATTCAAATAAAATCAAACAAGTTCTTTTTCAGCAGCCCACAGTACCGAGTGTTGTGTGTGTCCTTGGGGCTCCTGGTGTGTGTGAGAGCCTGTTCTTCTAGACTGCGCGCAGACGTCAGGCTGAGGTGCAGGTTCTCAGCAGACACCAGCGCCGTCTTCACTGCTTCCACCGTGTCCAGGCGGATAGAGGACATGACAACATCCATGCCAGCTTTCTACCCCAGAGGAACATAGAAACACCCGATTCCTCTGGACTATCGCTCCGATTGTGTTTAAAAAAAAAAAAAAAAAAAAAAAAAAAAAACTCCAGAGTGCAGCAAATTAACTGACGGTTTTAGAGTAATTCTTTCCCTTTAGGCGGTTTTCCCTGGCTCTATTTACTGTTGTCTTCTTGTCTTGTTCTCTTAGTTTCAGATCCAGGAAGAGTGGCTCACCAGCACTGGCTCCACTCATTCACTTCTCTCTTTCTCTTCTCTTGCGCAAAAAAAGTCACAAGACGATCCATCAGCTTGTTAATGACCAGCCATACTCGCTGTCACCCTGGTAGGCACATACCTTCCGTGGCCCGCCATTGTTCCCTCTCCTCACTTTTAAAAAGTGAAAACTTTCCTTTGCAAGCCAAAGGAAGCTCTCCTCACCTGTGTCGTGGCTATTTGTGTGTCTGCAACGTGACTGCAGTCACTTTCCTCTGGGGGAAAAGGAGGGCCTTATCTCCATTGGGTAAACACGGCACCGCTTTTCAGCACTTCCACAGCAAAATAATTGACTTCAGCAACACCACACAGAAAACACTCACAGCCAAATTTGGTTGACAGAGATAACGGTACATGGCCAAAATCTCAGGAAATGAAAGCGGCTGGTGCAATTACAGAACAATCCTGGAATGTGCAAAACATGTTTCCTCAACTTTCTGTCCAGCCGGTATATTTTATATTTCTACATTTCATCAAACAGGATGCTGTTGGGAGGAATTTGGTCAAAGTAACAGGAAAACAATAAGTTACCATGAAAATCCAGTTATAACATTTATGAGAGAACTAGTCAAAAAAACAATATAAATTGCATATTTGAACATCCTGCAGCAGCACTGCAGCACCTTGATAATAAACCATTCAAGAAATATCTGTCTATTGAAATGGCACCAATTTACCTGCGTAATCTCTCTTTTGTTATGATTTTTCAGATATTTAGATCAAAACTTATGACATTTGTAAATACGTTGACAGAATTTTAATTAAAATGTAAACACAAATGAGTCAAAATCACAGTCATTGAACCATCAAAATCAATTTCCGTGATTTAAAAAAAAATAAGGAAAACAACTATTAACATATACAGTTGGTGATAATGTCAGATCTATATAATCAGATACATATGGCAGCTTTGCCATATGCAAGAGTATAAAACAGAGGTAACAGGTAAACCAACTTGTCTCTCAGGTGGATTTTCTGGTGCCTCTAGAATAGCACTGACAGCATTAAAATCAAGTTCCTAAACAAACATTAGTAAAAAAGCACACGGTTTGGAGTTACTTTTGAGTTTTTCCTATTCCTGTACTACTACGTTGACTAATAAATCAACATCAATAAGCCAATAACTACTAGCAGTGTTACATTTTGTAACATTTACTTATTTAATAGTCTCAGCTCCTGTAAAATAACGTGAAGAAAAAATGTTCATATTTGCATATTTATCCACATCATAATAAGTAGAATTTATTCAAATCAACGAAAAGGGTTAAATAAAACAAGACTTTCATATTAAATCAAAAGTAAAGTTGACCTAAAAATAAAAATTAATTCAATTTCTGTTCGCTGCTTAGTTTGATTATTGCAAAGGAATGCAAGGAACTGTACATTGGGGAAACCAAACAGCCCCTCCATAAACGAATGGCCCAACACAGACGGGCCACTTCTTCAGGACAGGACTCAGCAGTACACCTACACCTAAAAGAAAGCGGACACTCCTTTGAGGACAGTCAAGTACGTGTGCTGGCCAGAGAAGATCGCTGGTTTGAGAGGGGTGTCAAGGAAGCCATCCACGTCAAGTTGGAAAAACCATCTTTAAACAGAGGTGGTGGACTAAGGCACTTTCTGTCACCCACGTACAATGCAGTTCTCCATTCTTTTCATCAGCATTCCAAACATTCACGCTGTTTGACCAGACCTGGAGACTCATTAACATGTGACCCAACAGACAAAGGGGAAGCACCCCAACTGAAACTAGGTGAACGACCCTGCCAACCACCCTGCCAAGGACTCTCAGGTGACCACCCGGGCCATTAACATGCCGATGGTCCACAGGGCTATATTTTCAAGCTCTGCCCCAGCAAGTTTAGAACTGAAGAAGCTCTCTGGAGAGAGGGCGAAACGTTTTCAAGGAAACCTTTCAGTCCAGTTGACACAGAGAGATCTAACTTTGGATTTGATTATTGCAGTTTGTCCACAAAACATTGCTGGAACTTAATGGACAAACAAAGTCTTTTTAGAAAACAAAACTTGGATTCATCACTTAGGATATCTGTCAATGTGAAAATGTAGCGTTGCGCAGATGTAACCATGGTGATCCGTTATTTCATGGTACAACTGCCATAAAAATCGATTGAAAAATGCTGATTTGTAACACCTTTTTTCTACCTCTTCTAAAAATCCTCATTACTGACATCCAACATTCACATAAGAAACATATGAAATCACATTCCTCATCTGTAAGAAGTCCCGTGTATCACAGCCGGACATGCACATGCAACGCATATTTGACATTTTTCCAACTGAAAAACACTAATGTGGAAACAAGCACTAACAACCAATGAAACAGGACTGCTGGAGAGAAAAACAATTGCAGCCCAGTACTCCAGTATGAGACCTGGGATCATTGTGATTTGAGCCAGACATTTGCAAACAGAAGCATCATTCACACACATTAATTCTCTTCCTGGCAGGTCAGTTTGGTTTAGAAAAGCAGACATATGACACAGCCTCCCCTCACTGGGTAGATGGTCATGTGACAGCATGACATAAAAATCAATGAATGGACAATGCTGAAGATAAAACTGAAGATGAAAATGTCTGTCAAATTTCATGATTTAAAAAAGCATTTACACAGATATGTAAACATGTTTATGAACACCACGTTTCTTAAATCTACACCTGTGGAACAGGAGTTTTAAACCAGATGAGCTCAACTTATTTCAGAAGCTGCTGTATGTTTGGTTATGCTGCCCTCTAGTGTTACTCAACTGGAATGAGACTGAAAACACTGGAAAAAAAATACTTAAAAAATGTTGACAATTTAAATTACATTTGGTGATCTAGCACAATATGTCAGAAAGAAAAGCATCATATACGGCGTTCACTTCAAAAAGATCATTCGTCACATCTTGTAATTTCTCTTTTTCCTATCTGTTCATACACAAGCCTGGCCTTAAACAGAGTAGGCCTACAGGTGGTTTGCAAATTAACACAAAGCAGACCTGATACAGCTGACACGATAGTGGTGCATTGCTGTTTATATGTAAGAAAACTTTACACACATAGATAGATAGATAGATAGATAGAGTATGTATATTTCTAAATATTATAGTTCACTTTTTCTGGCTCGTGCAAAAAAGTTAAGCAACTATAACCAACAGATAGATTTCTGGCAGTGCCATAGTTGAAGAGCTAACAGTCGCCATCACTGCCTAGCTTGTTGATGATGCTGGATTCCTCTGGCCTCTTTTTTAGCCAACTACATGGGCGCCAGCAACTCAAGAGGTCGCTCGAACCGCCAGACTTTGGTACAAGTTCAGTCTCAATAATTCTTGTAGCATGAAGTCGGCTGACTTACTTTTTGAAGTCGGTGCTGAAAAGTCCAAAGGCAGCTCCGGTGTTGCTGGAGGTCGGGGTGCTCTCCTGAGCAGCTTCCACGGCAGCTTCTGCTGCTCCTTGGTCATTATACGAGACGCCCGTCGACATACTCACCGCTAGACAACGTGTCCAGTTCGTAAGTTTGTATTCTGATCTTCTTGCGATTTACAAACGGTTCTTAAATGTCAAAATGTGTCATTGAGTGAAAAAAACTTCCAGCAGAGAAAAACTTCTCCGAGATTTTCGCACAAGTTTTTACACGCAGAAGCGGAAGCGTGAGTTGGACAAGTCGATGTCACATGACAGGCCTTCAGCGGCAGACAACACATAGATCTACACAAACCATAATGAGCGTCGTCGCTGCAGAATAAACTGCAGTGAGGTGGACCGCTTTCTATCTAGAATTCATACAGCTATGATCAAAACAAGCTTGAGTCCTTGTGTTGCTAATGCTAAGGCAAAATTAACTTAAAAGCAAGATAATTTAAAAAAAAATCCGCATGATTTTTTGTATATATTTTATTTCTCGTATTTTGTTTAACCAACAAATTTCCATCCTACCCATTTCAATGAAGGCAAAATGGCAGAGTTTAATTATGAATTATGTGTATCAAAACAGTAATTTAGATTAATCCTGTTAATTCCTTACCAATTTTTATTATATATTTAAAGGATATGACGTTGTGTCATTTCCGCTTGAATTGTTTTGTGTCGGGCTTGACCACTACTGGTGAGCCATCTTACACGTCGATACGATCTTTGAGATCCATCAAGACTGGACTTCACCTCCGTCAGTGTCAACTTACGTCTGTCAGTGTTTTAGAGGTGGCTAGCTCTACCTTTTGCTAAATCTAGAGATTAGATATAATCCAGGCCAAAAAAGGCGATTTAAATCACAAGAAAATGTCAGAAATCGACAGCAATCCATTCGCGGATCCTGCGTTCAACCACCCTTTTCAGGTAACGCTAGCAACTTTTAGCTGCACTAGCATTAGCATTATTTCACATTCGTAGTTTAACGTTACTCAAGCACTGAGAATTTTACTGAAGAAAGCTTTTAAAATATTGCGAAATATTTACATTATCATCTTTAAAATATATCTTTTTTTTTAATTTGAAGTCTGTCAATATTGGTATAACTTTACCAGGATGCGTTGACTTGGGTAGGGTTAAAGTTGTGTTTGTCTTCCTGGTAACGTTTGTTGTTTTTGTTGGAACGAACAGGATGTTAATTATTTCATAATACTTTAAATTTGATTAGAGCCACCAACGAACCTAATCTACAGATTTAATAAACCTGTTACATGTATCAACGTAATTTGAAGTTTCGTGTGTTTATGTCAGCTGTTCATTTAAAAAAAATGCCCCCAATTTAATTTTTCTATGACTAATTGGAGTTAAAACATCATCTTTGTCAATAAAAGAAATCACTTTGATTTTAGTTACAACTTTTAGAAGAGCATCAAGACATGTTATTACTGGCTAAATTTTAATAAAGACTGCAGATCTCCCAGAAGAATTTGGAGGGAAAAAATGTAATTTGTTCAGTTCACATTATTTAAAAGTTAAAGTTTAAGCAATATGAAACTGCACCTCCCCGTTTGACAGCGGCTGCAGTGTTGTTGGTACCAAAACCTCAACTTCTCACCTCCAGATGTATTGCTGCGCTCTGCAGTCACATTTTCCCCTGATCTGACCACAAAACAGACTCTCTTGGTCCACATCGACGGCAGCAACCTTCATTGGAGGCGTTTCCTAAATCTGCACGATGCATCAGGAGTTTTCTTCTCAGAGAGCGACTTCTCGGTTCATGAAAGACTTTTAGCAGATGTCAGCTTGTTTCCTTCCTGAGACAAAACTGTTGCTCAGCCCTCCATGAATACCAGCTGTAGTTTGAGAAGTTCATCCTTGGACTGGCTCTCCTGAACGCCACAGACCTTCTCACTGCAGCGACTGTCAAGTGGAGCAGAGGAGATTTATTTAACCTCCACACATCAGCAGTCAGTCACCACTTACTAATAAGTTACTCTGCGGTATTGTTGAACTTATTTTACTGCACCAACAATATTGCAGGCATGTTTTTTGACCCAAAAGAGCGACTATTATTTTCAAAACAAGACAGTCGTGATAAGCCTGGTCTTCCTGTGTGTATGTAAACTTTAAAATGTGGCTGCATTAAAGGGTCGTTAACGCAGCCATTTGAATATTTCATAAAAACATAAAAGTGAAATAAAAAAGCAGAACATCCAAATAGCTGTTTAGTGTCGTCACAAGTTGACAGCCTCAGATAGTGTTTCTGCCTCCGTCTCACCGGTATTTCTGGACGTTTCCTCATCACCGTGTTGCTTACGCGTCACACTGAGAGTGAATGATTTATGAAGCGGTGTTAACACGCTGACCCGACTGGCGACATTCTGATGTCCTGCCAGTTTTCTCTCGTTTTCTGGCTCATCCTTTACTAGCCTGAGGAAAGTGCTGCTTGCCTCCCGGAGCCATGTTCAATACTTGATGAAGTCATATGGTGCTGTTTTGGTGCCATGTGGCGTTTTGGATCCCTTCTGCTGTGTTTTCTGCTAAATTTCTGCCCGCCCTGGCATCTTTCCGCTTCAGATTTGTGCTATAATGCAAGATTCAAACACACAATTAGTTCTCTGTGGCAAGTAAAAACAGCCAAGCGATCAAATGTACTCTCCAGTTAAAATACAATGGTTCAACGTATCAGATGCTGCGTTATGGTTTTCCATTTTTTTAAGTATTTTCTTGTGTGTGTCTCATAATGCGCTCTTGTGCTGGTTTGGCTGTGCAGTGGGGCATCATTAAACTTTAAATACAAGATTCCCTGAAATATTGATGAGCCTGGTCTGGTGACAAGTTTGCAGCATGTGTGCGGTGTTTGGAAGAGATTCCCCCCAGAAACCGAGAGGTGGGCGCGGGGAGAGGACCACAGTGAGATTAGAGGAGGGCAGGAACGCAGGAATACCCCGTCTGGATGATAATCTTGAATGAAAGTTGGTGGTGAACGACGCAGCTGATGGTAAGGTTGGGTAGAGAAGAGGCCGTGGTCGAGGCTACTTGGAAGCTAATTTGGAGGCTGCTTCATGTGTAAATGGTTTCAAGGACCAGCTTGTTTGTTGGACAAATTAATTGTAGCATCTTTTTTTTTAGCATTGGTCTTTCAGAAACAGTCCTCCGTGGATGTGGATATTCATAGCGACCTTCCTGAGAAAATTATTGGAATCATCTTGTCTTTGTCAGGATTAAATTACAGGCCTGTTGCAGTTTAAATAAAGAGGGCTGCGGCTTAGATTTGGCACAGTAATGGAGGGTTTGACACTCAAATCAAGCTAGTGGGATTTCTTCTGCTGTCCTGGTGACGGACATGAGGACTGTAGTCTTCTATTAACAGGGATTATTTGTTTCCGTGTTTCCACAGGATCCATCAGTGACACAAGCCAGACAGGCTGCTCCCCCGGGGTTGGAGGAGTATAATCCCTTTACAGATGCCCAAACGGTGAGTTGATGGGGATGAGGATTCTTCTTCTAACGTCATCTCTGTCAAGGTTTTAATGTCTTTGATGTCTTTGGTGTTGCGTCTTATGGGAGCAGACGCCCAGAAGTGCAGCGCCGGCCGTCAGCACGCAGCCCGCCATCATGAAGCCCACAGAGGAGCCTCCCGCCTACTCACAGCCACAGAAAAAGGTGGTGGTGTCTGTGCCTGCATCAAATGCTGCGTCTATTTTCTTGCGTTGACCCGAGTTTCTGAACGCAGGAGCAGCCGCAGGGAGCCGCCGAGCTGCTGAAGAGGCAGGAGGAGCTGGAGAAGAAGGCCGCCGAGCTGGACCGCCGGGAGAGAGAGATGCAGACGCTGAGCGCGTCAGGAGGTGAGCGCCCTGCAGAGGCAGTAACGCTTCAGGGTCCTGATCCGCCAGCTTCACCGCGGATCGCTCTCTTCTGTTTCAGGCAGGAAAAACAACTGGCCGCCCCTGCCAGAGAAGTTCCCAGTGGGTCCCTGTTTCTACCACGACATCACGGTGGACATCCCGGTGGAGTACCAGAAGACGGTCCAGATCATGTATTACCTGTGGATGTGTGAGTGGCTGGCTCTGTCCTCGTCAGCAACCACTAAACACTTGTTGAATTAGTGTAATTAGGAAAGTTAGTGGCTCGTGATGTAAAATGGAGTTGTTTTTGTTTGACTGCTCTCTGTTAGTGCTTCCAGATCCAAAAACTCTGACTCCAGAGGAGCTCAGAGGGGAGTGTAAAGTCAGTTTGAGTTGCAGAGACATGTGATCTTGAAGTCAGAATTTAACAGCAGATACTGCTCAGTCCTCACGTCTGTATAACAGTTTCTGATTTCCTGCTTTTTTGAGGGAATGAAAGACTTCAAGTGGCATTCAGGGACCACATGATGGAGGCACATGTTTGCGGTCATGTGGCCCGATGAAGGGCCCTGAAGGGTCAGCTGATGGCTCAGAGGTTTTTTAGATACAGACGGGTCGCTCCCTCGCACATTCACGTCATGTTTTTACATCATTGCATGACCAAAAGTAGAGAATCTTTTTTTTTTTTAAAGAATCTGAGTGCACGTTTAGCACAATTCCCCATTCAACTTTGCTAAAGTAGCAGCCTAACGTCGTATTTCACATCAGGCTGTAAACTCTGCTGTTACGGTTGCAACTATGAACAGAAAGGCAGAGTTTACGAATGTGCAGAGAGGATCTGGGTGCTGTTTCAAATTTTCGAGCTAAACAGTCACTCAGACACACAGGATGTGTAAAGTATTTGTAGATGTGTGTGTTCAGATTCTGTCACTCATTGACTTTAGTTCTTCTCTGTGTGTCCCTTTACGCTGCAGTTCATGCAGGTACGCTGCTGGCTAACCTGGTGGGCTGCTTGGCCTGGTTCTTCGTGGACGTCTCCCACGGCGTGGACTTCGGCCTGTCCATCCTGTGGTTCCTGCTCTTCACGCCGTGTTCCTTCGTCTGCTGGTACAGGCCGCTTTACGGAGCGTTCAGGTACGGCTCGGACACGCCTGAAGGAGCTGCCCCACCTCTCTGTTGTTGATGCGCCTTTTTCCTGTTCTCTGTGTGCAGGAGCGACAGCTCCTTCAGGTTCTTTCTGTTCTTCTTTGTCTACATCTGTCAGTTCGGCATCTACGTGATCCAGTGTATCGGCATCACGAGCTGGGGCACCAGGTGAGGAGCTGGATCAGGACTAGATTTAGCATCGGTCAGGAGGCGTGACAGGTCCAATCTCCTGTGAATCCCGTTGCACTCGTGTGTTTCTTTCTGACTGAAATCGGAGTTTGGCCATCTGCAGTGTTAAATGTCCGGTTCTCCTCCATAGTGGGTGGATCTCTGCTCTGACCGGCCTCAATAAAAGCATCCCAGTGGGCGTCATCATGATCATTGTTGCTGTTCTCTTCACCTCTCTGGCCGCCATGTCCCTGATCATGTTCAAAAAGGTACAGCCAACTACAGTCGTTTGAAAGGTGCCCACGTTTGACCCCTTTTCTAACCTCCACATCCTCATCAGATCCATGCGCTGTACCGCACCACGGGCGCCAGCTTTGAGAGGGCCCAGCAGGAGTTTGCCACCGGTGTCATGTCCAACAAGACGGTGCAGGCTGCAGCCGCTACTGCTGCCTCCAGAGCTGCTCAAGGGGCTTTTAAAGAGCAGGTCTGATTGGCGTTCGCTCCATCCTGCGTCCCGTTGAAGGGTTTGCCCTGTTTGAGAACAATCCCCCTCTTCAGACATTTCTGTTGTGAAAGAGGTTGTCCAGTCATCTGGAATTTTCTTTCTCCATCCTCCATCAAGGCTTTGTTATGAACTAAGCCCAACTAAGCTGCAATTGTGCTTCTGCTACGGTTTTCTTTGTTTGTCCAACTCATGAAGGTGTGCCTCTTTTTCCCTGTAGGGGGTCTAATGTAGCTTACATTATAAATGTAGTGTCTGGGAATTTCCCACCTGCAACCTTCCTAACACCTTTGTGAGCTTTGATTGGTCTGTTTTTAAAATGAATTTATTTCTCACTCTCACAGCTTTTCTCTTTTTTCGCTTTGCGGTGCTGCCCCCTGGTGGAGTGACGTGACGTTAAACATGAATGCTGTGCATTCTCGCTCACTGCCTTACTCTGCTCTCCCCTGTGATTCTTATGCCCCTGATTCATATCTCTGATTATTATATGTGAAGGATAAAACATCTGTCACTTTAATTTGAATGAATTTCTTTCCCTATATATTATTGATAAGGAAATGTATTGTGATTAATTTCCATCCATTGTTAATTTTAGCCACGCTAGCAGGATTTAATGTATTTGTCTGGTATTTAACACTGGAACTGGTGCATCCCTTGTTTTTCTCTCATTATTTTCTGCTGTAAAAACAATGTTTAATCTTCTAAATGAAGCGGTTAAAGCCATTGAACGATACCTCCTTCCAGGCAAATTACCAATCAGTAGTTTGCCTTAAAGTAATTTGACGGAAATCCTCTGCCTCTAAGTCTCAATGTCCATTGTGAAGTTGTGTCAAATTGCACTTTAAATCTGGTCATTAGATTCTTAATCTGGAGCATCTCCTGAGGTTGTCCAGAAGGATTCTCTCTCTCTCACACACACACACACACACACACACACACACAGAGTTAAATACCAGTAATGGATCTTCTCTTGGCCTCACTTTTTCTCATCTTCTGGAGACTTACCTCAAATTAACTCAGGATCTACTCTTCCCTTTCATGAAGCGGTTAATCAGCCCCTGTTATTAGAATGGAAAATGTACAGTAAGGCTCTGGCGACTGCTTGCATTTTCATAGTTTCATACTTGTGACTGTCAACGAACTCCAGCAACAAAAAGGTGCATCGACATAGACCTGCCCAAATGCATTTCTTGATTGGGGCTGAATGTCTGAATACCCTGTGACAGCAAAGCTTTTGTATTGTGAGATTGCTGAGCTATTGCCTTGTTTGGATCGGTGCATGTCTATTTTGAAGAGCAGTTATGAGATTATTCCTTTTGGCACCTTTGCTGTTAAATGAGGTTTGTTGGACTGCTCTGCAAGTCGAGCCGTATAGCTCAACTGTAGATGGAAGTTGTGCTAGGTAATTAACAGGGTTTTTGGTAGAAACACTGAAAGAGAAATCAAACTTCAACTTAAGACATTGATGGGAAAACTCCAGGGTCTTTGTATATTTTGTACAGTGTTTTTCCACTCTAAATTTTGCTGTAATTTTAAGATTATCTGGTTTCCCCTTCAGTCGCATGTTAGGTAGTTTGGTTTTTGTATATTTATTGTATTAACACAATAAAAGCTGTTGCTTCTGAACGTGTTCACAATTATTGCTGTGGGATATAAGGCTGCAATAGCATCCGACAACCACCGGGTGGCGGTGTTTATTAAAGCAGTCCAGCTCTGGCACCAGACGCTTCTATGTGGCCATAAAGAGGATCGTTTGGATATGAGTCTGTTAGCTTTTTAATTATTGATCTCTGGTTTCAGCTAGTGTGTTCACGCAATGCTAATACGATGTTTTTGCAGTTGATGTAACTAAATCTGTTCCTGTTGGGAAGGATGAGTAAGGTGTCAGATAAAGTTAAATTTCTCAGTTGAGGAAATTAACAATGAGCTAAAACTGGAAAATTCTTTTTTCTGTTGCCAGCAAGTGAAGCTGGCAGATAAAAACATCTTTCACACCTAAACTGAAGTTTGAAGCCTACTTTCTCACCATCTGACATTGGAAATCATGAGACAACTTTGTGTGACTGTAACAGGACTTATGTCTATTATTTTTTGAAGTAATTAACTATAACTAGCGTTTCAGCAGAAATATTAGTGCACGCACACATGCAGAGTTCAGTTCTGCATCGGTGGAAAAACTGATCACCCGCTGGCTGGAAAACAAAACCACCCCCACTTTGGAGGGCCAAACCGAGGTCTCAGCTGGCTGCTCCACTTGCTGCATCTCCCGTTCCTTCCCCGTGTCCTCTTCCCACAGCGGGGCATTCACTGAAGTCATAGAAAGAAGGAGGTGATCACCCCAGCTCAGATTTTTTACCATCTGCTTTATTTGTCTGGCTGAAATAAAAGGGGAGAGACGGGAACACAATCTACGACTCAACAGACTCCCTGACGTTAACTAAAGACAGCAATAATTCATCGTCCACTCCAGTCTTTGCGCACAGATTACAGATCCTTCACAGGTCATCTTCAATATCTTGGGCTGGGCTTAAGCAAGCCAGCACTTCCATGTGCAGTCTGTGTCGAACTTCTTCCATCGATACATTTCAACGGTCTGCAAATGTCATTCAAAAGTACATTCTGTGAGTTTAACGACATGTCCGCTCTGATTCCGTGAGTAGTTTATTCTGGCTGAGTGGTGGTTCCCTTGTTGAGTTCATTCTCACACGTGGCAAAAGGTTAACCGATCCAGGTTGGTCTGTTTGGACTTCATATAACGCTGCTTCGCATCTACTGACTCCTTGAAGCGCTACACACACACACACTCACATACACGCATGCACACATGTTGGTATACTGGTTCCAGAGAGGTGGCAAAAACACCAATGTTTAGGAGAGACGTCATCAGCCCAGCCTGGATCGAGCTGAACAATCATTCTGTGATCGTGACTATGTACAAAAATCTATAAAATCACACTTATTTACAGGGCGCGCCGCGGCGGACGGAGCTCGTCTCGGCGCCCACAACAGGAACAGCACCTCTAGTGGCAGAAAGACAAAGATGCACTCTGAGAAAAACTTGGCACTTGTAGATTTCTTCCACATAAAAACACCAAACAGACGATAGAGTCAGTTTTAGTGGTAAACAATGAATTTCATAGGCCAGCCTTATGAGATCATCTAGAAGGGATGGGCGGCGACGGTTGTTGGCCTGTTTCTCTCTTCTTCTTCTTCTTCTTCTTCTTCAACCCTTAAAGTAGGAGGGTCTCAGAGGAGGCAGATGAGGCTCTTCCCCTCCTCAATCTCTTCCTGGACCTTGTCGCTGGAGGTGGCGATTTCTGCCTGGGCCGAGAAGACGGCGCAGATGAAGGTCAGCACGGTCCCGCCCATGGCGGTGTAGAAGGCCCAGCCCATGGAGCAGAGCCCGGTCCGGTACGGGGCCGCGTCGTGGCCGCAGTACAACTGGACCTTTTCTGAACCCCAGCCGGCAGGGTACAACATCAGACCCAGAATCAAAAACAGACCTGCCGGTAGAGGAACACAGGCAACGTTAACCCTGAATACAACATAAAACTGTCCAAATGTTACACATGTTCTGATAAAGATCGACTTATTTTTCCAAAAAGCCTATCATATTATTGGAATAAAACTGCTTTAAGGCCAAGTAATCCATCACCGGCTGGAACTGTCGACTGTGATCAACTCAAACGTCTAACATGTGTCCGATTCTCAAATGCGCTGAGATTAATCCTCAGGAGACCCAGAATATTCTTAACAAATGTTAATGCAGTCTTGAGAGTAATTTAAAGCAGAAACTGTCAAAGTGAATATCCTGAGGCACAGAGCCCACAAAAGACCCACTAGGCTTCAGGTTCCCAGAGACTACAGCAGCGCTGGCTGGGCCATGACCACCAGCACACTGTGAGAACCGTTGCTGTCAAATGGACACAGTGGTGCCCAGAAACATTTGTAGACCAGCAAAAGTGATTTCCTGCCATCTGTCTGAACATGTAGCTGAAGGAACGCAGAGAAATCCTTCAGGAAATAGAGCTGAACCCGAGTTCTGACACATTTGATTGCCAGGTCAGGGTGCGACAGAGTGGAAAACAACAGGAAAAGGTAGCCTGACCCGATTCCCCCCCCCTTCCCCTGTGTCCGGGTCACTTCCTGTTTGATCGTGACCCACTTCTTTTGCCGACTTGGCTCAGACACCTCAAAACACCTCCTGACACATAAACACAGCCTCCCCTTGTAGACTGCTTTCTTGTCATGGGATTTCCATTTCTTTCTCCGGACGCTCGGGTGGTCATGTGACAGGCCTGCCACCAATCAAGGCTCAGGAACAAGCGTTTACACTCATGCTATGCCGCAGTACAAGTGATCTGCGTGACGAGCAGCTCTCGACTCTCTGCATATGCGGAGGTGAGAGCATCTCCCTTTCTCCCTCTGCTTCCTCTCTTTCCTCACCCGTTCTCTTGCCCTTAACACAACTGATATCGTATTAAACAAGGAAACTAGGTCATAAATTCTTTCCACATGTTGCCGCACCGGCCTGACATCCAGACCGGCTCCAGTGATGGATTGAAGGTATGGTTCTAATTCTCCCCCACGCACACCCCTACCGCAGCAACAATGGGCTGAAACATCCAATATCCCCCCGTCCTCCACCCTTCCAGCGGTTGTCAGCAAGCCTCCACACGGTGGACCCTCCGACATCACGCCATTCGCAGCCTCCTTGCCACCAACGACTTCACCCGTCCTACATAATCTCAACTCTGAGCTTCTGCCATGCAGCCCGCCGGCACCGCACACCGGCAAAGCTGGCCATGATTCTTCTTTCTTTTTAATAAAGTGGAAAGAACACCTTTTTTCCAAATGCATCTCCTTGTGGCTGATTGTTAAGCCGTTCAGCCCCACAGGGACAGGAGCTGGAGACGCATTTACCGACCAGTTTGTTTGCTGGTTTGTTTAATCCCGTTTTTTAAGTTAATGTACAGCATGAGTGATGATGAATGACCGTAGCGGTCCAATAAATAATAACAAATAAAGAGACATTTTTAGGGGGCTTCCGACTGTGCACTCCCAGAATTCACAGTTTACCTGACCCCGAACAGAGGGCCGTCTGTTAAAGTCATTTAATTACGTAAAAGCAATGGATTTACCTTCAGTCTGAGCTCAAACTGAGCGTCACTTTAATGGAATCTCAGCCGCAGCCAGCAGAAAGTGTGTCACCGAGACTCTTAGGTTAAAAAGTACAAGTGACATCAGTGAATGTGGAGATTAGGTTCATGAGCTCTGGAGCGGCTACACAGCCGATGACGGGACCATCTCTGGCAATGGAATTACAATCTCCACATCTGAGGTCAATCACTACCCCAAATATCTTCTGTCTGGCCCCAGTTTCTTCATTACCCAGGGGTCGGCACGAATTATGGAAACAGTGATTAGCAGAAAGTTGATGTAGTAGTCCTAGAGAGTGGAAGAGAGAGCGATGCCTCACAAAGAGACGACTAACTGATATATATGTGACGCCGTGGTGCAAACAGGACAGAGAACCTGGTGGATTTCAAGCAAAACATATGCCAGGTCTTCTCTCTTCCTGTAGATAAAATGACTAAAAAGGTCATCGGCCTTTAGGCACACTAACACCCCCCCCATCCTTTTTAACTGTTTGAAGCTCAATTCGCCCACTTTCCTCTTCCACATCCTCTTCCTCTCCATAACAAGCAGACTCAGAGCTGTATTTCCCCACTTTCATTTGCCACAATTCCACCCTATATTTGGTAAATAAAGGACTTCCTGATTAGGTAACATTATCTCTGCTGCTTCCTCTCTGCACTGGAAAGTTACCAACATACAGGTTCAATGGCGATAACTGGCTAACCCTAAAGCACCTGGGAAATATCTTGCAAGCTCAGTCGCTCGATATTTCACAAAGAACGGCATTCCTGGTATCTAATGTTTCTTTCAGCCAGAACAGACTGGCTGGAGTGATCAGAAAAGTGGTTCAAGCTGGTACTTGCACAGCGTCGTGGCTTTGGCCAGGGTACGTCTGAATTAGAACCAGGTGGAAACCTGCGAGGAAGTCAATGCCACCAGTCAAGATAACCAGCAAAGAACTATACAGTACAAGTCCTAAGACGTTTGCTAAATCTACTACACAGTCAGGATGTTAGAACAGAAGCAAACTACAAACATGAGACTACTTAGCAAACTACCATTATAGCCTTTTTCCTAATCAATTCCAAAAACTGCCAAGCATGGAATACGCTGAGATTTCTGTAACTGCACAGAGCTAACGAGAGTTCCATGTTTGACAATCATGGCATCAAAAATACTGGGCTCATATTGGATACTTGCATTAAGATCATCAGGCTCTGTAGTTTGAGCGCTTCTTTCAGTCATGAAACTTAGCAATGTGCCACCCACTGTTTTTCTTTTTAGGCTTGCACCATATGAACAACTGCAGGGGAGGACAGCCGAGCTATAGTACACGAAGACAGAGGAGGCCCGCTGAGACTGATCTCTGAGCCGGCCTCTCTCCATAATCACCACAGCCACGGTGGGTTTAATGTTGGCCCCAGAAGGCCCACGGTGGACGCAGGTCACACGCCCTTCACACACATGCACATACGTGTTCGGCTCCACGCCAATCAGGGGTCAGAAAGCCAGGGCAGAAAGTAAATATTTGGGTGGCAGTTGCTACGAGTGGCAGCTTTGGAGGGTGGAAAGAGGCCGGTGTGTGTTTTTCAGAGTCTAACTGCTGGGCTGGGAGTTCACACAAGGCTCCATGAGAATCAAACATATCATTGTCGCCGTGGGCGTTGTGGCGCTCATAATGAACGTGTGCAGCTGAAACTCCTCATTTACCTTGATGGGAGGAGAATGAGGAGACAGAAAAGTTAAATGAGCTAAGTTTTAATGGCCCTCTGTAGATGGATTATGTAAGATCAGAGACTGTTAGCAGAGACGCCCGGCCATTGTTCTCAAGCTGGCTCTGAGGTGTGGATTAATTACAGTGTGGATTTAGACTCAGCTACATGTGGGACGACAGGCCAGTTTATGTAAGCAAAGAACTAGTTCAACTACTGTAAGATGTGTGGGTCAACCGCAGGGGAAACACAAAGCTGCATTTTGTTCTAGACTTGGAAAATGAGGGAGAAAAAGTTAACAATGTAATAAAAAAAAGAGCACTGTTCTCGCAGACTTACTACATCTTAACATCTGACAAACCACGGGATGGAAAGAAAAGCAGGCTGGACTGACATTTTCAGAAAATTAGAGACATTAGCCCCTCAGTTTAGACAGAGGTAAGTAGTGCTCGTGGAGACATTTGACATATTTACTTCTAAATTTGATTCAGTAATTATGCAAACTTCTCTGTACACATTTAACATCCCACAAAATGAGTAGAAAAAAAGTTAAATCTTCGAATTGGGCAGAAAAGCAAACTACAACCTATTTCTTAGACAAATCTCACCTGCAATCCCTTGCAGCAGTCCACATACGTTAAAGATGCTTTTCTTCATGATGCTTTGGAAGCACATGGTGAAGACTGAGATGAACGCTACGGCACACAGCAGCAGGATCCCCGCCGCCAGGAAGATGGAGGTAGCCTGCCAGAACCCGCTGGCGATCTCCCCGAAATGTATGGCGTAGGGTCCGCACAGTATTCCCCGCTGCAGGTGGGGCAGTTTTATACAGCGGCCGTAGATGCCTAACGTCGGCCGGTAGGCCTCTCCGGCGGTGGTGGCCCCATGGGGGCCGAAGACAGCGTCAGGGGTGCGGGGGTACCCCACCAGCCAGTCGGTGCTCATGAAGGCAATGAGTTCTCCAAACGCAGCCACGATGCTCAGCAGAGTCCACAGCATGGAGCGGCAGGTGACAATGACATGGCACATGGCTGGAGGCTCTTCCGGTTTCAGCGTTGCTGAGATGGAGGATGGGTCACAGTCCCTCTGACGGGCTTTGGATCCTTCTCGGGCAGAGACGTGAGCCCAAGTGAAGACTTCAGAGGGATGAGAAAAGGTCTAAGTCAATAAAACAGGGCTGCTTCCCACTTTTCCCTCTCTGCTTCTTCTTATCTACCGCCCGTGTCACTTCGCCACAGCTGTTGTTCCTCCTCCGTCAACTCGCCCTCCTTCTGCTCTTTCGTCTTCTTATTCTGTCTGGTTTTGGTTTCTACATTGTACTGAATCTGTGTTCCCCGAGCTAGCCAGCTGGCACCACATCAGACAAACCTAAAACATAAAACAGAGAGGAGATGGGTTAATTCTTTAATTGTGCGCATTAAATCTGATTGTGCAAGTCAGAGAAGGTCTGAGATTAATCAGCAATTGTTTTTTTTTTTGAGGAAGTGAAGCTCTACTGCTTCTCCTCTGGTGTACTCAGAGAAGCAGAAGTGTAGAGAGTGAGGAAAGTGTGGGGGAGGCGCAGGGAGGAGGAGGAGGCCTGCTGTAGATCTTCAGGAAAGGCTCTAATGAGTTGTGTAGGGATGTGTTCATTTGAAGTGGGCCTCTTCTCTTTTCACTGTGTTTACGTTTGAGGATTTGTGACCAGGGCGCTCTGACTTCTCAGCTCCCAGTGGATCAGCGTGACTGATGATGGATGGATGAAAACTAGAAGAACCCACGGTGAAACCCAGCGTGAAGGTGGAGAAGTAGCCAATACGGACATAAAACAGCAGACAGAAGCGGATGCAGCCAAGGAGAGAAACAACCCAGAAGCGACTCATCAGTCAGCCCACACGGCTGACCTGGGGTCAGCTAGTGGTGGATAGGCATCGATAACCATGTCCAGCTGTCTCATGACCACAGATAACCTCGCTGACATCTACCCTGCTTCACCGCTGACTCAGTGATATGACAAAGAAGCTCCAGTGTGTGCTGATTTATTACATGCTACATCCATTATTGGAAAAAAACAAACAAGCTGTCTATTCACGTGTACCACACATGGAGAAGGCTCCAGCGGCACATATGTAGGAATTTCAGTGTTATTTGTGGATACTGTGGATACAGTAGTGACAGCACATTTCAAACAACTTACAGCCACTCCCAGAGGGAACACCACGGCAACATACCGCACAACCAATAAAGAGCTACACAAAGAGCAGGAGAAAACGCTAGCATCAGCCAAACACAACATATTAATGTCAGGGTCACAGCAGTAACACAGGGAGACGACGCACTCGTTTGATGATTACGGGTCGTTCTGTGCACTGCGCTGATGTCTTCCCGCTGATTTTGATGAATTCTTTATCTCATACAACAAAAGTAAACATCATTTATTTCATGCCATGACGAAAAGGAGAGTTTTGCTTCTTTATTAAATGACGTAAAATGTTCCTTTAGTGTGCAGTCCTCTGAATGAACACGTAGCACACTTTTCCTTAAAACTGTAAAATAATTTAGTTATAAAAACGTGTGGTCCTTGACGTAAGTGTCTCCCACCAAGTCGTAAACTAGTCTCTTTAGCTAATATAATAATTGCATCAGAATTACACGGGCCTCATTTTCACACTCCGTGACAATATTTGTACATGAAAAGGTTTGTTTGAAGTGTTGCCTGCTCTCAGTTGTCCAGCAAACGGATAACTCAGTAATGATAGACCACGAGATCCCCTTAAACAATAACACAGTGTAAAGATAAGTTGGATTAGAACTGTCCAAGTCTTTAGTCATATGTTACGAATACAGTCGTGATCCAAAGCTGACAGTTGTTTCTTTTCTTTGGGACTTTTTTAGCGTGGCTTCCAATCCGTCTCCTGGGAGTCTGCGTCTAACAGTGTTTGGCAGCGCAGCAGAGAGTCGGGGGGCTGCTGCTGACGCATGTGCCTATAGCACCGTAAGGTTTCCCTGCTAACACTGTGGGTCACTAGAGCCACGGTTGACCTTTGTGGTCATGATTGAGCCTGCGAGTGAGTCAGAGGATTACACAAACTTGGATCTGTGACATCCTGTCCAGATAGCAACAACTGTTCCCCGGCCCAGACAATGGCCCAGATCTGTGCTTGCAGACAGGCCGTGTGTGTGTGTGTTGTTGCAGTGAGAGAGATGAGATCATTGGAAGGCCTGCCTCCGACAACGACTCACCAAAATTACTTTCTGAATCACGGAAAGTGAACAGATGCAAAACAAGAATAAATTTCTCAAATTAAAGTTATCTAAAACCCCTCTCGCCAAAAGACCCTTAGCCTCAGAGGAGTGGCTTGGTGCCAAGACTGATGTTTGACGCTAGGGCTTAAGACAAACTGGCAGTCCTGAGTCTCAGGGTCAAACATGTGCTGGCCAGTTGGGAAGACTAATTCATCACTGACAAGAATATTGAAGGAAAACACTTTGGAATTGAAACAATTCAAACCAGCTGGGAAGATACGGTGCTTCAACGACAGGCACACATAACCTCTGACCTTGCTGTAGGTCCAGTATGTTTGCGTCACGCGCCTGTTGGTTACACAGCACCACAGTGGGTCTCAATTTGTGAAAAGGTGCCCTGAATGTGCATCAGTCCATCTAAAGCATGTCTGGTTCTATTAATATGCTGGTATTTGCCGCAACATGAACCCAGACGTCTGCTGACTATTCCCAGACAAACAGATTTAAGCAGTTATCAGAAACAGAGGGTTCCCAAGATAGACTGAAGGCAGCCACTCTGAATACGTGAGGCTTTATTGGATTTATGATGTCTTTTATACTCCTTGAGTAACCTTGGGGTAGACCCAGGATTATCCGAGGCTCGGTTTACAGCAGAGTTTACAGCCTTCAGACTACACCCACCACCCCAATGACCCCCGACACAAATCCCCATATGCCTTCACACACTTCCACCACTACCTGCCAGCATGCTCTACCTAAGTGGCTGCAACATGGGGGCTCTTACCAACAGCTTGAGCTAATAATTCACACACCAAATTAGAGTTAAAGGTCTATTAAAGATGCCCAAATTGTCACCAAGGAACACAATAAAATTTTATTTACCACAACAGAAGATGACTAGTTTTTAAGATAGTTTGCTTGCTTCAGCTTAGCCAGCTGGTGGGCCAATGTTTTTCAGTGCAACAGGTAAGGCAAAAGAGCATGTTATTAATGATAAAACATAAGGGATAATACAGTCTAGACATCATCATCAGTGTCCACTCAGCCTTGCTCTTATGCGGCGACAAAACCAGCAGGAGTGGCTGTTCTAGGCCACCTCTGCCCGGAAACAATCTGCATCTCTATAGGCATGCTCTTACTAGAGCAACACGTCACCATGGAGAGTGTTTGTTTAGACTGAGGGGGTGCAGAAAATCTTTCTGGGGCTGACAGCACAATGGATACGTTTTTTATAAGCTGTGTCAGTATCTGCGGTCTCTTTCTGAGGAGTATTTCTGCAGCACGTGACCCAGACTAAAGTAGAAAAAAAAGGCCCTGCTCATAATCTGTGAGGATCTGCGTCAAATGAAAAGGCCCTGAAGCCACTTAAAGGGAATGTTCAGATGATTGGTCCCACAACAAGAATTTCTTGTCCATTCTCTGTAGACTCCGAGACAAAAAAACATCTTAAAGCAGGCAGTGAATCAACAAGGCAAATGAGTTGTACTCAGCAAAAACCTCCAAATCTCTTGTGAAAGGATGAGCTAAAAACTGAACAGCCATCAATAACAAATGAGCACAGTCATATTTTCCACAGCAAGAGCCAGTCTTTCCCAACACGTCTGCACATCTGCTCAGCATCCTGAGATGCTACAGCAGTGTTGGACTCTAACCTACAACATAATATTTATGAGCCGTTACGTCAGTCAGGTGACGGTTATATGAATAAGTGTTTCTCCAGAGGGTTTAACTCAAATCATGCAGGACGATTGAGAAAAGTCCAACCTGTCTCCATGGATCTGGGGGTAATCCGGTTCTCTTCTCTGCCGTGAACTCTCCTGCTGTGCTCGCACATTTTAATGACATTCTCTCTGAGACTCCGGGACCCTCCCCACGTCCCTCCTCCATGGACCTTATCTCCTCTTATTGGCTGGGTCGAGACTGGAGCAGAGCTTTTTTTTGAGGGAGTCCACATGGTGGCCATATTTCAGTGCTGAATCTGGGTTAAAATAACAAAAACTGGAGCTCCAGAGGGTCTCTCCTTTTTGTCTCTCTCTGTCTCGGTGCATCTCACCTCCTCACATTGTTTGCACTGCTCTCTTCACCCTTTTCATCAGTGCAACCTCATATACCTACTTTAATATTTAAATATATGATATACAGCTTGTAATTTATCAATTTATAAAATATACTGCTGTAAAATTGTAATATTTAATGCATACAACTACCATTAATAGCTCCTTAGTACCTGAGAAACTATGCAACAATTCAGAGAACTCTGCATTTACATGCTTAAAATACCGGCTTTTGGTGCGTTTGTGTGGTTCAGGTTTAAACTACAATAATTATCACGTAATCAAGAGACACAATTACTCAATTATAAGCTCATAAATATAATTGTTACAGTGTAGTGTGTGTGTGAAAAGTTTACCTTAGCTAAAGTCTAAATAAATAAGTGACAGATGAGAAAGCCGGGCGGGTTTACTAGCTGACAGGGCAGATGGTTAACTGTTTGAGCAATGGATTACTTCTTTTAATGGTGGGCGTAGAGTGCCCCAGGATTCACCCAACACTGCAGTCAGCTACAGCGTTTGACAGAAGAGAGACAAGAAGAGACTGGAGAGAGAAAAATGGGTTCCATATGAAGATGGAAAGAACGGTCCGGTCCAAGTGGAGTATGATCGGCCGGGAACTTGCAGCATGGAAAGCCCGGGGAAAAGGACTCTGTTATCGGTTTCAGAGAAACACAGAGCAAAACAGTCACTTTAAACCCAGAGCCTAAAACATCTACTCTGACCTGTTTCCAGTAAAGCCTGATGACTCACCCTCCTTATCCTGTGGTTGTCCGTTGGATAGTGAGAGGCTGATGATCCACTGAGAAGCCACACAAAGTCCCCTCAAAATGTTGAGAAAAGTGCAAAAATGCCTATTCTCAGCAAAACAAGTGCTGGTTTGCAAAGCCTCCACACGGTTAGACGCTACTGTTTCACCTCAATGTCTCAGCAACGCTTAATATGATGGAACATCCTTTCGTGCAGATATGCACAAATGTAGACTTTCCATTTTTGCTGTCAACAGCATAATGTTGCTAATGCTAGCCTGGAATCTTACCTGTAGAACCACAATTTTAAACTGGAAACAAAGTTATTGTGCAAATAAACACAGTTTAAGTAGTTCCATTTGGACTTCAACTCTTCAGACAGGTGAAGGGAGGAAGTCCAGGCTTTTTATGCTCTCAGCGTTTGAAGCCAGCTTTGTCTTTATAAGCAGTATTGTGTTTTTGATTTGGAGATAAATAGCCTGTCTACATTGTCTCACAGATAGAAAGAGAGCGGCGGAGTCCTGAGACGCACAGAGGAGCTCTCAGTTGACAGCCGGAGACGTAGCACAGACTTTCACTTCAAAGGGCAGATCAGAAGAGACGGCAGAGAAAGATCCCCAGCAGATGTAATCAAACATCTGCGCGCACGTACACGCCAGACGAGTGCCAGGCCGGATCATCATTCATGTCGGGGTTTGACAGAGCTCTCGGCTGAGTCTGGCTGTCACTTCACCGGCAATTCATCATTTTCCTCTCAGACTCTGATCGATAGTATAGTGTAGATTTGAAGAAAGGTGGCGGAGGGTGAGCAAACCTGATGACCTGATAACATTTGGCCAAAAACAATGACTATGAATCTTACCATTTTTGTATTAGTGTGGAAAACAGCCTTGCCAGAAATTGAATGTTTCCTTTTTCATTTAGGTTTTGCTCTCAATGCCAGATTTTTATTTTTAGCATTTGCTATCTCTCTTTTGGTTCTACACATGAACTCAATGGAGTCAGGAAGGAACTGACGTCATACCAGAAAAACCTTGATTTTGCCTGATGTTGTGATTGCCTGACATGCCTGGGATATCTCAGTAAGGATTTTACCTCCACGTGTTTCCAGGGACCAGGGCTGCATGTGTAATGCCACTCCACCATCCGGCTGCCCTGCAGAGACTATCCAGGGTTCAGTTTGGAAATAAAAAGAGATGGAAGCAACAGATGGACTGGTGGAATATTTGGATCCATCAAGAGCTCATGGACTTTCCATTTGAGGAAAGTAATAATGACAGCTCAATATGTTGTGAAATCCATTGTGGATTACCCTTAAAACGCTCAAGAGCATTAAACAAGTGTCATGAACACACCTTTTCACAGGCATAACCTTCCTGTTTTCACTTTAATCAGGGAGTTCTCCCCACTTCCTACAGATGCATGCTATCGCTGGAGTCTAGAAGGAGATCTGGAGAGGAATGTGGATGCTCAGTCAAATACGTTTGCAATGAAAGAGGCCTAAACTGAGTTTGAATCCCACAGAGGGAGCAGCTACCGCCATCTGGCCACTTCAAGGACACAGCTGCCTGAAGCCCATCAGCAGCAGCAGGAGAAGAGGGCAGATGTTTAACGTCTAATTCAGAGCCTGGGCAGGGCTGCTGGCTTTCCTCTGACCAATGTCGCTCACAACATGTGACTCTCAGGCTTTCACTTCTCTTCAGAAAAGACTTAATCACTACGGCTAAACGGAATACCCACACCATATCGCCTTCTGCCAAGATTTAAACAAAGATTACATGTGTTAAGAAAATGCCTGCTGAAAGGCACATGAATCTTTTTATGCTGCATTAAGCAAATTTTCACAGACGACTTCAAAGTCCAGACGGACACGGATCCATTTAAATTTAATGCAGCAGTTGAAGTCAAGGGAGTTTTCCTCCCCATCATTTTTCATCCACTATCTTCCTGTCGACAGCAATGCAGGTTAGTGTGGGAATCACCTCTGTGAGCTGGAATTGTAAGACGTAGATGGGCTGGAGGTGAGAACATCCCAGTAGAGAGGTCTCAGGGAAGTGGCAGAGGAGTGTGGGAAAGAAGGGAATAATGATGCCGTATTCCGAATCTTGATGCGACACCAGAGCTTCAGTCGGTGGAGAGTACACCTGTGGGAGGTGTGTCAGTAACAGCGGCTCCAGTCGAGGGAATAAAGAAAACAAATTCACCTTTCCCAGGAGGCCTGTTAAGTCTAAGAGCATTGTAAGAACACAGCATAGCAGTGTAGACAACACATGTGGACCTGGACGCACAAACCAGGCAAACCTCGATTTGATCTGAGTTCGGCTTTTCCAAAGTTTCCCCTTGGAAACATCTGGTTATACAATTTGACTGACTGGTTTGAGTGGTGAGGTGGTGCATGAGCCACAGCAGAAGAGGGGGCGGGGTCGTTCTTCAGCTGCGCCTCAGAAAAGAAGGGTCAACAATCCCTCATCTTCTCTTATTGACCATAACAGCCCTCGCATGGCGAGCCCATGCCACGAGGGTTAAGAGGGCGGTGGAAAACAAAAGACCATCTGACGCATTTCAGTCAGTCCTCAAAGTGGGTGGCCAGCAGGGCCGCCAACGAGGGCGCTTCAGAGGATATTTATCTGGTGCAAAGATTCATCAAGGCTGTGATTTTCTTGACAATCTTTTGGTCCATTCGCTGCACGTTAGCATGTAGCCGAAACCACTGCTGCTCTCTTGTGCTTCTTCTTCTTCTTCTTCTTGTAGAAATGTTTGACACCCATTTCCTCTGGCTGCTGACCTGACTGCTGACAAACTGGGGGAGTCTCTCCATACTTCCTTGGTTTCCCAGTGTCAGTGAAATGCAGGGTTTACGGTCCTCAGGCCAAACACTGCATCCATTATACTTAACCATTTCCAGCCCCACCTGCACACAGCCTCAGGGACTATTAAGACAGAGGGTCACAGGAGAAAAGTCCTTCCACTTCAAATCCCTGTGCTTCTGTTTTCCAGGCCAGACTCAGGAAATCAGCCTCTCTGCTGAGCTGGGAGGATGGTATGCGACCCTCTTTTCTGGAGGGGTAAAAACTATTGTTCTCACTGTTTTGTGCTTTGGATGAGTGCAGTTTAATCCTTACTTCCCCGTGGCTCTGACAAAAAAAAACTCCCCTGCAAACACAGATTGCGCTGGCTGATTTATCAAAGCGCCCCCGTGGGGGTTGAGCCATGACTGCTGCGGTAACTCCACGCTCGAACCCGATACCCTGAGCAAAATCAAAAATTATGCAGCGGCAGGGAATGTAGGCACCGGACCCTCTTGAATTTCAGATGATGAAAGCAACAAGTGATATCATCCCAGCTCCCTAAATCACATGAACAGCATGTGAAGGAGGCGAGGACGTCCAAGATGGAGTCCAATAATGGAGGTCAAGCGTAGAGAACACAAGAGACAGGAAACTGAGAAGAGTAGACGCCTGTTGCCATTAGACTGGTTACCGAAGGTAAAGAGAGACGTGTTTTCACTAGAGGACAAGACCAGTGTTGAGACTTCAACGCATCTGTCCATCTCAGATTAAACCAAGGTCTACAGGTGACAGAGACGTTTCAACAGCAGTGAAGACAAGATTTAGAAGTTGACACATCAGAAGCAGCTGGATCCTACCGACGTGTCCAGTGGTCCATTGAAAAGATAACAGGAAGTGGGCTGCTATGTTAGGAGCAAAATGACAAACGACTGGTTCTGTTTATTATGTTAGCGGGGGTTTTCCACTTTGAAATGACCTTCACAGGTGGTCCCGGCTCATTATCTCCCAGTCTGTTGTTTTTCCCTCATATAGGAAAAACACATTCACCCCCGACTTCCTTCTTCATCCAGATAAATATACCAGACAGTTCGGAAGAGACAGGCAAGGAAAACACAGCGTGAACACAGAAGATGCTGTTTCACCTTCAGCTGACTGGGGTCCCGGAGGGAGGAGCGTGGGTAATTTACAGTTCACAGTTCAGAAGATCAGGAAATACAGTATACACACAGATTCTACTCTATGGAAAACACCTCCAGTTTAAAAACCACTGTTATTCAACACCACGATTAATCACATCCTAAGAAAATATACACCACCACCCTTTTTCAAATATTTTTGCATCCTTGGTGATTTTTGTCTGAAAGAAGTAGGAAAGTGCAAGCAGGACTTCAGGTTTTTAGGTTGTTAGGTAACACCTGGACGGAAAAATAGGAGTCGCGGAAAAAGATTTCCACTAGCAACAGAGCAACACAGGCAGGTGGCAGGAACCCCAATAGTATCATCAGAAGCAAAGCAGGAAACCAGGCTGTTAGTCTAGACTCACACGCTGACAGGAGAGCAAATGAAACACAAACCTGGTGTGAAATCTTCTGGAGGACGCAGAGGAAAATCTTTGGTTCAACCCAAAACGATGCAGGAATCCTCTTGGCCACTGCAGAGAAAGTGCACAGTGAGTCCCGTCAACAACACCACACCATCTCTGTCAGGGAGCTGAGGTTCAACCACCGCTGACGCCCCCCTAACGACAACAGCATCTGCTGCCTGCACCTGGAGACAGCGTCTAAACTCTTTCACGTGTTCATAAACACAGAAAAGCAGAAACGCTGATGTTTGCAGCCCTTATCCGGTACTAGGTGGGTCCCTGTGGCAAAGTCGCATAACGTCAGCACCACAAAACGACGAATGTCTGTTCAACAACCGCGTAAATTACTTCACTATGATTTAAACTACGTATACTCATCTGAAAACCTAAGCCTAAACCTACCATGGCCTAAGCATGTCTTCTAACTTTAATGCTACAAATCTTAAACGTCATTGACAGATTATCCTCAAACACTTCAACAGTCAAATATGTGTTGGTAAGCTCAGTATTAGTTAAAAGTATAGTCACTGCTCCTGTGACGGCTCACATGTGTTTTATTATGTTAACCTTGTTCTGCCTTCCTGCTCGTCTTTCTCCACCCGTGTCCAATCATCCTCTTAGTCTCTCCACCCAGATGAATGCACTTCTCTTGCTCTCTACAGTCTTCTTCTGTTTTTGGGCTGCGAATTGAGCTATTCTGACAAGAAAAATCCCAACAAGCATTCAAATGATTGAGGACAGTCTCCTGACAGTCGTTAGTCACTCTACTGGAACACATACAATTAAGTAAGGGCCAAATCTCTCCTTTCCTCCTGTCCAGAGAGCACATTGGTCAATAATCTCACTTCCTCATCACATTAACGGGATTATAGAGCATTCCACTTAGACAAACTTACTCTCCCAATCACAACAGTAAATATAAGCTTTGCATTCAAAATGTAGGACATACAAAAAAAAAATTCATTAGTCATTAATTCTGTCTGAAAAACCAATAATGCGAGTGCAGCTGTAATTGTGAAGCTGTTGTGCCTCACAGCAGCAGGATTAAACAGAAACACCGTGACGACTGCGGTAAAAACCCACTGGAGCTGATGTAGAAGCGTAAAAACACACCACCAGGTAACGTTGGAAAATCAAACAGCAGCCTGCCACAATACCTATGACAGAGACACAATAATCCACCTGCAATAATACACACCTAACAGTGTGTCTTAGAGAAATGATCTTTAGATACTACTGGTTTTAAAGCGATGCTGGGGTTTGGAGCTGAGCGACCCAATCCCTCCATGGCTGGGGGCCGACCGTAATGTGGGGACGGGCATGTGAAAGAGGAATGTTTGCTGCAGCCAGGTCCACCACAAAGGGTCTTTCTTAAGATTTAAGGGCCGTGGTGAAGAGGAAGAAAAAAACGAGCTTAACACTTAGCTAGGATATTTATTCACAATACAGGCTCCCTGATGCACATAGCAGGTGAATAAGAGAGTGTGAGGGCCTTCCTCTTCATTGGTGTCAACAATTACAGTTAAAGCAAGTGTGTGTATCTGTCCTGGAACTGGCAGGAACACAATGCATATTGTGAGTGTGAATCTGATTGTTTAGAGCACCTGTCATAAGGCTAAATGTGTATTGCAGCTGCTGTTTGTTCATACAAAACAAAACAGAAGTGACAAAGTGACATCATCGTGCTTGGCAGTAAGAGTGTTTTGAGTCTGCGTCTCATTGGAACATTTTTTTTATTGGAAATAGAAAACTGCTGCTGCATCAGCACCACAGAAACCGCTCAGTGGCAGCACAGTAGATGATTATCGTGCATGTGGGACAGTATTTTTCTGCTTTGTTAATTTAAAAAAAAGGGGCAAAAGTCGATGGAGACCATTCTGTCTGCAGCGTAAACACATGGGACACGAGGAAATCTTTGTTCTAGCTGAATAATAAGAATTGTCGGTTCCTGCTCAGCATGGCAGCTGTACTTTATTCAGCACACATTATTTCAAGCCAGCATTGAGACAGAGGGGCTTTGAAAGTGATGCCAGAAGGTGTTCAAAGAGAAAAAAGGACAAAATGTCAAGCTTCTGGTGCCTATGCCTCTTCCGCTCGGGGTGTGAGCTGAGCCTGTTGACGGTGGATGAGAAACAGAAACAAAGCTGGTTCACAGCAAAAATAAAGGTCCTTCAAATTTAATCCTGGTGTGTTTCCCCCACAACAAGAAAACAGACCCGTCTCAGACAAGCCTAGATCCACTTATCACATTATGATAAGGACCATTCCGGCTGTGATCAATGTGCAGGCTGTCAATTTCCATGTCAGTGGTCAGTAACAAGGTTTTCAATCCTAGGTTCCTCTTTTAAAAGACTTTAGCACTCAAGAATCGATCTTTGGTGACATTAAACCCCTGGAAATGTCTGGATGACATCATTCCGCTCACGTCCAGTTCTGTCTTCAGTTCGCCCCTAATTTCCTGCGACAACGACCCCCCTCCATTCCTCCCCGACAAAAACACTTAACACTGCAGAATAAGCCATTACAAAAAGGACTCGGCCAGTAAAGTAAAAACATAAGGTGTGTTTTACTCCCTCAGGCACGCACTGATTGCACACTCTGCACTAATGTAACAATTATCCACACTCTATCCAATTTCCCTATGTGTGCCTGCAGTACATGTGTGCACATGTGCTTGTCCTGCCTGTAAACCACAGACCGCACACAGCACATGCATATTACATCATTTTGCACTTATCTAAGCCTAATGCTAGGTCGCAGTGCTTTTGAGGGTGAAATGTCAGAAATGGAATAATGGAGGAAGCAGAGATCAAACAGTAAAATAGTGGTGAGATCATCACTGACCCCTCACTTTATGATAAAAGACAGGTGGATTATGGGCTCTCTCATGTCAACACGAGGGTAATTTCAGTAGAGTAGATGCAAACCAAGTCTCTCAGACATGTTGACAGACATAATGAGCAGAAAGGTTTCACATGAGGTCACACAGACTCATTCCCAGCTATAATGCTATAATGTCTTCCAAATTGTGTTATCATGTCTTGAGGACAAATTAGCATCATCTTTGCTGTCTAGCCTGTGAATCCACAGTGATAAGGTTTCCCACTGTGCCATGGGCTATTGGCCCCCAGGAATCTAAAGGCGCTGCAGTAACAGGGCCATAGCGGCCCCTTTAATGTGCCTAACCATCGTGAAAAGAGGATACAATCACACGAGTGTTTACACGATCGGGGAAGTGCATGACTGCCATTAAGCCGCCGGGGATAAGCTCTGCGGTCAGAACGCCGTCAAGGTGTTGACAGTTTTCCATCACCTCGCTGCATCTGCTGCTGCTCTGCTTAACTAGGTCCGCTGACTGCATGAGCACAGTTATTTTCTCATAAGACGCCAATTTCACTATCATTTGAACGCTCGAGAGCAATGTCAACACTTTCTACTGTTACTCCACTTTTTTAATAAAAAGTAGTTCCAGCAGTGTAAACAACACACGGCGGGGTCTCTGCCATAACTCCACTTCCACTGTGATTTTATGTACTGAAATTTGAATTAACAAAAACAAGAAATACATTTTTTTTTCTTTCTTTTCTTTCCCCCAGAATCCAAAATATCAATTGAATATGACCTCATGTTGGCTCAACCTCAGCATAAGAAATTCATACATGCCAACAGAATAAAGGAGGGAGGTCAGAAGTGGCTGTTAAGATAGTGGTAGCCCCCAGACTGAATGATTCCTGGGGCAGCGGGGTTGTCAAAGGAAAGTCACGATGCTAGTGGAGGGATGGAAGTTGGAGGAGGGGCGCGGAGAGCCGAGGGGCGTACAAAGGCAGCTCCAGACACCGATCCCATGGAGATGGATCGCAGATGTCAGGGCTGCTGCAGCTAATGTGAAACAAAAGACTCATCTACTCTTAGTTTCTTTACTTAATCATTTCTATTTCTGTCCACAAGGTTGTGTGTCTGTGTGGTCCTCCTGGTGCTGTCACCCATCCCAGAACCACTCACCTGAAGAGTCCTCACAGTACACTCCTGGCTGTACGGGTCATTGGGCAGAACTCTGCTCACTGATTTCTCTCCCAATAAAGAGATGAGACACACACATATGTTCTTTTGGGGTTGAGAAACTCTATCCTCTCATTTACCGTGCAGTATTTCCTCACAGTGGAACCAGATTTCTCTGAAAAATCTGATTAATATGACTACATAGTCTACAACAGACTGTTTCTTTGTGGTTTCCATTTCCTTTCTTGACCATTATTCAACTGTAACTTCAAAGCTCAGTGTGACGTTCAGCTTTGACACAAACACAAAGCATAATATCATGTAATCTCTGTCTGGTCTGAAGCATTTTCCATCCTCCAAACCAAACTGAACATATGATACTGCCTTATCGCACATTACGCACAGACTGCTCATTGTGGTAGGTGATAACCTGCCACCATTAGCATACAGCTGAGCGGTGACTGTAAATCAGCCTTAATATTCAAACATGTCTGATTACAGCGCCGGCTGAGAGGAGCGGAGACAGAAAAGCGGGAGACAATGCTGACGGAGACATGAACGTTGAGCAGAGTTTAATGAGCTGGCAGTTGCTTAGGGACCAGATAAAGTGCTGGGGGCCATGCAGCTGCAAAGCCCGCCGTCCGTCTGCCGTGAATTCTCCCCTGAGACTGACCCCCGGCCCACCACAAAGGAACAAAACCCAGCACAGATTCTTTCTCCTCATTTCACCCGACAGGAGCTCCCCTCCACCACCCTCACCCCCCACATACGCAACTCCCTCATCGGCCATTCACTTGCATGTTCCACACCAGCTCACAGTCAGATTTTTTGGGTGAGGGCTTTGTTATTGTGAGGACCCCACCCTGCTAATCTCCCAGTAAACAGCAGGCTGCAGAGCTGCTGAAGGCACACGGACCCCGAGGAGAGGCTCAACCACAGGAGCCACAAGGAGGTCCCGAGCGTGGGGCGAGTCCGACCAAAAAAAAAAGAATGACCAGCAAAGAATAGCAGAGAGAAGGGTGATTAGCTGACAACGAGAGAAACATACTCACAGTTGTAAGAGAAGTATGACTTTCTTGATGCGTTCACGCCACAAAAAGGGATTTACCTCAAACTTCAAGGAAAGGGTCAAAATGCAAAAGTATCTTGGCCAAATGCCTGAATGAAGCACCCAAAGGATCTGAAAACTCCCTGTCTGAAGACTTTACCACCTACAACCTTGAAAATGAAGGTGAACGCATGCAGGGAAAAAAAGGGTCTCGAAGCAACCAAGCAAATAAAAGAGCGAAGCACAATCAGGACTCAAATGCAGTTTAAAATATGGATGGAAAACAAATCAGTCGGGCCAAAATGGGTTCAAAATGTGTTTTGTTTTTAGGCTGTAAGGAGACAGACAGCTGCGGAGAATCTCTGAGATGTGCTGATCCGACACAGACTTTTCCAGCACCAGTGAAATATCACAACTCTGAAGAAGGACTCAAACTCCAACACGCGGCTGCTTTTAATTTAGGCCAAAATACTCCTTTTAAATCTTGGAATGGAAAAACAGCATAACGTCATGTGACCTAGTTTAGATTTGTGTGAAGTATCTTTTCTCGCATTACATCAATATTAAAGCCAAATAAACGATCTCCATGACAACAAGAACAAAATTAATACAGCGCCTGCAATGCCTTGGTTTAATTGGAACACTTCCGATGTCCTGCTCATGGTTTTATAGTGCGGCGTAAAACAGATGTGAATGCATGCACATTTGCGGCATTACACATAAGACGCAAATAAACCGCTCTGGTTATCAGGACCATCTACTTTTGAGGATATGCACAGCAGGGGTCTGCTGTAAAAAACTGCATTCCAGATGTCAGTCTGAGCCGGCCGGAGTCTTCCGGGCTTAACCTCTGACATGGGAGCAGCCGTTCATTTAGTGGATTTCACACTTTGGTCACGGTGAAACTAAGATCTCGGCTCTGGTTGCAGGTGGGGACCGACAGTGATTTCAGTCAGGAGGCCTCTCAAAGGTATGTTTATGCCTCTGGATGTGTTAAAGAAGACGTTTAGGAGTCAGATGTGTGAGGGCATATTTCAAACCCCATGAAAGAAACCCTACCGGTCCAGTAAAACATACTGCATCCAGCACAATGGAGCTCTAGAAGGCACAAAAGGAAGATGATGTGGTCTGCCTGATTGGCAGTCTAAATGTAGCAGTGTTTTCAGTAAAATGCATGAAAAGTATCACTAAATACATGATGTGTGCCTGGCTAAAGTGAGGGTGATGATACTTTTTCCATATGTTGGAAGAACCTCTCCATTCTCTTGAAAGAGAGAGGAAAACAGAGGTTTTCAAAGCATCTGCACTACCAGCTCGCCGTGGAGAGAGCAATGTGTATATTCTTGCTTCCCTTGTTGCTTAAACATAGACAGCGATCCTTCTGCAGTGCTGTTGGGGACGCACACTTCTATGCAAACCAGAGCAACTGCAATCTTTGTTGTTACTAAAACATGCATTGATGATATGAGTATTATCATCTACATATCATTTAAACAACATGAATAAGGCATTACCTTGACCACAAAAGTAGCTGTAGTGGTTAAACTTTGTACATGGCATTAACACAAGAACTTGCTACATTCAATTTACAATGACATAAACCTGGCCTAAGTGCCATTTATAGTGTTTGCAGAGATCAAATTCCACACAGAAAATGAAATTTCACACATCTGTGTTCGTTCCTACCACAGAAAACCAACAACTCCGGCTTGGAGCAACAATGAAACAAGCATCACATGTGAAATAGATGTTTGTTCAGTAATGAAGTACAATTTTCTGCGTGTAAAATACACAAAAACCTGGTTATATTTTGACCTTTACGTTTTAAATGACTGTTACAAAGCTCCCTGCCATACCACAACCTTCCCCCCAGTGGCATTTCTCTTTCACAAAGTAGTTTGCAGGTGGGGCCAGGTGTCAGGTTTACTGATGACACACAAAAACAAGACTCTCTGATACACTTTGTCAAGATAAATGACAGTATAAGCAGTGAAACCTTAAACCTGGTATATATCTGCTGACACATACAAAACAATTCCAGAATTAGGTGTCAGAGGTCAGTGGATCTTTTAGGGGGTGAAGTTAAGGGAAAACAAAGTGTTGTTGATTGTTTGGAGAGAAATCCCAATCTGTCAGAAAATCATATTTTATTTAAAGTGACCACTTTTTAGGTTAATTAGCCAAACGTTGTCCTAAGGCTTCTCAAAAGCCGACACCTTTCCACTGCAGGGGCAATATAAACTGAATTCTCTTTATAACTTGACTGGATACCGGTATAGCAATTTCCATCCAGGACTTGGTCGGTTAAATGGAAAAAAAGACTGATGCGTCGCAGTCTGGACCACATCACGGTCACAGTGCGCTGCGTTGCCCGGAAAAGCATCAGTGTGCTCGGCTTTCCTGCCACGACTTTCCCTTTCAGAGCTCCGTCAGGCATTACCACAGCTGGAAACGTGGAAAAAAAAAACCAACGAGCACTCACAATATGCGGTCCCTAACGAAAGTTGGGTTTCGCGGGCGAACAAACTCTAAATTATCGCTGGATAAAAGTAGTTTTAGAGGCTTTGGCTACTTACGTGTTTCGCAACTTTCTGGCTGTTATCTTGGAGTGACGTTTCCGAAGTTGGAGGATTTCCTCGCGTTTTCTCCGACGTTTGCGCAGGGTTAGGTTACCTCTAATGTGCTCTCTCTTTCCTCAGTGTCTGCTGTTCATCCTCCCCGTTGGCTCCGGAACCACAGAAGAATGAATGGCTCCGTCCTCCCCCGGTCACACAGCCTACCGTCGGGATGGGAGGGACTGACTGCCCGGTTAGCTCCCTCCCCCATCTGAATCACTGCTGCTCACCGGACTCTACGACTACCAAATGTAACAACTATTAAAGCTCACAAACTTTTAATTAACTAAACACACAAGAAAGATACATTTTGCCAACATATAACTTGAAAAAATATGTTGTTTAACTGTTTGCCTCTTAATTGTCCGACAGTAAGTGTGGACTTGAACACACCATCGCACCATACAACCTGCTGCTAAACATCTGGTTTCTAGCTCTTCAAACTGTTTGCACACTAACTAGATGTGCATACGTTCCTTGTTTTATTATCTTTTTATTTGCAAATTTTCTATCCATGAAATGCAAAAATTTACATGAAACCGCTGTACTGGTTTCAAATATGATTACTTTAAGTTTCCATGTAAAGCCATATCAATTTCCTTTGAATAACACTAGCAATTCAAATATACTTAAAGGATGATTTATTAGCCGGCTAAATTAAATTTTAACTGCAGACAGCTGCAACCATAAATGCATTAATGCAATTAATATTTTATTAGATATAATTAAAATTTAAAAGAGATTCATTTTTTGTCTCATCTTCTTCAGCTCTAAGCAGAAAAGCCCAGAACATTCTCTCTCCAGCTAATTCATCCAGCTCAACCACAAGGCGCTCCAGAGCTCGATGAGAGCCAGCCAGACCTCACTAGTCCTCCCGGCTGGACTTGCCTGGTAAACCTCCCCAAGGATACTTCCAGGTGGTGTCCTGACCAGATGCACAAACCACATCAGCTGGCCCCTCTGGATGTGATGGAGCAGAGATCCTATTGAGAACATAGATATTTATAACCTAAAAATAGTTGTGGGATTCTAGATTTCTATCCTATATCCCTGTACAGTCCTTGCCTGTGCCGAGAGCTAATCCCACACATCCTGCTAATCAAATTAAGCCAAGTACAGGTTTTTCATATTGGGAAAATGTCCTCGCTCCTTAAAATTGTTTGATGAGCTTTTCTTGCTTTAGTATCTCCTGTCTGCTGTTGTCTCAGCATCTTAGATTACCGCTCGGCCTACAAAGACAAACTCTTCACAGTATTACGTGAACATTTGGATAGTCTACATGTCACATTCTCTCCAAACGTGTCTTAACCTCTGCACTGGGAGCCTAACAGCTGAGCCTCAAAGCCATCACCGTCCTCACAGATTACTCACATTCTAAAGTCTCATTCTATTCAGGTCCAACATATCACACCAAAAACCCCCACCACCACACCACAAACGCCATTCCACATCTCCAGGAACAGTGCAGAAACATGCAGCACCATCTCTGCAGTCAGGACATGAAGCACAAAGAACAAAAACCTTTGCACATATACGCATGTTTTGCATGCGAGTGTGCAAGTATAAATGGACTATTTTGAAGCTGTTGTGACTGGGAAGGAACCAACTGGTGCCAGGACCCCGCTGCCTCTTTCTTTAAACTTCCTTCACTCAGATGAGAATGGAATATAGTGAAAACACAAGGAGAGTCTTATGACGGACTCAAGGAGTTTTTGGCTAGACAACTCGATGGTTATTGTTCGTAAACTCAACCAGCTCCTGGGACCACTGGGACTGACGCGAGTCAGAACAAAA
This sequence comes from Pao palembangensis, assembly GCA_015343265.1. NCBI lineage: Eukaryota > Metazoa > Chordata > Actinopteri > Tetraodontiformes > Tetraodontidae > Pao > Pao palembangensis. The sequence goes on along the minus strand of CM027096.1, from coordinate 7,756,637 downwards.
GTGCAATATTACTCAGGCTTCTGTAACACAGGACTGATTCTTCCATGAAACACAGTTTAGATATCATAGCCTTAAACAAGGGCCTTAAACACCTTTAATCTAACTAATTCAAGTACAAGGAGGAGGAAATGAGGGCATTAAAGGTTTCCACAAGCTCAGATTTTCAAATTGCAGCTCACAACTAACATCACAGTGATCCTGCTGTAGTGCTCCTCCACATCTTCAGTTCTGTGACTCACAGTCGTGGTCCTACAGAACCCCTACCCTGCCCGTTTTACACATTTCCCACTAGACTGAAACAGCCGGCCTGTTATCAGACCGCCATGCTGTGCCAATCAGACCCTGTTCTAATTCCTTTGAATAAAAGCATAAAGAAAAGTCCGATCCTTCGCTTACGCTCAGCGCTGACGGGAACTAAGCAGTTCCGGTAACCTGTGTTACTTAATTGAAAGAGACCTTCAGTCCTGTCTGAGTATTAGATAAGAGAAGCGTAACAAGACTGTTCTCGAAGACCTTTGATCAGACCTATAAAGCCAGTAAATAAGCAGTTATCACTTAAGGCTGCTACATCTGTAATTACCCTGCACAGTGATTATATGCTCTCTGAAATGTGTTCAAACTATTTTGATATTTGATAATGCACATTTATATTGCCAACTTGTATTGAATTTCTGGTTAGGGTTAGAGTATTAGTAACATTTGAGTCCCAGATTAGACATCATATCTTTCAGGGCCATCACAGTGGAGGCCGATAGCAGGCATCGCTTTGTCACAGCTGAGAAAACAAACCCCCCCCCCAAAAAAAAGGGCCAGGGCGACGCCGGGGCTGGGGGAATCACAGCGTCTGTGCTGCGGGGGCCAGACCGGAGTGTGGCAGACTTCACAGGGCCGGCCGAGTCAAACTGCAGCGTGAAGTGTGAAAGACACACCATCGCTGCTTTGAAAAGCTGGAGGAGGAGGAGGAGAGCAGTGGCACGACTGTGGTCGGCCGCTCATAATGACAAGAGGGGGAAGATGGAATAACTTGTCAGGAGGGGCAGCTCACCACAGACAGGGTAGGAGACGTACTAAAGTGGTCTGCAGAACACCGAGAGACCTGAAGATATGGGTTTTAGATGAGCGGTTAGCACTGGCAGCATCTAATTAAATAAACTATCCCATCATACCAAATGGCAGAGTTTTGATTGTAGAGTAAACTAACAGAACAAGCGAGTGACAAATTTATAGCCTTGGTAATGTCAGAAGCACTTTCTCCAAAACATAAAACAATCATGTGGTATTCTGGTAGTCAGCCATTAGCAAAATCCCAGTTTCAGTTCCATTTAACAACCGCTTTGCAAGATGGTGGGCTGTGTTTTTGAACACACGTTCTCTTCAACACCAAATAAAACAACCATTCAGAGAAAAGCTGTTTTTGGAAAATTTAAGTGTCATCACTGTTGCATTGGGCTGCCCAGATGGAAGGGACCCATAAATAACTGAATAAATAATTCAGGGAAGTGTCCTCAAGTCTGAAACGTCACTTATAAATCGAGCATAAAACACAACGCCTTCATGATGAAACAAAGCAGTTTGACACTTCCTGTACAGACTTTTCCAGCTATTAGCATGATGAACCTGCTGGATGATTACCAAGAACGAGTTTTCCACACTGAGCAGCATTGTTGCTTGCTGAGCTCAGCTGACGATCAATTCACGTTGCAGGTCAGAGGTCAGAGCTCGCATTAGGACACAGCCACCCACTCTCTGCAGGGAGCATTTCCTGTGGCCGTCTGCATGTTGCAGCCAATGGGAGGTCAGTCACCAGGGGTCAAAGGTCAGAACGGGTGTATGAATAAAGCTAATTAGCTTCTCTTGCACGGATTCCAAAAATTGCAGACTGTCCCTTTGGAAGGATTAGATTTTCACCCTTCAGACCTGGATAATGTCTTTCATGTGGCCTTTAACTGATCGGTTAAAAACCATTTATAAAACCATTTTCCACTGCAACCCTGAACACTTGTCACCAACTCTCCATCTGCAGCCACTCGGCTCTGTGGGAACAGAACCGTTGAGACTGATCGGCACATGTGCACGTCTGCTGCAGTCAGCTGTTCCCCACCACAGAATATCCAACTCATTTGTCATCTACTTATTTATTAGCAGCCCTCGGGTCCATGGCCATATAGTTTATATAGTTTTATTGGGACGTAGGAAAGCATGGCGTTCACTGGAAAGCCTATTTTGATTGTGCCTTAATGCTGGTGTAAAATAAAAATGGAGGATGTGCCACAACTTTGTCCCATCAGGAGGTTAAGACAATGAGAGAGGATGGAATAATCCAAATATGGGGAATGTTAAAAGTTAGAGTATTTTTTATTTTAACTGTCTGTGTATTTAAAAGCTCAGTTAGCTTGAGTATCAAAACCTTTGAACGAAATGTGGATTAATTAAAAAAATGAAAATGTAGAGAGTAAAAGATATAGAAATTAAAAAAAACAAAGAGATTCCAGAAATCTTCTTGTTAATTCAGTAAACAAAGTCATTCAAGTCCACGGTCCCCAGGCTCCAGTGGGGCCTGGGTCGCATTTGGGGTCATCGTCAGGGAAATTTATTGGCACGGAGCTTTTCTGGTGGTGGTACAGCCGGGTAAGGAGGTAGTTCACGACGTCAGGGAATTGAGCGGACACCTCGTTTCTCTCCTCAGGATCTTTGTCTATGTTATACAACCTCACGAGCTCCTGCAGCTCCACCTCGGAGGGTTTCGAATCGGAGCTGTTGTGACCAGGTCGGGGAAACCAAACATCACATCCTGGAGGAGACAAGACACCCCCAAAACATAGTAGTGAACAGGAAAATATATATATATATATATATGTTGCATATTAGACCTTTAGGTCGAGGATCCGACTCCTTTTTCCATCACTGATTAAGAGAGATAAGACCTGACCACATGGCTGATCTTAAGTGTGCCTGATTTTCCACTTCCTACTTAGACTAAACATGTCATAATGGGTGACAGAGGATACCGACCTGGGTAGCCAGTCAGCAGCTTCCAGTCCGAGGATCGGATGGCGGCGTGAATGGACACATTGAAGCCAGAGTTGGTCCTGGAAGCTCCGCCGGCCAACTGAGCCAAAGTTAACGGATGCTGCGTGCCAGGACCTACAGAGAGTACAGAGCTGATCATGCAGGTCATCTATTTAAAAAAAAAAAAAAAGCGAATTCGCTGATTAAGGTATTAGACCACCACTGGATACAAACCCCCCTCTGTCAGTGTCGGTGAAAACTATGCAAGATGGTCGGTTGATATCAAATTTTAGTGCATACCAGCGAATCACAGCCAGTATTGTACAGTGATGGTGTGAAAATAAAGACATCAATGAGGGGACCTCTTCGTTTGCTGTAAAATTAACAGCGACAGGAACGGACTGAGATAATGACTGCAAAACAATATTTCACTTTAAGGTTCCCTTCAACACATGGGAGACACTGCAGCAGGAATCTGACACATACAGCGGGAATGTGGTCAACTCAGCACAAGCCTTCCATTTCTGCCAAGCACAATGAATAATTTACTGTCGAGGGGTTGTGGGAGTGGGACAGGTATTAAAGGGGTTAGCAGATAACCAGCAGTAGTTAGGGTTAAGCGTTAGCAGCAGTTTAACATGGCAGTAGTCCAGAACTGTCCCCACCAGGCGTTATTTCTGTTTTTACGGAAACTATCTCCTAAAAATGAGAATATTGGGGGAGGGATAAAAATAGAGATCTCGCCTTGAGAGTATTCTCAGATTCATGTTGTGGCTGACCCTGACAATGTGGTCCTCGTTACACAGATTTGGAAGCAATTTTGGTGTTCTGAGTCTGTCAAAAACAAGTATTTCTTCACAACCTGGGCACATGGACAAATAGGCGCCTATACAAACCCCGTGTTCCCTGAAAGCACAGCGCTAAAGACGCCCACGGAGCATGGCACGTACTTAAAGTCATTGCAGAGATGTTGAAAATTAAGCAGGATTACATAATTTGAAGAGTGAGAGACTAATCAGAGCTAGTTAACTGTTATCAGCTGGCCAAAAGAGGAAAACCCACAGAAAATGGCAACCAAAACATGTGACAGATTTTTTTTTAGGTTTTATTCAACCAAAGAAGGTAACCGAGGCTAACCTAATTTGGAAAACTGTGAATATCTGGCACTCGTGCATTCAAGGGTTCTGTGAGGCCTAAAAGAAGGCAAAAGTGGAAATTGGTTTTATATAAATCTCATTTCATTACTGCAACTAGTAACACACAGAACACAATCACGAGTGATTCACTGATTGTTAATCTGTATTTAAAGTGTCGTTTATATTACATTACTTTGCATGCTCTTTCGAATTAAATGGCAGTCTTTCATCATGAAATTAGTCGTCATTCAAGCTAATTTTATGGCGCTTCAAGAACCACAGCAACATGACTGCAGGATTAAAACATTTCCTCGGCCGCATGATAAAAGACCCGACACTGAATTCGTCACCGATGGTCTAGTAAATGACATGTGGTTACGTTAACTACTTTCACATGCATTGATCAGAATTGCTCAACACTGTCAAATTTGTGACAGTACTCGGATCAGATTCCCGAGTTATTGCTGCTACGCAAGGAGGTAGCTGATAAATTATTCAGGGTCTGCAAACATCAGGGATAGATTTATGCCAGGGGCCCCTGTCTCTTCTCAGGGCCTCAAACTTCAACACACAGTCTTCATTTCTGACATTCAGGCCTTCACATGAGGACAAGAGTGCCTCAAATCGAACCTTCCTCATCTGGATCCACAGCAGGAGACACCACAAACAGAGACAGACTAGGTGGAGGCAAAATTTGGGGGGTTGATTTAATGCTTGAACTCACAAGATAACAAGCAAGAAGATGAGGGACCCCTCAGTGTTGGTGATCCCACTTCTCACACAGGCCAAGGGTATGGAAGGAATTCTGAAAAGCAACCCGAAAACTTAAAAAAAAAAAAAAAAAAAAAAGGAATGAGGCCCTTTCATGAGTTAAAGACAGACAAGAAGGCACAGAGAAAGACTTGGAGAAAACGAAAGCAGAGTTGTCAAAGAGAGGCCGACTGAATAGAAAAGAGGAGAAAAAAGAAGTAATCTCAGCCTGGAATGCATCAAGAGGGGCTGGTTGTCACTGCTGCTGATTAAGATTCAAACCTAAAAACATAAGAGCCTCTAAAAGTGCATCGGGGTTCTTGATGGAATCCTCTTTATCATTTTATTTAGATGCAGATGACCAGCAGTAAAGTAGGATACTTCTGAGCCTGAAGAGAAATGTGACATCCACACTAACAGACGCTATGCGAGGCTTTTCCTTTGGTCTTAATCACGCTTAATTTGACTTTAAACTGTCTAAAGGTTCCCTTATAAAGATTCATCACCAGACTCCAGTTGCTCGCAGCACTGTGGTTAAATGTAGTGACAGATGACGTAACAACGACGGGATCGTCAATAACGCATCATCATAAACAAGCAAACCCAGTATTGTGGCAGCTTTCAATCTGTGTTCTGCTGCGTTTGTGAAGAGAAGACGAGTGCTGAACAACCGGTGATAAATGCTGCACTGCAGTGGTGGATCAAAGGATACCAAGGTCTCCTGACAATCTGTTACATGCCCATAATGGTACATCTGTGAAGCATTTCGCTATAACGGTACTCCTCCTTAACCGCCGCTATTTTTGGATGTGTAACTGGTGTGTGCGCAGCATCCTCCACAAAGTCAGAGAGAGTGGCCTCAGACCCGGACCAGCAAATATTGAGTGGCTTAGACAATAATGAGACCACACCGCTGTGAGAAGAAAGGAGGCCGTGACAAGATCCATTTTCTGGAAACCTCCCTGCAATCAAAAGAGTTTAAAGTGTGCGGACACACACCCTGCTCTCAGGCGTCAACAGTCGGCACTGCTGACGACTGTGACTCATCAGTAGTTCAGCATTGTGTTATCAGAATTCCCCAAGTTTTATCAGACAAGATAACTATGAGCGTTTTTATTCGCAATGATTCATAACACCACTTTTGTTAAACGCTGTTTTAGGTAACATGCATATTCTATATACCCCAACTGTCAGAAGAGAGCAGAGGTAATATTGTCAAGTGTTGACGCAGCCACAGGAAGAATGGCTACAAAAGCTGGCCTTTTGTAAACACATTTCCTACCTTCCTCTACAAGACAGGCATGATGGGTGAACTGGTGTAAATTTTTGCCCACTAAAGTCTGTGTAATGTCCATACCCACCACTTTGCAGCCTAATTTTAAATAATACAAAAAAAACCAATATGTCACTTTGTTTGAGTGTTCTAAACACATGAAGAAATCTGCATGAGAAGTGAGATCGCCAAGGGTTGTACTGACACAGTATGGAGAAAAGGTTCCTCTGCGAGGATCAAAGTGGACTTACACGGTGCGATGTCGTCATACAGCGGGTCAATGTTGTGCAGCAGCTCCAGTCTGGGTGAGGCAAAGCCTTTGCTGCAGGATAAAAAAGAAAGGTAACTTTGAAACGCATGAATACAAACATGCACACAACATGACGTCTGCCTCGCACTGTAAAGTCCACTGGGATCTTTAAATCTAAAGCAGCTGGCCGTTGCTCAGCAGCCAGTCATATGCTCTGACCGCAGTCCACCACAGAGAAAACACGCTGCTCTCAGTGACCACAGTGTCTGATAACACCTAAAATAACTCGCTCTGCCCTGCCTGCCTCTGTTCTGCGCCTGTGTTCGGCTTCCCCCGACTGAGCCGTTGTGCTGCCATTCTCGATAAAATAGCCAATTAAAAACAACTTAAAAGCTGTAAAGCCGGGACATTCGCGCTGTTCGCATGGCCAAGCCTGCGGTCAGCTGACGTGCGTCAGACCAGTCCAGTCGAGTGAAGATTGTGGGTAGCAGTTTGCGGTGCGGGCTAAGCCTTGATTTTCTGCTGGGGCTCTGCTGAAGCCCTTAATTTCACCTTCTTGACTGTGTCCACATTTAGTTGACCAATATAATGTGTCAGAGAGACAGGGTGATGACCTGCATCATCTTATTTTCCAAAATAATAATTCAAAAAAAGAACAATTAAATGAAAACATCTCCAATACATTATCACATAAAACGCACGTTAGCAGGTATAATTCAATTATGAACCAGAGGGCTTTTACAGGTCTTTAAGAGAAGAGTGGAGGAAGGAGAGAGGATAAGTGGAAAGATGGAAAAAAAATGATGGAAGGGCTACAGATTTGTGTGAGAATGACTGATGGAATTTCCTTCTCTTTGAGCTCCATTGCCACAGTAACAAAGGGCTTATTGAAGCAGCAGAGGATTCGACAGAAAAAGGCGAGGCAGAGGAGCAGGAGCAGGGAAGAGGCACACTCAAGACCCCCCCCGTCCGGCTCACCTGATTGTGTTCCACACATTGAAGCCATCCAGTGGCTTGGTTCCGTTGGTGCTTCCTCCCGCCAGGCCCACCAGCGTTGGCAGCCAGTCAGAGATGTGGATGAGTTCGCGGCTGACGGTCCCGGGTTGCCCCAGCAGAGGGCTGGCGACGAATCCGACGCCCCGGACACCTCCTTCCCACAGTGACCACTTCCTGCCTCGCAGGGGCCAGTTGCTGCCCCCGGAAAGAGTCTGACCTCCATTATCTGCCCAACAAATTCAGGGGTGAGATATATGGACACATGGGACAAAAATAGTCCAGTAAATGTGACGTGTGGTGTTTAAAAATAGTGTTTTTGTTAAGTACACTGGTTTGCATTTGATCAAAGACGGTTTTCCACATCAAACATTGTTTAAAACCCTGGAAATATGTCTGCACTTTTTCACTTATTAAGCCTGGATCAATGAATTAGAGGCCTCAAACCCGACTCGTACACTGGGTTTGCACTGGATTGCCCAGTAACCTCTCATTACACATCAGGATGGCAACTATTACAGGAGCAGACATTATACATTACCCAACTCCTCAACCTAACCATCCCAATGAACCTCCTAACCCTAACTCTGAGCCCTAACCTTAACCTAAACTCAATTCTAACTTCAACCTTAAAACCAAGCCTTAACCCTCAAACAGTCCTTTGAAGTTGTCCTCCCAAGAATCGCTTCACTTTGCCAGTTGAAAGAGTATTTTGGTACCCAGTGTGTAGCAAGTACAAGAACACATGCATGCTCTTGTACTTACACACACACACACAAACACAGGTAGTCCACCTATCCTAGATAAACATAATTGAGCAATCATATCCAGGAATCAGCACACTTATCCAGGTCAGCTCTTTCTCCTGTGGAAGGTTAACCTAGTCCAGGAAGCGTTTCCCAATTCTCAAACGGTCCTGTTCTCATTTTTAATGCCTTTTCAATCTGTTTCTGTTCTCCACAGGCCAGTTCTCTCTCTTTTACTCCACCTCTCTCGCTCATCTGCTTACAGTAAATTCCCAGTGAGGCTTTTGGTTTGTAGAAAATTTCAACAAAGGAATGTCAAGGTTAGGGCTCATAGATTTCCCGGTAAGTCTGACACATGTGGGTCAGCGACAACAGCCTGTACATGGAAATATTAGATGGTAAGTGGGATGTATGAGTAATAAAGTCAATGATAGATCTAACCAATAATTGTGCATTTAAATTTGAGAAGCTAAAGTCAGATATTACGTAAGCAGTGCAACAGAAGCAGCAGCTGGAGAGATTTTTGCAAGTTGTGGATCAGAAGCTTCGACATCTGCCCACAAACCAAATGTGTGGAAGAACAATGAAACAGGCCACCTACAGAAAGACCACCACTGGCATGAAAAACCTCACACTTAACTTTCACAGCGTTGTTTCTGTCTACTAATCACCCCTTAAAAGGCCCCAGAAATAACCATAAGAGGAGTTATCTACTTCAGATGCAATTCATTAGCAGTTCCACATGTGGGGCGCAGCAGGCACATGTTTAGGTGATGCTGCATTTTTGACCACATTATGCTCGTCGTAGCAAAGCCTGCGTGGACATGCGTCAATGCTCAACGAGACCCCAGTCAGCCAGTTAAAACGTTCCTGTGTGCACTTCAACTTCCAAGTGAAACTTAGAACGCTCTACACACAAGACAAAACCAACACTGCCCTCTAGTGGAGAAGTAAGAAGAAAGGGAAACGCCAGAGGCAATGTTTGCAGGCCTCAAAGCTAGTAACAAGCTAGTAACTTCTAACAAGTTTGAAGGATTATCAAAGCCTTACTGAATAGTTTTCAACAAGATCTGATGGGAGGATGGAGAATTGATGGACGCCATAAAAGAGAAGGCAGAAACAGATAGGAGGGTGACACCAGAATTTCAATTTAAGGGGTTCTAGTGGCAAAAGCATGCTCTGCTGATTGCCATTGTACTTGCTCCACCAAATTAGTATCAGGTTGCATGAGCATCACCTATGAATTACAAGTACGCAACTAATGGCATCTTACAGTCAGAATGTCTTCACTGATTAGTATGCGCATGAGATCTCACACTATAGCATAAACTGTACTTAAGTATTGGTTATTTTCAGCTGTGTAGAATGCTTTAAATGCGTATGACATACCTGTTGAGAATACTAAGACTGTATTCTGCCACAATCCTCTCTGCTGCAAAGCCTGAGTGATGTTGCCCACTGCTTCATCCATGGCAGACACCATTCCAGCGTACAACTTGCGCGAGTGGTCTTGGATGAAACTGTAGGGGGAAACATAGCGTTCTGGCACCTGCAGTGGCGCGTGCACGGCTTGGAAAGCCACATAGAGGAAGAGAGGCTACAAAATAACATTTGGTGAGTGGTCAGTGTATGATTCATCAGAGCAGTTGAATGGACTTTGCAGAAGCTAGCTGTTTAGATGCAATCTGTATCATTGAGAAGATGTCACCTCGGTAGAAGTGTGTTTTTCAATTATGCTGATGGCTCTCTGGCTTAACATCTCAGTGGAATATGTTCCATTGTAGCTTGTGGCAACAGTTTCTCCTTCCCGCAGGTCCAGCGCACAGCGAGTCAGGTTTAGGGCAGAAATGGGTTGACAGCGGATGTGAGTATAATAATCCTCGCTGCCTGTCAGGTAGCCTGAGCAAACAGTGGAGATTTGTCCAGTTACCAGTTCAAGTATGCAATGTAAGAAACTGTATCGCCAATCCTTTCTCAATTAATGTTTTACCAAAGTATGAGTCAAAACCTCGCCGTGTAGGCAGGCAGTCCTTTTTGTACATGCCCAGGTGCCATTTTCCCACCATATGAGTGGCATAGCCCACCTCCTTCATCAGCTGAGGGAGCAATTTTTCATCCAGAGGCACACAGTAGGGCTGACAGGGCCATATGATCTGGTGTTGCATGCCCGTATGGATCTAAGGAAAAAAAAAAAAAGCCTCAACATACAGCTCGGAAATAAATGTGTTTTTAGTTTGCAAAAAGAGGAACCATCAATCTTGGGGGTAACAGTGTTGCAAACCAACAGCCTTGTAAAGGTTTATGTCTTAAATCGGCCATTCTTCTGCTTTTTAGTCACATAAGGAACCATTTGTGCAGAAAAGAAAGTGCTTGAAATAATATCATCATCAAGTCATCTCAGTGTGTTAGTTTCTACATAAACTTAAAATGCATACGGAATTTATTTATATTATATATTTATTTACATCATTAATATTTATCATATAAAGTTTTTTAAAAAAGTAAAAAAAAAGCTAATGACTCTTTTTAAAAAGTTTCACATGATTAAACTGCAGATGAAGTAGTGAAGAAGTAGTGATGATAAAGCTGGTCGGGGATTTTACCTGATATCTTCCAGTCATGAGCTGGTTTCTGGACGGGGTGCACAGAGGCTGAACATAGTAGTTTTCCAGGCGGACTCCTCCGGCGGACAGTTTGTCCAGGTTCGGTGTTCTGATTTCAGAGTGGTGATAGCCGACGTCATACCAACCAAAATCATCCGCAAGGATGAACACAATGTGAGGCTGCCCAGCCGCTAGAAGTCCAGGAATAACCAAGAAGAGTCCAGCGATAATAAGCAAACTCGCTACCGCCATCTTATCAATGTTACGCCTTCAACGGAGTCCACTGGATTACTTTCCCAAACTGTAGTGCTCCGCTAACGTTTGATTTTTGCATGCACGCTCGTTTAGTTAAACCTCCGTGTTTTAAAGTATTTAGACTTCCGTAAATGATATCAGCTGACACCAAGCAGCCAATCACATGACTTGAAGCAGCAGCCACTCACAAGACTGGAACAGTGTATTTCAGGAAATATAGTTGTATTAGTTTTATTCCGCTAATAGCTTAATTTATGAGCTTTTTTGGGGAAGAATGCCAACACCAGCCCTATTTATTTTGTATCTTCCCTGTTTTCCAATCATGAGATTCTTTCAATTATTAAATATACTTGAATATTATAGTATCTAAGGTCACAATAAACGTTTTGTCTTTACAAAAAAATGTTCAATTTATATTATAACTTTTATTATACGAGAGGTTGATGTTTACTATATTTGGACCTATAAGCAACTTTAGTGATTATGACATTTCTATCTTCATCCCCAACTGAATTTTTTAAGGCAACTTTTATCAATATAGATTTAGTGAGCCAGACAATGTCAAAATTGGAAAGTCAAACCTCCAGATTACAGAGAGTATTTAAGACACATAAACAGCTACTACAAACAATACCAATGAATTCTTTTAATTATCAGTTGTGCATTAATTGAAAATAGGTTACAAAACTCTCAAACATGGTTACTGGTGTTTACATACTTTGTCATGGCCAGACAATACCATGATAAGAAATGAAGCAGCATTATTATCCAAAAAAAATGTTTTTATGTTTAAAAATCCAGTGGTCTTTTTCAGATAAGCTCAATTGTTGACCTGTAAACATTAATTCATGGAATTACAACAATTAGTCTTCCAACAATGTAAGACACTGTGGTGCAAAAACATCACGTATTATTTCCCTGCTTTTTGAAACATTTTAGGCAATATAAACCCCTGCATGCCTTTTTTTTTTTTTAGCTTCCTTCTACTTCAGAGAAAAAAGAAGAAGCTGTGAAAGTCTCGTTTGTTCTCAACATAGGAACGAATCAGTAAGACCATCCTTTTCTAAAGTATACTCTTCATTTCACAGTGAAATCTTTAGTGAAATTAGCATTAGCATTGACAGTTCGTGTTTATACTTTGCCCTTTGCCTTCTTCTGCAGCCGAGTCCGTGTGGGTTCGGTGAGGACCAGGGGCTCCTGAACAACCATGGCTGGATATTTTCTCCCCAGAAGCTCAACCTCCACCTTCTGCCCCACAGAGCACAGCTCCAGAGGCAGGTAGGCAAATGCCAGACTCTGCTGGGTACCGTAGCTGTAGGTTCCAGACGTCGTATTGCCAACCACCTGGTGAAAAACCAGGGATGAAGATTACATATGCACGAATAAAAATGTAAATTTGACCACAGGACAAATTCAGGTTCCTGACCTTGCCATTGTGCCACACGGTCTCATTGCCTTCAGGATCAACATTATCTGTGTCCAGGGTGATATAGGAAAGTTTCCTCTTCAGGCCCTTAGCTTTTAACTCCTGAAGGGCTGCTTTGCCAATAAAGTCAGCAGGCTGGAACACGTACAGATGCAAACTCTGTTTAAAACTTGAATGTATAATTAATGCACAGTGAAATAGACAACAATTACCTTATTTAGCTTGATGAAATAATCCAATCCGGCCTCCAGAGGATTGGTATCACTGTTCATCTGTAAAGATTGCACTTGATTAATTTAGCGATATACAGTGTTTGAAATTCTAAAATAACTCAGTTTTACAGTTTGTGTGTGCCTTTGTGTGTACCTCAGCACCCCAGGCCCTGAAGCCCTTTTCAAGTCTGAGGGAGGACATGGCGTAGGTGCCAAAGTTGTCAATGCCTTCATCTTTTCCTGCTTCCATCATGGCCTGATACACAGCTGCCATGTTCTTCTGGTCTATGTACAGTTCCCATCCAAGCTCACCTAAATACACACCCATAGCTTTAGCGACAGAATCTGGTCCTAACAATCTGATCAGTGTAATGAGAAATTTATTAAGGCCCAGCATCTAAAACTGAATGTGCATTAAACTAACAAATAGGTTACCTGTGTAGGAGATCCGGATAGCCCGGACAGGAATGCCAGCCAACTGAATGGATTTACACTGCAGGAATTTGAATCCAGCGTCACTTAAATCCTCATTTGTCAGTTTCTGGAGAACTTTCCTTGAGTTGGGTCCTGCAATGCCCAGCACGCCTATGTCTTCTGTTACGTTGCTGATATCAACTTCGTATTCACCATCTGTGGCCTCAGTCTCTATCCACCTGAAATAAAACCGCAAACAAAAAAAATATACCCCAATGCAGGCAACTGTGCCTTGCCTTTGTTACCACTAGAGGGGGCTACACGTCCAGTATCGGCCCTTAAACTGTATTTAAACTATATGGTTTGAGGTTATTCCTTCCAAATTGGAGCAAATAAATGGGCCTTGTGTTAACGTCTGCTGTGGGTTATTAGATTTCTGCTATAACACACTGTTGAGCACTACTTCAGGCCATGTGGAGCCTGTTATAGCCATTTATACACTTTGGTTTTAAAGTCTTGTGGCTATATTTGTACAAAGAAAAAAATGGGGTAATATCTTTACAGATATACTGACCAGAGCAGAAACTGCAGTGTCAAACTAACACACTTTTTTATTAATTAAGAATATTTTACCTGAGGTCATGCCCTTCTGACCCTGAGCCTGTGATCAGTAAGAACTCCCCTGGTGATAGCTGGGTGATGGTGAGCTCAGCAAAGACTCTTCCAGCCGGTGTCAGCATGTGGCTAATATTGGTGACACCCACCTGAAAAACCAGAGGCCAAAGGTTGAAGAAAATCAAGACTATAAAGACACTGGGCAACTTTAAATATGCAAAAAAAAAAAAAAAAAATTTCTTCAAGGATGTGCTTCTGTTTCACCCTGGGCAATGTGTTTGCAACCAGACAGTCCAGCAGCCTGTGTGAGTCCTTTCCTTTTACGATGAACTTTGCAAAAGGAGTCAGGTCAATCACCCCAACCTTCTCCATCACCAGCTTGTACTCTCTTCCAACTGGTTTAAACCAGTTTGTGCGTCGAAAACTGGGCCTGAGGACAGCACATCACTGGCACTTAAATATGAGACACTGGTTTTAACGAAGTATTTTGTGGAGCTTAATTGTATTGTCAATAAGTCAAACGAGTGTTAAAGTGTCCTTACTAAGATTATTATTTGAAGAATATAATTAATCTGCATTTGACTGTACTTCAACAAGAAAACATTAAATTAAACTGAAGTGAAAATATTTTTACATCATTTAATGAGGAATTGGTGCAGATGTTGTGTATTTTACGTATTTCCAACCTGATGTAAAAACAAGTTTGTGTTGATCTTACTTATATCCAGTTTCATCTCCAGGTTTGTAGAACCAGTGAGGTTGTTCCCAGCCAGCGTGGAAGCCCATCGAGCCTTTATCTTTCAACAGCTGGTAAACTCCGCTTTGCCGGTAAGTTGGTCGACCGGCAAAACGCTCCTCCTTGGGGTATCCGACTAGAAAGAAGAGAGGAAAAGCCAGCAGGATGCAAAAAGAAGCTATTTGCCTGATGAATCTTGTTGATGATCGTTTCCTCACCGACGTTGTTGAAGCCGTACGACTCTCGAGCTTTGGCACACAAGAAAGGCACGTCTGCCCATTTGCTGTAACGGTTGGTGTCACACTCAATCAGGTCATAAGGAGGTTCTCCATTTGTGATCCAGTCACTCAGGAACTTGCCGATACCGCCAGCGTGGATGACTCCATAACTGAAAGGAGTCCAAAGTTTGAGTGTTCCAAATCCACATTTCTTTTTGGAAAGAAAAAACATCTACTGAAAGTTTTTTGGTTTTTTTTTTTTAATTCAAACACGTACCCAAAACCAATGGCTGTCCAGTAGTTGCGGACACCTTGGTGTGGTCCCACCATAGGCAGAAGGTCAGGGGTGTATGTGATTGGTCCAGATACAATGTTGACAATGTCGGCTGTCTTCAGCACAGGGACCATCTCCATGGCCATTTCGACGTGCTCCATTATCCTGTCAAGGTCAGACTCAAAGAGCTCCTTGCCAAAGCCTACAGGAACCAACAGCTTGGTTCAATCCAAAATTGTCTTTGGTCTGTCAACTCTTCCTGCTTAGCAAACTGACCTGGAGGTACTCCGTCTGTGACCCAGGAGTCCTGCAGCTTCATCTTCTCCATCTTTTCATAGGGGCCAAACAGAAGACCGTCCCTTTCTTGGCGCAGGTAATAAGAGCCCTCGAGGTCCCTGATCACCGCCAGCTCCTTCTTCAGAGCCTTCACCTCTGGTACTGTTGCCGTGACGACATACTGGTGATGCACTGGGATGGTAGGGTGGTCAAACCCAATCATTTTGCCCACCTCCCGGGCCCAAAAACCTGAAGAGAAACCCAGTGGGTAAGACATCAAATCAACTGACAACACAAAGCTATGAAATCCCCATTTGGCTGAGCTGCACTAAACGTTGACCTGCTGTGGATTAAAAACAACTATAATGAATGAGGCAATAAACGGCACATTGTTGCTGTGACGTAGAGAGTAGAGCTGCTGTAACACCCAGCTGCCGATGCTTTGATCACTCAATCTAAATTTCCATTTAAAATGTAGCATAGACCTTCTTTCATTTACACAGGGCACGTAATGGAGGGAGGCAACATGCTCAAAAGTTAAATAAAGAATAAATATTTCTAATTATCTGCATGTAAGCCATGCAACAACGCCTAAATAGTTTATGAAAATATTACCTTAAAATACAGCCAACCAAGATAAACAGCTCCTGGATAAACGTCAAAGTTATCACAGTAGCGTGAGTGCTAAGGTGAGTTCACGAACAGGTTATTTTAGTTTAACAGTCAACAGACTTGGAGGATGAGGGTCAAAAAATTGGTTCAGTCTGAGTCCCTGGGTGCATGAGACTAGAAAATTAATCAGTTAAAGTCAATTAAAAACAGCATTTTCAAAACAAGGGAACAAGATGCATGTGAAGACTGTTGTGGTCTTTCTTTCAAAGAAAAAGACCACTCTAACTTGATTTTAAATCTGCAAAAAAACACAATATTTACCATTCTATAACATTTAAAATGGGCATTCAGCTTGTAAAGGACTAATACGGCACTTCAATTCACCAAAGATGTTTAATATCTCATCTCCTGGATTCAAAAAGCAGCAAAATGTGTCAGGAGGTGTACAAGTCTTGCTGCCACAAGATTGGATGGAGAATGATAGGTTGATGTGTTTGGATTGGCTGGGAGGAGCAGTGAGGTCAAAGGGCAAGAGAGTTCTCAACATAACTAGCTTTAACCAGCTGGACTGGGTGAGAAAATATGGAAGATGACGGGAATATAACAGGAAGATGGAGGCTTGCACAGTTCTGCAGGGCATTGCAGTGAAAGAATTAGTTAAATGTTTGAATTCCTTTGTTATTTGAATGGATTACAATGAATTTTAAAGCCACGGCTGTTGACATGCTGTACAGAGGACTGAGCAGCTCCCTAACCTGGCTAGATAAACATGCAACAGCAGCAGGGGTGAAAGGAACCTTTGCCAGTCAGATCCTCCCAGAACTGGTGTGACCCAGTCTGCATTTCAAACCCATTCTGCAGAACTCTGCATGTGGTGGTGTGCGAGCAAAGGTCTCTGGTTATTGAGTGTCTGCAGATAACAGGAATTACAGCAGCGTGCATGCAGAATGTGTCTCTATCGTGTCTTAACCAGCAACATTTTATACAAGACGCTGGCATTTTATAGGACATGCTGACTCCTCAAATCCAAAAAACACTTCTCACCATCTGTGAAAGAATGTATAATTATTCTAAAACTGAAGGACAAACCTGTAGCATTCACAATCCGATTGGCGCAGATGGTTCCATGAGGAGTGTGGACATCCCACTTGCCGTCGGCTCTCGGGTTGAGCCCGGTGACAGGGGCCGGGTTGTAGATCTGGGCACCGTACATTCGGGCGCCAGCAGCGAGAGCCATAGTGAGCGAGTAAGGGTCGATGTGGCCGTCTCCAGGTGTGTACAAACCTGCCAACACCTCATAATTCAAAGGAGCCTTCATTATGGTCACCATGGCCCCTTTAACAGTGCATTTTTCTGAAAAACAACACATCTCAAGTGATTTTTAGGGGTCTGTGGTGCACACCGACCTTGTCCATGTTGAGCAGAGGGAAAAGTTCCTGGACTTTGTCTGGGCCTATTAAGTACTGTTCGGTGACGTGCCAGTGTGTGCGGGTCATTTGATACTTCATCTCATCCACTCGAGCTGCAGAAGAAGCAATACGAACACTGCCGGGCTGGTGAAGGCCCACCGCCTGCAGAGAAGGAATATTAGGAATCTGGTGAGAACACTGAAACACAGTTACTAATGTAAGAGGAGCGAGGGGTCCACACCTGCCCTGTTTCAGCCTCCAGGCGCTCGTATAGCTTAAGACTGTCATAGTGGACCTTCTTGAGGTTGATGCCTGGGTGGTAATAAGTTGTCAAACCCGCCTGGTGTAAGGAAAAGAATCAGCCAATTAAACATTTACCAACAGTCTTTTCAGGAGACATTGGCTCCATGCAGGCGCCTAAAAGGGTTAGAATGCCTCTAAACAGGTTTGAACGTCTCCCTGGTAACCCGTCCACTTCAGGACAGTAACCTTACGATTCAGTTATCACATGTCATAGGTATTAATAGCACCACAGTGATGAAGAACAGTGAGTACATGAGTGGAAGTGGGTCAGAAATAAGAACTTCCAACTGCTAAAGAACACATGGAGCTGTTCTTTAATTTTTTTAAACTCACCAAAAAAGCAACAGGTTCATAAAACAGTTAGGAAACAAATACATTTAAGCTAAATCAATAGCTAAATTAATCAGATGTCCTATCATGCTAATTTATTAAAAATGATTATCTCTGAATCAGTCAAATAAAATTTAAATTGCAATATAATTTGAAAAGATTCTGTGCTGGTGCAGCCATGATGGAAGAATGGTGACCTAATTCTTTAATAAAAATGGGCATTTGTCCATTTTGGGCATGCTGAACTGGTCGGACTCACAGCGTGCCAGGTGGATCCAGCTGTCAGCTCGGACTTCTCCAGCAGCACCACATCCTTCATGCCACTTTTGGCCAGGTGATAGGCCACGCTGGCCCCCACGCACCCACCCCCGATGATGACAGTGTTCGCGGTGTCTTTCCACCTCTTTCCCAAAGCCGAGGCTGCATCACTGGAAGGAAGGAAGGAAGGAAGGAAGGAAGGAAAGAAAGAAAGAAAGAAAGAAAACTGGTCACATGTGAGGTGGAAAACGCACCGCGCGAACGCGCCAACAGCTTTACGCACAGAAGCGTTTACTCCCCCGGTCGAACGCCTCACCTATCTTCTGCGCATTTTCTTGCCGAGCAGCTGATTGTCCTCACGGTCGCCCCAATTGTACCACGACAGGCCGCCAAATCTTTCCGCAAATGAGCGCTTAGCAGCTGCAATATCCGCGACATGGCTGAGACTCTGTTAAAAAACTCTGCTTCTGCAATAAGGCATAATCAGCACCTCTCCTGCAGAGCTCCAATGCTCAGATTAGGGGGGAAATATGCGAGTTGGCTCCTGTCAGCTGTCCTGGTACTCCCACAAGCTCAAGTCGAAACTTTATCCTGTTCAGCCAGATACGTATTAACCCTTAGTGGGCCGTGGAACTAAATATAGGTCACACATGCTTTTCTCTGCGGAAAACATTTACAGAACGACGTGGCCAGCGGTTTTATCTCCAGTGATAAATGCATGACACAGCTTATTTGGACAGTGTTCGCACAGAACACCGGCGACATTTCAAGACTTGTTTGCGCAAAGAGCTGACTGGTTGATTTAAAATAAACTAGGTGGAAAACATGGATCAGGATAAGTTTAACTAGGTGCAGCCACTTTTACTGGCTGCTCTTCCGGCGTCGGAACTCCTCATTCAGCCTGGAAACAGAGATGGAATTTAGCGTGGAGGTCACTGTTTAGGGATTTGAAAGACCACTGTTGCCCTTGAGCATTACAGGGTTCTGTTTATCAGGCCAGGTAGGAGATTCCAAAACGGCGTGTTTGTTTGCTGTGCATTCTTCTAACTGGGGACGTTTAACTGCCCTCTAACTCTCCATTAGAAGCCTAATGATTGTTGGACTAACTGGTTTTTGTCTGGCGCCACCATCGGGTCATCTAAAATACTTTCCAAGTGACTTTTTACTTCTTCGCTGTTTCATTGAGCTTTGTTTATTATAATATTGTGTCTTTTTTCATTTTTTTAAATTCTGGTTGTTTAATTTATCCTTATTTATTCCGACCATTGTGTTTTTCATAGAAAAAAGTATTGCTTGAATAGACTAGCGATATCGACCAAACTGTTTCATCACATATAAGAAGTAACCTATAACATCTCAGCAAGAGTTAATTTAAAAAAAAAAATGCTCAACGTGTTTTGTCTTGTTTCTTTACCTTTATTTCTCCAGGTATCGCTGGAGTATGGGTGCCTTACTGGCCATCACCATGGTAATCAAGACTGAGAGAACGCTTGGTGGAGAACGTGTGTTTACTGCTTTCTTCTGTGTTAAATGTGAATAACCTCGTGTGTCCTCAGGATTGTGTAATGTTTTGTTTAACCGGTGACATATAAATGTTTGGTCACTGTGGGGCGCTCTGGTGTTGCTAATATTAATGAGTTGATTTAAGTGAAGAAGACGTCAATCAACTTCCTCTTCCTGTTTTGTAAATCATTGTGCCAGTATCCCAAATAAACGTCATGCCCGACTAAGATAAAATCTCTATACATCGTATCTTTCCCGAACGCATCGTGCTGCGACATATAGACGAAGTAAAACTCAACATTCTGTTCAACTGTGGTCATTAATAATAGATCATCTGTTGATATTCCATGATATAACACGCAAATGATAAATTACGCTTTATCTTGTTGACACTATTTCCGGCTACTCAATTACTTCCCCTTTTCATCACTTTTAAAGATCCTGAGAGGTATGGTAGGTTAATCACGGTGTTTTATTTTTTAAGAATATCCCAAAACGTTTTAGGTTGACGTGAGCCGCCTGCGGCTCTAGAGTTACTCGCCACACCCGGTCGACTATAAATGCATCGTGAGCGCCTCCGTGAAACCCTTTCCAAACTCTGAGGCCCTCGACAGCGAATAAAGACTCACTGCTGCAGAAACCATGGCACCAGCTGGCAACAAAAAGGTAAAACATCGGATAAAACTCGGCCGAATAAACTTTTATCCTCACCTCGGCTCTCTCTGTACGCTGTTAATATATGCAGGGCATTTTGGAGCGTCTGGATGCAGGAGAGATCGTTATCGGCGACGGAGGCTTTGTGTTTGCTCTTGAGAAGAGAGGTTACGTAAAAGCAGGACCGTGGACACCTGAAGCCACGGTGGAGTACCCCGAAGCAGGTAGAATTACTTCTTATTCTGTGTTTCCGCAGCGTTGGTGAAGCGTGCGATCGAGAATAAAGTTGCTTTTAAAATTGCATTTCTTGATTTTTTTTTTTTTTTTTTATTGGTCTCAGTGCGTCAGCTGCACAGGGAGTTCCTGAGGGCGGGCTCCGATGTCATGCAGACGCTCAGTTTTTACGCCAGCGATGACAAACTGGAGAACAGAGGCCACACTCAGCGCTTCACCGTCAGTGAACGCACCAGCTGTACACGCATGTGACTGCAGCTGCTCCAGAATGTCATATTCAGTCTTTTGGGGGGTGGGGGGAAGCTAGTAAATGAGCCTTGCCGTCAGACCAGTCGTGCAAATTCCATACAGAGGATACACACACACACACACACAAAACTAAAATCATTTAAACTTTTGGAGACTTTATTCACAAAATCATTATATTCATTATTTCACTGTTAGTAAATTTACTATATGAATTTATTATACTATATTTTTACATCTGTGTAAATCTTAACTAACAGTTTGATGGCACTGAACACTGGTTATACTAACCAGAATGCCCTCATACATTAATATTACCTGACACACCCTCAGACACTCTTAGTATCTCCTCTTGGACAAAATGCCCTGGTTTCTTTTGACAAACCTCCACATCATGCTGGAATATACTCATACTCATGAATATACTCATGTGTGCTGTATGTTGAGTTTTTTTCCCCTGAAATCACAGGGGGCACAAATAAATGAAGCAGCCTGTGACCTGGCAAGGGAGGTGGCCAATGAGGGCAATGCCCTGGTAGCAGGAGGAGTCTCTCAGACCCCGGCATACCTCAGCTGCAAGAGCGAAGATGAGGTCAAGGCAATCTTCAAGAAGCAGCTTGATATCTTTGTGAAGAAAGATGTGGACTTCTTGATAGCAGAGGTAATCCTTCTCTCCCTCGGTCCCACACAGTCATGAGAAACGATTTAATGCATTAAATAAACAAAATGATTAATATTTGGAATGAGGAAAAATGATAGCATCTGTAAAGCTATTTGCAACATTACACACTCACAAATTAAGATGGACGAATACTCCATTTCAACAGATTTAAACTGGTGCTGGAGCTGTGTTGTATGTTCTGATATAGTGTTTTCTCCCCAACGCTTTGTAGTCTTGTGAGAATATAGAAAGTTAAAAGAGCAAAAGATTGCGTCGGCTTATTTGCAAATGCAATAGCCTCTTTCACCGCTTGGGGGCAGCAGATACCAAAAGTAGTGACTGGAAATTACCAGTACAGCTCTGAAGATGGATTATTCAGCTAATGGTGCTTTTATTTTCTTTTAATGTCAGTACTTTGAACATGTAGAAGAGGCTGAGTGGGCTGTACATGTTCTGAAGGCTTCTGGGAAGCCTGTGGCTGCAACCCTGTGTATTGGACCAGAAGGAGATCTGAATGGAGTCAGCCCCAGGGAATGTGGTGTCAGACTTGTCAAAGCTGGTATGTACAGTATGAACAAAGTCCAAGTACAAAAAACAGTACATCTGAACCACAATCACTTCATGACGATGTATATCGGAGACAAAGGACAATTAAATAAATACTTTGGTCGTGCATAACTGTGTAAGGAAGTGATGAGCCTGTTGCATAATGCAGCCTGAGCATTGATTGCACTGACATTGGAGACACTAGTTGAAACTGCACCTAGTCCACTGTCCTGAAATGAATGGAGTCTCAAGTAAAAACATTTACTTAAGTTCTCTAAGAATGTTTTTAGTGTCATTTCTTGACAGGTTTTGACAAGGTCAGGAATAAAAGAACTAAGTTTCCATGTTCCGTGTTGTTTAGGAGCTCAGATTGTGGGCATCAACTGCCATTTTGACCCGGAGACCTGCGTGAAGACTGTGAAGATGATGAAGGAAGGTGTGGAGAAGGCTGGGCTAAAGGCACACTACATGTCCCAGCCGCTGGCTTACCACACTCCTGATTGCAACTGCCAGGGCTTCATTGACCTCCCTGAATTCCCCTTTAGTATGTATAAGCCCAAAAACAGTGTAATTCAGATTTATTCAATATAATATTTCACCAATATGTGTTGTGACAGGTCTGGAGCCCAGGATACTGACCAGATGGGACATGCAAAAATATGCCCGGGAGGCCTATAATGCTGGTATCCGTTACATTGGTGGCTGTTGCGGGTTTGAAGCCTATCACATCCGTGCCCTGTCTGAGGAGCTGCAGGCTGAGAGGGGTTTCCTCCCTGCTGGCTCAGAGAAACATGGAAACTGGGGCAGCAATCTGGAGATGCACACAAAGCCTTGGGTCAGAGCCAGGTATTGACGACCGTCATTCATCATTCTCATGTATTTAGTGTGGTAAAATGCATAAATCCTGACTCGTCACACTGTAGGGCCCGCCGTGACTACTGGGAAAAGCTGAAACCTGCTTCTGGTCGTCCCTTCTGCCCCTCTTTGTCAAAACCCGACAGCTGGGGTATCACCAAAGGCCATGCTGACCTGATGCAGAAGAAAGAGGCCACCTCACAGGAGGAAATGAAGGCTCTGTTTCAAAAAGCTGAAGAGTGTCAGTAAAGACCTACTGGACAGCAGTCTCTGAAATTTACACAATTATATGAAAATCTCATGCTGTGTCTTTAGGACCTTTTCCTGCTGGAGAAAACAATTGTTTTTGTCTTGATGTCTCAGATTAGCACTCAGCCTTGACCAGATATTTGGTTTTGTTTTTCACTCAAAAGAAGCCGTGAATGCGATCAGTAACACTCCAGAGATGCCTCATGCACTTTTAATGGATGGCAATAAAGAGCTTATTAAACAAAAATGGGATCTGTGATTTTATTAAGACAGCTTTTTGGAGGGGACTTTCCACGAGCATTTTGAATAACATGAAATAAAAATATTGGAATTTATGGAAATGTGGCAATAACCACTGATGAAAGGACTGAATTGTGACATGTAAGGTTCAAACCAAACATCCCAAAGGGAAATGTAATTCCAAGAGTTTTGTTTAAATGTTGAATTAGAAAAACGGAAAGCAAGTTATTTAAAATGCTGTGCTATTGTTTTTGAATTCCTGGCACTTATTTTAAATTCTTCAAATAGACATTTTAAACTAGTTTCCTATTGCCAAAAATGTGTACAAGTTCAAAACCGTTTAAAACCGGTTTGCGTTGGAAATAAACTACAAAAAGAAAAAATAAAATCCTATGTGGGCGTAAAAATAACTTTTGTCCCATTTGACTTGCCATACAGCGTCCAGACGTCGGCACGTTCTCTCCCATATGAGCTTCGTCATCGATTTACCCACGTGTAGATGTTTATCCCCTCGTGCACAGCGAGAGGCACCAACTCTTGTGCACAGCGGGCAAGAAAAAAACGATGAAAAAAAGGTTTTTACAGTACTGGCGGCTATGGTACGAACTGATGGAACATTTAATAAAATGAAAAAATATGAAAGACAATCATCGAATGTGGGTTACGATCGTTTGTTTAACAATTATAATATACACATGTTACTTTTGTTTTGACGTTCAAGTATTTTCAAATCATTTACGTGACCATGGGCATGTGATGTATGGTTTCTAGTCTGAGTGATCCCTCTTACCTCAAAAATATCTATGACGGATTCACGATTAGAACTGTTAAAGGGACACATGGATAAATTCATCAATGATACAAATAAATACTTTGTAAATTTGTCGTTAAATAAAATAACAAAATATCTTTGTTTATAGCTCTATATAGTTTATACTCTTAGACAAATAATTAATCATGATTGCTAAACCGAAAAAAAGCAATACAAAGACTGTAAAGTAAGTATATTTTCCATAAGCTTTGAAACTACAGTTCCGAACGCGGACCGTAAATGCAACACAGTGGGGGGAAGGGTGCAACAGTTAAATCCCTCCCCGGATTTGACAACACGCACGCACCTTGTCTGCTTGTAAACACAAGCTCACACGTGACACCGAGAACCGAACTGCGCGACCGCATTGTCCGCGAGCGGACAAAGAACGACATTGAATGCAAGCATCGGCCAGGTGCGGGGATAGGTGTCATGACAACCAAGGTTATTTGACTTGATATGAAGATGGTTTCCTTTTTCATCACTGTGGCCGAACACTTCTGACCAGATGAACTTCTATGTCTGGACCTCGAATCGGACCGTTCGTAGGGATATCGACGTTAGCTGCGTTGTCAACAGCTCAGAAGCAGCTGCTGGTGGGGAACATAGCCGGACTTTCTTTGTTTCTCTTGAATAATTTGATCGTTTTCTGGCGACAGCGACTTCAGGTTTGACTTTTCCAACGGGCATCTCATTGTAGCCATCCGTAGCTAGCATTAGCATTTAGCCTCGAGAGATTTTTTTTTTTGTTTCCTCCTAACGTTAATCTCGTCGTCTGTTTTTTTTTCCGTTGGATGAAATGTCATTCACAATGGAGGATAACGTGGAGTCTGGATGGGTGTCCGTCCGACCCAAAGTCTTTGACGAAAAGGAAAGGCATAAATTTGTCTTTATTGTGGCCTGGAACGACATTGAGGGAAAGTTCGCCATAACCTGCCATAACAGAACCGTCCAGAGACGGTCCACTCTCCTGGAGCCGCTTATAGACGATGCTCCTTCCGGCGCTTCTATAGCTGACAAACACGCCAAAAGTCCCGTTATCACGGCGAAAGATGCTAGAGTTAGACCCCACTCGGTTCCCAAGGGGAAAACCGCAACCAAGACGACCAAAGTCGGTGTCAGCCACACATTCGGCTCCTGGGATATTGTTTCACCGAAAGTTCTGGATATGGAGATCTTGGATCCTGTGGATTTCCCACTGTCTCCGGATGATGAGCCCAGCGACAGTGAAAACAACAGCCGGGAGGACTTCAGCTGGGCTGGACTGTTCTCCGCCCAGGAGCTGAGGGCAGCTCACCTGCAGCTCTGCGCCGTTAACTCCGACCTCGGCCCGTGTTTACCGTCTTTCCCGGAAGAGCAGTCCGGCGTGTGGACGGTGCTTTTCGGTGCGCCCGGTGTGTCGCAGCGAGAGACAGAGGCCCTGTGCTACCAGCTGCAAGTGTACCTGGGCCATGCCCTGGACACCTGTGGATGGAAGATCCTGTCCCAAGTGCTTTTCTCCGAGGGAGACGACACGGAGGATTACTACGAGAGCCTGAGTGAGCTGAGGCAGAAGGGATATGAAGATGCTCAGGAGAGGGCCAAGAGACGCCTCCAAGAGGTGAATTGAATGTCATTTTATTTGAGAGATGTTTTTGCCCTTGTAGGATAAAAAGTCTAGCGGTGCTGGATGATATGAGTTTAAAAAAAGACAGTTAAACCTCAACACTCTTATTATACAGAGAAGCATTTTAAGAAGCTCAACCACAGAGCATGCAGTTTGAAGCATAATTGTGCTGTAAGGCCCGCTTATTCTCCTCCTCTTCCTTTGTCCCCCCTCTGTGAGCCACCATCTGTTGCTGCACGTTCACAGGCCTGTAACATGATCTGGCCTGGCCAGACATCACACTGCAGCTGGCTGAGCTGGGAGTTACAGGCACACCAGAGAACAATCAGAGGTGGAGTTACAGAAATGATGTTTCACCACAACTATTGGGGGCTGTTTCAATGAGCACACAGCTAAAAATGTGCTTTAACATAACATTCTAGATCACTTTTGCAGTTTGGTTATGTATAAGTGGCAATAATGTAATAAATACCAGACGAATCACATGTCTAGAACTAAACATTAAAAGCTTCAGGCTCATCCCTAACTCGTAACTCATCCTTGGCTCGCTGACAAACACCCTTGAAAAGCTTTTTGCAGATTGGCTGAAATGAGCTGTGTGTTTCTTTAAAAAGAACCAGGAGATTGTGTTCCATCTAGTTCTCAAAAAAGGTGCAGATTATCACATAGATATAGGGTGATATGTTGTGCATTGATAACCAAGAATAGTAAGTAATCAACATTACAACAACATTTTAATCACCAACAAAAATACTTAATTTAATACTGTTCTTTTGTCTGTTTCCTGCAGTGAAACCAGCCTAAGGCCAAAAACATCAGCTTAGATGTTTATTCTCAAATTTACCACAAAGCCAAACAATCCTATTTCCACATTTGGGAAGTTCTAACCACGTAGGTCAAATCATGCACCCGTCTGCATGTGAGGGTGTAATGTGGTTTAAAATAACAGGTCACAGTAGAACAGCAATGATTGGGCAATTAAATAATTATAATATATGGGACGATGAAAACAAAATGTACAGTATCTACCATGGGATGTCGGAGTTTGGCTTCATATCACAGGTTGTGTGTTCAAAGGTTGATATAATTGCAGCTCATAGACATTCTGTCAAAACAAGCTTAAAATGAAACGATGAAACATAAATTATAGGGACTTTTCCATTATCTAATTTAAATTTTAATCATTGTTTTTCTATTTTATAAACAGAATGCATAATTGAAAAGTATGAATTGATGATATCCGTGAGGAGGATAAATACCAGGAGGAGCTGGAAAATACCTGCTTTTGTTTAAAAACGCAGCATTTCCTTAACTTTAGCCCTTTGTTTTACAGAATCTAACCAGAAATAGTTGCAGAGAGAAAATGTGGTAATTTGTCATCAGTGGTTATATATTATAGATTTGTTAACTCTGAATGTGTGACTGTAGTGTGTGACAGCTAATCAAACATTAACTCTATTTGTAGATTTGAATACAAGCTCAGTAATGTTTGATATAACTAGAGGGACTTACTTTCAAGACACAATGTTGGACAAATTGGGCACAACTTTCTGTTAAAAT
Source organism: Pao palembangensis (assembly GCA_015343265.1). Taxonomy (NCBI): domain Eukaryota; kingdom Metazoa; phylum Chordata; class Actinopteri; order Tetraodontiformes; family Tetraodontidae; genus Pao; species Pao palembangensis. Next base: position 7,729,374 of record CM027096.1, on the reverse strand, counting down.
TCTGAGATAATAGAATATACTGTCACCAGGATGGTATCAGTTAAGTTCGAGTCAAGTCAAATCCTTCCCACATGCAGTTCTTTTTGTTGAGTGCAGACCACTTATATATCCATGTTTATGTAAATGCACTGTGACATTACAGGTCATTACTGTGGTGATATCATTAGTACATTACATAATGGGTTTGCAGTATCATGCGTCCTGGTGTGGCTCTTGTGACACATGATAGCATCTTGAGCAGTGTGTGTGTCAGTGTGTATAACGTGTGGTTGATCTTTGGTATTTCAGTGTTTGTACCCTGTCTAAATAGAATTTAGCATTCAGTAAAAATCCTACAAAACAAAAACACGTTGCTCAATAAGATTTCCTGCTGTGGGTCAGAGTTCAGGTTATTCATAGATGGCACCCGCTCCGCGTCACACTTCATTCTGGTAAAAGATAAGCCGGTATGTGGCGTTTCCCTTTGAAACCTTTTTCCTTCCCAGAGCCATTTAACATGACTTTGCTCAAATCTGTTTGGTGAAAAGGTTCAGCTCGAGGGCAGAAGCACTAGTCCTTCAACCAGACTGAGCAGATCTCGGAACTGGTCGAGCTGGTCCTGATCACAGGGTTGGAGCAGACTGCAGCTCATATCAATCAAAGCTAATTATGGCCTGTACGTTGAAGCACTTCCTGGAGACCTAACGACTAAAACTGTCGACTAAATTTACATTTGTGAGGCAAGAATGAGTTAACCCTTGTTGGATAAACAATGGACCCTCTGCCAACCACTCTTGACATCTCATAGTTTTTATTAGTGTGTATGAATCCTGAAGTCATCCACATGTGAGTTTTTGTCCTGTTGAGAAGGTCATTCGAATATGTAAATCCATCCTCAACAGGACATCAGAACGTTGAGTTTTAACAATGAAACTTTGTCTCAGAGTGAAGCAGAAATCAACAATGAACCACTTTATATCTCGACTGATTTCATCCCTCATTTGGGTTCATGTATTCGATGTTTTGTCTTGCTTGGGCTCGGGCTGGAGTCGGCTCGTACGGACCAGCGGTTTCCTGTCTCACGCTGCCTGCAGGCGCTGGAGCCTGTATGCTGTTGGCCAGTGGTTACCAGGGAGACGCAGCGCCGTGGTAAACAGTAGGGGCAGTGTTAAAGCTGAATCGTGCAGTGTCTGACCCAGCCTCCAGTGCGCAGGGCTTTGGAAAAGCAGCCTGGTGTTGATATAAACGTCTTCTCTCCTGCAGCTCCTTACTCGGATGAAAACGTACATTTTAATGCTAAATAATGCAGCCGCTGGCACGTCAGAGCTTTGTGTGATAGCGTTTATTTCCCCAACAATGACGAATCTGTGGATGCCAGGACATGTTCCGTGGCCAATTTGTTCTCATTGGGCTTCACATAAAAACCATATTCACTGTGACATTTCAGACCACACACACACACATTCACTGCTTACTGGAAATTTATGTTACCATATGGTGTCATGAACTCTGGTGTATTTTCCAAGATTGTCCTGTGACTGTCCATGAAAAACAGACCCTTCTGAGAGGAACTTCTGTCTGTTCTGGTTGCAGGTGTTGGACAGACACAAAGCCATGGACAGCATGGTGGAGCTGCTGCAGGTGTACACCCAGGAGGACGAGGCCTACGGAGAGCTTCTGGAGGCGACCACTCAGCTTTACCACTACCTGCTGCAGCCCTTCAGGGACATGAGGGAGGTGGCCATGTTGCACAGACAGCAGATTAAGGTAATACACCACACTAGACAAACACGTCCACAGATACCATCTGTTTTAGGGCTTGATTTGGTCAGTTTAGACAAACTCTCCTGGAGCTGGAACACACTCTGAGTTGAGTTCAGCCAGCTGCGCTGCTCTTTTTGGTGGTAATAACCCTGAAACACTGCGGTAATGTCCTCCGCTGGCCTTGCCATTTAGGTCCACTGTAATGACATTAGCTTAGTTGCTGAGGCTACATTTGATGAAGATGATGATGGTGGTGGTGCACGAGCCAGCATGTGCTACCCTGAAGCTTCGCATCAAGGCTGTGGAGGGCAGAGGATCAGCCATAGAGGCTTTTCCCCCTGCCAGAGCTGCTTAACCACCAGCATAAGTATTATTACAGCAGCCACTAAACCACTCTGTAATTCTGCTGCTTCAGCACAGTCTTCTATTCTCCACAATCCTCCTTCACTCCATCTTTTTTTTTCTCGGTGTTCTTCATTAGAGGCTTGAAAAGGGAAGTAAATCCAGGAGTCAGTCTTTACTGTCTCTGGCCTTACCCGGGGGTCACTGGGTCACAATTCTTCACACGCTTGTATGTTTGTTCTGGACGTATGCAGATACTTTCTGAACACATGCAAATACTTTTCCATTATACAATAAAAAATAGAGGAAATCTACATTTATTTATTGTAACCTGTATTAAATATTGGGTTTTATGGACTTCACTATCTAGAATGCATTAATGAATGCATATTAAAATGCAGCGACCACCATGTTCAGCAGGTTCCTGTGGAGGTCCGGTTCAGCAGGGAGGAAGTGTACCAGTGGCAGAGAGGATTGGCTAACCCTAACCTAACCCTAACCCTAATAATTGTGAGAGGTCATCCGAGGTTTTGGATAGGGTCAGGGTTAGGGTTAGGATCAACAGGGGAAACTAATTCAACGAAGCAGAGAATTCTGTTAAAATTGGGAGATTACAACAGATTTGGTCAACAGCCTCTGTGTTGATCAGAGAACCTGACGTCTGTGATGGCTGCAGTTGCTTCACCGGCAACCGTCACGGCAAACCAACAGCCGAAAACAAAGCTGTATGCAAATGGAGCGTCAGTGCTGGTGCAGGCAGGTGGTTTCTCCTGAGCTGAATAGTCAGGGTGTGACAGCAGAAGACACAGTAACGATGCAATTTTACATACAATTGACAAATTCTATGCCCCCACCCCCCCGCAGGCCCCCCGCAGGCCCACAGCAGGGTGCTGAGCACTCCTTTGAATGACGGATGCGTTCTCAGGTGGACCTGAGGAAGTTTAGGTGTCCTGCTGCCTGAGGGTCAAAGGGCAAGCATGAATTAATTATGAGGCTTCTCTGTGACACGCCTGAGGTATTTCAGTTCAGCAGCCGGCTCAGGTTTCTGCTGCCCGTCCTTTCTACTGCTGCCTTAAACACCTGCTGTCTTCATCCTACACGTTTGTTCATTAAGAGGCTCAGAGTGCAAAAAAAAATCACTAAACTCGCCTGTTTGGGTGCCTGAAGTTCAACTTTTGCTCTGTGTGTCTCCATGAAGGTCCTCAACTGTCCACGTGACTTAGATTTAGTTATCAGTGTTCGTAATTTGGGGCTACTGGGTAATTAAATTTCTTGTGTCTGTCCACTGGGATTTATCTGTGGAATGTGGAACTGTTCCCTTATCCATTGTTGGAGACAATCAGATCTGACTTAATCCAGACTTTAATCCTTTAAATGACAATCTTCAAACACAGGCCATTACTTTCCTCTGGACTGTGCCGAGCGGCTGCTACTGGGACTCCACCATGGTGATATCCGTGCTGTTAATAACTGGCTTCACCTCTATTTTTAGTCCCTCCGCTTGTCTGTGTTTTGTCGAGAGCAGCTGTTGATCTGAAGTGTGAAAAGAGTTCTTTCACATTTGCCTTTCCTGTCAATTTCATTTGTACACACGAGTAAAAATACCCAAATAGCTCAGATTGTGCGCAGAATAATTGTGTTTTTCATGCTCCTAGCTGAGCTATTAATAGCAGCAACCATTCTGATGTCACCTTAGTCATATTTCATGATGAAAGTCAGACATAGATCAGCCACGTGTGAGCGAGTCTGCTCTCATTCTCTCCGCCTGTCTTCATATGACATGTAGGTGCAACTCCTTTAACACTGCTCTACTTCATCCTTTCTTTTCAGTGGAGATCTGGGCTAAAAGTTACATCTGTTTCTCATGTAATCTTAACTCCCCCACTCTCAGTTTAACCCCCCTAGAAAAACACTCCCCGTCCTTATGGCTCACGTGCACTCAATCCCCCTCCCACCCTCTCTCTGTGTCTGTCCCTCTCTCTCTCTCTTTCACTCTCTCTCTCCCTCTATCTCTATCTCTCGCTCTCCCCCAGACCTTGGTGGTTGGTTGATAATTACCATGGTTCCCGTCAGTGTTTAACACCTAAGCACATCTGTTTCACGTTGCGGTATTAACAGACGTCTGTATGTGAGGAGGAGCTGAGGTCCATCTGTACATTTTGTTCCATGCGGCCTTCCTTTGGTGGGCGGGGGGAGCTCCACGTGGCCAAGCTCTTCTCCTCTTTCTCACTCTTTTTCACATGGCCTGACATGAGTTGGTGAACCGTGGTTGAATGGGATTTTCTGCCACATAAAACAAGGCTGCTTGCAAAAAGTTCTTGTTTTGGTGATGCGCCGGGTAGTATTACTATTGTGTTAACCCGCCGTTTTAGTCCCGCCGAAAGTGTCAACACAAACACGAGCAAATGAGCCTCTGAACACTCAACGCCGTCTGTTGCGACCAGCTGGTATCATGCACCAGTGAAAGGAAACAAGAAATTATTCCAAGTCAGCTCTGACAAGACTCACAGAGTTAATTTAGATACTTTAATGATTTTATTGATAGAGTTTTACAATTTATATAAGCTAAAATTTCTAGCCTCACAAGCGACCTCTAGAGGATAGACTTCTGATGTCCATACTAGTAAACATTATATGGAAAGCACTAGAAGGAAGCACACACAGTGTACTAACACATAATAATATTTCTGTCATTGTTGTTATCATTGTTGCCTCTTAAATTGATGATTTTTATTTGCGGGTACTTAGAATACAAGTCCTGCTGGTAAAGACTTGGTATGTGTAACCTATGCTGCAACTGCCACAACTTGGACTTGTTTAGCTTATTTTAGCCCACAGTTACGCAGTGACACCATGGCAACGGCACACATCCTGTTTACATCCCCTAAACCCAAGCTCTGTTGTCTGCCCCGTATAATAAAGTATAATCCAGGGTGAAGTGATTGAAAACATTTTTAGACTGCACGCTGCAGCTGGACAATCTAATTATTTGTCATTTGTAATAATTTTGGAGTCAGGTAGCAAAGGTTTAGTCTATTTTTACTGTATTGTCCGTGCTAATGCAAACACTATATGTTTGACCCGCGTCAGATTTCCTTGGAGACAGAGCGTCTGGGCCCTCGTCGTGTGGAAGGCCTAAAGAAAGAGGATGAGGAATGGCAGAAGAAGGCGCACGCTGCCGTCCTGTCCATTCAGGACCTCACCATTAAGTTCTTCGAAGCCACCACTCGTGCTCAGAAAGGTAAATGTGCAGCATGTATGTCATTTATGGGCATATATAGGGCAGATATGATTGCTTTAAGTCATCATTCAATGTATGTTTCAGCTTTGTATGAGCGGATGCGCGCTGACCAGAAGAAGTTTGGCAAATCGACCTGGGCAGCCGCAGTGGATCGCATGGAGCGGCTGCAGTACGCAGTCTCCAAAGAAACTCTGCAGCTGATGAGGGCCAAGGAAATCTGCCTGGAACAGAAGAAACATGCCTTGAAGGAGGAGGTAAAGTAGAACAAGATACAGTTTGACACTAATGCTGACATTTGTGTTGTATGGGAGGGCTGGAAGCTAGAAAGATACCAGGAAGAATGACTGGTGTGTGTTGAAAAGGGAGAAGATAAAGCCAGTGTAAGAGAGAAATGACCTCATGCCCTGCCATGAAGTAAATAACATCCTGGTACACTGGAAATGACTCACTGGGAAGGACTGCAGCGGATTAGCTTTAATGTGACAAATTCAGTTAAAATTGCAAACAGTTAGAACTGGAGCACCCAGTCCATCCAGTCAGTTGTTTGTGCAATGATCCCTCACATACTGTAGATGCATCAAAATGCAGATTTGCAGATCTGCGAAATGAGATGAGACATGATTGATGATGTTTGGCCATGAAAGAAACAGCAAAACAGATCGTTTGTTATCTTTCTATTTATGTGTTTGGTGAAGCTTTTTTTGTTTTTATTTGCAGTTCTGCTACGGGTGGAGCTATGGAATGAAAAAAAGTAGGGGAGGGGGTAGCGGAGTTGCTTGCATACTTTTTCATGATTTTTACCAGGAAATTCCAAAGCTGCAGAAGTGGGTGATGTTTGAAATCTGTCTGAAATATCTCATTTGTTTTCAATCTCGTTTCAGATGCAGAGTTTAAAAGGTGGCGAGGATGCCATGCTGCGCCTGGACCAGATGGAGGCGCTGTACTATAAGCTGCAGCTGCAGCTGTACGACATCCAGGCCGAGGTGCTGCAGTGCGAGGAGCTGCTGCTGACGACTCAGCTGCAGAGTTTACGGAGGCAAATGACAGGTGGGCATGTTTTACTGATATTTAGTAGCTACGTGATCATTTGGAGCTGCATTGACATGCACATGCTGTGGCTCGATATGCTCACATGATCCTTGAAAATCAGTTATGATGGTTTTATTGTGATGCCATATTCCAGAACACCAGGATGAGGTAGTGTACTATGATGCCTTTGAGAGCCCCGACGCAATGAAGGGTGAAGAAGACCCACCAACCCCACCGTCACCCCTCAGGGAGGAAGAGCTCAGCATCCTGCAGCTGAGGACCCGGCAGCTTGAAGCCCGCAGGGGCCGCATCACTGCCAAGAAAGTCTACCTCAAAAACAAGAAGGTATCTGCCTGCTTTATAGCTGCATGCTTTAGTTGAGCACTTTATTTATGTGCTTTTTATCTTAAACAGGAAATCTGTATTATCAACCACGACCAGAAGGTACAGCAGCGACAAGGAAGCCATGATGACAGCAGTTTTTTGGAGACAACGCTGCAGGTACGACGGTGGCTGTGTGTGACTCTGTCATGTCTGACACAGTGCAGTCAGTCAGCTCCTTAAAGATGTTCTCTGTTGTCCAGGGAGAAGATGATGAGGCCAAGAGAAACGTGAGCATGAGTCAGGAGAGGCAGAGGACTCTGGAGAAACTCCGCAGCCTCAGACAGGTGAGACCGCCCCTGCAGGTTCACGCTTGGATCTTTGACAGGTTGTTGTGTCTGACCTCCTTCCACTGACTCCTCCCACAGCGTTACCCGGGTCAGGTGACCTTAAAGTCCAGCCGACTGCGCCTGAATCAGCCTCAGAGCCGGAGGAGAACGGACCAGCCTAGCACTCAGGCGGCCAGCGTCCAGACCGACTGCATCTCGGACCTCCCAGAACTCTCCGCTCCTCCTCCTGCGTCCGACGCCTGTGAGATCGTGTCTCTACCCGCCATTCAAGTCAACAGGCTTGACGCCTCGTCGCCCTTCCTCTCGCTGCCTCCACTTTCAGCGCCACAGTCCATTACATTTGCTCCTCCACCTCCCCCTCCCCCTCCTCCTCCGCCTCCACCTCCTCCTCCTATGTCACTTCCTCCCTCAGAGGATGGGCAGAGCGAGGAGAAGGAGTCAGCCACCCGAGTGCGGCAGGTGTCCCGTGAGACTGAAACTTCTTCCCTGCCACTGGCTCCATTTTCTCCTCGATTCTTTGACAGCAGTCAGCTGCAAACAGCGAGGAAGAAGCTGAGGAAGACCGCATCTCTGGACTCATCACAGTGGAGGAGAGGTGAGGAGAAACTTTAGCCTACAGAAAAGAATTTAGATGACTGATTCTAGAATGGAAAGCAGCTGTATCAGAACAAAAAAGCAGAAATGAGGCTAAATTTGACAGGAATGTGCATGTGTCCACAGCGAGCTCCCCCATGGATGAAGTACTGGCCTCTCTCAAACGCGGCAGCTTCCACCTGAGGAAGGCCGAGCTGCGAGTCCTGGCCCCGGACCCAGATGATGACACCAACAACATCCTGGCTCAGATCAGGCAGGGTGTCAGGTTGAAGAAGGTACGGACCCGGCCGGAGCAGCAGCGCCTCGCCAAGACTTTCCCCCACTCCTCTGACCCGCTGACGCGCAGCATCCACGAGGCTCTGAGGAGGATTAAAGAGGCGTCGCCAGAGTCCGAGTCTGAGGATGAAGGCCTTCCGTGCACTGACTGGGAGAGCTAGATTTTTAACCTTTTAGAAGTTAAATGACGGTAACGTCATTTGAAAAATTAGAAAACATCCCAATCGGTTTCCTTTTTATATCAGAAGTTCTCAGAATAATGTTTTTGTCATAGTTCTGTGTATTGTTGCAAACATGGACCACTGATCATTTTTTTTACATTGTTGCCGTGGCATTCATGAGGAGGATACAACCTCTAACCTCTCATCACGTTGTACTGTAGCTCGCTGTGTTGGGTTCATCGTTCAGTCCGACTGTCACTGAAAACTTGCGCTGCACTCAAACCTATGCTGTGTATGTTTACATAACCATGGCAGGAAGGGACTGGTTGTCAAGTGGAAAACAAAGATTTTCTTTTTAAATTGGTACTTTATAAAGGGTCATGGTCTTGATTTGAAGTTATCAGCAGTTTCATCTATGAAGCGCGGAGGAACAAAAGCATAGAAAATAGGAATTTCAATAAATCTGATTGGCAACAGCAGCTCATGGACGGAATTAGCAGCTATTAAAGTAATATCAAATAATTTAATTATTGTGGGGGTTTACAATACCCCCAAAATGTACAATTTTAACAAAAATGACCTTTAAACTGTTTTCTTTATAAAAATCTCTATATATTTAAAGAACAATAACAGGCAAAACTTCATTAGCATTGCTAAGATAATGTGTAGCTGCCTATTTGATAGGTTTGTCAGTGCAGACAGACTGCAATAATGCCAAATTTTGAAAGTCATTATCATCAATAAGCATAAGAATGATTGAGTAAGACTTGTTGGGGAAAACTCTTTCAATCGTTTACCTGCAGCACAGATAGCATGGCTGGATTACACGCATAAAACTGAATTTTTCACCTGTTTACTGTAAAACTGAAGGAGGTTTTGGCAGCCACACAGCTTACACGCGTGAGGAGTTTTTCCTGCTGCTAACAGCAGATATTTGCACAGAAAGAGCCGATTATTAAAGCAGATCATCGATGATAATAAATCTGGTCTGTTGACAGTGTTATTATTCTGCATTTTTTTATTCATTAAGACTTGAGGTGATGACATAAATGTGGTGTAAAGTTGTCCAACTGTAGCATAGCTGCCACGCAGAGATGCTAATGTTGATTTCTCTCAGCATGAAATGGGGAAAAAAAGGAGCATCAGTGTGTCATTTCTCTCAGAATAATGGAGAGTGAATGTTTGCAGCGTTGCTGCACAGCCAATGTGACAGTTTGCTGCCTTTTATGCTTTTATATCTTTGTAACCTTTGGATATTTAATTGGACAAAACGGCGTTTATTCTGGATTTGGGGTTTTTGCAGATTAATGGATAAAACTCATGACTTTACGCGTTTGTTGGGGTTTGAGGTCTGTTGTTTCGGCTTTGTTGCCCTCTGCTGGTGAGAGATTGACCCGCACGTGACGCTGTCTATTGGGTTCAGTTGTATTAACCCGGAAGAACATTCTCCCTTATCACTGCCTTGGTTTCCTTTTTATTAATTGGTGATCATTTTTTTGTTTTTTTTTTTTAGTTTGCCGTGTGTGTGATCGTTGTATATTTAAGTTTATAGTTACACCTGTCTTCATTTAAAAACCGTTCATTTTGAAGAGTTCACACCGTCTTTTATTGCTACAATTACTTCTGTGGCAGTACAAATATTCGAATATTGCGACTCCGGGATTATGGCTTTATTTTCCTTTGCAAGTTTTTACCTTTAACCTTTAATGCACGTGTCAGGTTTTAAGGACGAACCCATCACAATGTAAGTGCAATAATTGAGATTAGTCATTTTTTTTAACTATACTGTAATGAAATGAAATGTAAATCATGAAAAATCTGCATGCCTAAATGTATTTGAAGTATTTATTAAAACTTCATATTCAAAGTGATTTTTAAAGCATACAAATGTAAATGTACTTTTTGTTTTATCCTATCATGACATTCCTGTTTCTATACCATAATTCTATTTTTGTCCTTTCAAAATAAATTTCAGCACCAACATATTGCCTGAAGGCTTCTTTTATTATTAGACTTAATTCTTGGTGACGTAGACCAGCTAAAATATTCAAAGGGGGGGGGGGGGGGGAAAGACACTCACACAATGTTATTTGGTTTGCTTTTACTATGAACTCAAAATTACAATTGTGTATTTAAGCCTGTGTTAAATCCTACATTTAAAAGTATTTTTCTTTTCAAGCTGAAATATCCACAATTTTCACTTGTGACCCTCGTTCAAGTCTTAAATCAACCAGAACCAACAACAAGCCCTTAGTGTTCTTTAGGTGTTTATGCTGTATTCTTAATGTCTCTGTATTTTTGGCAACAGGAAACCCATCAAAAAAAGAGTACCTCTAGACCGCTACCATTGATGCATCTCTGTACCATAGGCAACAACTGCAAAATAAGTAAGTAGAGGAATAATATTTGGCAAAAAGATAAAAGACCTTTCCTTTCATGCTTGAAAAATATTGCCAGTTTAAAAAATTCCCCAAATCAACCAAGTCAACACCACACAAAATGATTAAGTGAAAACAAGACGTAAAGAAAGACTTCTGCATTTGTACACCTTCAACTCTAGTAATAAATTAACAACAAAAAGGAACCGAACATTGCACTTTTGAGTTGCAACTGAAACAAGAGGGGAAGAAAACATGATTCAGTCACACACAAAAATGTACTATGAAGAGTTTAGTTTAAAAAAATAATAGAAATCAGAACTAAATCCTGTCTGCCTCGCAGTCGAAACATATCAGAGTAAAGTACCTGAAAGTTAGAATGAAAAGTGTTTCTCCTCCACTTGTGGCTCTTCCGTATTGCTCAAATAGAAGATAAGACGTCTCGCCCTCTCAAAAAAAAGATAAAAATAAGACAGTAGGAAACATTTTACTGTTCGTTTGGCTGATGGTAAAAATGTAGACGAGACAAACAGTCGCCAATTCTGGGCGACTGCAGGACGCACCAAAGCTCAAAAAAAGATTTAATAGAGTCTCTGCAAAAAAAAAAAAAATCTCAAAGGTTTTGTTCGCACGTTCCGAAAATTCCAGAGGAGCAGAGGGGAAGGCATGATCCAAGTAAACTTGGCTGGTTTGTAAACGTGTACCCAAACGTAACGTGTGTACCGTGAATGCATCGTGTGTAAACGTACTCCTCTCGACACGCAGCGCGTACATGTGGGGAAAAGAATTCAAGTTGTCTGACGAGCGGTTGCTGACATGCGGGTGAGGTGTCCTCTGAGTGCTGGCTGGTGATGCTGATGTGTGGCGGCGCTGCTCTCTAGCTGCTCTGGAGGAGCCTGGCCAGGGTGTCCCGCAGCTCCGTCAGCTCCAAGATCTTGCTGTCCAGCAGCGAGAGCAGCGAGAGCAGGCTCTTGTGAAAGGCTTCCCTCTCCTGCTGGCTGCTTTCCAGACGCTGCTCCAGCTCCCTCAGCTGGGCCTCCAGCGTCTGGTTCCTCGACTCCGTGTCCTGCAACAAAGATGCGGTCAAGGTCCGAGCAGATGTAACCGAGCCTCACGGGCGCCTTCCCTCACCTGCAGTTTGAGCGTGAGCGAGTCCTTCTGGGTCTGGAACTTGTTGGCACTCTCCACTTCAGCTTTGAGTCGCTGTAATTCCTGAAACAAACACACAAAAAGGGTGAACGCTGGTATAAAAGGACCTGTTTGCTTCATTTGCTCCTCTTCGCACCTCTTCCTTGGCCTTCAGAGCTGCCTCCAGCTCTTCTATCGTTAGATTGAGTTCCGTCTTTTGGGATTTGATCACCGTCGTTTGGCTGCTCACACACTCCAGCTCCGTCACCTGAAACACAAGCGGAACGATCCTTGCAGTCCCGAGCTAATCCCACCTCCTGCCAGCGTCGCTCGCTGTCGTACCCTTTTGTGTAGCCTCTCAGCTTCCTCCTGATAGGCCGCCAGCTGCTGTTTCCACTGTTTGACGTTGGCCGTGGACTCCAGCAGAGCCGCCGTCAGCTTGGCGTTGTTCCCCTTCAGAGCCTCTAGCTCCGCCTCCCAGTGCTTACTGATACTGGATGAACTGGGCACGCAGGAGCAAAGGTCATTTGGTAATTTTTGTGCTTGGCGGGCGAGATGTTTACGGCGTTTACCTCTGAGAGAAGGGAAGGGCATTCTGGGAAGGCTCTGCTCTGACTTCAGTGTGCTGAGGTGTGCCCGGCGTGACCCGCCCCTCGTCCGTGCCGTTGAAGTTTCCCAGGGTCAAAGGTAACTGCTGATCGCCGGGGGTCGACTCCTGAAGTGACAAAAAGGCACATGTATGACTACTGGCACAACTGATGAGGAAACCGTTGAGCGTTAGAGGTGTGGTAAGTCACGTTTGATGATCACTTTCTGAGGGCATGGCCTGGAGGCTCAGTCACAGAGGGTTAATGTGGGGGTGTCACGGGTGCTGTGGGCGTTAGTCTAAAAACAGGGTGTGAAGAAGATGGAAACTTCACTGATAAAGAGAACAAAACCATCACACGGGAGGGGGCAGCTGAGGAGGCGCTAGCTCATCAACTCGGGGTGAGACTGGAATAAAATGGCCATTAAAGTCATAAAAACCATCTCCCAATTCCCTGTTACCTTCTTTTTTACAGCTGTGTTGACAGACAACACATTCCTTTTGACGGGAACACCCTGAGGAGGAACAATCGGGGAGATCAGAGGAGGTAGAACCACCAGCAGGTTCTGACCCCAGTGGAACGTTCCCAGTCCCAGACGGACAGTTAGGATAAAAAAAAAACAAAAAAAAAAGCTACAGTCTGCGCACATCTGATCCACCCGGAATGCAGGAAGGTTTGCGGGGACGGACTGCTGATACCTGAGAAGCAGTGCTGGTGAGCTCAATCTTCTCCTGAGACTTCTCTTTGGCTAACCGAGCCGCCTCTTTGAACTCTGCAAATTTATCTGCAAACTTAAAGAAAATGGGGAATTTGAAAATGGGCCTTTTTCAGAGGAGTCGAGGCTCTTTGTCCCGCGTCCTCACTTTGGTCAGGTGGCTCTCGGACGAGAAGCCGAGGCCGTAGACCGTGTTGGCCCGGCTGTCGGCCCACTGGCCGAACTTGTGGGACGTCTTGGTGAACGTCATGTTGGGGGTGATGGTGCTGTTGATGATGGCCTGTGGAGGGAAAAGACAGGATCAAATCATCATTTCCAGATGCTGAGCGGAGCACAAACCACATCTGCTGACAAAACATGATTCACACTGAAAGATTTCATCTAAATCTAGCTATAGATCTAGAGATTGCAGAGACGCACCTTCGAACCATCCAGGCTGATGATTCGATATACATTCCTGGTGCTGTCGAAGAAATAGGAGACTGTGACAGCGTGTTTACTGGTTGGTACCCAGTTCTTCTTGGTGCTTGGGTCGATCTGGAAGACGTGCGCCCGCGTGCTGAAGATGGGCTGCTCTCTGTGTGATGGAAGACACGGAAAGAGGTCGCTGAAAGCGTCTGTAAGGCACCGTCTGCTGCTGCGCTAATGCTACAAACTGGAAAAGCTGCAGTTTCTGCAAACAATAGGAGTGTATCTGCAAAAATGAATGACTCGGTGGAGAATAGCTCATCAGACAAACGGAAAAGAACTCTTTGACTGACTGATTCTTTTGGAAATGGAAGGAGTTAATAATGTGGTGAACCAATGGAAAGACGAGACCATAAGGAGCAGACCAAACCTAAACACAGCTCTCTTCACCACCTCTTTGACCTTGGGATCGTTGAAGGACACGTGCTTGAATTATCTGGCAGGAAAAATAGAAGCACCCGGATGTTCGATTTCAGGCTCTATGTGAGTTCTGCAGCGGGGCCAACAACAACGGCGAAGGGAAGCGGCGCTGCCAAAAGTGACCTGAAGGCACCTGAGCAGGCAGCAGATCGACGGGACGGGACGGGACGGGATGGGGTCACAGCGGGAAACGATCCAACAACATAAACCAGAACCATGAAGTAAGTCCCTGTGTGAAGGTCTCGCAGGGAAAGGTGCTTTGATTGGGAGCGTGTCTGAGGGACGACGCAAACGTCTCGTCTCACCTCTTTGTGTTAATTAAGCCTGCGTGGAGACGGAAGACGTTATTTAAAGATAGCTGCGCTTCAGAGCCGCCGAGGTGGGAAGTGAGGGATGACATTATCCATTCATGGTGATAAATTCAACATCTGGCCGGGAGAGGTGGCAGATTTTCAGGTCAATATGACAAAGGAAACATGAGACACTTAAAAATCGAATTATCAGTCACAGCTTAGCAGATTTACCACATTCTACAAGTCACTTGATATTCCAGAGCGTCGTTACTGTAACAGGACTGGCCTTGATCAAAATGTGTGCCAGCCTGTGTGTGTGTGTGTGTGTGTGTGTGTGTGTGTGTGTGTGTGTGTGTGCACATGGTGACAGTTAGCTCATAATCCCTTTTCACAATGAAACAGACCGTTGCATTCAAGTCTCGACAACGAACGCTTTGACAGAGGAATCTGCCTGCAGATGATATTGAATCAGCATTTCTTCTCTTCTTTGAAGCCAGCAACACACACACATGTGCACACACACGCACACCCACACTTTAGAGTATACTAGACAACAAAGACCTGAACTGTCTGTGAGCAACGTGGCTCCATTTTCTTCTAATCACATCCAGGATGTTGTTCATCAGGATATATTAATGACCGCTGCTGGAAAATATAATTAAAAACAATTACAGTCAGATTTGTGGATTTACTGACTTTAAAGGCTTCCAGCAATACAGATGTAAGTCAAGTGGATATTTCTGAAGGCTGAGGTCAACAAACAAAGACAAACACGTCTTTGTGTCATTGGGAATATAAATATCCAGCTCTATAAAACTCCACTAACTTAGCTGCTGCATTGTCATGGCAACGGCCACGTGACACACGGCTGTTCACCATGAGCTCCGGCATGGATGTGCTCCAACCTGATCTGTCCCTCGTCCAATCCGATCCCCCATGTCACTGCTGGTTAACCCCCCCGACGAGCGCGGCAGCTTGGCAACGTCCAGTTTGCAAACACCCATATGTCGTCCAGCAGGATAACGGCTCCACCGGCTTTTTCTCTGCTAAATCTACAGAAGCCAAAGAAGGGAGCGCCACAAGCCATCAGAAGAACCATGAAATGCCATTACGCTGCATTTTAGCGCCTTCACTCCTGGAAATAGCCTTTAAAAAAAGAGCTAAAGGAAGAGATCAAAACCCACCACCACAGAGTAACCTTGAAGCTCGCCATCAAGCAACACTTGACCCCCGGTCTCACAAGCAGCATCGCTGGACTTGGAAGCAGAAGCACGTGGAGACGCATGTCCAGACTGGCTGAAAACAACCAGATCACATGTGTGAAAGCATGACTGCCCACTTTTCTTCAGTCTGTCAGTCCGTGGTGCTAGCTACACCTGCACACTCTTCAGGTCAGGGTTCGTCTGACACCATCTGAGCTAAATGTGTGTTTCAGCGCATCTGAAGTTGAAACGTTGAATGATAAGACAGAAATGGAAGTAGAACTGTAAGCCGCTAGTGCCCAGGTGAATATGAGGCATCGACACAACTTTCCTTCTAACTACGGTTGAAAGTTTAATGAGGGGTTCAGAATTACAACCATAAATGATTCAAGAATGGCGGTTCTATCCCCGGAACATCTGAATCTGACTTGGCATTGAAGAGGAGAGGGCAAGCATAGGACACACACTGGAGTGTGTGAGGAATTGATCGCCGGCTGGATTATAACCTCCGGTCATGAGAATTACAGAGGATGCGCCTTGCATGAGGAGGTAAGCAGTGCAACAGTTCAACCCCCACCTCCTTCTGCAGCAAAATATGACAACAACCCAATCACAAGCTACATCATCTGCTTCTGTCTGGAGGAAGAACTAGGTCACCCTTCATCAGGAGCATCGCCATACAGCTGCAGTTTCACCTGCTGGATACGCATTAACCTAGCATCTGGCTTTGTTAAATCAAATGGGCACAATACATTTAACCCAAAACTTTTTTAGGCTGTAGCTTCTAATGTAACAAACTAATAAATTACATTTCTCAAAAATGTCCTTGCGCCCAAAGATGCAACTACTTGCCTTCTGCATCAAATTCGCAAGTTAACTTCTCTCATCTTTTGCCTTTACTAATCTAAAATGTGAGCGTATGAAAGCTGTGAGATGGGGGGTGTTCGTGTGTGCTTGTGTGCTACAGATGCACATCTTTTATGGGTGGTTGAGAAGGTCTCAGGGGATGACATGCACGGTTAGCCACCGTTAGCTGGGCTAGCTAGCAGTGTTTGGCAGCCTGCAGCTGGTACTCGGTTCACTGCTCAAAGCTTGAAAACCACCAAGAGCCTGACATAAAGAGCGAGACTTGTAGCTTCGTAATAATAAGCTATTAAAATGCTTACCCCATTTTTGCAAGATTCTGTAGCCGGAGTGGAGAGTGATGCCGTCTCTGCGCTCTCTTGAAGCCGATGTGTGTGATCGGGCTGGAGGCTAGCTTCAGCTTTTAGATCCCCTCTCTACCCGTCCGACCAGAGCCTCTCTCCGCTTAACTTCAAGATCGGCGCAGCCACGGTCCCGTCTTCAGTCCGACGTGGTTTGGTATTGGTTGCATTTTGGTGGTGGCGGTGTGCGGGTTCAAAGCAGCAAATGTGTGGCTGGAAACATGACGAGACGCGGCGCTGCTGTCAGTGATGCTATCGCTGGTTAGCTTTAACAAACCATCGAGCTAACGACACTTACATGATAGCGACTATAGTTAAAACTTATTTAAACCCAAAGAGAAAGTACCACGGGAGAGCTCCAAAAACTAGCGTAAAAAGTGAAATTACGCCTCCAAATAAGGTCGCTTTATCCATTCGCTGTTAGCTTGATGCCAGTGCCCCGCTGATCTTCTGCTGCTGGTGTGGGTGATCTTAACTGGACACTGAAAAACAAGAAGAAATCTTCCACCAAAAAAGTCTACATATCATTGAACCTCGCTCCTCAATGTCATTAAGCAGTTCATTAATCCCAGTTTCCAGTCGCTGGTCCTTTTCTCTCGACTTTGTGCCATCAAGTTTCTTCAACAGAGCGTTTTTCTGTCACAAGGCAGGGCGCGAACGCCCCTTATTGACGGCAGGAACCTTCTCCGAAGAGACAGTTTCATCCTCGTTACTGGAGATCAGGCACAATTCACTTGGTGGGCTTTATCCCCATCATCCTCCAAGACCACAACAGCTGCACAGATGTCGACGTTACCCGACGATGTGGCCACCAGGCGGGCGCGTCTTTCCGATATCAATTCAATGTAATTCAATCTAATCGTTAATCCGAGATTCGGATTATCTCAATGTGATGTGATGCCGATGCTCCACCGGTCCTCTCCTCAGCACCATTCTCATTCATTTGCTCGGCTCCGTCCTCGGTTGCTGTCTGCGATGAGTCACGTCATCACGGAAACACCCGAGTGTGACGTCATGAGCGGTAAAGCGCGACCACACGTAAACAAAACAGAAAACGTACAAATGGGAACAAATAGTCATATTAATTCAATATAACTTTTAAAATAATTTTATTTTTATTTCCTTTGATGCACCCTTTTAAAGAATTCTTTTCCTTTTGTGGTTTGGACGTGAATCCAAAAATCTAGCAAAGTTTAAAGGAAAGTTTGTGTGACTATGTTATTGTCCTGTGTCTTTTCTCTACTCTAACCCAGATGTGTTTGTCAGCTTGCTTCTCTCTGCCTGTGGATCTTGGCTACTTGAGTGTGCCGTGGAGGCCATGACCTCAGTCCCATAAAGATGCAGCTGCAAATTCTCACTCCCCAGTAGCTACTTTCATTTTCTGTCAGTTTTAACAGCTTTTTTAACAGAATTTATGATCATCCTAAAGTCTCCCTTCCAATGACTTTCTGTCTGGACTTCAGCCTGACCTCTTGACCTTAAGAGCCCCACCATCTTCAGGTTCACATTAGGTTCAATCAGAAATGATTCACCACAGCTAACAGAAGGAGAAGCTTTCCCCAGTTTCGACCCTCTCGAGTGCCTCCTGTCTTCTATATCTCATAAAGTATTTTGGTGAAAGCTCGCTAACAGACACTGACAGGTGTGACAGGCTGATTTTTCTTCACAGAGAAACACTTTAACCTTATTTTCTGGACTTGACAAGTGTTAAAACTGAAGGTCTCTGATCATTTGTCAGTGGGACGTAACAAACATCCTCATCGTCCTGCAGCTTCATGATATTGGATATCAACGAACAGCAAAATCTATATATTTAGCGCTGGTTCAGAAAAAGGTGAAGCCTTTGACTCTGTGCTGCTGGGTTCAGACGAGCCACTGGCTGTAACTAATTATCCCAGATTAACTTTCTCATTGTATCAGCCAAATGCAAGAGCCCAGTGGCAGTGTGAACACATGGCAAAATAATCCCAACACGTTTTGCAAATGCCCCATGTGAAACTCTGGAAGGCCAGTTTTGTATTTCAACATTGTGCTGAGCACCAAAACTGGAGCCAGCGTGCTGGTTTTAGAATGAGACCGACGGAGCAGCGGCGAGCGGACAGGAAACGCTGAGGCAGAGCACGGCGGGATTTTAGTACGATGGACTCTTCTGCAGATGGTTCCGAGGTTGATGGCGAGATGACAGCATTGATGGCCAAAGACGCTGAAGAGCAAGGCTTTGCTGTTGGTGATGAAGTGGAACACCTTCAGAACAGGTAAATTCCAGCATGTGTGTATAAACGCTTCAAAGACTATTTTCATTTCAGCATGGTATAAATAAACCCTTGCAGGAATATGTTTTCCACGTGTAATAACTAATAAACAAAAAAGGAAAATATATAGTTTTGAATGTCGAGGTAAGATTCTGTGAACGTGTCTCAGTCCTGTTGCGAATTTATCTCCTTGTGCACAAAGTTTACGTGAAGTCATCCACGATGACGACGTCCGGCCCAGGATGCAGTGCCTGATGATGGACTCTTCCTTCTCCATGGTGACGATGCAGGGCGAGGACAGTGGCATCGCCTGGGAGACCACCTCCAACCGCTGCAGCACGCCCTGGGCGCCAGAAGGTGGGAGCCTGGCCGTGGATTTGGGTTCGCAGGTTGAGCTGTGGCCCCCAACACCGACGTCTGCTTCTGCTGGAAAGATCACTTTTGTCATGGACGAGGAGATGATGTTGAGACGGAAGAGGAGTAAAGAGAGCGAGCAGAAAAGGAGGCCGGACAGACAAAGAGAAGCCGTTGTGTGGAGTTCCAGGGGGATTTCAGAGAGACCCGAGTTGGTGGAGGTTTCACTACCAAATGTGAAAACTGAAGAAGGAGACAAAGACGGCCCGAATGATCCTCCAGCTGATAAAGAGCAAAGGCTCTTTAGCTTAGTGTCTGAAGGCTCCGAAATCCTCAACATCATCGTTCCCACCAAACTGGCCACTGTGGATGAAGAAGAGAGCAGAGAAATGGTGGACAATCTGTCTTACCTGGAGCAGAGTCCTGTTTCTAAGGCCAGTGAAGATACTCAGGAGCTGCAGCAGGTGATCTCCACAGCAGGGCCCAGTGCAGAAAGAGTGGACCCCATCAGGGTGATGGATCCGCCGGGGGCTCCAGTTGCCAGGCCTCTGAACAGAAGAGCTTCTGGCATGGTGGACTACTTTGAGGCTTACACCCTGATCGATGCCCAGGCACCTGGAGGTCCTGTGGTGATCGCACAGGAGGTGGAACGAAAGCCAGAGGTTGCCATGGAGAGCCAGGACTCCGAACCTCTGCACAAATCTACCACCGGAACAACCGCTGACTTTGAAAAGTCAGAAATAGTCGATGCTGAGGAATTCACCACTGAGCTACTGGACGAAGTCTTCTACGGTGGTACAGATGAGAAACCAGAGGGCAGCCCTGGGGATGTGATCAGAGGTACCCCCTCCAAGGGCCCTTCAAAACCAAGCGGCTCCATTTTGTTTGGAGGTGAAGAAGATGTGCTGACTCCAATCTATTTACCAGACGGCCCACCCAAAATTATCGATCCTATTTTACTGGAGGAACCCAAAGCCATGGCCTTCCTCTACACGGACCTGTATGAGGAGGCTTTGGGATGTTGGGCAAAAGAAGAGGACACAGAAAGTGTGGGCTCCGAGAAGTCCTTCCACAGTAGACATTCAGACCGTGAGGCCAGGGGATACTTGGAGAAATATGTGCTTATAGATGAGACTCCTGTGGTGGAAATGGAAGCAGTAGATAAAGGAAAACACCCAGAGGAAGGGCCCCGGGTGCTGTCAAGGCATTTGTCTGATTACAGCAATTTGCGAACAAAGCCTGAGAAAAAAATTCTGCCAGACCCAGAGGAAGAAATCACAGATTTTTTCAGGTCCAGCGCCAATTCTTCTCCCTGTGAGTTGGAGCCTTTTGATCGATTGGTCAAAATGGAGGAGGCCCAGCCGACGGCAGAGACCAAAGAAAAGACAAAAAAAGTTGCTCCCATCAAAGCAAAACCGGAGTTAGATCCGCTCAGCATCACAGACTTCAAGTGTTCTTACGAGGAACTCGACTGGGGCATAACAGATGATCATCTCGCAGTCCTGGATATAAAAACCGATGGTACAGATCAGGAAGTGTGGCGAGACTCTTACATGGGAACACCGATCGCCCCACCGAGGAAGAAGATATCTTCTCCAAAGACACGTTTGGATCTCAGCCCTTTGACCCCAGTTAATCTTCAAGAAAAAGAAGCTGCCAGTGAGAAGGAACAGGGGGGTGAGGAAAAGGAGACAGAGATAGCACCACAAGCAAAGACCACTGACAAAGGAGACGGTGCAGGAACTCAGCAGACCTGCAGTGTGGTTCCTTCTGAGGGTCTGTCAGCTGCAGCAGAGTCCCCACAGAGTGAAAGTGCCAGATTCAACAATGAACCACCTTTCACGACTTCACCTGCAACTGAAGAAAAAGAAGCAGAACAAGAGACATGTGAGGCCAAAGCCTTCACAGAACACGCAGAACCTGGAGATGATGGGTCATCAGAATCAAACAAAACAATTAGTAGTCAAAAGGGAAAAGAAGGCTGTCTAATACAAACAGAACCAACCAAAGAGAAAGGACGTTGTATAATACTGTAAACTTCAGATCTGTCTAGCTTATGTTTCTTTATACATCTTATAACTTTTATTTATGTCATTGTCATTACTAGAACTTTGCATGCCTGATTTCATGATCACAGGGAGTGGCTTTTGTTATGAGCGTCATTTATAAGGGGTGAGAGAGCCATATCATGGTGCATCGTCTGCTAAAAATAAGCCTCTCTGGCTTTAACCTGACACCTTGTCTCATGCCTGTATTTAATCTTGTAAACGAATCTAAACAGCCTAGGTGTGTAATATCTCCATGCATGTTGAGTTATTTTTCATGAACCTATCTTCACATTATTTGTTTACATTTTATGCTAAATGTCTAAATGCCTGTTACTTTATCTCAGTTGCCATGCAAAATATGAACTGTTGCTCTTTATACTCTTTAGCCGGCTGAACCTTAAAGGGCATCATTTCATTATGTGACTTTCAATATAATATTCTATGGAAAAGAAATGGAAGTAAAAGTACTTGAAAAGTGTGTGCCTGCTTTTTTAATGTAAACTTTAAACGTGTCTAAGAAATATAGTGTTAAAATATGTTTTTAAAGTCTTATCGTTAAATTACACTTCAATCTCCACACCTGCAGAGGTCAGCTTCGATCAAGATGATCGAATACAATTAGGACAGTTAAAAATTTCAATAAAATCAAGCATGCTTTGTAGCTGTCCACTAGAGAGCAGCAACACGCATTTGAGTCCATTAGCCTGTTGAAAAGTAGAAGAAGAAGATCATAGAAACGTACCAGATAGAATAAAAAGCGCGCATGCACGATGTGTTATTTTCTTCTTACGATTAATCACAACCAGTATAAGGAGCAGTTATTCAGCTATAGCATACTGACTGAGAAGACAGGAGGCATGTGATAAAAACAGATTAAAACTGAAACAAAATGGCTTTTTTGGATAAACACTTTATAATTCTTTTTGGTGTATTTCTATGTCTTCCATCTTTGCGTACGCTCGTTGTACACCAGTCACAGTTGTTGCTAACTCCGTAATGGATCATGTCCCAAGTTCATACTCGTCAGCAGCTACAGAAGAAAATGGCACTGAAACATACGACGGTCCCTCGGTGAAAGACGAGTTAGCTGACGCTTTTGGTGACTTAATAACTTTACAGGCCGAGGCTTTGAACCCGGAGAGTAGACGACCGACGTGTTTACGGTGCTGGTGAGGTCAATTACATGAAGCTAACGCTAGCTCGTCACCTAGGAGTCTTCTTCCTTTTTTGATTAAGTGGTTGTCACTTTTTAATAAGGGAGCAGAATTATGTCGTTACCTGCTGAAACAGAGATGGGGCTAGGCGGGGTAGAAGTTTGGGCAATCACAACCTCACGTCTTCAACTTTCCTCCCATGTAGTCGCCCCCAGAAGGTGTGTCTCTGTCCCTTTTTCCCACCGCAACCGATGGAAGTCTCAACATCTCTGTATGTTGTGCAGCATCCTGCAGAAGTAAGTTATGACATTTATTTTCTGACTTTAAAATAGTAATTGTGTGTTTGAAAGCCCTGAGATAAATCCTCAAAGTATTCCTCTTAAAACCTGTAGATATTAGTTTTAAGTATTTTCATAAGTAGTAACAATTTTCCCCCTTAGATCTTTGGGTTGTTCTACACACTTTGAAACTGCTCTTCTGGAAAAGGAAAATATATTTTAAATATAATTAAATCACATCAATCCAATTTCAACCTCCTCTTAAATCAACCAGCATCTTTTAAAAAGATAAGAACTTTTCTAATCCATGTTGGTGTCTCAGGGGGGCAGGGTGCTTCGCACTGTTCCACTGCTTGCCGCATGTTTACCTCAAGAAAAATGCAACATTATAGTTGGAAGAAGATTCAGCGAAGAGAGGTACATGCTTATCATTTTTCACTCAGTGGTACAATTACACCACCAGTGATATAATGAAATCTCAGCTCTGATGCTCTCCATCTTGTCCTGTCTTTGCCCTCCCATTATATTTTCCTTTTAGGTATCCAGAACTGGCTGCTGTTTGTCGAGATAGAAGAACACTAATCCTGTATCCAGGCCCCAAATCTGAAAATCTGGAGGAATTGGTGCAACAGAATCAAATAGGCACTGAGAAACATAATGTGATTATCATAGATGGCACCTGGAGTCAGGCTAAAAACATGTTTCTTAAAAACAGCATGTTTCACCTACCAAAACAGGTATGCAGTTATGTAGGATGACTTGAAAAGGAAGTTGTTTATAAAATTCAAGGAGTTAATCAGGCCTAAAGTGATTCTTCACAAATATGTAACGTGTTGTCTGTCTGTTACCCTTTGAAATGAATGAATTGCTGATGACCTGTACCTCGCTTTATCAGGTGCAGCTCAATGGAACTCTGTCCAGTCAGTATGTGATTCGAACTCAGCCCTCCAACATCTGTTTGTCCACACTGGAAAGCGCTGCCTATGCCCTCTCAATCCTTGAGAAGAACGACAGCATCCAAGAGGTGCAATAGTGAAATATTTGTTGATTAACATGGGAGGGTATTTATCTTGTCTGCTTTTTCTTTATGAAAGATTTTGTAGGAATGGGTTGAAGACTAGTGCATTAGAGGAATGCAAAACTCACTGTTTAAAATAATTTCCATTTCTGTCCCGTCATGGCCATTTTCTCCAGGTCCTACTGAGGCCCCTGAAGGCCCTCTGCTCCTTCCAGCTGGAACACGGTGCTCAGATTCATCACAGCAAGGAGCATCTCCTGAAGAATGGCATGTATGACAAACCGATGCCGACAAACAAGAGCAAGATAAAAAGGATGGAGAAACTAGTCACCGACCCCAAGATCTGCCCCAGATGAGGGGGTAATGGGACAGAACTGTGGCATCACAGCAGCATGTAGCAACATCAGGGTTCAGACAACTCAACCACTGGACTTTTTGGATTTTTGTTCTGTTTTTTATTTGGAAAAAATGAATTTATTCTAAATTAATGAGTTATAAATCAGGTTCTACTCTAAAAAGGTTTACATAATTCTTCCCTGCACTTTATAAACACTGTGGCGTGCTTCTGTTGCATATATGGGTCAAACTGGGGGGGTATTTCAGAAAAGGAAATTTGAGATTTCTGTTCCATGAAGAGGCCTAACCAAAGTGGGGTTTATAATCATGCGCCAGTACATACTGTATGTTCCCACAATATATGGAATACCTGTTTAACTCTATTTTCATATTTTTGTTTAAACTGCTGCTTTGTGTGTTTTGTACTTAAATGAACTGAATTTTTACCTGTTGTAACATAATCCCCTTTTCAGCTGGGTTAGTTCCCCAAAAAGCATGGTTACGATTTTCATATACAGGAAAACTGCTGCTTCAGGTGTAAACTATGTTTGTTGTGTCTGATGGAGACAAGTGTTTCAGAGTTAAATGTAAATTGACTGATCTACTCGGTGTTAATCCTTTCTGCTATACCCCCATCACATCTAAAAGGGCTGAATTATTGTTTTTTAATAAACAATTCTGTTTTGAGATAATGACGTTTGGAGACCTTTATTTTACAACTGAACCATGGTTATTTGGTACTTCACTACAAAAAAACAAACAAACAAAAAAAAAAACTAGAATTAAGAAATTATATCGCTTAAGACGCTGGGTGACTGCGCATGCGCCTTGCTCGTCGGTAACAGTCGCGGCGCCATCTTTGTCGGTGCCCATTGTTCACTCTGGAGCTAACTGCGGTGGTAAATCAGTTCGTACTGCGCAATAAAATAATTTGTCATTGTCAAAGGTAGCCACCGGCCACAACTGTGGGGTTTTCCTTGAGGTCGCGACTGGTTCTCGGCCAAAAAAAAAAAAAGACAGAATGGACGATGAACAGCCCAAAACCTTGTAAGTATGCGTTACCACACCGTTAGCTAACCACTTGTATTAGTCACGTAGCTAGCATTGAGCAACCAATTATCGAAGGCGCAATTCCCTCTCAAAATGTACCTTGATATTACAAAGAACTATCAGTCCTCTGTAATACCAGAATGCCAGTGAATGCGCCTGGTTCTGCTAGCTCTGTCTGATATAAAACGAATAAATACAAATTAACTGGTATGAATATAGCCTCTGCTAAATATGGCACATAGCGGTAACGCTAGCTAATTCCAGAACAATCTTAAATTAGCCCTGTATCCAGCGGTTCACACAGCTTGCATCGTATTTAGGCATCATCACTGCACGGTGTTAACAAATGATATATATGTACTTTAAATATTAAATGCATCAAAAAACGGCATGAAAGCATGAATATGGTGAGCTGAACTGGGTTGCCTACGGTTTGTTATCGCTTCTCAGGTTTGTTCGGGAAATAGGCGAATTAGCCTCAAGGATATATTTTGTGAGAAATCTTTCTAAAAATATCGATACACGTTGAATATATTCAGAATTATTTGAATAAAATGTATTACTATTAGTATGTATTTAAATATAAAGCTGGCAGTGACGTAAATTTTATCTGCGGGATTTTGGATTTAATTACAGTGAATATAATCAGGACCTTGGGGCTAAAACCTTGTCTAAAGTAATCGTATGTCATTCATCTTTCACTCTCTTAATTGTCCCCCGTCTCCTCCTCCTGTCTGGATTATGTCCTCTGGAACTATCCTTAACATCCAACTTCTAGTCATGACTATTGTAGTTTACAGGTATCAGCAGCTGTGATGGCGTATATGTCATCCCCAGTTGTTCTTTCTTCAGATATGGTGCCAAAGATTTTGCGTGCCATGAATTTTATCAATTGTGAAAGTTCCACGTTGATGGGTTGTTCTGGAATCAGGCTAAATATTTTTGTGTGGCTTTTTTTGTGTTGTGTTGGTCTCCAGGATAAAAAGTCCCAATAAACTTCTTAACAGAAAAATTACCTGTTTTTCTACAGTCTCCCATTCCATGACTAAAATATGTTTGTTTTTCAAAGGTATGTGGGGAATCTGTCCAGGGATGTGACAGAGGCCCTCATCCTGGAGTTGTTTGGCCAGATTGGACCCTGTAAGAGCTGTAAAATGATAGTGGATGTAAGTTTTTCACTTTATATATTTGGATATACCAAATTTAACTATTAGATTTTAAATAATTACTTGGATCTGTGGAAATTACAGTATTATATGGTTTGTAATTGGACATAGGTCCTGATAATTCAATGTTGGAGATGTGAAACTACACCACAATAGATCTTTTTGTATGATTTAACAACACAGATTGACAAGAAAACACAGATTGGCTTGAATTAAATGGACCTTTGTGTCTCTCATATCCACTCCAGACAGCAGGTCATGATCCGTACTGCTTTGTGGAATTCTATGAGCATAGACATGCCACTGCCACAATCGCAGCCATGAATGGTCGGAAAATTCTGGGTAAGGTAAGCAATCATATTTTCTGGGTGACTCGTCTCAGGTGCTTCCAAGACTGGGTCTCAAACTGACCACAAAGTTTGTATCTATGTAACCCTTATATTTCTGCTCCGCTCAGTGTCTTTTTGTGCACGCTATTCTGTGCACGATCTAAAACTTGGTTGAGATCAGCGGTCACTGACTTTTGTGAATTTATTTATTGCTGTGAAGGTTCAGACTTCTAACAAACATATGTTCATGGATTCAAGAAAGTGAGTTTTCTAATTTATCTATTTTTTTTTAATGATCTTATTATTTTAACACATGTTTAAGAATAAATAAACACCATACACCCAAAAATAATGCAATTGTGGGCTTTCTTAATACAACGTGTTGCCGTTTTGTCCCGGAAAAATACACTTAGAATCCCAGGAGGTTCTGTCATGCAAATACATTTTGTAAGAAAATCTTTGCTGAAGCGAGTGTACGTCTGTTTCATGTGGAACTGCTGTGTAATCATGCTGCATATAACATTTCTTTAGTTTAACTGATGCTCTCTACCCCGACGTCTTTACTGTTTTGTTCTCATTACCACATAAAATCCACATAAGCGCACCTTCAAGAAAAATACCTTCAGTTGAAAATATTTTATCCTCAACAGGTATTGAAGGACCATTTGAGGAGTATAACAAGTTCGTATAATTCACTTGTTTGTAAGTCCCTTGTTATTTGGACCTTACTTCCTACAGTTTTCTCCAAATTTTTACTAGACTAAGACTGAAATATTCCTGATTATGAAGGTGAAACCCTTTATTCTCCACTGTATGTTATTGTCTTATTAATAAATGCACAGGTATGTAAGCCTAGTAACCATGGATTATTACATTTTTAATGGTGGTTTATGGAAAGCCTGGCATACCGAGACAACATTTAAATGAAGTTCTCGATCACAGAATCTAAGTAAACCTGGTGTGTGACCTCAGCCTCTGATCAAAGAAAAAGAACCTTCCTCTGTTTTGTGGGTCTAGTTTTGGATCTCACCTTTTCTTTTCTTGCTCTCTGCAACTCTCTCTCTTACAGGAAGTCAAGGTCAACTGGGCCACGACACCAACCAGCCAAAAGAAAGACACGAGCAGTACGTACTTAAATGCAAACTTATTTCAAACATTTCCAGGAACTTTTTCAAATCTCTGATGATCTAATTTGGCTGTTCTTTTATAGTTTCTGTAATTTGTAATTTTTCTGTAATCCTGCTGAAGTTTTCTTCAAATATGCTCAGAAGAACCTGGACTCGTGATCTGCCCTCTTCTCTTAGCTCCTCCTCTGTGTAAATGTTAAAAGTTCCTGTGGTGGAAAGTGGCATGGTTAATCTGCTGCTTGTGTGACTAAACGTGTAAATATTCGTTCGCCTCAGGTCACTTCCACGTCTTTGTCGGAGATCTCAGTCCTGAAATCACCACAGATGACATCAAAGCAGCTTTTGGCCCCTTTGGGAAAATATCGTAAGTGTGCTTTTTCAGTCACTCCGTATAACCCTGCAACTTTAAAGTCACACTTGACAATATCACAATCTGATTTTGTGTCCGCAGGGACTGTCGGGTGGTCAAAGACATGGCCACAGGGAAATCAAAAGGCTATGGCTTTGTGTCCTTCTTCAACAAATGGGTGAGTGTCTCGCTAACACCCGTAGAGCCGTAAGAGCAGGAAAAGGTTCAACAGGAGCTGAATGTTTTGTGTTTGGGATAACTGACTCAGTTGTTTTGGTGTCATCAGGATGCAGAAAACGCCATCCAGCAGATGGGTGGGCAGTGGCTGGGAGGCAGACAGATCAGAACCAACTGGGCCACGAGGAAGCCCGCTCCCAAGACCACCAATGAAAGTGTGTTGTCATTCGCTGGAGCTCTGCTGATGTTTTTAATTGAGCAGCTTCTAATTGTGAAGCTTCTCCTTCTCCCCTTTTAGCTACCAACACCAAGCAACTATCTTTTGATGAGGTGGTCAATCAGTCCAGCCCCAGCAACTGCACCGTTTACTGTGGGGGGGTCACGACAGGTCTCACGGGTGAGCCACGCACTGCTCGGTCACTGGACACGTCCAGGAACCGCCTACTCGAATCATCATTTTGAATCTTGTTTTTAGAACAAATTATGAGACAGACCTTCTCGCCCTTTGGCCATATTATGGAAATCCGTGTGTTCCCAGACAAAGGCTACTCCTTTGTGAGGTAGGTTGACCTGCTGTTTTCTGTTGATTTTTGACATTGTCAGGCTCACATGACGTGTTACTTTTCAGGTTCAACTCCCACGAGGCAGCGGCTCATGCCATCGTGTCTGTCAATGGTACGACCATAGAGGGATACGTCGTCAAGTGTTACTGGGGCAAAGAAACAACGGACATGGTCAGCCCCATGCAGCAGGTGCAGATGCCCCAGGTATGTAGTCCCCCTCCCGGCCGGTGTCTGAGGGCCGACCTCGTGTGAAACTATGCCTCTTCTGTATGACAGCAGAACACCATGAGCTTCGCAGCACAGCATTACAGCCAATGGGGTCAGTGGTACGGCAACACGCAGCAGATCGGACAGTACGTCCCCAACGGATGGCAAGTACCCAGCTATGGAGTCTACGGGCAGGCCTGGGATCAGCAGGGCTACAAGTAAGCTCCAGAGACCAAGTCCTTTTTTTTGTTTTTAATTATTATTTCTTCACTCTGTTCATCTGATATTGTGGTCGTCCTCTGCTCTGCTCAGTCAGTTACATGCCGGTGCTGGATGGACAGGCATGGGCGCCGTGAGCAACGGGGGCATGGTCGAGCCGGGCCAGGGGGTCAACGGGACGATGCTAACCAACCAGACTGGCATGAGCACCGCTGGCTACCCCACTCACTGATCGCACACCGCCGTTTCCGAGCCTGAGGCCAGAAGAATGAAACTCTGCTGGGGGAAGGAGCGCATTAGATGTGCTCTCTCTGCTACCACACGTGTTATTCTGTTAGTGGAGCTGGTGCACCATGTTAGCAACTTTACTGGCTCATAACCTTATCCACTGCCCAGATCTGCAAGTGTGAAGGAAAACTACCACAGAACACTTGAACACTGTCCAAACAGCCTTTGCTCATTCATCTTGCATTTCCGGGCCCATTCAGCATTTTTGGCACACTTTTGTAATGCCTGCAGATAACTGGCCAAACAAATTCAACGACCACGTTTGTCCTGGTATTTCCAACAGCAACCTTGTAGTTTAAAAGCAAGAAATGTTGACATCTGTTGTAAAACACCGGGTTGTGTTTAAAGCCTCTTGGAGCCAAAGAGCAAGGGCAGAGATTTATACCAATGTTAACACCAGACCGGGAGAAGAGGCTGCCATTTTTGCCATAATAAATACTCAATAGCCCTAAGTAAATATTTTTTTTGCTGAATTGGAACTTGTTGCTCTCACTGTTTGTTTAAGGGAGTTCTAAGGATTTGTCATCTTCCTGTGACATGTAGGAAATCATTGAGTAGAAGCTGACAGAAATCAAACGTCACATTTCAGCGCTCCTTCGCTCACCGGTCCCAGAAAGGACTGAGAATCCTTCTGTGGATAAGAAACTGTGAGTATGCTCGCGTGTGTGCATGAACTTTGATGCTTTTACACACAAGACAACGTCCAGTTTATCTTCCCTAACAAAAAGGACTATGCCATTTTTTTTCTCTCGTGTAATTTTCTTTCTTCAAATGCTGACATTGTATAAAGAGCTTTTTTTGCCTTTTTTTGTGTTTCGTTTCGGAACTGTCTTATTAAGGAGCGCTACAGTGACACCACAGAATCGTAAGCTCTTCTATGTTCATTTATAAAGCATCAAGTGACTATCAACTTTATTTTTAAGATTTGATTTTCAATATTTCAAACCAATTGCAGGGATTAACTGCCACTCTTATCTCACCAATAGGCAGAGAAATATTGCACAAATTCTTAAGTTTGTCTTTTCACCGTTTGAAATAAGGTCATTTTGTTCTGCATTCCAGGTTATTTTGTAAATTCACTTGAAGGTGTTTTATGTAAAGATCTGCTTCAGTGTACTGAATCTGTATAAAGACAACATGTTATTATGGAAGCGTTTGGGCTTCTGGAGTAATAGACAGCTGTGTAACAGTAGCATCCCTGTCTAGTTCTGTTCATGTACAGTAGAGTCCAGAGGATTGGCCATGAAATCAGAAAAGGCATTTAATTGACAGGTAATGCATACGTTAAATTATTCACTTTTAGTTGATAAACCATTGTTTTTATAGCTGAAGATGAAACCTCGTGGGAATCAGACTAGATTATTCACGTATGTAGTAAAATCCATTGTGTTGCCTTATTTTAATATCAACTGAACCACGAACCATCGAAAAGTTGGCGGTGCCTAAGAATGTTTTGAATTTTTGTTTTGGCAAGAGTAGTATTGAGTTTTTGATTTGTCCCATTAAAATGCTGATGCTGAAAAGGTTTGATTGACAAATTAATGCAATGCATTACTTTGTACCACGTTTTCTCACTGACAAAGCGCGTTGACTGGAGTTAAAGTGGCTTGGAGAAAAAAGGAATGGAGGACAAATGGTAGGTATTTTTCTTTCAGGAGAAAGTTCAGAAGTTAACATTTCCGTACATTTAGATAAATAGCCTTGGCGACATTGTTTTGCTTGTGGATTTATTAAAAGGTAGAAGCTTTAAGTGCGCTAACTACGCATCCCAGAATTCAGTGCTCCCTCCAAAGGCTTTCCCTCGGTTAGTCACCTGACTCCGTCTGGCCAATGACGAGTGTCGTTACAGGCGCATTGCGGTTGTCGGGATGTAAGGAGGAATGGCGACGATCGAGACGGAGAAGAGTTGAATTTGACCAAACAGAGGCCAATCCGCAGGTAGTTTAAACATTCTTATCCCGTAGAATCACTTGTGGCGTAGGGTAATGTTTACTACGAGCCGCTTTACCTATTCCGGGTCCAGCTAAAGCGTTTTGTCACTTTTGAAACTGATAGAAACACTTTTTAAATAAAGTTCGTCTGTGTATAGTAATTTTAAAAACAATCTCTATTCGATCATTTTATTTAGCAATGTGTGGCTAAATTTTTTTGTCATCGCCTAAACCGTTTAATTTTTTTTTTGCCCTTTCTCAAGTTTTCTATGGAAACTGAATCATGATAAATGCCAAAATGGAAGCTGACCTGACAGTGCCCTCGTCCGGGGTGGTTTCATCTTCCAGCCCGCTGACCACCCAGACAAACCTGACAGTCAAACAAAGAGAACACAGAAGGACGGCATCCACGACCCCCGACTTCCTCTCTAACCTGGGCAGGGCCACCCTGCGGGGCATCCGCAAGTGCCCACAGTGCGGCATCTACAACGGCACCCGCGGGCTCAGCTGCAAGAACAAGGCCTGCGGAATCAAACTGAGGAACGCTGCCCCGGGCTGTCGAAACCGCAAGAACTGCCCAGTGGAGGTGGTCAAAGTGATAATAGACAGTGAGGACAGCGGGGGAAAGGAAGGGGGAGGAGGGGTGCAGGTCTTCTCCGTGTGTCATAGAGGAAGAGGAGCCACAGCGACACACCTGGGCTTTGTTGAACTGGTTCCCACTGACACCGCCATAGCAACAGGCGATGGCGCCACCCTGTTAACGCGAATCAACCTGGGCCGCTGCTTTGTGCCATCCTGCCGGCAGGGTCAAAGATCAAACCAGAATGAGTCTGAATCGAGAGCCACTGAGTCCAAACAGTCCTCAGACAGCCTCTGCATCCACATCAAGCAGGCCATTGAATGTCACAGCTGCGCCAGCCCGCTGACCTTTAAAAGCTCCGTCTTGGAAGGGCTGCAGGTCTCCATTCAAGCCAGGGCAGAGCTGTGGAGACTGGCTACAGAGTCTCCGGGGCCCCTGGTGCAGCGAGTCACCAAAGACACCCTGGTGGTCAAGTGCCACACTGACTCCCAGCATCCTCTGGGGTTACTGCACCTCACTGTGGGGGCAGGTGGGCTGTCTGAGGGTTCGAAGATTGAGAAGAGGAGCAAAGAGCAGCAGCAGGCGGTCTTCCACTGTGCTTGTCAGCTCATCAGCAAACGTAGTAAAGCTGGTGGTGCTGCAGCAGCTGGACCCAACTGTTACCCTCCTCTGAGCTCGGCCGTACCGACGCTCTGCCTTCACTTTTACGCCTGTGTGTGCGCGTTTGCGAGCGATGAAAAACTGTCTGCGGAGTTTGCTGCTTTCATCAACTACAGCTTGAACGGTACAGTAACGGAACCTGGTAGAGATATCCTTGCTCATTAGTCAGATGAAACCACATCGACGCTGCTTGTATGGTGTTTATAAGTAATATTAAGTTATATTAACTTTAAAGTTTGGAACGTGTTTTCCCCACATTGTCTTTCAGGTGGGCAGCAGAATGATTCCAGTCGAGGGATTATTCCCAGTGAGAAGCCGCTGCAGCAAGCCGAACTACTCAATTCTCAACATAAGATAAAGAAACTACGCCTGGATGATGCTCTCGCTGGTGGTCTTGTTATCTTTCCCATCCGAAAACACACACAACTGAAGTACATGTGTTTGATTGGAAGGTGAAGGTAAAAGTAAATGTGTGTTGTTCTGCTTGATCCCCAAATGTCTCAGGAAGTACCCACGTTGCGGACGAGCACGCAGTGAAAATAGGCTTCCACCAGTGGCTGGCCAGTGTCACTGAGAGGATCCATCTAACGATGCACTACCAGAACAATGGTACGGCCCAATTTTATTCAATCTGAAATCACTGCCTGTTCTCCAGCGATTGTGTGATGCTAAAGCCACCACATGGCTGATTTAGCACAGAACCAAGCTAGCCTTACGCCGCAAATCTGCAAAAATCTAAAATTCTTCTTCCATCCTTGAAAAACCTATTAAGACCTTATAGGTCGAGCAAATGCGAATTTGCGACATCTAGTGGTGAGAAGACAAATGGCAATAATTGCATACCTGTCAACCCCTTTTTTCAAGCAAACTGGGAATCTGGTTGGTTAACAGTGATTTCTGCGGCAGTGTCCACAAGTTTTTGAAATCCAGAGCTTGTTGAAGAATATTAACAAATACAAAATAATTGTATTAAATCTAATCCTCTGTGTTTGTAATGATGAAGATATTTCTGGAATCAAAAATATCTACATCACACAAAGAGTGGTATCATCTATATAAGTGGATTTGTAAATATGAATAACTTGACTTTCTTCCTACTGTGGATTGATGGGGCCTGTCTTCAGCAGGGAAACCTCAGCCTCTGGTCTACCACATAACCCAGGAGTTCTTCAATGTTCTGCAGCAACGACTCTCGCTGGGCTCCAAGAAGAAGAGGCTGCCCAACATCACAACAGGTAGACCCAACAGTTTGATCTCACAATCAAACCCAGTGATTCAGGAGCTGAAAACAGGTTTCTTGGCCTCTTTTTGCTGAGACCAGTGTTTGTGAGAAATGACGGCCTTCCAATGGGCTCTTGCACCAAGTACACCTGGCACATCACCGACCTCACGCAGGTCAAGCGCATCTTCGACACCCCGGAGGTAAATGCACATGTGACTCAGACCAGCCAGTCAGTGGCCCTTCACCTTCCCTTATGTCACATACATGATGTCCCTCAGGTGCCTCTAGAGCTCTCTCAGAGTTTTGTGAAGAACATCGATGGCACTTACTCCCGTTTCCGCTGTCCTGAACCTCCAGCTCAGCCTGAGGGACACAGGACAGAGCGAGCACTACCCATAAGGCCTCTGGAGCTCCGCACTTTCCTCAGAGTTGGTGAGTGAGTTTGTTTTCCGCTCTCCACAGCACAGATCCGTCACCGGTGCAGCTGATACTTCTGTGAACCCTTTCAGGAACGGGCTCAGCAGATCCAAAGGAAGCCAGTCCGTTTGTGATCGAGTGGATCCCTGATGTGCTCCCTCGCAGTCACATGGGAGAGCTGAGAATCAGCTTTGAATATGGCCACCAGCCGAGTGGTCAGCTGGAGCTCTGTGAGAAAGGAAGCCGCAGCAGGATGGAGTCAAACCTGGCCAAAGCCACAAAGACCGTCTGAGTCCTCCAGGTGTTTAATGACCCAAACGTGTTAGATCTTTGCGAGATGAGGATAACGTATTATAATGTTGATCAGATTTTGTCAAATAATCTAGTCTGCTGTGTGTCACTAATGCTGTTCTGTCCTCAGTCATAAATAGTCACATTGCTGATATTATCAAGTTAAAAGAATGTGTGAAAATATATACAGTATATTTTAAAGGATTTTATTTAAACATGTTAACAGCTCAAACACATGATTATAAAAAGTATTTAAAGCAACCTCTTAAAGCTTTTGCCAATTATAAGTATTAAAATATATTTATCAAATGAATTTGAAATTATTGAAGAAGATGTGATTGCACAGGCCTAAAAACATCCCCTCACAATAAGTTCAGTTCTATGATTTATTGTTAATCACCCTCATGAATAATTAAAAAAATAGTTACTTTTGAACAAAGAAATGGTTCAAATAGAAACATATGAATTACTGATGTAATTTTTGTCTGTGGATTAATTATCAACCAAAGTAGATCTCTCTGTGTCAACTGGACTGAAAGGTTTCCTTGA
The DNA here is from genome assembly GCA_015343265.1 of Pao palembangensis. Classification (NCBI taxonomy): domain Eukaryota; kingdom Metazoa; phylum Chordata; class Actinopteri; order Tetraodontiformes; family Tetraodontidae; genus Pao; species Pao palembangensis. The sequence goes on along the minus strand of CM027096.1, from coordinate 7,694,356 downwards.
AAATGTTTCGCCCTCTCTCCAGAGAGCTTCTTCAGTTCTGAAGTTCTGGCGAAACGTTTTCAAGGAAACCTTTCAGTCCAGTTGACACAGAGAGATCTACTTGGGATAACCATGACCTGGATGAGTGAGAATCTACTCAGACATTAATTATCAACTTACTAGATATTAACAGTAAGCTAAGAATGCAGCTCACCTTCAGGACTTTTTTTAAAATAATATATTTAAAAAAGCTGTATTATTTTGTTGTGTATAGTCAAATTATAATAAATAAAAAAATACATTTACACAGATCGATGAAACCTACTCAAGAAGCTGTCCTTTATTTAAACTGCAGTAATGACCTCCACCTGCTGGTCATCACCAGCAGGTGGAGACATAAACTTGGAAACCAACATTTGGTTTCATTTTACTATCAACCTTGTGGGGGCGGTAGAGGACAAGGCAGGGCATCCCTAAAGTCATTAGCGTTTGCCTTCTAGGTAACACTTGTTGAAAATGTCACAGCAATCTATCAACTGTGTCCTGAAACAGTTACAGTTTGGAGCACTATGGCAGCCTGACAGACAGATCTGGCTGCTTAGATGTGGCAAACATGGCTATAAAAAGAATGTATTAAATAAAGATAGACGTGGTTTAAATGTCAGGCCGAACACAAGGTCCACTCCCTCTCTGTTATTTTATGGCTGAGAGGGAACAATCACATTTAAAAAAATAAAAAAGAAAAACAGGCAGAACAACTGTCAACAGCTTCTTACAAGGATCATGTATTTACTGACAGAAGGTGACCTCACCCCACTGCTTACGCTGAATAGAAAAGAATTAAACTGCATTTGCAACCTATTACCAAGTGTCGAAAAATGCTGATTTGATATTTTTACGTGACAGATTTTAACACATTTTCTAATGAAAAAATAAATCTAGTGGAAATGCTGCCCTCTATTGGTAAATGTGCTATAACGCAGCTTCTTTAACGATTTTCTGCTCTTTTTCATAATGAGATTGTTTACTGATATTTCCAAAAATCATGATAAATAATCCCACTTTTTTGCTTTTTATAATTATTTTCAGCCAACCAGATCACTAAGGGCTGCTAAGGATTGTGCTGCCTGATACCGGATCATCTCTGTAAGGTCAGAAAGGTCAGCTGCTAACAGTAAAAACATTTCCAGATAAAGAGGGCGCATTAGCCACCTTGGGAGGGTGTGTGTACTGGAGAGAGGCAGGGGCTCAGCGTTTACCCAGCAACCTCTGAGCCTGGCTTTTCAATCCTCGAGTCAACCAACCCAACGACCGTCCCCTGATGATCCGTATCACAATTCCTCAACTGTTTCTCTTGATTGCTACTGACCGTGCTACAACCAGCTCCAGTTCTTAGCAGGAGTATTAAATCCCTCCCCCACCCCTGGACTGATGGATGGATTTATGGAGTGGGTCGATTTTTCACACACCGGCGGGTGAATGAAAGCACTGTCAGCTCAGCTCCGATGACCTCCTGATTAAGAGCTTACCGAGGGGCCGTTACCATCAAGCTGTAGCTGCAACAATCGTTAGGTGCTGATTAGCAGCAATAAACGTTGCCTGAATGGGCTCAGCCCGGTGCTGTGTAAAACAGCTGTCTGGCTCGACTCAGGGATAAATAAAATCTGATCCTCACGGTGTCTAAAAGACGACTTCAAATCCAAGTAGAAACAATAATCTGAGCTAACATGAAGGTGTTTCCGATTCCAGGCTGAAGCTGTGGTGAAAAACAGGGTTTGGCAGAGGTGAAGAGGAGCACAGAGGTTTGAATCCACCGGGAGGAAGCGGTAATTGAACCCAGGCGAAGCTCATGAGAGTAATCAAAATGGAGGGAAACTAAGGTGGAAAAGTAAAGACAGGACACCAGGGGTGCGCTGTTTCTTCAGACTGGACCAGGAAACTGGACTTGGATGTAAGAAGACCTCACCAGAGGTAAAACACAAAGAACTTCGCATGAACACAAAAACAACTTGTCCTTGTTAAAGATCTCTGCAGTCTCTGGGCTCTCCTGCAGCTCCACGTGCAGACTCCCTCTCACACTTCTCTGATTGTTGCGCTGAGCAGTCATCATCAGATCCGTCAGTGAGCCATCGTAGCCCGAGGAAACGCGGGCAATTATGGCCATAAATAATAATGAGCGAGCGCATCTGCCACGATGACTGATGAGGCTCTCTTACAGCTCATTTACATGACTCCAGCGAGGCCATCAACAACGTAGCGCCCGGCGAACAGGCCTTTCAAGGGCACATTTTCAATGTTATCAGGCAAGTTTCTGCCCTGTTTTTGTGGGAAAAGTCAAATCTGTATGACTTACGTGGACTAAACACCCGTACCCGAGGGACACCTCAATCAGTCAGTGAAAAATGGGGTAAATGGCAGAAGCAGATGGTCAGTAGAGTTTAGGAGATATATAATCTGTCCGTTAGGTGGCGGCAGCGGCCCCAGGCGGGGAGCAAAAAGGCCGCACTGGCGTGTGTCCTGGAGCTGATGAGCCTGGTTGTTAATGGTGTTAGGGCAGATTTCATTACCTCCTCCAGACTGCTCTCATTAAATAAACATCTTCCTGTCACATCCGTCACCGGTCCAGGAGCAGAGCGGTCCGGGCAGACGGGGCCGAGGCTGATCGGGCGTGAGTTAGACAGACAACAGAGTAGACTGACGATAAAATACCTGCCAATCAAAGTGGGCTCGGTTTCATACTCTAGCTTTCAGTGCTGTTTGTGTGACTGCGGAGGCATCGCAGGATAATTAGACCCTGGTCGGAAAAGGCAAAAACACCAAAAATGCTGCTAAATCAGCGCAGTGTTGTTTAAGCTCTCTGCTTTTCTGGCTCGTCCCCGTGGTCCATAAAAATGCTCTTAAGATAAAATAAAGAGTTTCATCTCATCTGAAGCCGTGGTTCAGAAAACCCGCTCAGTTTCTGTTCTGCAACCTCACCCGACCTCTTTTTTCAACCCCTTTCCTCTCACTTTGTCCTCCTCTGTCCTCCTCTCGTATGTCTTCACCGCTGACCCTCCCTTATCCTCTCAATTTCTCCTGACCTTGCAAGACTTTTATCCCCCTCTTCCATTTTCTCCTCTGACTAATCTATGCCATCATCCTCTCTTCATCTATCAGGGCACTCTCATTGTTTTGACGTCTAGTTAATTCTCAGCTCATGATTTATCAAATTCTTATTACCGCTCGCTGAAAGCCCCATTCGTTGTCCTGATGTATGGTAATGATAGCCGCGGCATTGCTGCACGAATCGCAACAAACCCTCTCATTTATTTTCCTTTTCCTCTCCCCGCTGCTCCTTTTCCCAGCTGCCAACAGCTTCTTTCCTGCTTCGTCCTTGCAGTTGTGAGGACCCGTCTTCCAGTAAAACACCTCTAATTCCCCTCTAATAAACTGCTGTTAAACTGTGGCTGGAAGTACCTCGTGGCCTCCAGTGGACCCACCACTTTCTGTTGCTGTGGTTCATGGAATGTTGTCTGAGTCACTGAAATTCAGCATAATTATGGTTTTCAACCCTTTTTCACTGTTGGAATCTTTTAAAATCTTATTTGACGCTTATAAAATGCTGCATATCAAATCCGTTCAGCCTTCACAGGCTATAAAATATCGATATTTAATGCTAATTCCATATTTCTCGCAGCAGCTGTCCTTCACTTTGCCAAAAATGACTTGTTCCAGTTTTCAGCCAACGTGGCTCTGTGCCTGGTACATCTCCTCACACGTTTTTTAGCTGTAGCATAAGTATAAATGTTATTATGGGAGCTGAAAACGTACTTTTTGGAAAGATAGTTGACGTGTTCTTCTGATAAGGTTCATGCTAGTGTCACTGTTGGTTCTTCTCAACTATTTCACCTCTTAGTTTTGGGGCAACTTTGCACCAGGACAGTCTGAGGGACTCAGGACGATCAGGTGGAAAAGGTAGAACAACTGAATTCCCTCACACTCACACCCATTTGAGGAGAATCTTAAGCGTTCCAGGCCACCGCTGCTTGATTAATCTCCAGAACCTGGAGAACCTACAGAAGTGCAGGTCGTTCTGTGATGTTCTTTAGATTTAAGGCTCCTTCGCTGTCACACGTCGCTGAAATCTTCATTCATTTCAGCAGGCGAACAATGTGCTGATGCAGTGCCAAGAACGTGTTATCCTCAGCACTTCTCCCTCTCTCTGATTACCCCTCTCCCTCATTTCCGCCTCCATTTTTCAGCCGAGATGAAGGACGGACACTGGGATAGCGGAGGTCAAGCATTAGCACAACTATCTAATCACTACCGCTCCTCTTTTTCCTCCTCCCCTCCACTGACAGGTCATCTGTCAACAGGCCACCGGTTCTGGCCTCTCCATTAGAGCAGTGACACCAGTATTTCTCAGTTCTCACACACACACACACACACACACACACACACTCCCGTGCGTCTCACAGTGCAGACACCCTCCTCGTCCTGTGAGGAGGGAGGGGATCGATGCTGCCATCTCCACGTCTCATTTGTCACACCGCTGCCCTCTCTTTAATGAGCTTGTCTGACTTCAGCTCCTTCCTCCTCACTTCTCATCCCTTCTTCATCTTCTCATCCCGCAGATGAAAATAATCCACTTGCCCCGGTGACAGCGCCCTCTGCTGCCAGAAACGGGCTTGAAAAATGTGGCGGCAGTGCTTGTGAAATGTGGAGGTGTTTTACGTTGGTGTGTGCGCTCTGGCCGAGATAAGATGCAGCCAGTGTGGAGAACAATGGCGCCACCGCAAAAAAAATCCAGACTTTATATTTTACCCCTCAAAAAATGTCAATACACACCGATGATATGCTCCAAGATAACAACAAGGCTCCAACGTCTTGCAGCATCTCCAGAGTCCAAAGGCTTCTCAGACAGTTGGACAACAGAGTCAAACCATTCCTCCATGCTGCTTCAAAGCGTGCTGGGCGCGTGCACTTGGTTCTTTCTGCCCTTTATTTTCACTCCAGCTCAAAAAAATCAGTATGAGCGACTGAAGCCAGCTGCCGTAGCTCCACCACAATGTGCGCCTCCTTTCTCGGGTCTTTGACATTTGCAGGAACCTTTCTCACCAGGAATTGTGGTTTGCGACTCCATTTCACTCCTCCTTCGTGAAGCACCATTCACACCGGCTACTTTGGCTCAGAACAAGGTAGCAGTCTTGGAGTTTGGAGCGTTCCGAGACTGGGCCTGGATATGAGGAGTTCTACAGGAAGCTCTGTGCCTCTCCTCCTCCTCCTCTAGTGAAAATGTAAAGACATCCTGGGATGCTGGTCAGCTCCAGCTCTTTTCCTGCTCTTGAGCCAAATCTGAGCTCTGTTGCTGCCAGCACTGGTCACATTTCTTTGGAAACCTTTCAGGACTGTGGGTATTTGGCGACGTCCTTCATTTGGAGCCGACGCAAAAGCAGTCGTGGCTGCACGCGCGAACGCATTCTCATTTCTGTTTCAATACCAACGTTATCAGAGACGGCCGTGAATGCTGCATCCCATTTCCCCCCGGAAGTCCTCTTAAATGACATTTGCATAGTTTTCAAGACATGCCTAGTGGAAACGCACATATTTTTGATAACATAGGTAGACTCTTAACAAAACATCTTTCTAGAGCTGCAGACATGAACAAAAACCTACTTTAATGCCTGTTTTTTTTTTTAATACTGAACATAAAGATTAGGGAAAGGAATTTTATCTGCCTCTGAGACTCCTTTGTCTCTTCCTCCTCCAGCTGGCCCATTGCTCAGTGTCGTTGTGTTTATTCTTCTTTGACCGTTCATAAAGATGAACTCACCCCTTTAACACTTCCTGTCTCCTACTGACTCCACTAAAACCTCACGTTTTAGTGGAGGTTTTAGCTCACGTTTTCCTTGATGTTTCCTTTATCTCTCCACTCCTTTCCCTCCTGCTCTGCCCTCTGTAAAAGGCTCTTGTCCTCCCTCCACTCGCCTCTCCTCTTTTCTCGTCCAATATCTGCGTCTGACACAGCAGTCCATCATGCTCTGGGCTCTGGACGCCTGCCTCCCTCGGACGCTCTCATTCATCAGAAAAGCACAGATCACTCCCTTCTCTCCTCCGCTGGCCGCTGCCACTTATTGCACTATCCATCACACCTGGCGGATGATCAATACAAGCCCCCGCCTCCCCGCCCTCCTTCGCTTGTTTCTCTCGCCACGTCCAAGTCTCCCTCCTCGACGCAGTTTCTTTAACATCTGGCCGTCTGGAGGCCAACGTAATGTGGGAAAACAGCCTGTTAGGTGTTGGGGCTAGTCTGGTTGAAGCCGACACCTGAAGCAAGATCCCACCAACATGCCGATAGCGATAGATTACCCTCTGTGACACATGATTCAAGTAGTACAAAAGAGGTTTTTCTGCAGGTTATCACTGTAGGGAGTGATGCGTTTACTGACCAAGCTACGCGAGCACGTTGCTAACTTTACATCTTTGCTGTAAAAGGCTTCCTGCCCATGTTTAGATGCATGTTTACTGCGTGTTGATGCATTAAGTCAGAAAATGTTATTATCTGGTAGAAAAGAAAGAATTAATGCTTGTTTCTTTTAACACACATCCATGTCTCCATATTTCCAGTCGTATCAGTGCTGCAAGATGATCTTTGTGGATAAAACTGGTGGAGAGCGTGTTACCCTCAGCAAAGGAGAACTTTTGCTGGGAACCAACTTCTATGGTCTGGGTTGATGTGTTATTCCTCCGATCCCTCTTCAGGTAGGGCCCAGTTATTGGGGGCAGCAATAAGAGTGACTAACAGTGGCTATAATTCTGTTGAGAGCAGCTTTGCTTGGCAAAAGTGATTTGTTCAGAACCGTAGCGTCATTAGCAGCGTGGGTGAGCCTCTCAGATCCAAATGCCTTTCTAATCTCCTTTTCTGTCACTAATTCTTTCCAGTTCTTTACTACCATTAGACTTTTCCACCATTTCTTGACAGAAAATTAAATTACACTGATGTATGGAGCAAACTAGCCATAAATTGGCCTTCCCCTGCTCTGGCTGGGCTAGGTGGAGAGCTGAGAACACACTTGTTAACTGGTTCCACTGGTGCTGCAGGTGCACAGAGGAGACATCAGGCAGCTGATGCTCCGACGTGGATGCTCAGTCATGGATGTTTAAGCTTTTACGGAAATTAACGTGGGAAGTCAGTCATTTATTTGTTTTATTTTTTTTTTTGTTCTTCTGGTCACATGAGAAATATATCTGGATCATGTGACCGAGTGAGGGACACAATTTAACCCCAGACAGGCAGATCGTCAGCAGTTAAGTCGTCTGTTATTAACGGGCCGAGCTATTTGACAAGCTAAACATGCTGTTCTTTCATGCTGGACTGCCTCATTAGACGTTCTCATGCTAACACATATAAAGAGACGAGCTGTGTTTGAACAGCTCGGAGAACAACGCCGATGAAGAGGCGCTGACCAGAAACGAGGGCTTAAGTTTAACATAAGACAGGAAATGATGCAATGCTGAAGCAGAACTTTCTTTTCCAAAGAAACTTTTCTGACTGTCCTGTATATCCTTCATTCTTGTGTTTTCATTCTCTGTGAGGACTTTCATAAGCATAACCATCCATCCAAGTCTTAGCCCTCAAATACGCTTTGAATGTGTGAGGACCTCACATCCATAAAAAGGCCTCACTCCTAGTAGGAGTATTTTGGTAGTCGGTATGCAGCACGTACGTAAGTTCGTAAGTTCAGGATGCTGGAAACTATCCCAGCGTTCACTGGACAGCCAGTCCTATTTAAAATTCCGTGGATTTTTCTAGTTTTTGTAAAATGAAGTTTTAAATTCCGACTCCTCGATCAGCTTCTGACATTTAAAACTGCCTACCTGAAGGAATTCTCCTTAAATACAGTAATAATCTACAGACTTACGCAGAGCCGTGTACCTTCTGTTGTCAGTCATCCGTCAGGACACTGAGTGAAGTGGAGACTGTAGCGTGACCCTGGGACATCGGGTGAGCGTGGACGTCAGGGTGAATGAGCAAACGGCACAACAGGGAAACAGGAAGTGACACAGAGGGCGTGAGGCGCTCCTCTGCTTCTCAACACCTTCACGTCCTGTGAGAAAAGCTCTGGAGGTGAGATTCAACCCAAATGAAGACTGTCGCTGAGGAGGAAGCAGTGCAGCCCCGTGACGTTAGCATCTGGCTGCTACTAACCGTTAGCAACGACGGTGCTAACAGATTTGAATGTGATCAATTTTAATCACGCTGACAAATCATCAATAACAAAACCTCTGGCATGACTCAGTCTCTACATTTACTGGAGCTACTTTTCTGATAACTCAATAACGTGGAGAACCAGCAAACTGGAGCTGACCTGGAGATAATCATCAGGTCACATGCTAATATTCTGTCTGGCGTTTGAAAGCTGATGTTAGTCCTCACACACTCCTCACACAGCCCAGTCTTATTTATATATCTGTAAATAATCCAGTATTTACACAGTGTCAAGGCTTTCAATCTGTTTTCCCCCAGAGAACATGTGGCATCAATCCTTTGGTTAGTTTTAATCCAGGAAGCTGGAAAAAGAAAGATGTGTCAGCAGGGAGGACCCAGCAGCTGAGGGTCATTAATCACTGTCACAGGGGGGAGAGAAGACATGAGAGACGGTCTGCAGCAGATATGACAGGAATAAGCCCGAGATGAGATGGCGCGACCTCTTCAGAGGGCGGCGACACGCAGGAGCTGATACGAGACTGCGCCATCACGTCCCCAACGCCCTCTCTCCCCCACGAGGAACCGAATGCTCTGACAGACAGATTAATGGGGGTTAATTGAATTACCGTCAGATTAGCAGCACTTAAAATCATCTGAGCTGTGAGTCCAGAGAAAGTGAAAACTCCACAAAGCGGATACGCTTCTGCTGGAGGACGGAAACTGAAGACGGAGGAATGAGTGAAATGGGAGCTCCTGCCCACACTTCATTCCAGAACCCTGGCCTGCTGCGCTGCGGTCAGCTCCTCAATATAAACCAGATACTTTAAATCATGAAACTTTTTTTAGGCCATCCTGTAAATCTATAACATCCCCTTTTGTTCACATTTGGAACAGGCACACCGGCTCTTCTGACTGCATGTTTTTCTTGACTCGGGCTTCGGCGTTGCGGTGGGGGGAGATAAAAAAAGGCAAAAGTTAAGAATATGATGAATGTTTTCTGGCCAGGGGAGAGTGGGTGGTCTGCATCTGTCAGCGCCGCTATTACAGCAGACAGCCCAGTTACAGGCCAGTAAGCTCCACTATCATCACTGTCATCAGCAGCAGATTCCCTCACAACAGATCACAGCTGTCCACATCACAAGCCTGACAGCACAAAAACATCCACATGCCCACACAACCCCGCACCCCGCATGTGTGTGTGTGTGTGTGTGTGTGTGTGTGTGTGTTGCTTCTGAAGAGCTACGTTAACCGTGCACAAGTCATCGAGTTAACAATCTAGAAAAGCTCTGGGACAGAGCAGACTTAAACCAAGCAGCTTAGTTCCCCACATATTATAACTTACACCTGTAGTATAGTGTATATAGGCAGGTTGCTTTATGATCAAAGCCCGTTGGCCAAACATGCAGCACTGCCGCATTGGGTCAAGTTAGCGACGCCTGAGAAAAGGTGCCGCCATACTGACATCATCTGCAGCTAGACTAGAAATAAAAAGACATAAACTGCATGATAAAAAAAATTTAAATGATACAAACCAGCTGCTCTAAATTACAAGGAAAGTTGAGGATGATTCTGGTAATGCAGCCTACCACTAGAGGGCAACAGAGGTCTGCTGCTAGCAGAAGCAGAGGAGAACCTCACCAAACAGCTAGGTTTAGGATCGGCTAGCACACAGGATTCGTAAATCTCGTTTTTACTGTTCAGCTCCGTGTTTTATGCGTCTCATATTTCAACTGAAGGTTATTATTAACAAGCTTTTCCTTACTGTAGATGTTAGCAACCTAACCTGTAAGCAGGGCTAATAACAGGGCTTTATCTTCCCCCTGGGGCAGAAACGATCCAACGTTCAGCTTTCAGCCCCTTCTCTGCCAAGGTTACACCTAGCAGATCAAGCAATAATTTACAGGTGCTAAGGTACCATAAATAATGATAAATATAAGTAAAGGACAATCTTATGATCAGTTAAACGGACGCCATACCCGGATAACCTGACCCGTTGGGTCCTTCGTCGCTCTATTTGATGGCCACACAGAGCCAAAGAGAGGGCGTAGCAGGGTGTAAATCTGAGCGCCGCTGCTCTGCCTCGCTGCAGCCGGCCGTTAAACTCCCTGACAGCTCGGAGTTGATTTACGAGTCCTGCAAACAGACGCGGCCAGCAGACGTCACCGAAAGCCTGCGTGCAGTTGTGTGTTTTGCACTCTTGTGATTGATTATCCCCTCTGTCTTGTCTGTGGCATTTTTGAAACGTAATCTCAGAGAACAGCATGAAAGGTGTGTGACCCCAGAGAAATCACCCTCCTCCCCGTTCCCCTATGCTCCGCCCACCTTACCCCTCACTAACAGGCGCTCTGTGGATTCCTGCCTGTATTGGATTAGCATACTATTGCTGAAATTAAATTCCCCCTCTTACTGTAAAACTCGGTGGGACTGGCCCGTCACTGTGATTTACTGTAACCTTGCTATGGAAACTCATGCGTCCGCCCCGCAGTGATTGGTGCGCCTGGCAAGCGTTTCTCATTGGCTTGGTTGTGGTCAAATGTGAAATAGCAGCATGCTATTTGCAGTTGCAATTTTCAGAAGAATGGTCAGGCAAAGAGGTAGCAAGGTTGGTAGAACTGAACTAGAAAATATTTAACATGCATTTTAAATGCTGTCCAAGTCTTAGTTCATCACTAGAGGGCGATGTTGATGCTCCATGTTGCTATTTAGTGAGGTTGCGCCATTATTAAAATACAGCTACTGATAGCATTAGCCTTGTTTTAACTAAGTAACCAGGTCATAACGCCTATAAACAACCTAACTTTTCATTGTGACATGAAAGGATTTTCTGAACGGCTCGGCGCTGACGCAGTCCCAGCGGTGACAACTCCGACACCCCTCCTCATTTTTCTTCCTGCATTTATATGTGAGTGCGCCTCTCTGCAGCGCTGATGATAAATGAGGGCAGCACATCCTCAGAGAGCTCAGAGAGGAAAGAATAATGGGTATTTAAGCACACTTGTAAATTACCAACACATTTGTCTTGGACTGTCCCTTCTGGGCTGCCTGTCTGTATAAGGTATATAAAGCTCACATACATCTGTTCCACATAGCCTCGCTGGATCCACCGACATCACTTAAATACTGACTGTCAGCCGAGGCGCCATAATTCACGCCTCAACAAAGCTCATAAAGCGCTTCTGGTTGTCTTTGCACCTGCAGTTATCTGCTGGTATTGTCTGTATTTTAGCAGGTGTGAGCTAGGTCAGGCAGAGTGCACGGTGATGTTTGTCTCACTGAACCACTGTCAGGCACGCCAGCCCACCAGCTGGGAAGGTTTACGACTATCTGTCAGGCTGCTGAGCGTTAAGCCTCTGATTTAGCAGTTACGAGTTCTCGTCAGTCACACTCAAGCTGCATGCTGTCATTAAGCAGACATGTTTGACCCGGCCGATGGTCATGTGACTGCACTAGAATCACTAGAGGCATGCTGCACATTCAAAGATGGCAGCAGCTACCTCGCTCCCATCATCGGGGGTGCTGGGCAGAAAAAAGCCCTCCGAGAAAACGAGCAGCGCTGTCTGGCTGAAAAGAATCGACTCACCTCCAAGGATTCAGGTGGTGATGTTTCCCCAGCCACTTCCTGCCGAACTGCCATGTTCCAATTCATTATCTCCACTCATAAACACATTAATGTTTACAGCAGGTGCCCTGACATATTTATGATAACGTTACATCCGCTTTACGACACCACACTTGAGTCGATTTTTATGGCTGCAGCACTCGGAGGCTTCCCAGGAGCCGCTGGCAGCATGTTTGAGAGCCCCCAGAATGTTTTACAACTTACTTAAACACTACAAATAAAAAAAAAAGGATTGCCAGATGAGCGTGGTCATCAAACTTTCAAATTAAACACACTTCCCTTTACTTGGGCTTTTATAGCTGAATCGCTAATGTGAATTTGCTAGCTCACCAAAGATTTCTCCGGTCGGTGGTTCTGGGCTCTATCAAGAGTTTAAGCAACAGTCCAAATCCCTCCTCCTGTTTTACGGTTTGCTGTAAAGCTTGTGTCAGGACTTTTGAGCAAGATCAATTATGTTCACGGCAATAGTTTATAATCGCTGCGCTGGTCTTTAAGAAGAGAGTCAACTAGACGCGTTCGAAGTCCCTTGAAGGTGTAGCCCCTCTCGGACTCTAAGGTCGCAGTAGAGCTTGTGTTTTTGTGACGACAGTGACGAGCTTCCTTTCTTCGTCGCCTGCAGGCTCACCAGTGGTGCCGCGGCTTCAGTTTCGGTTTCCCAGAGAAAGCCAGCGCGGCCGCAGTTGCATCATTCCAGCTGGGCGTCGCAGGGCCTCGGTGGGGAGCACTTTACAAACAAACGTAAGCAGTTTATTGATAGGCTAATCCCAGACTGATGAATGGCCCAATAATCAGCCACAACCTGCAATAAATCAGCCGCCGATCGATGTGGCCTGTGCTCCGCCGCCGTGGCCAGATCATTACGATGTCACTGCAGATCCACCATTAGCCCAGAGAGGCTGAAGGGAGGGAGCGGATGAAAAAGTGCTTCATCTGTAATGTGGTGCAAATAGGATTGATAGAGAGTTCATTTCTTTATTTCATTTGTTTGCCTGCCCAGCACCCCCTCCTCTTCTTCAGCCTGATTAGTGAGCCAACGGTGAGGTCTGTGATGAAGACGGAGAGGGCTGATCCGGGCTCCTAAATCATGGTAATGACGGCACAATTAATGGCTTCCAGAGACGTTATTCTTCAGGGTTTCGGCACATTGAACTGTCATCATGGACTACAGCAAGTCAGCGCAGTTAGCTAATATATTGTTTACCTCAGTGGAAGATAGTTGAAGCAATACGTGGAGGAAAAACTGAGCGCCCGGAGGGGAGGATTGTCAAAACGCGTCCAAAAACTAGAGATCACGCCATCCTGACAGAGATAAACCAGAATAAGATCAGCTGAAAGGAAGTGAGGACGACAAGGTACCTGCAGAGGAAGAGCGTGTGGCGAGATAAGATAGCTCAGACGCGAAGAGAGGGGAGGACAGAGAAGAAGAAAGGTAATTTGAGTCGGAGCAGGAGGAGAGGTTGAGGCAGGCCTGACAGCAGGCCATTCATCCTCCGTGCTAGGAGAGACAAACTGCTGGCAGAGGAAGACAAGCCCCATAAATCACCTGGTCTCACATTTACACACACCCACACGCATGCACGCACGCATGGGCGCGCGCACACTTGCATACTTTTGTATTTTCTTGACTCTCGATTTTCCTGAATTTTTTGATTTTACTTCTCCTGGAAATATTGTCCAATAACATAAAACCAACCCAGTAACAGTAAAATGTTAGTAGATGTCACCAAGTCTTCCACATTCTTTCTGTAACAATAGCAGAGTGGTGTGTGGAGGGGTAACGAGGACCAGGGATGTCCCATGTCCCTGTAACCTGACAGTTTCCGCTCGCGGCAGTGAAGCTGACGGCGGCGCTGCCCGGGCTGTTCCTTCCCTCCCCACCGCCGGCCAAGGCCGCCTGCTCCGTGGCTCTCTGCCGCCCTCTCTGTGGGCTCCGTCACTCATAGAGAGCCCACCTTCCTCCCCCGCCTGTGGAGTGAGGAGTGCCAGTTCCTCTTGACCCAGCCCCGACCTGGGTGCTGACATACGTGGCGTGTTTTGACAGTGGGCCATGCGGCGGCCGAGGCTCCTGGGGCGGCTCGGCCGCGCTGTGTGTTGAGATTTAGGTAATCATTAAGGTCAGACTTTTCCGAGACTCTCGGTTAAAGCGGGTGATGATATGATTCACTCAGCAGTTTCTAGAAATTTACTGGCCCGTCTCGCCTCCAAGAGCCGCTAATCCATGCTAACTTCATTTGCTCTGATGGATATTAATGGAGACGTTTAGTGCTGGGTCAGGACTTTGTTTTTAAACAGGCAAATATCAAATCATGTGACATTTAACCATCCATGAGTGATTTTCCTACGTACTCTTCCAAGAAATCAAAACTTCTTAATGTTTATGGAGTGATATGTTTATAAAAGGACCCGGAGAACCAACGAATTACGTAGAAGAAAAGTAGAAGCAGAGAATGGAAGAACAGTCAGTTAGCAGTCAACCATGAAGTCTGTAAAGTCTAATTAATGTTGACAACAGACAGTTTGGGCTAATTTACTGTCTCGGTTTAACCAGATGTCTGTGGTAACCTTTTTTTGTAGTAACACATTTAGGTTTGTCTAAAACAAAAACATTATTTTTACAACAGCAGAGAGACGATTACAGAGGAAATAGAACTAAAACCAGCTCGTTCAGAGCTGATGTGAGTCACTTCCTTTAGGGTGGACATCACCTCTGCGAACAAAGACCACACTTTCACACGACAGTCGGAGGTTGAACAGAAACAGGACAACGGTTTTTGAGTGATTTAAAAAAGAAAAATCCATCCTTTCTAAACTCTGGTTGTCTTTACATTTCTGTGTATCTGAATGAAGACTAGAGCTTCTGAAAATAACTTAATCAGAACCAGACAGAAACCTTCATCAGCACCCAGTATAAACCATTATTGTTCCCAGTCCTTCATATTTACCCATCATGCCTCTGGGGCGGCGTTAAAGCCAGTGAATGGAAATCACATGAGCGCTGCTGCAAACAGTCGGGTGCTTTATGTACTTTATTTTATATATTATGTGTTTGTGCGCAAAAAAGGAGCAAAGAAAAACTTCCCCCGAGCCAGAGGGGCTGTAAAATGAAGATATATCTGTCTATAATTAAAACAAACAGCATCTCCAGAGACTGGAGAAAGCAAATCAAGCGTAAATAAATGCGATCACAGCGCTGGGTTCTCCAGAGAGATACTCATAAATCTGTCTTTGGTCTGCAGAGGAGTTATTTTTTGACTAGGCAAAGGTATTATGACTACAGTTCTGAGTTATTGTTATTATGGAAATGAAATACACCCTTTTATTAAAAATGCTTTTAGATACGATGTGGCTAACAAATGCTTCATGCTGTAAACGGGAGCAAGGCTGTCCTTTTTCTCATTTCATTTATTCATGTCTGTTTTCCTGTCTTTCTGCTTGACTGGCTGTTTCTCCTTGTTTCATTTTTAATACTCATTTTTTCTGCCTTTTATATGAACTCTGAGGGCAACATGAACACATGAAAGCAAATACAGAGCAGCCGTCAGGACAGTCACATGCACTCAGTCCAGATCATCTGATGGCAGCTGTTGTTTTTTTCTCTCGATGTGTAAATTATGGGCTGCGCGGCGGTAAGCGTTGGGGGGATGCTGGTGGTAACTGTACTCAGAGTCTCTGACCAGAACGACAGCAAGGCTTTGCTATTTTCAGATATGTTGGGATCAGACGAGTCGACCCACGCGGGCGGTTTTACACTCACTGCTGCTCAGAATTTGGCCTTTTTAACGGCTGCGTCTTCCAGCTGAGGCTGAGATGTGTCACCAGAATCCCCAAGTCCAAAGTACGTTCAACCAGACTCAGTTTTACTATCACTCGAGTTGATGGTTGACACTTAATGTAAAATACAGGCTTGCCTTTGGGTAACGGCAGCTTCCATAGCAACCATCAAATAGGTTGGATTTTGCATGCCAGGCAACACACAGTCTTGTTTGACTTTATTTGACGAATAATCTTCCTTTAAGCAGAGCAGATGAATACATACATTGTTTAGTTTTTGAGTGCTTTAATCTCAGCTGTGCTTCATAGATCAAATTTTATGTTTGATAAAAACATAAAATTTGTTTTATGTTTTTATCAAGCTAACACAAATTGTTAGCTTGTGGACAAGCCAAAAAGCCTTCAGTGATTAACAGATGCTAAGTTGTACTTAAAATGCTCCTAAATAGCTTTGGCTGGTTGTTGTTTGTCATTGAATGTCGCCTTTGTTCCGCTCTTATTCATTAGTTCACACGTGGCCGCCCAGTAGGGAGCCGGACAGACTGGTCGCCAGTTGACTTCAGCCAATCAGAGGCCTCAGAAGGAAAGACGTTCATCAAATCCTCTGCTGCTTTGGCAGACATCATATTAACAAAGCCCACAAAACAAATATGTCACTGTCAGCGGAGCCGTGCAGCAGGCGTTCAGGGGATTGCATTAAGTCGATGTTTCGCTTGTAAGCTAAGCTAATGTGGAACACAGTGGTGAACGGGTGACAGTCTAGAGGAGTGAGGCTGCTTTCACCCATCCCTTATTTCCAATTCCACCTCTTTTGGTTTATTTAAGCTGTCAGGCTGAACTGGAGGGTGTGGGACAGCCAGTGAGGACAAGGATGAAGGGGAAGGAACGAAGGGAACAAAGAGACGACATGAAACACTAAAACCATGTTCACCTAAAAAAACCTGGCTTTGCGGTTCCCCTGATGGTGAGCTTGGTGGAAATTTAGGTTTCAGATTCATCATTGCTCATCTTCTTCCATGTCGCTGACGCGCAGCAGGTGCCACATGAGCCCAGTCAAAGAGGGACTTTCTGGATCAATAGCCGTCACAGCTCAGTGGCCCGACAATCTGTAAATCCTGCTTTAAAAGATTATGACTGCGCTGTGGGTGTCGACCAACTGCGGGCATATCGGTGTGTGTGAGAGTGTGTGCGCGCACGGGAGAGAATAAATTACAGGGTAATGATATTAAAAGCACAAAGTCGTTAAGATGCCAAGTTAAGACACGATAAATCCACTCAGGGCTTCTACAGCCTGTCCCCCTACTGGGTAATTAAATTAGATTTATAAGCTATATTACATCAGTGTGAGATACTTCATCCACCCTCAGCTGCTGCACCCTTCTTCCATTTTGTCCCCCTTTTATTAGACGACCTGACAGCTGGCGAGAAATATCGGGGAAAGCTTCGGGTCCCAGGCCGCAGGAGCTCTGCATCGGGCACTCAGTCTTCAGCGGTGACACTTGTGCCCGTTGATAATATATGAAGCCCTGCTCTCCTCTGCACCGCCGGCTTAATCGTTATCCGCGCTGTTATCGCCGCAGCTGCTGTCGTGGACAAGAGCGCAAAAGAGATTACTGGGGAAGTTGGCAATGGTGAGGAGAATTCTTTTCACACTTTGCGCCTAAAAAGTCTTCAGCTCAGGCAAATAAAATGTGTTGACTTTGCAAATAGAGCAGTCAGGAAGATAAAGGGCAACGGCTGTGTGGACTAGCATCGGCTAAAGCCGCCGAGAGAGATGCTTTTTAAATTAAAATGCAAAATACTCTCATTTCATTTGGACAACAAAGGTCAGAGGTCACCAGTCAGTTCAGCAAGTCAAAGGCCAAGGCCACTGTGGCCTGCCGTACAGCCATTCCAGCTCTCATTTCCTGGTTGTTCTTTCCTTCAACGTAAAGGATTTCCTGGGGTCCTACTTTGGGAGATCTTCCAGATTGTAACATCTGCCATCAATATTAAATCACGATATTAAAGCCCGTCTGCGGCGATGACGCAGATGGAGGCTGAGCAGAGGGTTCAGCCTCACGTCTGAGTTTAATGAGCTCTGGCACTTTTATTATCATTATTAATTAGCCGTTTTCCACCTGCAGGGTGTGATCAATAAGGCGGGGCGGGGCAGATTTTAGCGGGCCATCGGAATCAATCAGAGAGAGTTTTTATCTACATAACTGCCACTAAAGCTTCCTCATTAGACTTGCAAGCAAATCCCTGAGCGGTCCTTTCCCCAGCTCTCTCATTCACTTTCTTCTTCTTTCCTTCTCTGCATCATTGTTTGTTTTTGTTAATTTCCACTAGACGTGTGCCTGAACGCAGCACGCCGCACATGCTCGCTCGCGATCTAATCCCTCTCAGTTCTTAATCAGACAACCATTTAAATGGGATTACAGGCGTCTCCTGAAATTCTGCATAAGAGGTGGAGGTGTTGTCCTTGTTTGCTAATCTGGGATTTTCCTCTTCGGACGGTGGCATAATCTGTTCACCGTCTCACGCAGGATCGAATGTTCTGCAGAGCTGCGAGGTCGTGAAGTCACTCAAACGCCTCATCATAAGCTTCAGCTTCTGCTGATGAAATGTCACTTCTGATGACTGTCAGGCTCAACTCTGGTTCAGTCTCCCCACAGTTTCACCTAAATAAGCAAACCCTGCATCTAATCCTGTTAAACAAACCCCAGATTTCACCTTTTCTGCTAAATAAAATCACACAAATTAAACCAATTCATTTCCTTATTTCAGGACATTGAATATGATGACCCCTGCCCTCTTGCTCTTCTCTCTCCTCTCATTTTATGGCCGCCATAGGACCGAATCTGCGCCCGAGTTAATGTGTGTCTAATTTATTAGCCTCCTGCTCCAGTCCTGAAGGGCCATTAGCAACACACACTGACACAGCACACCAGCCAGTGTCGTAATTTATCGTCTTATTACTCTGCTGCAGCGGCATCAATTAATTATCCATTAAAGCGCTGCTGTCCCGGGATTTATGGAGGGGCCTGTGGGAGCCGTGGTAGGAGAGGAGCGGGGAGTGAGGGTGAAGAAGAGGAGCGAGAGGGTGATATATGGGCAGAGGTAAAAGATGGATTGTTGTTTTTGGGTTAGCGTGTGTGCTTCGGTTTCAAACATGGGGATTAAAAAAATACGCAGTTCTGCTGAAGTAACGTAAAATAAAAGTGGCGAGGTCCACAAATCAAACGTTGATCCTGAGAATAAATATTGTTTAACTTCAGGACTATGGTGGGAAAAAAAAACATATTTTCTATAATTTTCATAATTCCTACACAGAAATGTTCCATAAGATTAGAGTTATCTTAAAAATCCACTTTAAGAGTCAGATTTAATAAGATAAGGTAGCTAACTATCCAGTTAGAAACGGCTTAAACTGTTGCCACCGGTTAGAATCTTGCGCATCCGGTGGTGGACTCATATCTACCCAGGCTTTGTCCGTCTGAAAGAACAACCCGTCACTGCCGATCAAGCTGAAACTTAATGGTAAAAGCTGCCGCTGCGAGCAACTAAAAATAAAAAGCCAGAAGGTTGAATTTTTGACCAGTCAGAAATGCGCAACGCTTCAAGCACCCATAAAAATACGTCTTGAGACAGTACTACCCCCTTGGCAGGGACTGTTTGCAGAGAAACCGCCCCAGCGCTAAATTTAGACCAATGCCATTCTTGCATTGAAGAAGCTGAATTCTTCCAAAGATTCCTGGTTCCTGAGAGTAAAGGCGGCTGTAGCCGATGTCCATAAATCTTCTCTGGCTCTGGAAAAGCCAAGAAGTAGTAATTAAGTAGAAAAATAACAGATATAATAAACGATTTTGCCGTCACGGTCGCGTAAATCAAAGGGAAGGACGGCTTGTCAACTTGTTTTGGACGTGAGTCCACAAAAGTTGTGTTGCGTGCCCAAAAATGAGCAGCCCCGTCCTGAAAACCTGCCAGTTATGATGCATAGACTGCGTACGAGACACTCGCAGTCAAATCTGCCACACCCACCCGACCTGCATCCTCCACCAGAACGCAATTTGTACAGGAAGCAAAGTGTTTTGCGGCGCTGACAGGGAGAATGGATGACTTCCATTACGCTCTACACGGAATGCATTCTGTGGAGGTGAAAGGATTGTAAATTTTCTCAGGAGGTGCCGCCGCTAACAAGTCTGGCGATCTGGGGCTAATGGGGTTCACAGATGGCGAGCCGGCCAATCAGACACATCCAAATGAGCGCCAAGGAAGCCACGGCGATCCTCACGGACCTGGAATTACAAGATGACTGAAAAAAACAAAAGTTTTTGTTACCTGTGACCTTCCTTTTCTTCCCCCCCAGAGGAAGATGTGAATGACTGGCAGGATGCTTCGCTGTGAGCGCCCTCAGGTTACCGGTGGCCCACTGACACTGAGGACGTGTCAGCTGATGTGGCGTTGACAGGCAGAGCAGCCTGAGCCGGAGCTGTAGCAAAGGCAAAAACTTGCACCGCTCTGACGTTTAAATTAAACGCTTAAAATTAAATTTAAGGGAACAGCAGAACCCGTGTGAGAGCCTGAAGCAACCTGTGTCCACTGCCACCTCACGTGCCTCTCGCTAGCTCGTTCTCCAAGAATTGGGACAGTACTTATATTTAAATACCTAAAACAGGGATTTTATTCCCTCACAAACAAGCCCAAGCCCACCGACAACATGGTTGTTTGGAAAACTCTTCTGTCTTCCTTTGTTGGAGTTTGGCACAAACCAACCCTGACACCAACAAACCCATCATCGGCGTTTCCACTCCGACAACTCTGCCAGGGTCAGAGTTCACGTTCATACAAATGTGATTCCTGTGGTTCTGCCGTCCCTTTTCATCAGCCCACAGAAACACTCGTGAGTGTAATCACAATGGATTCGCACGTCCTTGGGAGAAAGAACATGTCCAAACATAAAAAAGAATAATAAAGCGGTTTTCCTTCACGCTTCAGTTGTGCCGTCATCCCCCGCGTGACGCAGACAGGAAATGGGAATGACTGCTTCCTGACCGGGCCGGCTTTGAAGGCGCGCTTCGAGCTACAGAGCAATGGCGGAGCGGCGTTCCTGCGCTTTCACCGGGCTCTTTGTAATGTGCGATTTAAAGCTGCCGTTTCATCTGTGATTTAGTGCTTCCTGGTCGGATGGCTATCAGCTGCAGAGCACGTCCGCTCCGGTCCTGCAGGGGCCCACACAGAAAACAAAACGTGACAAAGAAAAGCTTTCAAGGCTTCAACTGCTGCGTTTCTATTACAGGAGATGTGTCAAAATTGACCAAATGCTTGTTTTCAGACATTTTAAGGCCCCTAAGGGATAAACGTCATGAAATGATCATCTCTTTGTAGGTGTCTGACATCTCCTTTGATTCACCCCTGCCTCTTGACCCCTTGTTTTCCTGACACACCTTCCTGTTAATACTCAGCACTTTCCCTGATTTGACCTCTGACCTTGAGCCTGGCCAAACCTCCAGCCTTGCCCTGACCCCGACCCCGTCATAAATCCCACAAACGTGCTCTCCCTAAACATGCACATAAAGGGTGGAGTGATTTAAAGGGGCCTTCAGCTAGCCTCTAATCTCTGTCGTCACACTGCGTTATGAACTCTAAATTACTATTTTATTGCCGCCAAACATTCTGCTAAAGCTAAACGCACACAGCCAGTCCTCATAAGATGGAATCTGCTATAGCTAAATATAGTTTTATGGTACAGCTCCTTAATCTTGTCCACTCATCTACTAGACTTTATTATTAGTGTAAGAACTTTGATAGTAAATTGCAAACCATGGGAAATATATTTGTTTTGTGCTCTTTTTTTACAATGTTTGACTTATTGTAATGCTAATAGCTGAAGGAATAAACACGGTTTGCCTTAAACATCTTTGGAAGAGTTGTTTTTTTTTTTTTTTTTACTACTGGCAGCTATTTTAAGGGGGTGTGAAATTCTTTTTCTCCGTTTACTTTGGCCTCTTGACACACTGCTCACTTTTAATTAGTGTAAACACTCTATGCGGACGGACCTGAATGACGTCCTGTCAGATTAGGACCAGAGTGTGTCCTCGGGCTTCTGTCTCACGGAGAATAACAAACACTGTTAAAGTGGACTCTCTTCTCTCCAGTCCCTTCTTTCTTCGTCCTCCCCTCTCGTCACTCCTCTCCTCCCACTCCTTCCTCCGCTGAGTGAGATACTATAATGAGCAGATGGTATGGCCGCTGTATATGAGGCCGCCATCGCTGACTAAGTTTGTTTTACTGTGTAAACATTCAACAGCTCCTCTAACTAATGACAGTCAGTAAGAGCAAAAAACCTCTGAAGAATAGCTAATGGAGAAATTTTGCTCTCTGAGACACAGCAGTGTCCACAGTCCTGCGAGTGTAGGCTGATGAGCTCATGGTGCATATGTAAGTTAGCAGTTTTTTCAATGTTACTAACTAAATACCAAATAATTATTGTTTAATGTTTGAACCGTTTCATTCCAGTAGCTTGGAGACATCAAATGCTTCCTACTGATTATCTACTATTTGATTATTGATAATCATATGCTACTTTGCTACAGCCATTAATTTAAATTTCTTCAAACACCTGATTGAAACACCGTTCTTTTGCCTCCCTAATTTTGCCACAGTCATTATTTTAGCATTCGATAAGCTAAAATAATGTTGTAATCAGTTTACAATATTTTAACTAAGTCTTCCTCATTAAATACCAATCCAACAGGTTAGCTAACAAAGCTAAGAATGTGTCATGTAGGGAATTATTTTAGCTAGTTATGTCAGTCAATTTGAGCTTTTATTATTACTTTTTTCTTTTTTAAACTTTAACCATTTTGAAGACAAACTCCAGGCCTCCTTGAACCTCGGCCAGCGTTCAGGCTGGTTGCTTGCTAACATTAGCATTAGCCTAATTCCTGTATTAGACTCCACAAAACCGTCCACATAACTGTGGAGTTCAAGGTATGTCGTTGCAGACTCCTTTGTGCTGTATACGAAGTTCGTCCTGTGAATGTGTCCAGCATGTGTCTCTGTGAGAACGTCCAGACCCAACCTTGTCCCGATCTCTCCCTCTCATCACAGCAGTGCCTGTTTTTAATCTGGACTCTGTGATTTATGAAGGCTCTGTGACTGTGTATATCTCCTCACTTCCTTTCATTTCTCAAATGGTTTGTGCACCATGGGATGATAGATTTATCTCCCCACAACCTCTGCATGACTAATTAACTCTGAAATCTCAGAGCCAGATGTGGAGCAGAAAGCCGGAGTCTGGAGTGTTGTCTCTCTCCTTCAATCTTGCTTTGGATTTTCTGACTATTGCTGATTTTCTTCATCTGTTCACGGCTAGATTTTCCTGCTGATATGATGTTTTACATGCATGTAAACTCTGCTAACTCTGCTAACCTCCATCAAAGTTGTTGTTATTCTGCTATGAGAGCAGAACATCCGCGTGTTTGTAGGAATACCAAATATGTGCAATGTCCCGAAAGGTGTGATAGCCGAGCTAGCATGGCTCCAGGACATTTAGCATCAGATTTTTTCTGTCTGAGAGTCAATACACGAGGTCTTCACACACAGTCATAAATCCCATTTATGATAAATTAGAGCAAACAATAGCTTTTCTGCCCATTTACCCATAAATACGGCTACGCACTCTTGTTTATGCCTCTCTCATTGCCTCTCTAGAGATGATAGAATGGGTGAGCCGATGTTTATAGCCGTTGACGAGCAGCAGCAAACGCGTTTCTCGCTGGCTGCAGTCCAGTCAAACTTCAAAGTGATAAGAAAAGAAAAGGCCGTCTTTAATGGAAAAGCAAAGCAGCTGTGCGCGATATGATTTAGCTCCACTCCGTTCGCTGCTCAGCTGCGAGCAGAGAACAAACAAGTAAATTTAGTGACTGTTTCCTGCTGCATGTCGGAGGGAGAAATTTCCCACGCCAGTTTGCACAAAGTTCACGTCGCTCACATGTTGCGTTAGAAGCAAAAGAGAGGGCAGGAAGGAGGCCGCAAGTTGGGATAAAGCGGTCGGGCGAGCTGTCAGATCTGCTGCAGGCGTTTTTCTCTGACAGCTGTAAATCTCTGGCCTACAGAACTTCATCAAGGCCAGTTGTCTCTAAGCCACGCCGTGGGGCGGCGGCCCTTTCAAGTCTCCTTCCTCTGACAGTTGATTTATTACCTCTGAAATTTGTATGGATCACACGTCAGTCAGGCGAGCTGTCAGCGCATCTCCTGGCTCTTCTACTCCAGGCGGAAACGCCCGGAAGAGGTCTGCACATCCTCCTCGCTCTCGGCCTTTCCATTACTCAGTAAAATCCATCCTGCTTAAAGATGGCAGCATAAAAGCAAACAGAGACAAACAAGTTGCATAGATATTTCTAAGAAAAAAAAGATTAGCGCACTGGGCAAGTTAAGAAGAAGATAATAAATTATATTAATTTATAATTATTTTGAAAGCCTCAGTTAGCCTACTTTAACCTCTCAGCTGTGACCTCTGACCTCTGTTTCAACTCCCAGGTTGCCCTCGGGCTCAGGGTTCACGCCTGGGTCTAGATCAACACTCTGCCAAAGGTCATCCTTTCTCTGCTCTGCTTCTTAAGCGGATGTTTAAGTGTGTGCTGAGAGCCTCGTTTTCACCCTTTCACCCCTCCAAACACCCTGCCGGGAGCAGAGTAAACCAAGACTCTCACATCCACCTGGATCTCATCTGCGCGTGACCCGCGCAGCCCTCGCCGCGGACCCAATCTGTGGTTTTCTGCACCTCCTCTGCATCTCTCCCGGACATGTTATAGTTGAGATCCTACATAATTGTGTTTGTCATTTCGTATGTTCATTATTTCTGCCGGTCTGCTCCCTGCTGCTTCCAGGCCCTCGCGTAAATCGCTGCGGTTACCGTCCTCACGCCGCTGTCAGATGGGCCGGATTCCCGGCCAATGTCGCTCACGGACTCGGTGGGAATTCATCGCAGCAGATGTTGATGTTTCCATTTGAAACACTCCACCAGCTATATTATTCTAAAGCCATCCCTTGCTAACCGAGCTCCTCAAATGTTGTCAAACTGCTGCCAGATCCCATTTCTCATCAGTCGGTGACGGGCCCACAGTCCGCATCTTCCCTTTGTTCTGTCTGAACCCTGTCATGAATCCACAGCGAATGCCTCCGGGGCCCCCAGCGCATCCTAACCCAGCCTGGGGTCGTCCTCCGCTTAAGTCCCCTCCACCGTTGTCAGAAGACATTCTCTTAATGTCAGCGCCCAGAGGACGAGACAGGCGCTTCAATGTACCGGGCTGAGGTCTTAATAAAAAGGCGTTTTGTTGCCTGGCCACACTTGATTTTGCAAGGCTTTGAATAGCTGTGCTTGTGCTGCAGCTACTTGACCTCTGTGTGTCAAAGCGTGCAACAATCGCTGCTGTGTGTTTTGCGTGGATTGTCAAACTCCTCAGATGCTTCCTTAACTGCAGCCAAGAGCAGCGCCATTATGCAGAAATGTAGCCCACGGTAAATCTGAGTAGCGCTAACCGCTGTTTCTTTGTCTCCCTCTGCGTTTGCTTCTCTGTGAACTCTTCACCCCGGCCGGCTGCTGACAGGCCTTATTACCCCTACGCTGGTGAATCTGACACTGACACGTGCATCAGAAAATCCTGAGTAGTTTATTGACTTTAGCAGCCGATATTGGACTTACTTTACTTAGCACCTTTTCCAACAAATTTGAATCATTAGAAAAACCCACCCTGTGTTTCTGCTGAAATTACAGAAAAAAAATATTCCCAAAGCCCGAACTTTCTCTGAACACAGGCGAACCCACTGATAAGTCCATTCCCACAGCTAATAAATCCCTAATTTGTCCTTCCGGGGCCTCTTTTCAGATATGGTCACATACATGATGTCAGAAATGCGCCGGAAAACACGGTAGTAAACATTTCAAAGGCAGCTCGAGTCAGAACGAGGCATCCTGGCTCGGCTAGATCAGACGCTGGCAGCACCGCCAGACGTCTCCACCTTCACCTCCCATCAGACTGGAGCGCTGGGTGGGAGCATCAACAGTCGCATCCCTTCAGGGGCTGTCAGTCAGAGCTCCAGACCAGGGAGACACGTCCAGAGAAATGGCTGAGAGCTTGGGACCGAAACACAAAAACCTTCCTGTGGTGTTTCTTTTGCACCCTGCTGCCCGTCCGTCCCCGCCACCCTTCAGCTCTGAGCCGTGCACCCAGACTGGTGTTGCTTCAGAGCTGCTGCTCAACCCAACTGTTGATGTTTTTTTGGAAAAACGAAAGGCGTGAGAATCGCGGGGACGCTGAGCAGCACATGTCATCTGTATTATTACCTTCATCTCTCTTGTACGTCACCGCCTGGCTTCTGAGCCACAATGTAACCTTAGCCGTTTGGCTCGGAGCGACGGCCTGTCAGGTAGGGTTTAAAGATTCTGACGCAGTGCTCGCGAGCCCCTGGCTACGCCGAGTGTGAGCCAGAGAGTAAAAGCAGGAGACAGACAGAAACGATAAGAAAGTCGCGCTGAAACATGAGATGCAATCTGTCCTGACAGCGCTGAGCCGGAAATGTTTTCCAGTCGGTTCTTTAACGACATATTTTCTGAAATCTGGTTTTTAAGCTGTGTTTAAGCAAACAGGTTCAGCTGGTCTTCGCGTAAAGCCAGTAAAAGTTTGATCCTTGACAGCTAGCTACAAACTTCAAGATTATTTCACTTCTCCCAGATTAGTCCGGGATCGCCTGATCTGGCAGTGGGTGACATCAAAAACCCATTTGATGTTTAGGAATTCACCCACATTCTTTTGATCTTTTGCGTTTCCCCTGGAAAACGGTGTGTACGCCAGGATAGCTGACGGCGTCGACCGTTCTCTATTTGTTCACCAAAAAGCTAAAAATGAAAATGCTGAAATGGCAACGGAAGCAAACTGACATACGGCTGGCAGCCTTAAACTACATACCCTGGAGCAAACTACCGCTGAGGAGGAAGGTGAAGTCGGTAAAAACGGCTGATGTTTGTGCGGCTCGCGTCAGCGATGTTTGTGCAGTCGTTCAGGAGCTCCGCTTTCTTCGCGTTCTCTCCTCCATCTTTGCTTCTGTTCACGAACGTCGTGATGGAGCTCAACGTGGAGACCTGCCGATGTTCCCGTGGCCGTCATTGCCATGACGACCGCCTCATCGCTTTGATCCCGTCGATAACCCTGAGCCGCATCCTCCCTGCGCTCGTTTTGCTGCCTGCGCACAAACGTGTCGGTTTGAGGCCTATATTTAATCACCGCCAGCCTCCGCTCCCTCCGACAGTGACGGCTCATTTGACGTGGCGGCCCTGGGCTCTTTCTCCACCATCCTGTGCCAAATACAATAACTCCTCTCTTTGGTTGCGTTCCTGCATGTTATAATTTAACTATTTTTCAATGTCAGGGCCTTTTGAAGAGGTTTTATTGAATTTCCTGCTGGGCTCTGCTGTCAGGGCCGTTTTTTCTCTCCAGCTTTTCTCTCTGTAAATCCGTTTTTCTCTCCTCTGTCCACTTTAAATCTACTGAAAAACTTTTACTGCATTAAATATTGTGCGTTTGTAAGAGCAGAGCCCCCCGGATTGCAGAAAATCTGCCTCGTACTTACTATTAAAGGCTCTTGTTTCCACGCTATCTCCTCTGGGTAATATTATCTAACTCTTCTCAGTTACATGTGTTCACAATTCTTCAGCATTATAAATCTTGTGCGAGGCTGTCACGGGTGTCTTGAAAGCATTAACGTGCCTGTTGTTTGACCAAATGGAAAGAGATTAGACTCAAACAATACTTCACTCTTCACGTCTCCGGGTTGGCAGAAGTTAATGCGTTTGGCGGTAGCAGATGCTGCTCTCCCTCCCGACTCGCGTCAAAGAATGTCACCCAAGTCTAATCAAATTACAGCCGCTGAGGCAGATGTCAAACCTTCGCTTTGAATTTTCGGCCTGTTGCCGCTGAAGGATCGTGCGCTCTCGTGCGCTCTTGTGCACTCTCGTGCTTTTATTGTGATAAGATCTCTATTGCAGCACATACAGTACAGGAGGGGTGTGCTCTTTGATATCACGGCCCTGGATCATATGGCTGGTGTGTGTGTGTGTGTGTGTGTGTGTGTGTGTGTGTGTGTGTGTAGAAGAAAAGCCTGTGTTTTGTCTGCATGCGTGTGCGTCATCTCTTGTGACCTCTTAATATCACATCACATGTCTGATCTTATTCTCGTCTGCCATCTGAACTCCTGTCATGTGCTCCTTTTGCCAATCTGTCACACTTAATCAGAGCGGAAAAGAAGAATTTCAGAGGAAAGCCTCCAGTGCCCCGGGAACGCTTGGGGTCTGCTGAAGAAAGGGGGGAGAAAAGGAGTGTAGAAACAAAGGAGGAGGAGGAGGAGAGGAGAATCACAACGGCGTTGCGTTTCAGAGGCATGAATGGCATCGATGATTTGCTGAGAGGAGATGATTTGCTGAATGGAGTGAGAGAAAGATGAGAGAACAAAGTGTCTGTTGTTCTCTAAGCTGAAGAAAATCGCCCATCTCTTTACGTCAGGCTTTGAGATCTGTGCTCACCGTCTTCTTCGCCTCTTTTTTAGCTTGTTGCTAATTTGACAAGACCTGAAGCCGTATTTACAGCCGCTAGGCGCTTGCTAACCTGCTCCTTATGGTCAGCTTCCGGCTCTGATGTCACAAAAAGTGAAACTTTGACGACAGCGTTCCCAACAGAGTTTGTTCTTTGGCTCTTTCAGGTTTTGTCCTGCGGCGAAAGTAAGGCGAAGGTGTTGCAGCAACACAGCCCATGAATTGGCTTTGTGTTGCCGTGCCAGATGGACCAGCTGCTCAGGGCGCAGCTTTATTCGCTCTTCGCTCTGGGTGAAAAGTTCACTTTCAAAGAGCCTGTAAATCCACGTGTGGAAGTTCATTACCTTCCACGCCTGATTCCAAGTCTGTCTTTATCAGTTACAAGCTGAAACAAACACAAGAAGTGGACCCGTTGAAGCGAGAAGAACAGATCTGCAGCTTTATCTTGCTCTGTATCGAGCTGTACCGCGTTTTTCCTTGGACCGTTCCACCATCCTCCCACCGACGTCTGTTGAAATTTGTTCTTCTTCTGCGATCCTGGAAAGAAAACCACATTAAAATAACACGCCTGTCTGAGGTGACTGGTTCGATTTTGCAACCTTGGAAAGCTTCGCCTATCACCTCCTGCTAGCTGGAACTTTTTTTTGTTTGTTTTTTTGTCGCTATTTATTACATGTTCCAGAACAATTCCAGTCCTCCAAGGCAGAATATTTACAACTGCTTGAAGAGTTTTAGCATTTACAAGGCTGCATCAGGGTACGTTTGAGCAGGCTAGTGTTTACAAGGAGATGAAAAACACTGGACCGTCTTCCCATCTTTAAATAACCTCGGTGTTGCTCCATTCAAAGGCCCGTTAAAGTTTTTATGAGAGGACTTGAATTTATAGGCTTCAGCACAAACGAAGAACATATGGAGGATATGAAGCTGCTCTGTGTTTGACCCGAGCTGTTGGCATCAGCAGCTTGCCTTAATATGTCAAGTTAAATGAACAGCACCATTGGCGGGATGGTGCTGACCCCTCTCCGAGGATGCATTCTTCTTCCACGCCTTCTTTCATTTCCCTGTGGCACGCAATGGAGGGCTTTCCGCAACCCGGCCCTTTTCAACCCCCACTGCAGATGAATTTCCACCCCCACTAAATGTATTTGTCATTTTTAACATCTTGAGATGGATTCATGGAGGGAAGCCAAGCTCCTCAGACCCCGACCACAGTCTCACCTGCAGAGCTTGGTTCCTGCGGCCCCGTGCACCATGCATCACTTTAAAGATGCGCCTTTTGTCTAAAATGAGCCGGATCAACATCAGATGAGTTCTCAAGGTTTGGAAGCCATTTTGTTCTGTTTTGGCTGGCGCTATAGGTCACGTTTTGGGTCATAAATCATGCCCACTGGAGATGAAATAGTCTCTTAGACAAGCTGGTAGAGCTAACACGTCTTCACACGATGTTACTACATATTCCTGACCTTTCTGGTTATCGTTCATTTTTTATGCCCAGGCGATTAAATTCCCAATAATGAAAGTTTCTGTTACATGTCTGAGAACATGTAAACAGTAATTAAAGCTGTCAAACAGTAAAAGTGGAGTAAAAATTAGCATTAGCCTGGAGCACTAGTGTGCAAATACACACAGCATTAGATTGGATACATTCAAAATTCAAATTCCTCCACTTGCTGAGACGATCTGTCAGCACCGTTTCCTCCCAACAGCCCAACAGCTCTGGCTGTTTACCCTGTTGCTTCCACACTGTGTGTCCGTGGCCCCTCCTCTCCTGTGTGGGTGTTGATGAGTCGGCCTCCTGTTGCTGCAGAACACTTCACAGGCCTCCATCAAAGAGAAAACAAAAGGACGGAGCCGGAGACGCGAGGGGGGCGGGCATCAAAGGCCGATTCCCTCCGCTGTTTCCACATGCTGCAGCATCCCGGTGCTAACAGCTGACGAGGCCCTCCATAAACAGCCTGCTCAAATCCTGTCAGCAGGACTCAGCCATTCAGCATCCCTGGGTGTTGTTTATGGACGGTGTGGGGGTGGGGGGGGGGCAGAGGGAGGGGAATTAAAGAGGTAATAGGTGCAGAATGAAGGCAGAGGGAGCGAGGAGGGAAGAAAGGAGGGAAAAAAGGAAGCCAAGAAGCTGCTGCTAACACGATTGTCTAAGTGTGTTTAAATTTCCTGGTTTGAACGGACAGAGAGGTGCCCCAAACTCTGATCTGACCTTGGTCGCTGGTCGTTTGGAAGCTCCCAGGCTGCCCCGCGCCATTAAAAACAAAACATATTCAGGCTGCAGGACCGGCCAGGCCAGCGCTTTTAATATTAATGTAGGGTCAATATTTGAGTGCAGCGACTGCCAATGAGAAGTAAATATTCAACCGCCAGAATTTTTTCTGCAGATAGGAGACGGGTGACGGCTGGAAGAGTTAGCGGCTGCTGAGGAGGAGCGTCTCTCTTCCTGTGACCAACAGGACCCCAGACACTGAGAGCTATCTGCTGGGTGTCTCTGTCCTCACACTCGCCACTCGTGAGCTGTCCCTTTATCTCCCTTTCTTGTCTTCTTGTCTTGAGGAGGCGACATCGCTCAAAGACCTGGGAGGCTGCGACAAATATTCACTGTCAGCCGTCATCATGCTTCAAACAAGGAGACCAGAGTGAGCTGGAGACGTCTAAAAATGTTGCTTTGTGAATCAGCCTGGCTTGATCAAACGCTCCCTGGTGCCGTCCAGACCTTCCTCCTCATCTCTGGAGGACAAGAGAAACATGTCACAACGCCGTCATTTCTACTTCACACTTCCACTTTCCTTTAAATGTTCACCTGCGCTGGCGCCTAACCACACACCCGTCAGGGCCGTGTCTCACAGAGCTGATGACAGCCGTTATCCGCAGGCGGTCTGGAGTCAGCCGAGCACGACTGATGAGGTTGAAGCTTTACGCCGACACGCGTTACCTGAACCCTTCCAGCCACCTCAGGTCCTCCTTTAAATTCTGATTATAGGCCTCATGCCCTGCCCACGAAGCCCAAAAAGCACTCGTTTGTGGGTTGGTTTTGTCTGGTCCACCACACTTGTGTTTGTCATGTGACTGACATGTAAAGATGTCGCTGCTATGACCCTGGATCTTGCTCAGTGGCTCATCCACGTGCTGCAAACCAACTGCAAACATCACCGTTGTCATTCTCATCCTCATCGTCGCCGCCATCTGATGCTTTGCCAAAGAGGAGCAATTTTAGCCGTCACATTAAAGAACTCAGCGTGATTTACCGCAGATTCAATCATTCCATATCGTCCTCAGAGGATGCAGTAAAAACTGAAACTGCCCTTGTTCATAAAGGGCTCCAACACCTCATTTCCAGCAGAAACATGGGAGAGGTTGGGATCTTCTCTCAGATCGCTGTCGCACCTTCACCCGAGGTAGCAAATGAAGTCAGCCTCTCTACTTCCTGTTTGCTTGGATTCTTGTCCCCTACTTCGCTGGAGAGTCCATTCTATTCACGCTAAGCGAGACTTGGGTTTGCAGGTGGACCAGTTATTTTCAGGTCCGAGCCTGAGCTCACGTCTGCCTGAATGAAGTAATCCTGGCTGACTGTCTACTGACCGAGTTGGAAAAAAATCCAGAAATATAACTTCTTTCTATCAGTAATGGGGAAATGTGGCTCATCTAAACCTCTAAAAACAACTGGTTTTGTTGCTCACGTCCTCACAAGGCTGTGAGTCACTTTCTAGAACCAATAACCAGCTGGGGCCAATAAAACATTTAACACCCTGAGTGATGCGCTGGTGCTGAGAGTCACGCGTCTCTAATATCTTGTGTCCTCTGCACCTGGGCCAGCGAGCTCATTTGTCTCTGTCAGAGGGATGGCTGCAGGAGGAGGCCGGTCCTGCTGGGCCCATAAACCCAGTCTTGATCCTGGGACGGGAAGGCCTGGAACAAACAGCACCTCGGTGAGAAGGATAAACACAGAAAATGATTTATTTAATGAGACTGGCGGAGTTTAAATTCCCAAGGTCAGAGGTCGGAACAAGGGCTCACGCTTGGCAGCAAGGGTGTGGTACAGGTACCTAGAGACCTTTGTGTTCAGGCTCACTGCGGTGCATCTTTAAAAGGGGAAACTCTCTGAATAGAAACACAAACAGCAACCCTACTCCCCCACGTCCGGATCCCCACCGGATCCCCTCTGATACGACATCGCAACACCCCGCAAAGTGAAGATAATCCTTGACATTTCTATCACTCACCCCCCTTTTATTTAGTCTGCGCTCCGCCTTGGCTGCCTTGTTTGCTGATAAGATCTGCCAGCCGATACAAGCCTTGGCGGATCGTGCATCAAAAGGTCCGTCTCCCCCCAGAGGGTGATGGAGTGTCAGAATAATATCCCTCTCCCTGCTCTTAGTGGCAGTTTAATTTAAAAACTTCATTTGAGGATTGTAGCCATTAACATGGTGTTCTGGGATGATTGTAAAAGGTGGATCTTCTCCAATAGCAAATTACTAGTAATAAAAAAAAGAAAAGTAAAGGCTCAGCATAGCTCCGGAGACCAATTTCTGCCAGAAAATAAAAGATGCCATGGGTCCGAAGGAGCCCGCTTTATTGATTTCAGATAATTTATGATTGATGTTTTGAAAAACAAGAAAGGAAGGATGTCTTGTCTACATTTTAATAGCCTTTTGAAATAAAAACAAAAGGAGCTAGAACAGAGGAAGCCAAAAAGGAAGCAACCTGGGTCTTCACCTTACATTGTTTATCTGACTGTATTCATGTAATTTTTTTCTCTCTAGATTGATAATGTCATGTTGTTATACCTGGAAGCACCAAACTAGCCATGCTTATTACACAGATGGATGTTTATAACAAGTTATAATTGACCTAGACTGTTCAAACCTCAGTACATCACTATGGCTAATGGTGCATTGCTAGATTTAAGTATGCCTGCAGAATGCACAGCAATGCACTCTTGTATTCTTGCTATATGCTCTTACAGTTTCTACACGCCATGTATTACTGTCCAAACAGACTGTAACAGGTCTGACAAGATTTTCAGTGAGAAAAATAAATATTTTTTAAAAATGAGGCAATAAAAGCTTCAGGCTGAAAAAACCAAAGACAAGGCCAAGATTCCACTGAGTTCATGGCTAACCTTTTCTGTCCAAGTTACTACAGATAAAGTGTCTTTGTTTAACCCAAAAAAAAGAAAAAAAAGACTGCAGCCCATCGGGGCCACTGTTTTCCAGCATTTGGGACTTTCCTGTAATAAAGCAGAACCTCTATCCAGCTGTTATATGAACAGTGTAGTCCAGGACACAATTTTGATTTTAGGATCACTAACACCATAAATTTACAGCCACGAGAGAGGGCTTTTAAACAACCACTGGGCTTCCTTCAGTGAGGCTTCACATCTACTTTCCATCTCTGCTGAGGTAGCTCTGGGAAGTGGCTGCGCTCTGCACTCTGCTAGCCTGACACGCTGCTCTGACATGGTAATCGCTAAGTGTATACAACAAGAAGGGCCTGTCAGCGTGTCGTGTGCTGGAATATACAACGCTGAACTTCCACTAGTTATGGCCTCAGCAGGCATCCACGTTTACGTTCATCTACGCTCAGACTCGTTCCCAGAGTCGCTAAGGGAGGGTTTTACTCTGCTGTAACTATCCTCACTAACACCGCACGTCCAAAGTATGATGACACCACCGCAGGTTGCCTGTGGTCAGACCGTAATTTGCAGCACCTTGTGGCAGGAAGTGAGAATAAATGTTGTACTTTTGCTCACAGAATAACATGTTGAGTGCTTTTTACCGCAGGTGTCAGGCTGCTAGCCAACAGCCGTTTATTTCCCTTTCAGCTGTAATGTCAACAGTTTTTTTCTCTCTCTCCTCTGAAGACAGATGAGGATCTATTGCTGGATTTTAACACGTTAATATGCTAAAATTAAGCCAGTGGCTACGCACTGAAATGTTAAAAATCCCGTTGCTGACGCGGCTGAGGGTCACTAAGTGCTGACCTCTCGGTGGTCAGCTGAACTGGCCAATATGAACGCTGGGAGAGAAATGGAAGTACGAAAGAGCGTGAGCAATGAACTTGACGCAGCACACACGCGCACAGTCATTTAAAAATGTTGGCTTGCATTCAGCTGCATTTCATTTTCATCTGATCCTTTCTGCGGCGCAGCAGTGGCTGACGTGGAAGTTATGATCACCAGGATTCAGAAGAGGCTGGCGCCGTGTGACGTCGGCTTTGCAGATAAAAAGTGAGCTGAGAAATGTACCAGCTTCTTGGTTATATCTTTTATGTGTTGATCTGTGTCCAGATTGTCAGAATAGTGAGACAACACAGCAGGATGCTTCGAGAGCTGAAAATATCTTCTATTTTCACCACTTGCAAAGGGCGACAAAAGGGTTATGCTAGCACTTAGCATTAGCTTTGTCCATTAGGTTCTTATAAGTGACAAGGAAGGAAGTTGAGAGCTCACCAATCACGGCAGTAGACACATCATTTAGTATCTTTAGTTTCTCTCTAAATTAACCTGTTGAACTTTTGCTAGTATTTGATCTTCTGGCACATGCCCTCTTGGTTTGCAGGTCTATTAACCCTGCAGGACGCTGCACCTGACACATAACCGCAGTAGCTGTTTACCGAAGGCGTCTCTGCTCTGGGCTGAACTCATCGTGGCCTCTCAGTCGGCTGATTAGCCCAGTAAAGAAGAAGAAAATACTGAGTCAACATCCCAGGAGCGAAACAGCAGGAGGTGCACCTGGGGAAAAAAACCTCACACTTCAAAGACACGGAGGACAACTGTCCTACTTCAGCGGAAACCTGAGGTCAGGACGGAAAATATCTGACGCGGTGAGTAATGTGCAACATGACACCATCATGCTTGTTCAGGTGAAAAACACTTCCCTCCACAACTTTCTGGGCCAGCGGTAATAATATTCCATCTGAGGGTCGCGTGAAATATGGCGCTACTTCACATTCATGTATTCACCCCGGGGCCATAAATTAGATCCCAGACGTTTCAACTCCCCAAATAGAGCATTTTGTCATCACAAAGGGGAGGTATGTCGGATGATGAAGGGAATATTAATGACTAGCTAACGCGTCGGGAACAGGCTGAACGCAACATCTCAGGACTGAGCCGTCTCTGACCGACTGGCACAAGATGGCTGCCTTCCTGACTTCCACTGAAGGCATCATATCAGGCGCATGAGCCAGCCAGATTCCACCGTCCCTGCAGTGTGGAGGCCGCAACGTGTGCGCTCCCTGCTTGATTTATTCTCAAAGACAGAAATACAAACACGGAGCCCAATCGCATTTACAACCTTGCAGTGTTGCCACAGTCTGTTAAGCCACAAGTCGAGTGTTATGACAGACCTCATCTGCTTCGCTGGCGTGGCTGGAGGAAGAGCCGTGGAGGCGTGCGGCGGGCGCTGAGCGATGACAGATGTGGGGCGAGCTGAAATGCGTCTGCCCCTCTGTAATGATGTGTTTCAGGCTGAAACGGCTGCAGCTGACCGGTGATTAGGCGGCCGCGTGCTCGCAGGACGGCCTGCGTTTGCTGAATCTCACCTTGGGCTTCGCCATCGGTGCGTGGATCCGTGCATGGCATTCATGAATGAGGGTTAGGTAAATAGAGGCATCAAAGTTGGGCGCACGGAGGAGCGGAGCCCTCACTTATTTTTCTTTCCTCCTCCTCCACTGCTGCTCTGTTTAACTATTCTGCCGGGTTTTCCATCAATGGGACTTATCGAGCGGGGTGAATCAATGCGTGACATAGGCCTCGCTTCAGCACCCTGTTACAACTAACTGCTTCTTCTTTGATTTCATAGACAGGCGCAGGATTAATGGGGATCAGGAATAGGAGTAATTGACTTTTTGTTTTGCCCTTTCTTGTTTCCATCCTGGGGAATCCAAACAAAACGCAAAATGGCTCTCAGCAGACACATTTAGCACTCAGCGCTCCAATGTTTTTAACGTTGTTTCTGTCATTCCATTGTTCTGTGTCCTTGAGTGTTATCAGTATGTTTTCATAAAACGCTTCAGACCTGAGAAATGAGCTCTGTTGAGTTAGCATCTGCACATGTGTTTTAAGAAGAAGGGAAATCGGTTGCAAATGATTTGCTAGCTTCCACGTGGAGTGAATACTGCAGGGAGCAATAGAAAGGTTTGTCTTGCCCCCTCCAGGGCTCTGCAGTCATTCTGGTCAATTTCCCTTCAGTAGAAAAGGAAAAAGGCTGAAAAGTAACAGTAATGAGTCTTCAGAGGATAAATACGGAGGTTAGTTTAGCTACACTCACAAATGACTGAAAAATATATGCGGTGTGAATTTCTAAAAGATGCCTGCTTGAATTCAGGCTAAAATTGAAGTTTTGTTTGCACTAAATTTTTATTGGACAGTCAGATGTCTGGTGCAGTAAATGTCTCATAAAACAGTACGTGTTATAGGATTGAAAGAGGTAATGAAAGACTGGATGCATGAACAGTGTAAACCAGTACATCTGCTGTCTGGGAGACTCGTAATGGCCTTTTCTTTTTTTCAAAGGCAGTTTTTGTTCGGTGGTCAGGCCATGGGTTTCTGTAAAGCGCCTAGCGACGCTCTTGCAACTGATGCCATATAAATAAAGCTGAATTGAATTGAATAGAAATGTTTTCTTGAATTGAATAAGCCTCACTGGTTAGAACGCTCCTCACTGCTCTTTTCTGTCTCATTACCTTTAAGATGTTGTTGCTCATTAAACACCCACAGATGGACTTTGACCCATCCTGAACAACGTGGCCTTTTCTCCAAGGACCCTGAATGCAGCATACTAATGAGAGATACTGTACATTTGCCTTCAGTGAAAACAGGAAAGCTCTGTGTGTGCTGTAACCAAAGCACATGATCACCCTCAGGCACTTCTGAGATGTCGGAATCAGATATTGCACAGAGAAAACACTGAATGTAGACGGCTGTTACACACCTTTGATGTCAGATAAAATGCCCCTCGTTCCAGCCACAGAGCACCAAGAGGGCGTCGGTGCCGCTGAGTAACGTGTCATTTACTGTGAGTCAGGGTTGTGATCTGCCAGCTAGCTGATGATTCAGATATTAGACAAGCTTGATTAGACAAGCACGTAAGACAGAAGAAATGCTTTTGCAGCTTTGTCGCTGATAGCTCACAAAACCACACACACGCAGACGCACACACCTATAAATAAAAGGTCACAATAAATAAAAGACAGTAAAGACTGTAAACTGTACTGTTCCTTTTGATTTTTGAACAGCAGAGCAAGTATTGCAGCAAACACCCTTCTGTTCGCCTCCCTCTCTGCAGCCCCGTCAGGGCCCACGTCTCTGCAGCCCCGTCAGGGCCCACGTCCATCACCTGCTGCCCTCAGACTCCGCGTGTGGTGATGCGTCTCGTGGATGCGGCTGCTGTGGGTTTACGTTATATTTCCAAGATAAGAGAACAGAGGAAAACCCGCCTGATATTAAGCAGGAAGCTCCATAAAGGTCTCGCGAAGAGCCAGCTGCACTGTTGAAAGTGACTGGAAGACGTTGCT
Source organism: Pao palembangensis (assembly GCA_015343265.1). Lineage (NCBI taxonomy): Eukaryota > Metazoa > Chordata > Actinopteri > Tetraodontiformes > Tetraodontidae > Pao > Pao palembangensis. Next base: position 7,656,706 of record CM027096.1, on the reverse strand, counting down.
TTCAACAGGAAGCTGCAGCCGCTTTTGAAAACACAGACTTCAAGGCACGATAAAGAGCCAGGGCCTATTGTTGATTTGTGGTTAGGGTTTCTACTTTTGACCTTCCTCCACTCTTCTCCCATCTTTAGTCTCACTCTTTCGCGTCTTCTCCCAGAGATCATGTTCCTGCAGACTTTCTTCTCTGTGGGCGGTTAACCTGTCTGTCGCCGTCAGGGCATCAGAACTTTCTGCATGTTTGACTAGCTTTTACTGTAGTGTGTGTGTGTGTGTGTGTGTGTGTGTGACCACTACATGCGGCCGGGCTGTTATCTTTAGCAGCTCTGATGAATGGGCTGATTTAGCCCGTTTTTGATGCGATAATGCACCTTGTGCGTCTCCAACACACAAACAGCAACAGTCGCCGCTCAGCCCCACCTTCGCTCTAGAGACGGCGACCTTGTTTGCGGATGAGAGGGTCCTCCTTATCACAAATGGGACATTGATGGATGGCTGGGAGTTTTTGTTCCGCTGTACGTACCATAAGGTCAAGGCGAGAGCTTTTCTTGGCTGTTTTTTTTTCAGCTAACCTTCTGCTGATTTTGAAGCTTTAGCCACCGAGGAAATTAGCCGCGATTTATGTAACGTTCTTTGCTGCTATTGATATGCAAACCAGGATTTTTTTTTTTTTTATATTAACAAGGATCCTGCAGCCAAAATCTGTCAGCAAGAGTCACATTATGCACCCCCCACACACAGGTTATGAAGGATTAGCAATGATTTCTCTCTCAACTGAATGTGCAGAGGATTCAGCAAATCAAACCCCCTCAGGCGGAGACTATTTTGGACCGCAGCTAATAGTTCTTGTCATCCGTAATTTTTAAGTACTTTAACCAATTCATCTTATAATTAGGTTAGCAAAATTAGCTCATTGCAAAGTGAATCAGGAGGCGGTAATGCAATAAAGTTATTAACATTCCGGATTTATTGAGCCATTAATAAAGAGGCGATCTATCTATCGCGTTTTTCCTGCCTGCTAAAATAATGACATAAATTAATAAAGGAAAATAGAGCATCTGGTGATGTGTTCTAGATTTCTGTGCGTCCAGACACGCTCTGTCTTTCCTCTGTGGCTGTGAGACAGCTGCCAGTTAACCTCTTTATTTCACACTGCTTCGACAATCGCTGTTTAAATCAAGGCAGCTGGCTAGCGGTTGCATCACGTTGACATTTCAGTATTTGTGAATGAGGTCGAATGTGGGCTGGAGAAGTGCATCGAATATGGTTTAAAATCGACTCGAAGCTGTTTATATATAAACGCTGCTGAGGCCAGATTTGAAATAAATGTCGACGATACAACAGCTGAAATGCTTCAGTAAAGGTGATGGTGCATCCAACAAGATGCTGCACCTTATCGACTTTTTCATTCATAAAACACATATTTGGGGATTGGGGGAATTTCAGTGGAGTGAGAACTCGTTGGAATGACTCGATTCAGGGTTCGCTAAAACAGTATTGTGGACAACTGTTGCTATGGCGATCAATCATGTGGGCCTGAGCCTCTGGTACCATCTGAGTCAGCTCTGTTGATAACAGTCAGGAGATGACTCATTTGTGTTATTCCCACTGATTTTCTGAGCTGATTCCCATCATTACTCTCACAGGAGTGTGTTTTTCCTGATAAGTAATGGTTTTTGTGTGAAGGGCTGGAAACTGTATGACACCATCTGACATTCTGGTGACACGTTTCCACATATTCACAACTGCGTGGGCTCAGTGAGACTGGCTGTAAAGTTTAGCCTGTATCATTTGTCAAATATTTGATTTATGACTTATCTCATAGGTCAACAGTCACATTTCTTCCACGACAAAGCAACCTCTATACCTCATCCCTCAGCTATGTGTGACACTTTGAGCAAACATCCCCCAATCCTCATCACTTTGGCTCTTTGTTTTGAACTTATATGTTTAGCTGAAAGTTATTTTTGGAATGTTCTACAAAGAATTAAACATGCAGTCCAGCAAAATAAAAGTAGTGGAAAAATTATGATTTTTAAATGTGAACATCAGAAAACCCATTTTTTCAACGCAGCAGATACGTTTAAGTCTTAGAGTGTAGGAGATAGATAGATAGATAGATAGATAGATAGATAGATAGATAGATAGATAGATAGATAGATAGATAGATAGCGTGGGGGGTGGTTCGCGTCCAGGATACCGTCGCCCCGCCTCCACAGCAGAAGCCCCGCCCACCTCATTACAGATGCAGCCAGCCTGCAGCAGCTCTGAAGTCAGCCTGTGGGCTTCAGTCAGCTGCTGAAGTCCGGACAGGTGACACATTGGAGGACTTCTGCTCCCCAGCACTTGGATCATATAAAGTACTCTCTGGCGTTACAGGCTGGTTTTCCTCCATTATCTTAGGACCTCTTTTTGTTTCGGTTTTGGTGTCGGACATGCGTCAGACGGGTTGAGCGCGGTTCCTCCTCCATTTGTCATACATATATCGGGATATTTACGTGTCCAGCTGTGGGATTTTTGGTGGGACCCGTCCGCATGGATTACATTTGAAGCTCGCCCGTCCTGGACTAACTGTGACGCACATCCCCGAAGCGCAGCGCTCCGTCTCAGATGAAATATCCCCCCGCTGCGGATCCGGTGACTACGCACATCGAGTTTAGCGAGACCAGCCCCGGTACGAAGCCTAGTCCCAGTGCTGGGGTCTCTCTGCTGACCCCTCTGGATCCACTTCGCCAGGCAAAGCGACTTCCAATCCGACTAATCAAGATGTTGACCGCGCACACTGGACACTTGCTGCACCCGGATTATTTACAGCCTTTGACGTCCGCGCCAGTGAGCATCGAGGTACTTTTAAACGCCTAAATACTGCAGCACTAGGGCGGAAATGTAAAGATAGACCATCTCTACTTGTCACTGGGACATGTTTATGACCTTATAATTATCTACAATTTCCATGAGATAACGCTCTGGCCCACTAGATTAGAGCGGAAATAACAAGTCTGACTGTCTACAGAGTAATAGAATTAATTTTACCAAACGGTGGCGTCGATCGCAATTGATCAACTTTCGAACATTTTTGTGCACTACCACCAAAGCCAAACGGGACAAAATGTCTTTCTAGAATCCCCAAACTTCCGCAAAATTTGACTAATGTTCTATTCATTTAAGAGATTGAAGTTTGTACAATTATGTAACAAAGTTAACCAATATGTACTTTGACAATAATTCATCATATTTAGCACCTTAGTAATTTGCAGCTATAGAGATGACAACTTGAGGTTAAATTTGCTTATTTTGAAAGGAATTTAACTTATTCTCAAGTTTCAAAGTAACCACAGAGCTAATCACAATCTGTATTTTGCTTTAGTTGGATGCCAAGAAGAGTCCACTGGCCCTCCTGGCTCAGACCTGCTCTCAGATTGGAAAACCAGATCCCCCGTCCTCCAAGCTGGGATCCGCCTGCAGTCAGGGAGACAAGGAGCCCAACAGCCGATTGTCTGCGTCCTCCCTGAAGCACACAGAGCAACGCCCCTCCTTGGAGGACAAATGCAGCTTCAAACCCTACAACAAAGGGAGTGGAGAGTGTCGTAGGGAAGGGGTTATCAGCAGCAGCTCTAACAGCAGCAGCAACAATGAGAAAGTGGGTTTCAGGCTGTCGGGCAATAACGTTACCACCAATGGAAAGTCTACCCCAGGCCACCAGTCCTATCCGTCTCATGACGCTTCCCCCAGCTCCAGGGTCAACAGCGGCAGCCCGACCGGACACGCTCAGCAGCAGCTGCCGGCTCACAAGCGGAGTCGCTCTCCTGCTGGACAGCCCACGTCGCACTCCCACAGTCCGAGTGGTGAATCCACGCACGAGCAGGGCAGTCCTGTTGGCAACAGTGGCAACAGCAACCAGGCCAAAAAGGACACTGAAGTGAGCAAGACTGCCACGGACAGCCCGCAAGGTTCCAACTCCAGCCACGTCCGCGCCAGCACAAACTGCAGTAACGGAAGCTCCGATGGTGGTTCCCACCTGGAGGGCAGTAAAGCGGAGCCGGCCCAGGCCAGCATCGGCCCCGGACGCATCACGCCCATTTCCCCGTACAAGACCAACCAGCCACTCTTCCCTTTGCCCTCCTCTAACATGGGATATCATGGATCTCTAGTGGGGGCTTACGCGGGCTACCCATCTCAGTTTGTCCCTGGACTGGACCCATCGAAGTCCACCCTCGGTGTTGGAGGTATGGGAGTTCCTGGAAAGCATCCGAGCTCCAGCCCTCTTACTGGGGCTTCCCCGCCATCGTTCATGCAGGGTTTATGTCGAGACCCCTATTGCCTAAGCTATCCGAGCATGTCCCACCTCGGTGGAAGCAACTGCAACTCCTGCATTCACGACCCTTCCTCCACCCTGAAATCAAACTTCCCACTGGTGTATCCCTCCCACCCACTCCATTCCCTCAACCAGAGCTCTCTGTCATCCAGCGTGTCCTCCCTCTCACATCCCCTCTACACATATGGTTTCATGCTCCCCAATGACCCCCTGCCTCACGCCTGTAACTGGGTCTCCCCTGGGGGTCCCTGCGATAAACGTTTCACCACATCAGAGGAGCTTCTGACCCACCTCCGCACACACACTATCCTGCCAGTGGGAATGGACAGTAAGTTGCTGTCTGGATCCTCCTCCGGACCCTCATCGTGCCACCTTCACCTCCCACACCAGAGCAGCCCAGGCTCCATGCAGAGCTCCCTCCCCCTCAGAGCTCCGCCCAGCCTGGGATTAGGTCGCTATCACCCCTACAGCAAGGTGCACTTGCCACCTGGACCGCCGTCGCTGTCCCTGCACTCATTACCCTCGACAAGCCCATACTACCCTCACTACGCACTCTATGGACAAAGACTTGGATCAGCATCAGCTTTGGGATACCAGTGATGCGTCCTGTATTCATGTACTTAAAGGACGAGTCTGCCATTTTGGGAAATATCTGTATCTGCTCTACAGCAGAACCTGATGAGAAATAATGAAATAAGCTAGCATATTGCTCCATAATCTTTGGATGGAGGCTTTACCGTCTAGCTAACTCAGATCTTCTAGGCTAGTTCTCGCCAAATCGACAGATGCAGAAATCATCTCCACTCATCAGACTCTCCAAATAGCCTAGAATCACATTTTCCAAAATAACGACCCGTTACTTTAAGTTTGTTCGTGGTTGTGGCAAGTTGCCGCTTTGCCTGACTTTAAGATGGGATTTGTGGAATTGGAGTCCTGGATTTTGACTTGAGTGCATTCTCATATTTTTTAACATTTTCTTTAGATTTGGTGTTAAATTAGACCCGTTGCTTGAAGATCTGAGCTCTTATACCTGCACATTGCTATTAATATGTTTTGCGACAAGCACGACGGTAGTTTGTCAGCTATGCTTAGCGAATCGATGGTGAGACCGTATGTACGAGCACTTGAATGTTGAGGTGTTTTCACGCAACATGACGAGTATTTGGTGCAGAGAAATGCTGACATGCAGCATACATACTGTTTCTTCCCCACGACGGCTTGTTTTGGCTTCTTTTCTTCATTTTATTCCTACTGAGAATCTGTATTTATTTTAATTTTGCAGGTGTTTTTGTTGAGAGTTGCAAATTCTAAAATCACACATCTCTTTCACTCAGTTTTCTCAGCTTTTTTTTTAATAGCAAATTAAAGAAGTGACTTTTTGTAATTTGGAATATCTGTGTTGGTATTCCGTCTACAGAGGAACTCGTATTTTGTTAAATAAATCACACTGAATCGCAATATTCTGTCTTCATTTCTGCACTTGTGCTCGGCATTTTTCAGACTACAGCGCCTCGGTTGAAGTGGAAACAGTAATATGCTGCTACTGGTCACAAATTTGGAAGGTTTCAGAAGTTCCACTTTAAAAAAGACCTTTATTACTGGATTTGAGTGGAAACAGAAGTGTTGTAACGTCCATGTTAGTATATTTTTACCATGAAACAACCGCACAACTGACAGCTGTGGGTGTTTTTTACTTCCTCCACAGAAGTAGTAGTGTTGCTTTAAAGCAGCAGCCTATCTTCTAAATCCAAAGATTAATTAAGACTTTAATCACATAAAATCTGAAGATTAATTTGCAACATAGCTGGGTAGATTTTTAATGATTTTGGCATCACTTCAAATAATAACGAGGCAGTTTCCTCCATGTTTTAGCAATTACTCCAGTTGCTTTGTTTGCCAAATGATTGGCAGCTTTAATATGCCATTTCCTATCAACATGGTGCTGTAACACCCATGGGGAGGTGTGGATGACCCTCACTGGTCACTCACAGCTTTGACAGTGGAACCATGGGGGTGTTAAAACAGCCTGTCCCTGCTGAAACCACAGAATGCTCCAGTTTCACTGGGCTGCAAGGCTGTCGTGGGCTGCCTGAGTTCAGCAGGAGGGCACCAGATCCTGGACCAGGAGACGTGACCCTTTCTCTGAAGCCCAGTAATTGAGTCTGGAGCTGACTCGGAGAGCCTTAAGGCCAGACTCCGATGCTTGTTTACGTGTTTGTATTGACTTGACGTCAGTGTTTGTGGGCTGACGGGGACTGTCGTGGAGTTGGGCGCCCCCTGTTGGTGAAAAATCATTCCTTACGTACTGTTTTTAAATAAAGTTTGATAACCCAGGAACAGCATTCACATTTGACAGATTTCACCAGTCGTTTCACCAGAGATTGCTTTTTTTTTGGCTAACCGCTTTGGACAGCTGACATGAAATAAACAAAACTCCCATAAGCCTCAGCTGTGCTTTAAACAGCCACCACACAGCTACTTTTGGTTTGACATCAATTTTTACCTCTGATCAATTTTAGCTTTGCACAAAGCTGAGCCATGTTGGTTTTTTTTGTTTTTTTTAGCAATTATATAAATCTTCCTACAACTCCGAAAATGAATGTCCTGTTCAAAGGTTGCCTGAAGAGAAAGAAAGGGGATTAATTATTCACTATTCCCACCCTCACTTTTTCAGTCCAGCAGTGGACCAACGCACAACTCTGCTTCTTGCTACAGCCATTTTTTTTTTTTTAATTTAACACTCTGAATAAAAGCCAGAGTGTAAGAGGACTGCAACACACAAGCCTGTGCGTTGTTCTCAGAGACGAAGGCCGTCTCCCTGTTGGTTTGAGTGATTCCAGGGTGCAGTTTGACAGGCCTGGTGATTAATGATGACAGGCCGCCGGGCCGCTCCTTCATCACATGACAAGGGTTTAACCTCTCTATCAGCCTACATCAGCGCAGTAAGGCCCGACAGAAAAGAGCCGGCGAAAGCCCTCCGCAATAAAATCATTAAGTGCAGTCAGAAATCACAAACACATGGCCTGAAACCGGATTGTCTGTGAGTTACAACTAGCAGACAGCTTCCCAGAAATAGATTCCTCTGCTTTCATTCTGGACTCTCCCTCCAACTTTATCACTTCATCCATCATCCGACTTTGCGGGATTTTCAAGGGCTCCAAAAATAAAGAGGACGCAGATGTCAGCCATGCTGTACTGATGTTTCCAAACCACCCATAAGTTAACGTCCCCCACAGACCAGAGGAAATGTTGAAAATACACTCCCCTGTCCTCCAGAAGTCCGTAAAACGTTGCACATGCCGATCCTGCAGCGCTCCTATGTTAAATTACCCACAACCAATGAGAGCTGAGTAAGTATTTTTGTTTCTAAAAAGGACGCTGTCCCACCTCTCTGTGCTCATTTGTCAAGTCCTGTCACTTGTAAAAGTAGACAGAAGGAGTTTAGCAGCGTGCAAGAGGGCAACTGCAATTATGGTTCTCCTGCTAATGTGGACGGGGCCAGCTGGTTTTGATCTGCCTGCTCTCTGAAGGCTCCTCGCTCACTTGTCAGCTCTCATGCATCACAGACCCGCCGCTCAACGGAAAAACGTGCTTTGGCAGCGACCAGCGAAGGCCTGGAAGCCAGCGGGTGCTGCTTGGTTAGCCACATGCAAAAGTGTGACAACATTCCCTGCCCCGGGCATGCGAGTCCTCTCGGTGGCGTTCCCTGGTTCTTTCAGGGTTCTCGAACCTCTTCGTGAATGTAACCGCTGTAATTGGCCAGCCTGACCCTGAGCCCACGCCACGCCACAGACTTGGGAGGTCAGGGGAACGGCTCCAAAACACACAGGCGAAGAGCAAAAGCACAAAACAGAATGTGAAAGAGATACTAGCATGGAAACAAGCAGCCGTGAGTACTCAAATACAGTCATTAAGGAGGAAATGTATTTCAGGCTGTCAGGATGATTAATGAGGGACAGAATATCTGCTCATTTCCAGCAGATCTCGACACTAAGTACACACAGGGCATACGTTTGTGTGTGTGTCTGCACATTTTGTTGTTACCTCGTGAGGACTCTTGCTGGAATAAATGCAACCTTTCTCAGGGTCACTGGTCCTCATTAGGGCCAGAGACCCACCCTTAAATGACGAAAGTGTCATTTTGAGGTTCCACAAAGGGTCAGGGTGTGTGTGTGGGTGGGTCGGGGTGTGTGTGTGTGAGTGTGTGCGTCTTTCGGGCATGCTGGATATTGTTATTCTTTTCAACACCGTTCAGTTTTCAGCAGCTCTGTCTTCTGTTTATTTTCTGAGTATCAGCACTGATTCAGTCGGCCAGGGCCTTCCTGATGGTGACGCTGGTACACGCAGTTTTAAAAAGCGCCTTGTGTTAGCCAGCGCTACATGAAAAGTCCTGACTGTTCTTTGCAGTCCGAAGGCTGTTGAAGGCTTTTACAACAGCAGACGGTGAAGTTGGATGTTTTTTGGAGCACAGTTTGGAGGTTGAATCCAGCTTTGAATAATAAACTGGGGCGATTAGTAAATGATCGGTATTGTATTTGCTCATTCCGTAGGCCAGTGTCACCACCTTCTGGAAAATTAGCTGGTGTGTTTTCTGGCCAAACTCCTTCAGAATCCCCACGTCTCCCGAAACCACGCCGGAGGGCCGATAAGGAGTCAGCGGACGCCTCGTGTCCGAACCGTGTGATTTACTAGCTGTGAATGATGAAAGTTATCCTGAGCCTCAGAGCCTCCAAGGCCCTAATCATTAGGCAAACAGCTGCAGGTGCGGCTGACATCATGTAAGACAGACTAGAAAAACCATGACATAATACACTTTTGTCACTTTTTTTTAGAGTATTCCATGATTTAGGTGAATGAACACATTACAGCTAAGGAAGCAGCGATACGGCTGTTAGGTCGTTCCTGACCTTTGACCTTGACTCTAACCCGTAAACACTGTAGCTGTACCATGGATCAACATGGGTGATGGACGTGAGGACTCTGGGAGTGGGACAGATGAGAGCCAGGGGTGCTCCGGGTGCAGCGAGCCTGCGATGGCCCAGGCCTGACCGCGCCTGTGTGGGCCCAGCAGCTGTGTGCACAGGGGAGCCTTGGCCTCCTGCTCTGCATGTCAGGGCCAGTGATTAATGACCCGCAGACCTTGCTCTTTACCCCCAGCCCGCCCCTAGAAGCCGCCTCAGCCACTGCTCATTTAGCTAATGGACGCACACACACGAGCACGGATGGATGCGCACAAGGGACGAGGGGTTATATACGATCAAATGCATGTGAAGTGAAAGCAATTTGCCTCTCACAAAAGGGCAGTTTTCCAGGCCGTGTCTAATTTCGGGGCAATGATTCGTCTGATTAGTGTGAGCCTGTGCAGCGTCGAGGCTGAGAGGACGCCCGTGTCTGTGTGCCGGTTCCCAGCTTGTCAGGCAGCTGTCGGGGAGTGATTTATGACCACTGGACTCCAACCTGTCTTCACTGCCAGCTCAGTATTGTTACAACTGACAGCTAATGAGGCCAGACATGCTTTCAAGCAGGGCACTTAACAGGACTTCAATCTTCCCCCGTCACAAGTACCATTTTTGCTCTCTCTCACACATCACCGTCTTTTCTCTGCTCCTTCCTTGTTCTCTGTCTCCCTGTGTTGGACCATCTGACAGGCTCTGAAAAGGCCTCTGCCTCCTGATGGAGATGTTTCTCATAAGGCAAAGGCAGTTTTCACACATGTTGGCATTTTAAATCGGCTAATGCCTAATTTAATCTAATTTTCTCCCCCTTGCACCAGGCTTTGAACGAAGAGTTATAGAAACCAGCCCATTCACTCCGAGCCCATTCACGTCTTCATTGAGATGAGAAGATGGATGGCACCTAAAATGGGGAGGAGGTGGAAACTGTGTAGAGACTGGAAACACAAGGGGGGGAAAAATACTGTTCATTACATAACATTTTCTCTTTTCTCATTTCTATATTTAGATTCTTAATCTGAGTCAATATTAATGTTTTTTTAAACATGGATACATTTGGAACACAAATACATTTTCATTTTCCTTTCACAAATCGAAGGTATAAAATCAGCTTTTAACCCGTTTGCTCCTTCTCAACCATTATAACTTTCAGCTCATTGCTGGAGGTGCCATTTTTCTCCATACTTGATAAAGTCTGACAAGCCATCTCCGTTGCGTTAATTCAGTGCCGCAACAGCGGAAGGTACAATTTCTCTCACAGTTAAAGTAAATGATTTAGGCCTCATTTGGCTATTTGGGGTTTTTTTAGGCGGAAGTCCTTTAATGTATAATGCACAGCATGTAACAATTAACTGACCATCATATTGTACTTTAGGAATATTAATTTTAGCTACATCTACGAGGATGCATGTGCACGTGTTCGTTGCATGTTAATGTAAAACTGCATGTATCTTGAAAAGAAGTACTTTTACTTCGGTGGGACACTGTATTTGTATAATAATGTACGAAACGTTGATGTAAAATGATGTTGTATGTCATTGCTTTGTCTGTGCTGCCCCCTGCTGGATGACACTCTCCATTACTTTGTTATATCCCGGTCCTCCCCTTTCCCGGCTCCTCCTCTGTGGAGCTTCTCAGTCCTTCGAGCATTCCTTCCTTCCAAACAAAAAAAAATGTCCGTGCCAAAGCTTTCCTTGTGTGTGGAAATGGGAACAAACCGTAAGATGTGAATAATAACAACAATAATAAGAAGAAGGGCACTGATGACCGATCAGGCGGACCGACCTCTGACCCCGTTATCCTCTCTGGAGCAACTTTCCAGCAAGGACTCCCGGGAGAATCGTTCGACGTGAGTGGATCAGATGGACAGTAAGGGCCCGGTTTGCACCAGGCCTTTTCCCATTGTTGGTATTTACGGACATGTTGTGCTTTTATAGTTAAGCTGCTGACGTTTGCGCTTGACTCGTCTCTATTTTTCCAGTAGTCTTTACTTACTGTGTTAATTACCCCTTGCGGCTCATGCGTGTTTACTTTCAGTCAGCATAATTAATATTTCATTGTACATCTTTCGGTATTTTGCAGTAACAACCCCGCTGTCCTGGCAATAAAGCGTTATTTGACCAATTACTGATCAAGTAATCAGACAGTAAACAATTGCAAAGGTTCACAACATGATAACATCAGTAAGTTCAAAAAACTTACTTTCCAGGGCAGACACAGTCAGTGAGTAAAGGCGTGTGTGGTGTTTAAGCGCCTCCATAGAACCTGCAACACTGTCACAAAGAACAGTATTTAGACACAGAAAATTAAACACACTAATGTCAAGAGACGGGCTGATAAAATTTGACTCTGAAATGTCAAAAGTGCCACATTTGTAGCTTTGAAATAGAGAATAAATGTTTTGCAGTTGCATTTGGCCCTCTGTTGTGAAATTCAAAATGGTCAAAAATGGAAAACCCTACTTTAATCTACTACTACCTACTGCAGCGCTGCTTAAGTACTAAACCTGAGTGACCGCCAGAGGCTGACCGTCCTGTGGGACGTTTGCAGGTCTGAAGTGGAGGATGGAAGTGATAGGAGGCAGAGGAGGCCTGGAAGGTCCCTCACAGACATCCAGCTGTGTCTGGACACCGAGTCAGAGCCGACAGACGGGAGGAAGAAAGCAAACGGCCTGAGGTAGAAGCGCTTCCTCTCAGACGCTGGAGTCTGATAAAAAAAGATCCACTGTGCAAAACACCATCCACTAAGAATTTCTGTCAGACAAATGTGACAGGTTTATTCATGTATTCTTCATTTTTTCCTTTTTTTAAATTTTGGCTCATCTTAAAGCCAGATGAAGAACATTTCTATTTTTTATAAATTTAAATCCTGTAACCTTTGTTTTCCCGGCGCTCTCCTCAGGAATTCTCCTGCTGCTCAAATATAAACATTGATCCTTATTTATTGTCAGGCTAAAACCTGTGGAGCAACTTTGCCCGGCGCTGAGTCCGCTCGACTACGAGCCTCCGTCTGAGAGGAAGAAATCGCCGCCCAGCCACGTATGAATGCTGCCACTGTGACCCAGCCTCTCTCTAATGAATCCACAGCTCAAACACACGTCTGTTGTGTCCTCCGCAGCTGTCAAAGACAAACACCCAGTACCATAAGTTATTTAAAGAGGTCAGCAGGGATGAATTACTCGTAAAAAGTAGGTTTCAGACTCTAAGGCAGAATGTGGAAAAAAGGATCTATCGAGCTGCTAACTTGGATGTTTGTGTTGAAGGTTACACGTGCGCCCTGCAGAGAGAGATTTTATATCAGGGGAAAATGTTTGTCTCGGACAACTGGATCTGTTTCCACTCCAAAGTCTTCGGCAGGGATACCAAGGTACGCTCACCGCCACAGCTCTGGCTCTGCCGTAGCCGAGTTCGCCGTCGTGACGCGTCGATGTTTCCAAATCACCAGATTTCCATCCCCGTGCCGTCTGTGACCTTCATCAAAAAAACCAAAACTGCGCTGCTGGTGCCCAACGCCCTCGTGATCGGAATGGCAAGCTGTCAGGTAAGAGAACCGCGCAGGTCATTTCCCACTTTTCATATAAGCAAACAGAATTCTACCTGTTTTTTTTGTCTTTCAGCACATGTTTGTGTCCTTCCTGTCTCGAAACACTACCTACAAATTCCTGAAGTCTGTCTGTCTTCATTTGGAGGTATTTATTTAACTGAACGTTTTCATCTGAATTGAATTAATGGTTTTTCCTCTGGTAGCTTGACTTGAGCTGTTCTGCAGTATTTAGCTTTGCAGATATTAAATTTAGCACCAAGCAAAAGTTCAGCAACAGGAACAGTGCTAATTGAATGAATGCTAATTTTGCTCTCCAATTTCTAGCTAAACTGCAACAACTTACAAAAAGCAGCACTGAAGCTGCTTTAGAATAATAAAAACATGTTTTTGTGTGATTCTACTGGAGGTGGAGAAGACCTGCAACAGCTCCTTGGCTTCCTCGTGCGAGAACAGCTTCAGCGTGACCTGCTCATCGGCTCTTCCTCTGGTCGGTCACTGCTCTCTTTGATGTTTTGTTCCAGCTTTATTTATTCATTCTTTTCCCATTGTGTTTAAAGCGCTATAGAAACGCACTCCATGTATGTCACCCAACACCCACTCCATATGTACAATGTTTATTGTACATTGTCCTGTGTGTGCGCTGCAGGACTTCTCGGACCTGGACGGGGTGGTGCAGCAAAGACGGCAGGAGATGATGGAGAGCAGCAGTTCCGGCTCCCAGACGCCAGATTATGACAAAATGAATGGTATGAACTCCTCCGAGACTCTGTAGCTCAGAAGCAGCAATTACAGGTGAGAAACTTGGATGTAAACACTGTAATAACCACAAGTTCTGTAAGAAAGCGTCAGACGAACCTTTTACTGAAGTCCAAATAAAGGCTCCAAGTGTGTTCCACCAATCAGCGTTCTTCAGCACGCAGCCCCGCCCCTTTCTGGGGACTCTGAAAAGTCCTAACTAGGTCCCGTTTACACAAAATGGTGTGTTGCCTTGACAACAGAGAGAACAGGAACTCACTTCCTGAAAAGTCGAGGGAAAGTTTTTTTCCTGGTAATTTTGATGGAACATTAATATTTAATCGGTTTTCTCCTCTTGGTCTGAGCAGACTTCCGCCTCGAGGACACATTTCTCGGCGCAGTGAAGAGCGGAGAAGTTTCAGTCCACGCAGACGTCCACCTCCAGTCCACCAGCCAAAAGCACAACAATGGTACAGCAGCAATGGATCTGCTTCAGTTGTAAGAACGACATTTCTAGTTCAAGAGGAGAGTTCTGAGCTACGGAAATCTTTTTCTCTTTCTCGTAGGTTCCGCAGATTCAGCCAAAGTCCAGTCCCCACAGCCGGTGTCGTTACACTCCATCCTTCTCATTTATTTGGTTTTGTGAGTCGTTCTTCATTAAACGGAACCTGAGAAGAGGGAGCGCTGCCAGCAATAGCCAGATTTCATTTCCATTGTTCAGCTGTGTGCTCACTGTGCTCGCTGTGCGGATGTTTGCGCAGAGTCGGTGTCCTCATCCTGTCCTCCTGCTACATGGCCTTCAAGATCTCGGCTCTCGAGCATCGTCTGAACTCTCTGGCATCAACCGCAGAGCACATCCACAATGGGTAAGAGCTGGCAGGTAAACGGTTAGATGCGTTTGAAGATTTTGAAATCAAATTTTAACTTTGTCTGGGGTGTCAGTCAAATAGAGGCATCCGATTGGAAGGCAGCAAGACAACGAGGAACGAAACAACTAAACCCAAAATTACAAGTCTGGTGTGACAAGTGGGAGGTGTGGCATCAAAATCTGAAATTCAGAAAATCAAAGGCACAGATCAATCAGACAGATCAAAAACGAGATCAAAGGAGCATTTAATGCTGGTAATCAAAGGGCAAGGAGGTTTGATGTAAAAGACAAAACCACAGTTCCTGATCAATTGGAAGAGGCAACTGGTAGGAAGCAACTTTAAATGTTTAAATTGATCTGTGCTTGGTGCAGGAATGCTGTGGCCCAGAGGAGCCAGAGCCAGATCAATGCTGAAATCTACGGAGAACTGTCCACAAACTTGTTCAGGCTTGAAAAGGTTTGTCACTAATAGAGATAAGGGAAATAAAACTGCTAATTATTTGACCCTTTTTTGATATTGCATTCTTCAGTTTGATCCCCAAACTGGTTTTAAAAACTGAAATGAGACGAGTGTTTATGCATCTTCCATCTTCAATGACATCACTGTTTTCTAGCGTTATGCTAAGCTAAGCTAACCAGCTTTATACTGCGTAAGTAACAATAAGATGTTTATATTTATAAATAACTATTTATGGGTCTAATGTTTCTTTTATAGATTCAGAAAAACCTCCAGAAGCTTCTTGAAGAGACCTAAACGCAGACAGTGGGTTTTAATGACTTTTAAGTATTTCATGCTAATTTTGAAAGCTTTTTAGAACCATGTTACTAAGATTGTGCAATATTAGCGCCTTTCTTTATTTCAATCTCAGGACTTGTTAACAAACCGCTGTGCTGAAGAGTACAGTTACATTATTTACATTTGTGTGCATTTCTTGGACTAACTTTAAGTTCTTGGGTGTAGTATTTACCTTTCTTTGTACATTTCAGCAGGTTTTTAAGGAGCGTTGTTCTCAAAACATAAAGGTCAACTTGTGCTCTGTGTTTCGGATTAACTTGCCAGTAAATCATATTCATGTAATTAATATATGTTTTAATTACACTTGATGGCATTTTTTTTGTGAGCACTATTAAGAGCGAAGGTGAAAAGTTTTCCCAGTAATGACATATATCTTTTAAAATGATCCTGTTGTGTGTTTCATTTGATTTTATTGGCATCCAAAAAGATTTTGCTGTTGAGTTTTAATCAGTCATTTCTGGAATAACAGAACATCACCAGGAAAGGCTGCTGTGCTGAACTCTGCTGTCTTTTACAGCAGTACTCAAATAAATCCCCTTTGAGCCGAAGCTGTTGAGCTTTTCCTTTACACAGGACTCGCAGTCAGATGACACCTCTGCAAACCTTGGAAAAAAATAAAAGGACTGTCAGGGAGCCTATTTCCAGTTACTCACATGATAACATGCCAAACACTATTTCTGTCAGCCAGTGGGGGAGTTTCACAAAGCACAAATTTGTTCAAAATAACTTATCAGAGATTTGTTGCCCCCGCCTTATTTTTGTTTCTACTCAAATATCATCTGCAGATGGAATAATTGATGAAATATTTTTGATATGTACAAAACGTCAGATATGAAATTCAAACAAATAGGCCTTTTTGATATTTAACACAATTTGCTGATATTACTTGAGAATGCTCCACTAAAATGTGTACGTAGCACCTCAGATGGATAACTGAAAGATTATTTTCCAATAACAGGCGGACACGACGTATAAGATGATGCGAGACAGAAGGATTTCAAACCAATGTCATGCGTTCACAGCCTGAGTTATAGGGGCCCGCCCACCGCGGCCATCAGCCAATCAGAGGCGTCCTTTCGCATCCCGTCTGCCTATCAACCCATGTCCGGCCTCTACTATGACGTCAGACCCAGTCTGGAAGTGCAATGGCGATATTGGACAATAACAGCCGTCGCGTTTTGGGGACCACGTCTGTATTATGTGGCTGACGCTGAGGAAAACAGTCGGCGGTACGAGCACAAGAGACAACGGCCCGGAGCGTGACCGACGACCTGCGACCAGGGAAGGTGACATCACGGCCCCCCCGCGCGCGATGGTAGTTTAGACTAAAACGCAGGTGAGTAGAAGCTCTGCGGGCTGCAACAGCCTTTGCAAAAGCATTTCCAGCCTGTAAAACGCTCAACAGCAGGCCAGCAAGCTTAGCATTTCAGAAGGGGCGTGGCGGCGTGCTGGGTACCACTTCTGGCTAAATGATGCTGATAGCTTAGCAACAGCGACAAGGAAGGCGAAAGGCGGCGCAGGGGGAAACAATGGATGCGCGGTTTGTCGGCGTCGTTGCTCGGTAGGCACAGCCGAGGGTGGCTTGTTTGACAGGGAGGAGATGATGGTGGTCGTGTTTGTAGCAGGTGGAGCACAGGGAGCCATAAATGCAGAGTGGAAATGTAAACAAAGGGTGTGGGCCTTTCAGCTGGCCTGTGGTTCTCTGCCACAGCCACGCAGGAACCATCCGCTCTGCAACACACGTCAAAAATGTCACGTCTCATGGCCGACAGTGTGTTTAAATGCTATTGTCACCCAGCTGCCGCCTCGCTTTTGTCTCTAGGTGCGACGTGTGAACAGACGCCATGGCCACACAGGAGCCGTCCCCTCCGTCGTCCATGGAGAGCAACAAGCCCGGCTTCCCCAAGAAGATCCTGGGCAACAAGCTGGAGGACAAACACCTGTGCAACTGCTGCCACAACATACTCAGACGACCGTTCCAGGCCCAGTGTGGACATCGCTTCTGCTCCTACTGCTTCAACAGGACAGTGAGGTGAGCAGCAGCAGCCCAGCCAGGAGCATACCATGTCTGCGGAGAGGGGACTGTGGAGAGCTGGGGGGGTCCTCTGACCTTTTGTTCAGTTCAGAGCAGAAATACTACTGCATGGAAGTATTTTAGGAGAGAATAAATGAAGAAATCAGTTCAACCACGGTCCCTTCCTAAAAATAGACCACAAGATTCTCATTTTTAAAACAATTCATGGTTTGTCTTTGCCTGCTGTTGTCATATCTAAATGCTATTTTAATGATTCCTAATGCCAAATATTTTCCCTTACTTATATTTTCTCAGATTAATCATGTTAACTGAATAAATCTGAATAATAGATATTTGAGATCTAAATGAGTACGTTCTTTGTGTTGTTGTTTTAGTAATGGACCCCAGAAATGTAGTGCCTGCATTAAAGAGGATATTTTTGAGGATCCTACATCGATTTTGAAACAAGGATGTGTGAGTATATTAGACAATGTAATCAGCATTATTAGAGTAAAACCTATACATTCTTGCATTATGCTGACGACCATGTGATGACCAAAGACATGAATGCTTTTTTTGATTTATGGGGGTTTCAGGCTTTTCCTGACAACGCCGTTCGAAGGGAAGTCGAACACCTTCCGGCCGTGTGTATCAACGAAAACTGCACCTGGAAAGGAACCATTAAGGAATACGAGGTCAGCTCCTTTCAAGCGCATGGCACGCGCTGAGGTTGCCGCACAACTGACACTCTGGTCTTTCCAGCTCAATCACGAGGGGAAGTGCGAGTTCATGATCATCTCGTGCCCCTCCTGCAAAGAACACATCCGCTTCAACGAACAGGAGCGCCATAACGAGCGCGAGTGCCCGGAGAGGACGCTGAACTGCAAATACTGCAAGGAACCGTTTCACTTCAAAAACATCAAGGTTGAAAATGTTGCACATGTTTTATTTAGGAGGCGGGTCTCGTGCAGTGCGGCGTCGCTGCTCATTTGTGGCGTCTTTAAATGAATCTTTTTTTTCCTTAGGCACATGATGAGATCTGTCCCAAGTACCCGATGATCTGTGAAGGCTGTGCAAAAAAGAAAATCCCCAGAGAAAAGGTAAATGCACGAAGAAAGTGTAATCCCAAGACCCTTGTGGATATTTCATTTATCATCTCCACGATCATTATCTCACCTAAATACTTGTCTTGACTTGTTCTTCAGTATGTGGATCATATCAAGTTCTGCAGCAAGTTCAGGACGCCGTGCCGATTTCATGTTGTAGGATGTGATATGTCTGTAAGTACACTTCCAGTTTGGGGCTGTGTGTAAATGATCAGCTTCTGAGATGAGGTGATGTGTGTGTGTATGTTTATTCCTCCATAGGTGGAAAAGGAAAAGATTCATGACCATGAGCGCGCTTTTGCGTACGAGCACCTCAATTTGTTGCTGCATTACATCATGGGCATGAAAGTGAGCATGGAGGGCCTGCAGCCCCAGGGACTGGAAGTAGCCGGGCAAAAACTGGTAGAGCTCCAGCAGTCCCTCCGGGAGCTCGAGGCCAGAGTCTCCCAGCTTAGCACCACCTCCTCTGGGCCTCCCGTGCAGGGAGCCGCCGCCGCCGCTACCTCCTCCTCCTCATCTTCCAGCTCCGGGCCTCCTGGCCCGACGGTCTCGGCTCCTCTCCCTCCCCCGCCCACACTGGCTCCCACCCTGTCCGTGTCCACCTCCTTCACACCTCTGCCCAGCTCGGTGGGTGCGGCGCTGGAGCTGCAGCTCCACAGCGAGAAGACCAAGGTGGCCGAGCTGGGGCGTCGGTGCACAGAGCTGGAGGTCAAAACCAACACCTTTGAAAACGTGGTGTGCGTGCTGAACCGAGAGGTGGAGAGGTTTGCCACCACCATGGAAGCCAGCAACCGGCAGCACAAGCTCGACCAGGACAAGATCGAAGCTCTCAGCAACAAGGTGGATCATTCACAAATGCCCATATTGGTGAGCAGACCTGTATTAGTGAAGGTGATGTAGCTGACGCCGTCATGGTTCCCCAGGTCCGGCAGCTGGAGAGGACGGTGGGGCTGAAGGACCTCACTGTGGCTGAGATGGAGGGTCGGCTGAGGGAAATGTCTGCCACAACCTTTGACGGCGTCTTTGTCTGGCGGATCTCTGATTTTGCCAAAAAAAGGCAAGACGCCATCGCAGGACGAGCTCCTGCCATGTTTTCACCAGGTGTGCCAGATCTCAAACCCAGGCTGAGCCCGGTTTAATAAAGTCAGGCTCTTGTTTCTAAGAACTACTTATCTGAAATGACATGTCTTCTTTCTTCTTTCAGCCTTCTACACTAGTAAGTACGGCTACAAGATGTGCTTGCGGATCTACCTGAATGGAGATGGGACGGGGCGCGGCAGCCACTTGTCCCTGTTCTTTGTGGTGATGAGGGGACAGAGTGACGCTCTGCTCAAATGGCCGTTCAACCAGAAGGTAAAAGTGCCAGAGAAGGCAGCCTCTCAGCTTTTTAGTTCTGACCATTTAGACACACGTTAACCTTTTCACAGTTATTTAGAGGTTTATTTACTTTCTAACCTTAATATGGGAAAGGCTAAACCTTTTATACGTTTTCTGCATCCATTTCATCGTCATCCGCGCTCGTGGATCTAAACCAAATATTGCAATGCCACTGGAGACCGTAGGGGGCAGCGTTGTACCGTTTCCAAGAAAAAGACCTTTGTGAGGATTCAGCATGAGCCGGGGCCCGTTTCAGAAAGCAGGTTCAGCGAGAACTCTGGGTCAATTTGTTGTGATCTACGGGAATCTCAGGGTTTTCGGTTTCAGAAAGCAGGTTCTCCGTTAGCGGGGTAACATACTCTTTCAAATGTTCGCGAGCAGGTTCATTCCAAATAACCCCGACTTTCTGCTGCTCTTGAAGCCTGCAGACTGCCGGGAGAGGAAGATCCACCCCCGATTAGACGTTTGATGAAGCCCCGGTGGGAACTTCTTTGAGCGTTACAGATTTAGTTGCACCCTCGATAGTTTATTTAACAGCATTCTCAGCCCTTGTGTTGCGGAATGGCTCTCTGTTCGGAGCAAATTTTTGTGTTATGATTCGTTTTTTTATCTTGTTAATCATCTTTTTGCCAGCAGGTTTTTTTTTTAATATAATATCGGTGCACATGTGTCCAAGGTAGCCGTCGGGCTGTCATAAACGTTTCTCTTGCACTCAAACGATTTGGAAACACGGTTGTAGTCTTAAAAAGTCCCAGCCACCCCAGACATCTCATGGAAGTGTTCCAGAATTGCAGGTATCACTTTAAGCAATAAATAGATGATATCTGAAAGCAACAGCAGCCAATTACATAGAACTCCTTCTGCTACTAGAAAAATCAGTGTGGCAAGTTGTGTCTGTGATTATTGGATGGCATTTAGTGAACCAACACTGGGTGGCGCTGGATCACCTCAGCTTTTTTCTGTTGGCTATAATGGAGATAAAATTTAAACATATTCAGAAAACATAAATTTGGAGACATGCGCGTATAACAGGCATTTAAGGCTTTCATATAGAGGTACTAAATACTAAATACTGACAGTGATGGGAGGCTAAAGATTGGGCTTTTTCTTTGTTTAGGCGATTTCTCTAATTAAATATCGTTATCACAGGTTAAATGAAGCGACTGAACACTGTTTAATGACAGGCTAAACAACATCACACTAGCTTGTATTTGTTTTGTGCTTGTGGCTCAAACACACATATAGAATAGAAATGTTAAATGAGTGGAACAAACTTTTTTTTTTTTAATCTCTCCAGTTAATAATCACGCATGGACTCGGTCAGCAATTTTCAACCACACCATCTCTTTTTTGCCGCTGCTGCAGTATTTTTTTTTTCTTGAAAATATGCGCATTTTCGGTGTTCGCGCTCAGGAAATCTTCTATCTCCAACGGGGAGAAGTGTTTTTTGTTGCGCTTGTTGCCATAGTGAATCACATTTTCTGCGTTCCATTGATAAGGCTTTTAGATCCTCGTGCATGAGTGTCACTCGGGTTAACTGTGCCAGAGTTCATTAAACCAATTGTTCACACGTGTTCTGAAAGCGAAAACTCTCAGTTGCTCAGTTCAGGGATTGGCGACCCTGAGTTTCGGCTCTGAGCCTGACTTTGGTAAACCCGCTTTCTGAAACGGGCCCCTGGTGTGAAAGTGCGAACTTACTTACGAAGTTTCCTAAATTACGGAGACAAACAACATAAATGTGCAAACGCGTCCGTATTCTGCTGCACTGAAAAGAAAAGGGTCCCAGCAGAATGAAGAATCCACCGCTGGACAGCGTGGCGGTTCTTCGCTGAGGTGGAGCCACAGAGCGTAAAAACAGGCGCCTCCAGATCGATTCTTTTCATACCGCTTCATTAAAACTGGATTGCCGTGGTCATGCACCGCTGCCAGCAGGTAAACATGATCTCTCTCACCTCAGGTGACCCTAATGTTGTTGGACCAGAGCAACAGGGAGCACATCATCGACGCCTTTCGCCCCGATGTCACTTCCTCCTCTTTCCAGAGGCCCGTGAGTGAGATGAACATCGCCAGCGGCTGCCCGCTCTTCTGCCCGCTCTCTAAGCTGGACGGGAAGAACTCCTACATTCGCGACGACACCATTTTCATCAAGGCCATCGTGGACCTCACCGGCCTCTAGAAGGCTCCCGGCGGAGGTGGAACGCTTTGTCAACCAAGCGGCTCAGCCACCATCACGGCTTCACTTTGGCCCGACAGGGGTCCCCCCAGGGCCCCATTCAGGCACCCTCCGGTTCCCTGCCGCGTCGCAGGGACCAGCCATGCTTGCGACTGTATGCTGCATCGCTCTGTCTGGATGGCGTCGGCGGTGTCGTAGCCGGCGATCTCCATGCGAGAAGAGCTCTCGCTGCTTACATTTTAGGTGCAGAACTTGTTTATTTTTCAAGTCTTGGATGTCGCGACACTTACACGTCACACGTTGCAAATGCATTTTTGGCAGCAGGCACCGGTGCCGCGCAGCCAGCGCGGCGTCGGGTGGCGGCAGAGGCGGTTTGTGTTCCGGCGATGTTAAACGAGCGAGTCGAGTGGTTTGGAAACACGCAGACCAGGATTGTAGATGTGCAGATAGTTGGTGTGACCATTAGCTTATCGTAGAGTTAGAGCATGGCTTGATGCACTTTTCGCTTTTTCTTGCAGGTTGTGGATATTGTGAGCTTTTCAGTGGAGTGAATTTGCATAGACAAACGTGGAGTTATGTTACTAATAATGATTACAGGCTTTTTTAGGGTTGTTTTGGTGCAAAGTGCATGCCGCCGGCCTTCTGAGCATTAAAGCGTTCCTCCTTTTAGCCGAGCTCCACGAAGGTTCCTCGTTTGTCGTTATATTTGTGAGTGAATTAGCCATTCGGCGGCGGTAGACCTCGCCAGCACGTCTCGGAGAACCATGTCGGTGTTGTGTGTGTGTTTTCTGTTTGGGGTCGGTGGTTCTGATCGTTGGTTTGGTACATCTGTGGAAGATACAGCGGAGTTACCAAGGAGTCAGGGCAGCTTGCCAGTCAAGCCTGGGGGCGCTAAATTCGGATGCGGAGCGCTCTCTCTCTCCAACGCGCGCGCACAGCTGAAGTTTCTCCCCAGGAAATGTTCACTCGCTCACATTTCAGCGCATCGTACTGTGTCCCACCACAGATCGAAGTTCACACAGATCCCAAGAACTGAAGGAGTGTTGCCCGTTTCCTGTTCATTTTTAGGCTTCTGCTGCTCTTCAAGTCCATGTGAGTCCGTTCTAGATGTCGGTGCATAAATACCTGTTTGTGGAGGTTCAGAGACTGAAAATAAGAGATTGTTGTACTTTAAGAATAATCCCGAGGTCTTTTTTTTTCCTCGCCGTTTGGAAATTAGACACCACGAATGGCTCCAAACCCCGGATATGTCGCTCTCATGCTTCCACCAGAGATTGCTGTTGACTTAGCATGCATGCTGAGGTTTAAAACATTCACGCTGGCCTGTTTGGAAGAACCAGTCTCGACCTGTATTGGAACCTCTCTGTGCATGGGAGGCTTCAATCCATATCCACTATGGAGCTTCACATGTGTGAAAGCACATTTGTTTGTATGAAAATAGAATAATTATTATGTTATAACCGGCACTGCTGCTGTATAACGGGAGCACCTGCTTATAGTCATAGCAACTTATAAATATGTATATTTCATATCATAATGCAAAATAATTTATTTATTGACACGAATATACTCAAGATGTTATAATAAACATAGTATTACTGAATACCTTATTAATGCTATATCTATATACCATATACTGATTTTGTCCAGATGGTTTTGAACAGGCCAGGACAACCTGTTGTGCAGTACGGATTTTGATTCCTTCTGGAGTGCAATACACGATTACGTCTGTTTTAAAAGGTTTACAAGGGTCGCACCCGCGTGTTTACATTACCCGTGACAACGCCGTAGAGTTACGACCATTTTTTTGAACCCTCCAAGGAAAAAAATGGTGCTTTCCTTTGTCACACTCGATATCGCCGAGGCGGAAGACGAGTTTCTGAATTTACACGATAGAAGTGGGTTTTTATGCTTAACTTAAAGACTTTTCAGTGAAGACGGAGCAGGTGAATTACAGACTTTTTAAAAACCTTGAGTGTTCTTGTAATGTGCCAAAATCCAATATTACCTCTATATACTAACAATATCATATTGCAAGTGTATTTTATGTTCTATGCTAAAATATGGTACCAAATATGTTTAGCTGATTTTTTCCATTTTTGAATCTATACTGGGTGTGTGTGTGTGTGTGTGTGTGTTAAATGAATCCTGGAATCTATCCTGGAATTTATTCATTGACTTTTTAAATTTATTTTTGAATGTAAGCTCTAATTCAGCTGTTTTTTGTATTCAGCTCTTTACCGTGATGCAGTTGACACAAAGACATGAAACGGTTTTATTTGTGCACTTTGAATCGGTCGTTTTGCCCCAACAGGGTATTTAGCTGAGTGATTTGTATAATTTGTAATCAGAGCCATAAATATTCTGACGTTAACATTTGATGTAATATGCTAAAAAGGACATTGCAGTATGTAATAAAAGTTGCTGGTTTTAGCTTTGTTTACTTTTATGCCTACAAATGAGACAAAATCATAATTATTACCTTCACCAAGGACGTTAGGTGATAGCCGGTGCGGTGCTTGTCTGTCTGTCTGTCTGTCTCTCTGTGAGCAAATTAACTCAACAATTCAATAATGGATTTTAATGGAATTTTCAGGAACTCTTGATAATGAGCCAAGAACAGGTGATTTAATGTTCCAGATTCTGGAGGGACTTTGACCCTTGATCTTCACAAGGCTCAATGGCTAAAGGGCTTTAATCCTAAAACGTTACATAACCTTGTATTACTACTGCCTATATACAGTATGTGTGTTATCTGGATCCATGAATTTTTTTGAAGGATTCTTTATCATTGATTGGTGGAGGTCTGCATTTAGTTATTATTGTCATTAAGCTTTTTTTCTTCCCAGTTTATACATATTTATGTGGTCATGAGAATGAAAAAAATATTTTGTAAAACAGTTAAAATAGAACTGAAATACTCTTGTCTTTGACCACAAGGTGGCAGTATGGAACCCATCTGAAATGTCATAAATTAGTAAGTCATCAATTTCAGTGATGTGATTAAAAAGAATTTGGCATGTTTAAACAATTCTCACTAAACAATGAAAGGGGGGAAAAATGACCTTGACTAGAAAAAAAATAAAAATCAAACACCTATTTTGATTGATGCACAATATAAAACAAAACAACTTTTGGCATGCTGGATTTAATTTTCAGCAGCAAAATTCATACTATTTTACATGAATCAGGTCTTTTGCTGTTTGCTTCAACCATTTCATGTAAAAAATGAGGATGTGGAAAGATACATAAGAGAGAGAGCCACAATTTGTTTCCACATCAGCTATAAGTTAGACCCCCTCTATCCTCATCATCGCCTCTGGAATCTCCAGCTGTTGTCCCCTCACCTTCTCCTTCATCCTCTAACTTTGTGCCAGTGATGCTACAGGTCCTTTTGACTTTCCTAATTGTGATCAATTCATCATGACACAATGACATTTATAAGCTTTTAAAACGGGGCAGAAACTGCACAAGTCTGCAGCTCTCAGCTCTCTTTTGCTGTAAATCTCCACAGAGACACTTCAGTTTCTCAGGTGCAGGAGATTTACTGTTGTCTGGCTCCGTCCTTTGCCTGCACTCTTCTCACTTGTGTGTGTGTGTGTGTGTGTCTGGAGGCAGTCTGGAGGATCGTGCACGTGTTCTTTTTCTTTGGCTGGGCGCTGTGGTCAACGATGGTGCACCCGTCAGCTGTCAGGCAGGGACCAACAACAAATTCCTCCTCAGCGTGAGATCAGGTCCCTGGAAAGATGTGAAGTCAATAACTTAACCCAGGTTAGCCAACACTCAGCCTCTTACTTCTTTTCCATAGTCCGTTCTCATATCCTGGACCATACTGTGGCTCCTCCGTGTCCATATTGTTTTTCGGCCCCTGAGGTTAATAGTGGTTCGGCTCAAAAGAAGTGTGCCTCCATCGTTTTAATTATGTATTGACAAGCGCCCGGGGAGCGACCTAATTTCGCTGCTAACAACGTGCAAGCCGCCAATCTGGGACGTGGAGTTGTAATTGGTATCAGGGCAGCAATGAAAGTCCTGAAGTCTGAAGCACAACGAGACACAACAGCAGCGGTGTCGTTGTTTTAAAGTGTAAATATATGTGCACATGTAACTATAGCTCAAACCTGCTGCTCGGCAGACTTTTGGAGATGCTGGCAGCCTGGCGATGTTGTCGTTATCTGGGAGCAGCCAAGGCAGTAAAAAATCACGTTTGAAGACAAACTGAAGCCGCCAGCCGTTCTAACTTTCCCATGGTGGCCATTTTAGCCTTTCAGGGCTGAAATATATTAATATTTTATACCTGTAGCTTAGGTATAATCCTCATGGAAGCTTTGACATCTGGAGAAAACAGTAATGATTTAGATGTTAGACACTGCTGATAAAGCTGTATCACACTCCACTCTTCACAGTCTGACCTCAAGCATCAGCTGTAGCGACTGTTCTTTGTATTAGAGGTCTGTAACACCCAGCCCTTCACCAGGATAGAGAACAAAAGAGTGGGGAAAAAAAGCAGGGCTAGACAGAAATAGACAGACAGAAGGTCTGAGGTCATGTCTGTTTTCATCATCACTGCTTCTGCAGAAAAGCCAAGACTCCAGCCTACAAAGACAGAAGGACTCAGCTGGAGTTACGTTAAAGTGGGACATTCATTCCACCCTGGAACAGAGATCTGACATGTCAGAGTCGGCTTCCTGTGGGCTTCGTCTCTTCTCCAGATCAGGTGCAGCATCAACCGTCGTCTGTCCTTTCCCTAGTGACCTCAGCGGAGAGGAAGCGTCTCTGAGCTCCCCTCCAGCCCGTCTGGGTTGGCTGCACTGCCAGCCCGATTTAGGACGGACACATCTGGAGGCTCAATCAAGCGCTGAAGAGTTTTGCAGCCGAATGTGAATGTGAGAGAGTTTCCACCATTGCTAATCTGGTGAGGGGACATCCAGCAGCCAGCCCCGTCCACAGACTCGGCTGTCCAGTGAGCAAGGCTCAGACATCTGCATCAGCAGAGAGTATCTGGTGGTCAAAGGCTGATAATCCTCCCATGGTGCTGAGGAAGACACCACACCATCACATGCCCTCATAGTTAGAGCTCCCCCTGGTGGCACAAGCACCCAGTCCTTTCACAGAAAGGTTAAGAATGTTTGGAAATTTATTTTTATAGCGCCTATTCAGAACAAACCCTTTAAACAGTCAGGAAATATAGCCAATAAAGTACTTTTTATTTCTTAATGGCGGTATGACATGGAATGTGAACCCCGGTGCGAGCACGGGAACATTGCCGTATTGTTTTGCTTCCATTATTGCAGCGTGCCGACTGATGATTTCTAATAAATAAATCACCTGGCGTGTTTTAATGGACCAAATCCAAAGAAAAAAAATGAGCACTCCCGTAGTAAATAAACTGATTTTACTGGGCTGTTTTTGTAAACTTTGTAAATGATGTAAATAGCACTTTTGCTATTAATCGACTTATTTTATTATCAGTTCACTTTTGTTTGTGGCAATGTATTGGTTTGGGAATGTGAAAAATGATCTATCACCTCTGATAAAGGCATGTAGTAGGGGTTTTCGAATTTCTTTAATTTATTTATTATTGTTTTACTGTTTATTTTGCTGTTTCACTGGCCCTCATTTATGAACCGTACGTACGGCAGAAAACAGCTATTTTCTCGCAAGGCTCGGCATTTATCAACGTGGAGGTGAGCGCACGATCCGCCCGGATCTGCCGTCAGCTCTGACATCGGGGACCCAGTGTGGTCAGTGTGCATTCGTGGTGCAGCGCTGTAAAATCATTAAAAAAATGTAAAAATAACGATTAAACAAACCTCAAACTGGCCATTTAGCACAGGCAGTCACATAATCCGTTCAGATTAAAATGTAAATGAATATCATTGAATAAAATAAATGTTTTTTTACGGAAGCGTTTTGCATTCGCCTGATAAAATATAACCATTTTTTCCCAGAGAAATTCATTTTTGGTTTGTTTTTCGGTGTAATTACTTCTGTTTTTCTGACCTAATTTCTTTCTTTTTGTTTTGTTTTTTAAGCAATTTTGTCCTTTTTGTCGAAGTAAATATTTTCTGTTTTTTCGTGGTAATTGACAGAATATCTAATAAGCGGTGCTTAGAGCAGCAGCGCAGCTTCAACAGTGCGCGCACACGCGTGACCGTGTCAGGGCAGCCACACATCCGCTCGTTCACGGCGGCGCTGCTCCCGCCGCTTTCCGGACAGCGTTTTTCTGGGCTCCTTTAACACCAGTTTTCATGCTTCCAGAAGCGCGGCCTTGTTTAACTTCTACCTTCCAACGAGGGGAACAACTTCCAGCTCGAAAAAGTTTCGATTGTTTCTCAGTTTTTTCTTCTTAAAGTTTGATTTCAGTTAATGTTTTCATGACTATTTAAGGGCGGAACAAGCTAATGGAGACCCGCAGTGTCGTACGCTGGGATTGGCCGTGTACGGAATTTCCATAAATCACACGTGTCTCTTATCGTACCATGATTCCTGCACGCAGATCTGCACACCTTTCTACGCAAGATTGAAAATGAGGGCCACTGTTTTGAGTTTTGATGGTTTAATTATTACCACACCTGCTGGTAATCTGCACACCTGTGTCCGTGACACAGGGGCGCCATCCTGCGGACTTGTTTACACACACTGAGGAAGATGTTAGTCGAAACTCGTATGTGTGTTTGATTGTTAGAAAAGGGATAATTTATTACATTTTTCAAGGACACTTGAGTGTTGCTGGCCAATTTCTATTTTTCTAGTGTTTTATTGCACTTCCTGGAGAAAATAGCCTTGTTAAAGAAGTTCCTGAGGTTCTTTAGCACCTCTTGGGATTTTGGAAAAGCTCCTGAAGAACAGCAGGCAACATTTTTATCGTTCGATTTTATGCTCATTTAACAATTACCCAGGTCGCTGGAGGACGTTCAGACTGAGGTGCTGGGAAATGTTTACAGCGGCTTACAGAACTTTTCCTGCAGGAGATAAATGGTAGAAATCAACACAGGAATCATTTAACAATTTCCCTAAAAGGTTACGTAAGGACCACTGGCTGCGTTTTTATGATCACAAACATTCCAGGCCGTGGAGCTCAGAAGGTCTGCAGCCGGCCAGGAACCGTCAGATCCAAGCCACGGCCCGCAGCACAGCCTCCAGCCTGCACCGCATCTTCAATGCACTGCGCCTCTGATGTGGGTAAGAATGGAGAAACATGGAGGAATCAATGTAGATCCACTGCACTTGAGGATGTGTAATAATCTATTGACAGAAAAATGAACATTTGACAGATGTTGTAGCCACTGTAGATTTCTAAAGTTCTGCTTTAGGACAGATATGAGTGGCAGATAAACCAGAAACTTTCCACTTACTGTCATTAAAAACAACTTCTTGCAGGAACCCAACAGACGACTGGGGACTCCTCGAGCTCTGCTTCAGGACGTCCTGGTTGGAAACGAGCACTCTGCCGCCGGGGTTTCTGTGCTAGCGTTACCTCTGACCCAACAGCTTGCACACACAATATTCATGACCCATTCAGACGGATATTTCAGGGAGTCGGACCGCGTCGGGGCGGGCCTCTCCACACCTCCAGCATTTCCCTGGACCGTCCATACTCCGGTTTCTGCTGCGTTGCTGCTCTGTGAATACGTGCAGAGCTCTTCGTCCTCATCGATCTGCGTCCACTCTCGGCTCTTTTACCCCCCAGTCAGTAGCGCTAAAGTGCTTTTACTGCCGTGAGAACGTTCAGATGGGACAAACAGTTAAACATAAAGGAATGTGTAAAATGTTGTGTAAAAACAACCTCAGTCTGGCTGTGGACGTGGGTTCCAGTGTGGGCCAGCCGTGTTCAGACCTCTTTACCCAGACCAGCATTAATCCCTTTCTGTCTGGAAGCACTGACCTCTTTTGTCCAGTTGATGGCTTATTACCGGTATTGATTTTGGCTTTCTTTATTTTACTGACTTCCTGCAGGGAGATGGATGACTAACGCACATATCAGCTGCTCTTGACTGCCCACATCAACGCTACACGTTTATTCCACAAAAACCTGTGTTGCTGTTGACTCTCCTGCCCTTTATCGTGCTCTCTTTTTGTGTTTTAACAGCTGAACGATACGTGTGTGTGGCTTTGCCTCCTTTTATGGGAGCTTCCATCTGCTGCAGCTGAGGTAAGAACCACAACTGAGTCTTAATGGCTGGTTGACTTTGTTTTAAATTATATTTTTTTTACAGAATAGAACTTTTGTGTTTTAAACAAAATAAACATAATTGATGAGTTGAGGGTAAAGGTTTCACCCACTTTGTGTGGATTTCAGGATGTCCTGGCTCAGTAGATTCAAGATAATTACATTATTTACATTTAACGTATGTAATTGAGGTTTTTTAGAACGTCACCTCCAATTTTTTTGCCCTCTGATCCACTGAGTGTCTGAGAAGAATAAGTTTGAAGTGGGGAAAGTTTGTCAGGTCGAGCTGCCTTGGGTCATCCTCAGAAGAACACAACTTCTTTATTTCTTAATTGCAGGTATTTTATTTTCCGACTTGGCTGCTAAACAATGTCCTGAGTTACACACTGACTTTAGCATCAGGCTGAAGCTAATGTTGATAATGCAATTCAATTTTGGCCAGTGCTGTAAAAGAGAATCAAATTTTTTTAAAACTCCCAGTTTTGTGTGTGTGATGAAAATCCTCCCTGACCAACCGCGATGGAAAAGTTACAGCTTCAAAGGTTACCCACATCAAAAAGGCTGCGGTGCGGTCGCCCTGGTAACGAGCAATTGTTTTGGTGGGTCTGGGCGAGTGGAGCCGGGGGATTTGATGAGGAGTGACATTTTTACGAGGGGCTCTTCCTCGTTCTGTCATCTGAAAGGATTCTTCCAAAGGAAATACGCCGCGCTGCGCTGACGCTTGGAAACACATCGATCATTCTCGCACTAGTTACCGTTTTAAACTAGTTCATGGTGTTTAACTACTCTGGTTTGTGTTCAAATGGTGCAGAACAAGCTGACTACTCTGCTTACATCATTTTTTTTTTCTGTCAGGAAAAAGCCTTTTTTTTTTTTTTTTTTTTTTTTGGACTCGATTCCCTAAAACTTGAACCAGATTTGATTTGAACTTTTTGTCAGATGCACCAAAACCTCTGATCTCTGTATGAAAGACGTCACGGGTACGAGGGTGCGCGCCCACACTTTTTCCATCTCTTCTCACCACAGATTTCCTGCCGCTGTGCACTTAAAAGCGCTGAGTAGCTGCTAACTAAGGCCAGATGGACACGTCTGCGTGAAGGGCAGCCATTTCTTGCAGTGGGCAAATGTCAGCTCTGTGGTATGAGGGGGTGTGGGGACGGGACTGCTGTCAGTCACATGACTGACCTTTCAGAGGCTTCTGACTTGCAAAATGTCATGTTATAAATTAATTTTGCTGCAGTGTATTCTGCATGAATGCAAGAATGTTATGATGGATGGTTGAATATTTGGCTGCGTTTTAGTCAGTAGTGGAGAAAGCTGAAGTTCAGGAACACATGTGACACACGTTAGCCATTATTCCTAGGAACCTGAAATTCATCTTTGGAAGTTTTTATCATTTAAAAACAAGGGTTTCTTGTTCTGAAATGCTGGTGAATCCACTTTGAGGCTTTCGCTGACAGAGAAACCCAGAAAGTTCAGACTAAACCGGGACTAGATGGATAAAATGTTCAGTGGTGGTGCCAAGTGTCTTCCCTTAAGTCATTTTAATAACCAAATGGCAGGTTTTTTTTAGCTGGAATCATAGATGTGGTGCAGCTGCAGTTGGAACCATTACACTCTAAATGGGTTCCTCGCTCCTCATAAATGGAGCCCTGTAATCATTCATACCCCTCTGACCTCAGTGGTGCTGGTGAATGACTGGTCTCCGTCCTCCCAGTATCAGATCATGTTGATGGGGCCGTGTCGGTGCCAGGCCCAGTTCGGTCCTAAACAAAGACTCACATTCACGTTACCGCACCCGCCGGCGTCGCTCTGATCCGGGTTCTTTAATCCGTGCAGAAGCTTGTAAGCGCGACCACCAGTTTCCATGCAGAAAGTTTTGTGTGGTTTCAGTCTCTGTCAGCGCTGTGGGACTCAGACCAAGCGAGGGTTTGAGAGGCCCTCAGAGACCCAGTGACGAGAGCTGTTCTGATCCAGGAATGTCACATCAGTTTATGCACCTAAAATCAGGTGAGCTGAAGAGATTCTGATCTTTGCCTGGGCCTGCTGGGATTCTCCCTCTGATCGCTGCCGCTAAGTTCAGACTGGCGTTAGATTGTTGGCCCTCGCTGGCAGCTGCTGTCAACAGGAGCTTAAACGAAACCCAGAAGCGTTGGTAAATTAGAGACCGCCAGTCTCATTTAACACTTCCTCTTAACACTTCTTCCGGTCTAAAAGTGAGCCGCCTTCATCACGCAGGCGGATATTTGATGGTCTCTGACATACACAGAGACCAATGTGCCGTAAAGCACATTCACTTTCTCATAAACGTCCTGCCAGTGTCCTAAATTATGGCGGCTCCTTAAAACTAAGCAGCAGCCTGTTTTTGTTTATGAGCGACTGACAGTTTATGGACCATAAATGGTAACCCTGGCTGGAAAACCCACTCATATGTGAACTGTTGAGTTTTACAGAGTTAATTGTTTAGACCTTATCTGGGGCTGTGAGTAGCAATTAGCAGTGCCAACAGGAATTAATCCAAGATTGTAAATAAAGTTGTAAATGTCAACCAAAGCCGTGTTTACGGGGGATAAAATGGCTCCTCCTCCTACATCAGCCAGCGATCGTCAATATGTTGACACCTTGGCTCTCAGCTTGGCTGTTGAATTAGTTGCGGTAGCTGCAGATGTCGTCTCTGATGGACTGATGCAATCAGAGCTGCCACTTTTGTTTAGAGCTGCAGTAGCTCACCGACCATCTCTGGTTTGTGGCTGGGCCACATGGGCTCCGCTCTTGTGTCATACATGTGAAACACATGGAGTCTTAAATGAAAGGGAGGCCACGGTGTGACCTACTGAAACCACTCCATACACATTCTCCCATCCCGGAGGAGATTCCTGCAGGAGGGACCATACTGTGTGTTGAGGCTTCTATGGTTTTATTTCATGATTGTTGGCTGATTTTGAGTTTAAACACAGTAGCTGACAGACCCTCTGTTTCCGGCTTTGTGTTCCTTGCCTTGTTTGTGTCCCAAACTGCATTCAAAAGGCACAAATCTTCTTAGCTGCCATCAGATTAGCCAGGTTTTGTTTTATTTAATCAATCTCTCTCCTCCTTTCCTATCTGTTGTTACTGTGTTTCCAACAAACAAACCATTAAGTATTTACCATCTTGACCAGGCTCACTTAAAAGATTTAAGCTGATAGTTGTTTTATCCTGGTCTAATCTCAGAGCAGGATTAGTCCGTGTGGGGTCTGTGCACCGAGCCACAGACATTGCTGCAGCTTTACATCGACATGTGGGACCGCCAAAATCTGATTCAGTGGTGAGACGTCAGCGTTTCCTGCCTGTCCAGCTGCTAAATGCATGCCAGCGTGGACGGAACGACAGCTCAGTCTGAGACATTTTCCCTCACCAAATGGGGATTAGCTTGAATATACTCTCAGGAAATAAGAGATTTATTTATTCGAGAGCTCTTCTGATTCTGTTTTGTCTCCATGTTCATTTCCCCCTTCAATTTTCCCAACTCCGGCTTCCTCTGCAGTGACCTCCCGTGACCCTGGCGTCTCATTTCTCCAGCTCTGCATCCATTAGTTACAGTGGGAGGAGGGCTGGAGCTGTGGGGGTCTGCCCTGAACACTTGAAGACATTTACTGCCACCTCTCTCCCCCCTCCTCTCTGTCTGTCAGTGAAGGAGCCGAGGCTCAGCCGGAGCCGTGAACAGTGAGGAGAGCCGAGGAGCTGACTGAAGGACCGGCAGAGCTGCCAGACGAAGCAGGAAACCCTCAACCACTCCGAGGACGGTTTACCTGCAGGGGGTCGCGCACAAGCACAGGTAAGCTTCTAGTACAGACGTGCAACAGGCCGCAGAGATGCTCCTAGATTTTAAAATCCCTCGCTGCTTTGAAAACAAAGCCCGTCCATCCTCGTGCGAGGGCAGAAGCAGAGCTGCGTCCATCTGTTTGGTGAGCTTCAGGAGCTCAGTGATTCATCGTGTTGCCTTTGGCTGTGCCACTCACTTTTGTGGTGTGTCATTTTTCCATCCTGCAGATTAAATTCAGGGAAAAGTCCGAGTCAAAGTTGGTGGCAGGAGCAGAAGGAACGCTCCATCCATTCGTTTTCTTACCTCTGCTTCATGAGAAGTCCAGTCTGTCTGCAAACGTAAAGCTGTCAGCTTCTCCTCGTCAAACCTCCTTTAAGAGGAATCGATCCTTTGAATCTTTAACTGAACCTGCTGTCACATCTGCAGCCGCTCAGGCTTTTTACAGCATCGCTCCTCTGGATGCCAGAGATGCGCCTGTGCAGCCGAGGGAGAAGGCGTCTCGCTGCTCTAATCCGTGTCAGACAGACAGCTGGTTCAGCGGCTCCCCAGGGCAGCCCCCCCAACAAAAACGTTCATATCACAGCACGACACACCTGTCTCTCATTCTGCTCTGTGACCTTGTTTCCAGCTTCAGGTGCGGTGGTAGGAGGTTTCTGAGAGTTTGCTCAGCTTTTTCAACACATTTAGAATATGATGAACAGGACCCTTTGTAGGAGCCTTCTTATTTAATATTGGATGTCTGTGAGGTGGCAGGGATGTTTGAAATCTGTTGGAAATGTATTGCAATTACCTTAATAGACCAATCATGAAATTGCCTTGCCTGGATAATTGAAATATTGAGCTATGAAATGACACATAATGGGCATTTAAAAAGGCCTGACACAGCCAAAAATGTTTCCATCAGGAGAGCATCCGGACACTCTGCTGTCTCGTTAAATTGGAGGCGAGGTAATCTGATGAAGCTGCCCCGACTGTCAGACTGCGAGCGAGCAGAGATGCTTCAGTCATGATCCAAACCTGGTTTAGGACAGCTCGAGGTGAACCAGCCACTGTGCGCGCCATCACTTGAAGGGATTTTTTGTTTTCAACTATGCAAAACAGATGTTGTTTGTCCAGGTCCAAACTTCCCAGTTCCTTAGTTCCACGTGGGAAAATTCCCCTCTCAGTGCCAACATGGGGGAAGGCTACTACCGCGACAGCAGTTCTGGATTATCGCTCAGAGAACAGGTTTAGTTTTCCTAGTTTGCTCCTCAAATTGCCTTTGGAATCTCAGACTCTTGTGGGCTTGAATGATTTGATTTTTTTCTGGATTTTAACCCACAGGCTAATTTAGTTTGATCTGTTAGTCAAAAGGAGAAATACCCCTGATAAATGATGCAGGTCACTCCATATCTTCCGCGCAACCTACATTTTTGATCTTCGTAAATCATCGTATGTGTGACACATTGTGAAACCAGAGCTCAGGTTCAGTATGTGTCTAAAGGAAGACTGTCGAGGTCAGAGGTCGAGTCAAAGAATAAGGATTGCCAAACTGCCAGCTGTGGCAGTTTAAAGCCACAGCTGGTGTGAAAATGGAAAGTATTTGTCAGTTTAATAGAGTCCTGCCTGCTGTCATCCAAATACCAGAGAACAAAGCAGTCACCAAGTTCTTAGAAGCCTAGTTAAATGCTAGCTCAACCTTTGCAGATATGCATTTCTCAGCTAAATAAAATGCTTAAACTAAAAAGTACTAGTAAGATCTTTGGGATCTTTCCTGTTCTGAGGAGTATTAGTCATTAAGGTTTCCCCAAAAACTTTAGCGTTTAAAGTTAACAGCTGTTGAAATCATCTGTGAAATCTGAATGAAGGGATTTGTTCTGCTTTTTGTGTTAAATGTTTAATGTAAAATGCATTAATCTTTCAATGGCTGTGTGGTATACACATTAAGGCTGTGGACCTGTTGTATCATTAATCATTCATCTAGTCTGGTTTCACAGAACCTCTGCTGATTTTTGGCAGTCTGGCATCAGGAACTGTTTTTTTTTTTTTTAATGTAATATTTGGGCTTGTTCTGTTTTCTAGAACCCTTATTATCAACCTACAGTTAACTTACCTTGCCTGATAAACGTCTTGGAGATCATGGCTGCCAGAGGCCTCCTGGGATGCTTCCTCCTGCTCGCTTTGCTCAGCTTATCAAAGGCCGGCCTGGTGAAGAAAATCCTGCGCCATCGTCGCCAGACTCTGGCCACCCCTGATGAATATAACACTACTGTGCCCAGCGCAGGTCAGCCTGTAGTTTTCAACCACGTCTACAACATCAACGTTCCCGCTAGTTCCTTGTGCTCGGTCAGCCTGGACTCGCTGGACAGCACGCTGCTGGAAGCCCAGGAAGGGACGCTTTCCTCGGGCCATCAAAGCACCGAGCACACCGTGGACGGGGAGAACCAGATCATCTTCACCCATCGTATCAACATACCTCGGCAGGCCTGCGGCTGCTCTGACGACCTGCTCAGCCTCAGAGACCTCCTGAGTCGCTTGGAGATGCTTGAAGGAGAGGTTTCAGCCCTGAGAGATCAGTGTAACGGTGAGAGAGCGTGCTGCGGATCA
Organism: Pao palembangensis; assembly: GCA_015343265.1. Classification (NCBI taxonomy): domain Eukaryota; kingdom Metazoa; phylum Chordata; class Actinopteri; order Tetraodontiformes; family Tetraodontidae; genus Pao; species Pao palembangensis. The sequence goes on along the minus strand of CM027096.1, from coordinate 7,620,275 downwards.
CAAGTCACAGGTCAGTTTACCTTTTTAACGGTAAGAAGTAACCTGATGAACAGAAACCAAAAGTGTTGATTTTGTGTTCAAAGGTGAAGTGGCCATCGGACCATACTGTAACGGCCACGGAAACTACAGCAGCGAGACCTGCAGCTGCACGTGTGAACCTGGCTGGAGGGGAACCAACTGCACCGAACTGGACTGCCCAGGGACCTGCCAGGATCGGGGCCGCTGCGTTAACGGAACGTGCGAATGCCTCGAAGGCTTCGGGGGAGAAAACTGCACGGCCGAGGCCTGTCCTGTGGAATGCGGAGCCAACGGCAGGTGCGTCGCTGGGACCTGCGTCTGTTCCAAAGGCTTCTTCGGCAGGGACTGCTCCGAAAGCAAGTGCCTGAACAACTGCTCGGGCCATGGCCACTGTGAAGGCCAAGTCTGCTTGTGCCGCGAGCCCTGGACCGGCGCCGACTGCTCGGAGCTCCTCTGCCCCAAAGACTGCTTCTCCCGTGGACGCTGCGTGAACGGCACCTGTTACTGCAATGAGGGATACGCGGGGGAGGACTGCGGCAAGCGCACTTGCCCCGGCAAGTGCCACGGCAACGGCTTCTGCGTGGACGGCCGCTGCATGTGCATTGCTGGCTTCAGTGGCGAAGACTGCTCTCAGCTCAACTGCCTGAACGACTGCAATGGCCGAGGCAGCTGTTTCAACGGGCTGTGCATCTGCGAGGCAGGCTACCAGGGTGAAGACTGCAGCCAGCTAGCGTGTCTGAACAACTGTAACAGCAGAGGCCAGTGCATCAACGGGCAGTGCTCCTGCGACGTGGGCTTTCACGGCGAAGACTGCGCCGAGCTCTCCTGTCCAAACAGCTGCTTGAGCAGGGGGCGCTGCGTTAACGGGCAGTGCGTGTGCGAGGAGGGCTACGCCGGCGAGGACTGCAGGGTCATGACCTGCCCCTCTAACTGCTACGGTCGGGGTAAGTGCACCGAGGGTCGCTGCGTGTGCCACACGGGCTTCACCGGGGACGACTGCAGCAAACTGAGCTGTCCCAACAGCTGCCAGAATCGCGGCAGGTGCGTGGACGGGCAGTGCGTTTGCGACGAGGGCTTTGCCGGGGAGGACTGCAGCCAGAAAGCTTGCCCCAACGACTGCCTGGCACGGGGCTACTGCCATGATGGCAAGTGCGTTTGCAAGGAGGGCTACACGGGAGACGACTGCTCTGCGCTCTCCTGCCCCGCCAACTGTAACCACAGGGGGCGCTGCGTGAGTGGAAGGTGCGCATGTGAGAGCGGGTATGAAGGTGAAAGCTGTGCAGAGCGGAGCTGCCTCAACGGCTGCCGGGACAACGGTCGCTGCCTGAACGGTCAGTGCCTCTGCGACGAGGGATACGTGGGAGAAGACTGCTCAGAAGGTGAGGAGGTTCAATGCAGGAATAGGAAAAAACGCACCATGATGATGATCTTTCATTCTTAAACGTGACTCACCACTTGTGATTACAGAAACTCGTTTTGGTGAACAGAAAAAGGCTTCTGGTTGCCAAAGCCTGCACACTGTTTTTGGAATTTCTTCACTCCTCAACTAGCCGTGGCTCTGGCAGTCAATGTCCTTCTGTCATGTGCAGTCTTTTTACCACTTTTCTTCCTTCTAATTCTTTATCAGTGTCTCCTCCCACTGACCTCATGGTCTCCGAGGTCACCAGCGACACCGTGGATCTACTCTGGCGCAACCAGATGCTGGTGACGGAGTACCTGGTGACGTACGCCCCCACTAGACCCGGCGGTCTTCTCCAGGAATTCACCGTGTCGGGGGATAAAACTGCAGCCACAGTGCAAGAGCTCGAGCCAGGCCTTGAGTATATAATCAATGTTTACGCCATCCTGAGCAACAAGAGGAGCGTCCCCATTAGCGCCAGGGTGGCTACAGGTACAACCTCCACCTTGGTTTGTTTTGTATACCAAATAAAGAATTCACATGCTTTGTCCCCCCGTTTCAGATTTTCCTCGGCCTGAGGGTGTAATATTCAAATCTGTGAGCGAGACCTCAGTGGAGGTCATGTGGGACCAGGTGGACATCCCCTTTGATGGCTGGGAAATCTATTTCCGCAACACGGTCAGTCTGTTTTTAAAAAAGAGCCCAGGAGGCTCTTTTTCACCCAGGGAAAATATGAGCTTTAAGAAGATGCCAGCTTATTGGAATTCTGAAAAAAATGGATTTTTGTCAGTGCTAACCATTAAAATAACTTTGACAAATGGAAAGACTCACCGAGAGAAGGTCTGCAAGTGAGGAATCTCCACAAATCTTTCACGTTTAATCTGAGTTATTCATTCTCTTTAAAAGGATTTGCTGCAGCTGCTGATAAATTAAAGGTTTCTGCAAGCGTACGGAGATTACAAGATCTGTACCACACTCTTACGGACACAGCTGTGCACCAAATATTAGGCAATGGGGAAATTAATTTAGTGGAAACAGCTGGGCAGACTTTGACAGAAGGTGGCCCCACATTGACCTTAAGACTGCAGGGAACGAATGCACCCGACCGTGAAGCCGTCTGATTCATTACCTCCCAGAAAGAAATATTAGCCTCTGATTTTCCTGATCTGGTGGATATTCATTCAGTCTGTTTGCCCACAGAAAGAAGAAAACAGTCACATCAAGACCACCGTTCCATCTTCCCAAAACCAGTTTGTCCAGTCAGGCCTTGGACCGGGACAGGAGTACGAAATCGCCATCAACATGGTTAGGAACAACACCAGGGGACCCCAGACCACCAAAACAATCACTACGAGTGAGTTTCAGGGCCTGACCAAACGGCTTCTGGAGACTGGGAACCAAGGATAATTCATGCAAACTTGTACTCGGTGTCTCACTCTTCTTTCTCAGAGTGTTGTTGCGTTGTCAAGTCGACCCCCCCATTAGCTGTGAAACATTTCAGTGTGTGGAAAAGCCATTTACTTTACATTAAATCTGCTCATGGACTCAAAAGGGTTTGGCTCCATTTAACAGCTGATGTCATTTGTTTGTGCAGGGTGAAACTAGGCAGAATACCTGACAATGAGTAATAGAAGCCAGGTTAGACCCCTGGTACTGTTTTACCGCCAGGGTCCCGTCGGCACTGAAAAAAAAAGTCTGCTCCACATGCAATGTTGGAGTGGAAGTGGACTGTAAAAGTCTCCTCTTCGGCTCAAAGTTTCGGCTTTGTTTAGGGTTAGTGTAAGGAGTAGGTCCAGCTGATTCTTCCTGGCTCTTGATCCAACATCTCTAAAACACTGTTTCTGTCCTCATCAGAGATCGACGCCCCCCAGCAGGTGGAGGTGAAGGATGTGACGGACACCTCGGCTCTGGTCGGCTGGTCGCAGCCGGTGGCATCTGTGGACAGGATCACCATGTTTTACGGGTTGATCTCCGACCCCTCTGACACAAACAGCATGGAGATATTCCCCCCCGACAAACAGTACAGCGTCGACGGTCTGAGACCAGACACAGAGTACAAGGTGACGCTCATCTCCAGGAGGGGAGACTCCACCAGTGACCCCGTCAGCACCTCGTTTATCACCGGTACGCTTGAGACAGACGTTTGATTCAAAACCAGATGTTTCCTAAAACCAATAACCCACACTGGTATTTGGGGTGATGTGTTGCCTTACTAATTGGAAAAGGTACCTTTTCTTCTGCAGCCCTCGATGCTCCCACCAACCTGCAGATTGTGTCCCAGACAGACCAGAGCATCACTGTTCAGTGGACCAACAGCAAGGCTAACGTTAGCAGCTATCTGGTGAAATACAGCCCCATTTCTGGAGATGGTCACGGAGAAGAACTGTTCCCACGTCAACCAGGATACTCCACTAAAGCTACTCTGACTGGTGTGTGGAAAACAGCCAGAATTCCAAAACGTATAATGGCTGTTTTCATATTTTCCGATATCTGTGGCAGGGCTGAGGCCTGGAACTGAATATGGAATCGGTGTGACCGCTGTGAAGAACGAGGGGGAGAGCCTTCCAGCTACCACCAATGCTGAAACTGGTGAGATCCTCCTCACCCTTCCTAAACGCGTGGATGTTAAAGATGGTTAAAGAAAACTGTCTTGTCAGAAATTGACCCTCCCAGAAATGTGGAGGATATCGAGTCCTCAGAGACGTCCCTCACCCTGAGGTGGCAGAAGCCTCAGGCCAAGATCAGCACCTACAGGCTGGTGTACGTCTCCAGGGACGGGCAGGTTGAGGAGGAGGTGATCCCGGCCTCGGCGACCTCTTATGTCATGTCCGACTTGACTCCTGGAATGAGCTACAGCGTGACTCTGACGGCAGAGAGAGGTCTGAGGAGGAGCAAACCAGTGTCCCATTCTGCATCGACAGGTGGGTAGAAGAGCACTTTTATCCCAATGTGATCTAAACAAAAATGATCTGCGTGAAAAAAGGTTTAAAGTCTTTCCCATCAGAGTCGCAGTCCTTGGGAACGTCTTCAAGTCTGTCAAACGGAGAGGGATGTTTATTTGGAGCGTTTCCTGTGGATGTGACTGATTATTGGCTTTTATTTCCTGTGTATAGATAAGTGAGATGCCTGCAGGTTGCAGTGACGGCTTCTTGACTTCTGCTTTTTTCCCCTCGTAGCCTCATTTTACTTGGCCGACCCAAACGACCGTGAGCTAACGCCTCCCACAGGCTCAGAGGACAATCCCATTAATTTAACCCCCTCTGAGGCTCAGTTCTCCGGGGTGGAGCCTGAGGACGAGCCTGGAGCTCTGACCGTGTTGGGCGTAGCGCACAATGGGTTCGTCCCCTCCTGGAACCTCACGGCTCGCAGCGTCTATGATAGTTTTGCAGTAGAATTTACGGACATTCAACAATTATCGGATGTGCGAGAGGTTCCACTTCCAGGAGACGCCACTGGCACTAGCATCCGAGGCCTGAAGGCACTCACAGAATATCAGATAATACTTTACGGAGTAATCGGTAACCAGAGATCTGCACTACTTGAAAAGCTGTTGCAGTTACAGGTATACGAGTCTTTTTTAGAATTAGGGATGCACGATACATATTCAGCTACAGGAAACTCTCGATTCAATGGAAAGTTTTAATTATGTTATTACAATATTGTGCATCCCAGAATGACATTTTATAGCCTGTTTTGTTGGAACTGGTTGGTAGCCTGCTTCCTGACTGGAAGTCTGTCCCGCTGCAGCATCATGGTCACGGTTTGCATGCTGGTAATTAACCAGTGAAGGTTGAGTGGCCCGATATGTTGGTGAATTCAACAGTAATCAAAGTATTTCTCAACACATTAATAGATTTCATTACACATTCGGGCATCAATTCTGCACACCTCAGTATATTTCGTGGAGGCGGGGCCGTATCCATTTGCATGTAACGCACGTGCGCATGGCTTCCACACTTGAAGAAATCTGCGTACTTCACGCTGGTGGGCTACACAGAAGCTTCAAATATTAATGGTGTCGTTCCAAATGCCATTAATTTACGCTGTTGCTTTAATTGTGGAGAAGCTGACGTGTCTCCAACAGGAATCACGCTGGATTAGACCTGAGACACTTTTTTTTTTTTTTTTTTTTGCAGCTTTCAGCTGGCAACAATTTTAATTCCCTAACCTGCTCTTATTCACGATAGCACCAAAGTCTACCTCTCCTGATACGCCTCAGCTGAGAACAGAGGACCCTGCAACTACGCCCAAGGTGGATGAGGCAACGGTTCAGAGCGCCCTTCCTCTCACTACTGACACTCCTTTCAGGCCGGGTCCTGGTGTGACAGATGCTGAACTCACACTGGGAAACCTGACTTTTACCTCCAGGATTATAAGTCTGACTTGGTCGGCGCCTGACCTGGAGTTTGAGAGCTTTCTGATGGAGGTCAGAGCATCATCAGGGTTGACACACAGTCACATGACTCTGCCTGGGAAAGCCAGAAAGGCTGAAATAGTGGGACTGTCACCCTCTACACAGTATAATATTACAATTCAGGGGCTGGTGGAAGGGAGGAGAGCAGTACCTCTCTATATTTTTGCTACCACAGGTACATGGAGGCGATATTTCTGTTGATGCATGATGTTTAAGTTAAAGGTTAAAGGTCAGCTGCCTCTAGGCTAGCATGAATAACAGCGAATACAATTTGCAGAGTCCATCTTGCCTTTCAGTTGACCCCTCTCTGATGTGTCCATCTAGCTGAGGAGCTGCAGCCAGTAGTGACCAACCTCACCGTCTCTGACGTGACGTGGGATGGCTTCACTGTGTCCTGGACCCCCGCAGGTGGGGAATTTGACAGCTTTGTCATTGAGATAACAAACCTGGAGAACCTTGAGGAGAGCCAGAACCTGACGCTCTCCGGAGGAGCGTTCAGTCTGGCCGTGTCCGGGCTGAACCCCAACACCAGCTACGTGGTTGGACTGTTCGGGCTGTATCAAGACTCCATTCTTGAACCCGTGTATACTGAAGCCACCACAGGTACCTGCAGCTGCCAGTGTGCAGCCATTTGTCCTCTGGCTTTCTTTCCTCTCTTTTACTCATGTCTTTAGAACCTCTGTTCTTCCGCTCACTGTGATGGTCCCTGCATGGATCAGATCATCACAATGACCTCATTTCTGAACGTGAGCATTTTAACAAACGTCATCAGTCATTCTTTACCCTCCGGCCACTGTTAAGAGTGGTCAGCCGATAATCCTGCACCAATTTGAACAAAACAAACTGCTCAAATGCATGAGGCTTCCCCCAACGTGACCCCCCTACATCACCGTGAGATATAATTCTGATGCGCTGCCATGATTGCAAAACCAATAACTGCCCACAACAGCGTGACCATCTCGTTTCAGGGCTTGATTAACCTTGAGGGATCGTTTGCAATAATGGAGGCAATAATCTCATTGTATAATCTGAGATTAACTCTGATGCCGCCATCTGCATGGTTGCACGTGTTTCTTGTATGTCAAACAAGCCCACATCTATGACTTTGCTTTAAAAATCTTTAAATTGATTGAACATTAACCTGATATCTGGTCCTCACTGTTAGCAGGCCTCTGCACACAGGAGAGAATGTAAATCCAGCCACTTTCTTTAGTCAGATTTCCACTTTTTTTAATTTGCAGCTGTGTATTTTAACACTTTTTTTCTCTTTAGTAGATATGCCAGCGGTTGGCAAACTGTTTATCACAAACTTAACGTCAGACAGTTTTTCCATCCTCTGGAACGGCACCCACGGAGAATTTGATGGCTTTGTCCTGGAAATAATTGATTCTAATTGGCTGATGGAGCCAAAGGAATATAATTTATCCCACCTTGTGAGGTCTTATGACATAACAGGGCTCCGGCCATGCACTGACTATGTAGCCTACCTCTACGGGATGTACAAGAGCTCCCGAACAAACGCTGTCAGTATTGTTGCATCAACAGGTATTTCCTTTTTTCTTTTGCATGCCATGTAAGAGATGCTCTCGTGCCATAAGTGAATTTATTGTATTTTTCCCTCCCTGTAGCTGAAGCACCTGATCTGTCCAGGCTAGCTGTTTCTAACGTTACCTCTGACAGATTTTCTCTATCCTGGCAAACGGGGGAGAAGCAGTTTGCTAGCTTTATTATCGAGCTCAGAGAGTCCACTCTGCCCTCTCAAGCGATGGGGCGGGTTGTGCCTGGAGACGTGCGCTCCGTGGTCATGTCCGGCCTTAAAGCCAGCACAAGTTACGATATAAAACTGTACGGCAGTGCTGGTGGCCAGAACACACAGGCGCTATTTGATTTAGCAACCACAGGTATCTCTTCACACGCATGCGTCGTCCATTTTGTCCAGGATGGCATAACTGAAAAGCCGTATTCTTTTCCCGTTTAGAGGACGTCCCACAGTTGGGGCTCTTAACTACCTCATCTGTGAGTCCACACGACGTCGGCTTGACCTGGGCCACGCTGTCGGGCCACTTTGATGCCTTTGTGATCCGCATCAGTGACCCCAAGCAGCAGTTTGACACGCAGGAGTACAGACTCCCGCGTGGAGCCCGTAACTTTACCGTCTCTAACCTGGTGGACGCCACAGCATATGACATTGAACTGTACGGTATCTCTCGTGACCGCCGCACTCCCTCGGTGTTTGCCCATGCTGTCACAGGTACTCAACATTTTTCTTCAGATCACATCAGTTTTGCCTCCAATATTCCCCCCGCCGCCATCTACGCCTATCATCTTTTATCTGCAAGTTTAAAATGGCACAGATTTTAGTAATAAAAGTAGAGCAACTCTGGTGATTTGCATCATATTTACACATTTCTTCATTCACCCCTCTTCCCTCTCCCATCTAAAAAACAAATGATCCCCCTCACCTTCCAGCTCCGTTACCTAAAGTGGAAAATATGACCGTTTCCCACGTAACCCCCTATGGCTTCCGTGTGTCATGGGAGGTGAAGCAGCACCTGCAGCAGGAGGATTTAGCCCCCTCTAGTGGCCACTTCCGCCATTTTCACATAGTGGTGACAGACTCGGGCTGGCTGTTGGAACCTCAGGAGTTTTCCGTGCCGGGGAACCAAACTCACCTGGATGTCACGGGCCTTATAACCGGCATCGGCTATGAGGTCAGGCTGACCGGCGTGTCCGAGTCAGGGCTCCTCTCTCGGCCCCTGACCACAGTGGCCCTGACAGGTACCAAACAGGACACCTCACCTCCGCGAAACCCACGCTTCATTTGGTTGCACTTTAGGTCCAACTTTGTGATCTCATTCTGAAGTTTCACCATCTTCACTAACTGGCACGTCTCCAAATCAAACAAATCTTTGATCACAAAAAATTGGATTAAATTGGTCAATGACGGAATTTGAGTTGATGCCATGTTTGGACGGTGAAGCTTCAGCGGACTGTAACGCCTACGTTAATCACATCATTCTTTTTCCAGAACCGACTCACTCCTTTCGTTCAGCCCTTTTCTTGGTTGCAGCTTCATCGCCGGGACCAGATTCCAGCTGTTTTTGCTTCTACCTCCAAAAATATGGAACAATACATGTTTGTCTTATTTAATTTGTGATTCACCTGTGGTCCTTCCCCCAACACTGCTAGCTTAGCCGATTGGACGTCTGTTCCTCTTCTTTGGTTGCACTAAGACGCATGCAGATTTCCTCTCACCCAGCATCTGTCGGGGCCCTCCTCACAGTTTGTACTGGCTGTGGATAAACCTTTCTGGCAAAAAGTCTTTATTATTCAGCTAAAACATGCTAGCTCACCAGTGCCAAACAAACTCCTCCAGTCTGGAGTCTTTTTCCTGCCTGAGCTCTGCCCTTCTGGCCACTTGTCTTTGAGCCCTGGCCCATCACTAGACCTCCAGCAACACTGTCTTTCTGTTGTCTGACCAGTGGCTGAGCCGGAGGTGGAACATCTGTTTGTCTCGGATATCACGGACGGCGGTTTCCGCTTATCGTGGACATCTGATGAAGACATGTTTGACAGATTTGTGGTCAAAATAAGAGACGGCAAAAGATTAGGTCACCCTCAGGAGTACGCCGTCCGCGGCGACGAGCGGACCATGGTTGTAACTGGACTCATGAGCGGCACCGAGTATGAAATCGAGCTTTACGGTGTCGCGTTAGACAAACGCTCGCAACCCGTTACTGGAGTCGCTCATACAGGTACATGGAAGCAACGCCGTTTCCTAGTAACTACCAATGCCTTGAGTAGTGTGTGTGTGTGCGCGCACGCGTGCCTTTGTGTGTGCCAGAGAACTGAACCCACTAATGATCTTTTAGATTTAGGCTTAGCTCCACGTCAAACTAGAAGGAATTTGAGCTTTTCCCTTTGGATTTTTTTGGCTCTATTGTCATGTGACCTTATTTCCGCTCTCCTGTCCTCGCATGCTCCTCTTCTGATAACTTTGCTAGGTCTGAGCACTCCCAGGGGCCTCTATTTCTCAGATGTCACTGACTCCTCAGCTGTGGTTCACTGGTCCATGCCTCGATCTGCGGTAGACAACTACCGTGTCACCTACGTGCCCTTTGAAGGAGGTAGGACTTTCCCAGTTAAGTGTGCAATAAAAAAAAACTCTCCCTTGCAACCATCAGTTGTCTTTCCTCCACAGGCAGCCCGGTGACGGCGACGGTGGACGGTGGTGTGTTCGAGGCGCTGCTCGCCAACATGATTCCAGGCAAAAAGTACCAGGTGACGGTGAGTTCTGTAAAGGGTCTGGAGGAGAGTGACCCCAGCATGGACACTGTTACCACAGGTGGGCTAGCTTCTACCCTCACGCCGTCCTGCCGTTTCACGCCTCCTCACACTTCGTCATGTTCGCACCTCTCAGCTTTGGACCGGCCGCAGACTCTGACGGCGCTCAATGTCACCGACACCTCGGCCCTCCTGCTGTGGCAGCCGTGCACAGCCACTGTGGACAGCTACGTCATCACCTACAGCGCCGAATCAGGTGTGTTTTTCTTTCATTTTATCATTAAAGTTGGAAAGCTAACCCACAGGTGCATGTGTCCTGCAGTGCCCCTCATCGTGGAGCATGTTTCTGGGAACACGGTGGAGTTTGAGATGGGATCTCTGGTTCCGGGAACGCGCTACAAAGTTGGAGTCCACGCAGTAAAGCAAGCCCTGAAGAGCAACCCCACCGTTACTGAATTCACCACCGGTAGGGCCGACCCTCACGCCGCATTCACAGCTGTGCCACGAGCAGACCTACAGTGCCATGTTGCATTTACAGATGTGGACCCTCCTCGGGATCTGAAGGCCATCAACATACAGACTGATGGTGCTACTCTTACATGGAAACCACCGCAGGCTGCTGTCACTGGCTACACCCTCACCTTCACCGCCGACGGTGTGATCAGGGTGCGAAGATCCCCCCCCAACCCCGCGGGCAGGAGTCCCGAGTCTGTTGGATTTTTGTTAACTTTGTTTTGGTATGTTTGGGTTGACCCAGGAGGTGGTGCTGAGTCCAACAGCATCTTCTTACACCATGGCTCAGCTCGCTGGCTCCACGGAGTACATCATCAGGCTGCAGGCCATCGCCGGGGCCCAGCGGAGTCGCCATGTCGACACCGTCTTCATGACCAGTAAGGATCCTTTTGGCTTCTCTTTTCCTTTCTCTCCTCCTTGAAAACATCTTTCAAGGTCCTTGTATGTTTTCCCGCCCTGAGATGATGATGATGAAACTGTCATGTGAGGTGATGTGATTGTGCCACCTGTGTCTAGTTGGACAGTTGTTCACACGGCCACGGGACTGCGCCCAGATTTGGCTGAATGGAGAGACTATTTCTGGCCTGTACTTGATTTACGTGGGGGGAGAGGAGAGCCAGCCCCTCCAGGTTTGGTGTGACATGACCACAGACGGTGGAGGATGGATGGTGAGCCCGTCAGCTTTGGATGGGATGTGCTGTGCCGCCGGTCACGCTAGGCTTTGACTGCCATGCTCATTCTAGTTGCTTCTCTGCAGGTTTTCCTCAGACGCCAGAGTGGGAAGCTGGAATTCTTCAGGAACTGGAAGAACTACACAGCCGGCTTTGGGAACATGAACGATGAGTTCTGGCTGGGTAAGAGTCCGTTAACCTCAGCTCACCTCTGGATTTCATACGCTTGCTCTTCCCAACTCACACGTTAAACCATTTTAGGTCTGACCAACCTCCATAAGATAACAACTTCTGGCCATTACGAGCTGCGTGTGGATCTGAGGGACAGCAGCGAGTCAGCGTTTGCTCAGTATGACAAGTTTGTGGTGGCAGAGCCGAGAACACGCTATAAACTGTACATCGGCGCCTACAGTGGAACAGCAGGTTTGTGTGAAGGGACTGAAACGTTTCCCAGCTCACATTCCAGCTTTATAAATGTGTCCAGCCTGTCTCCACTTTTGTGAGTGCTCCTTCATGCAGAGGACAGGAATTCAACATGTTTTTCCCAAATGTTGACGTTTCTACGTTGACAGGAACCATAAAATACATGTGACTGTGCATGAAAGCAGGGGAGCTGTTTTCTGAAGCTTACCCCTCTGTCCATTTGCCAGGTGACTCCATGACATACCACCAAGGTCGACCCTTCTCTACCTACGACAATGACAACGACATCGCCGTCACCAACTGTGCCTTGTCCTACAAAGGCGCTTTCTGGTATAAAAACTGTCACCGTGTCAACCTCATGGGAAAATATGGTGACAAAAGTCACAGTAAGGTATGTACAGTCCAGTCTCCCACAAGACTCTCCGCTTTTTTGATTTAATTTTTATAAATTATGGTAAAGTCAATATTTGCCTAGTTCAATTTTATTGATCTTGTGATCAATTTCAAATGTATCTTTTGCTGGTAACGTTTAACAAACGCCGCCTGGTGGTCAACCCAGGGATCACGTCCAGTGTCTCTGCAGATCCAAAACTAATTAATCCAAAATAAATACAGAAAATATGTTAAAAAAAAAAAAAACAGCTGTCTGTGTAAAAAATAAATAATTTTAATTTTTCAGGGGATAAACTGGTTCCACTGGAGGGGCCATGAACACTCAATTGAATTTGCAGAGATGAAACTTCGGCCGGCCAACTTCAAAAACCTGGAGACCAGAAGGAAACGGTCGTAGACTCGTCCACAGCTGCAGCTCCTCCATTTTTGTTGACACCATCTCAAAATCTGACATCTTTACCGTTCACAATCACTCTGAAAGTTCTTAGTATTAAAAATTACACTAAAGCTTTTTTTTTTTTTTTTAATTCAGCCATGTATAGAAACTAATTTAATGCTCTTTTCAGCTAAATTGTGATTGATGATAAATTATAAAAAATAAACTCACCTCACTCAATATGGTGACCTAAATAAATTTCATATTACAACTATTTAAATACAGAGCCCCCAAAGAGACATTGGGGGAAATAAGAATTTGATGGGTGGGGGAAAAAGGATGCACTTTATTGTATACAATTTGTTGTTGTTGTATACTTGTTCTTGTGTTGAATAAAACCTGGAAAAAAAGAGATGCATCTGAAAAGAATACTCAACTGCGAGGGGACTGTCGATGTAAAGGGTACTCTGATCTTGCGGTTCTGAGCTCGTAAAAGTGCACCCTTTTTTCCTCCCATGTCCTTTTGTCTTTTTTTTTTTTTTTTTATAAATATACTAAACCACTGGAAATGGACACCGCTGTGCCGTAGGGGGTAAAGAACATTACTGTGGTGCTTTACCAATGCTGTTGTGGCAGGTTCGGATCTCAGGACGAACAATTTATCAATTAGCTGTGATCAGCTGACATTTGTGATAGTGCAACGATGCCACCCTGATGGGGGATGATTACAGTGTTATTTATATGGATGTATCATTTACATACAATGCACAGCTAAAATACCTGTAGCGTCACACATTCTTATTCAGGTCCCATGCAGCAAATACTATAGGAAGAACTGAGTGAGTCCAAGCATCCAGCTGTATAGTGCAGCGGTTAGGTTCATGTCATCATTGATCTGTTCAGCAACAACACATCCGTGGCAAGGTGGCAAGACAAACGGGAACCCTAGGTCGTCGGGGGCGCAGTGTCTGGCGTGGGTTCGAATCCAGCTCTGTACCTTTTGCATCCTCCTGGGTACTATAGGAATACTATATGCATACAATAGGAAGAACGGAGCAGCTCTGTGCATCAAGTTGAGTAGCTCTGTGGTGAAGGCTGAGGGCTCTGGTTCGGAAGCTTGGGGTTCAAATCTCGGTTGGCCTTTTGAGCAAAAACCACTGAAAATAGAAAGATAAATACACCAGGAGATGCGTGTCACTTACAGCACCTCGGTGGTGTGGTGGTAAAAGAACCGGGCTGTGAGTCAGTATGTGGAACATTCTTGGTTCAATTCCCGGTTGGGACAGAAGCTGAATGGTGTTTTGTCCACAACCAGGGCTTGAACCAAGAATCTGGCATGTGGAAGATCCTTGGTTCAAGCCCTGGTTGTGGACAAAACTCAAAAGGTGTTCAAGCTGTGGTTGTGAACAGAAGTTGCTTTTTCATGTTTGTCAGTACTCTTTACTGGTTTTCAGTAAAAGGTTTTTTTTTTTTTCTCCCCCCCACACACTTACTCTATACTCTATACTCTTTACCCCCCACGCATTCAGAATGTACACTCTCTTCTCTGCCTTCCCCCCTTCGGGGGAAGGCAGAGAAGAGAGTGAGGAGAGTGGGCCTACTCTCTTCACTGCCTTCCCCCTTCGGGGGAAGGCAGAGAAGAGAGTGCGCAGCCCATCCCAGATGTGCCCAGGTGGGGGCAGCGGTGCAGCCTGGGCGGGTTCCTTTTTCCTCGTGGAGAGGAGGTTGCAGGCCAACCTTTGCTCAGCCTGGGTTTGAACCGAGAACCCTCGACTTGCCAGGCGAGTTCCCTTCTTATTGAGCTACCGCCACCCACCACCCATGTCTTCGTTTGTTGTATTTCACACTCCTTCAGTAGGACTCTACTTTGAAAATCTATTGCACCAGCCCAGCATTAGTTAATTTTGCCCAGCAAGATGGGTTGGTCCATTTTAACCCAACAGTTGTGTGAAATATTCAACCCAAATCAAAGGTCAAATTAACTGCTAATCTGAGGAAATTCAACCAATATTATTTGTTATATACTCAACCTAAATGCTAGGTTAAATTATTTACAATCCTGGGTTGTTTCACTTATTTGTGTTAGATCTTCTTCCCAAACGATAGGTTAAACTAAACTATAAACCTATAACAAAATACATGCCAGATCTGGCATGTAATAAACACAAACCATGGATTATTTGAAGTTCTTTATCATAGATGTTTTTGTACAAAACAGCAACATAGAACCAAATCAAAAACAAGGAAATACAGAGATATTTGTATTTCCACAATATAATGTGGAACGCCATATCCGTGACTGTGTCATTCAGTAGCCAACAGGAATGTAACCTATACTACTTTCTGGGTCCACAGTAATTGTTAAGTCAGGAATCAACAAGCTTTGACTTTCAAGACTTGAATTTAATGTTTCAACTCCTTTGAAGCCAAGTCAGGCTGAAAAAAACTTCTTTTAGTACAAGAAGAATATTTTACCTTTTACCTCAGCTTCTGGTCCAATTCTGCTAAGTGCAGGACCTTCTCCGCATAAAAGGTCTCAAACAATTTAGATGTAGCGCCCCCATGTAGGCCAAAGAAGTCCTGTGGAATCTATGAAATGAACACATTTTAGAACAAATTAAATGTGGCACACTACCAAAACAACAACAACAAATTATCACATGTATGGACAATATTCCCTCTCACCATGCCTTCAGTCGTCAGGTGAGGGAAGCGTTCAAGAATTCCACTGATGGTCAAGTTGTTGTAGACCTGTAGACTGCTGTGTCCTCCATGTAGCTCACTACCTGGCTGAGCGGTTGAGAATTATTTCTCAACCATTCTTTAAACTGTGTCGCACGCACATCGGATAGGGTACATCCTGTAAAAAGAACACAAGAATGTTGTTGGTCATTAAAATGTGGATGTTTTGCATTATCAGTTATCCCTTTCAGCAAAATTTTCTGTGTTAAAAAAGCTGTAAAACAACTCTATAAACGCTTGTGAAGCGTCTGGGCATACGAGCGAGTTCCACAATTCCTCTCATTTAATACAATCATGCTCAGTTCAGATTTTCTGTCTGCAACAGTGTTCCCTAACCGTTCGCATGTTACATTTTGGCAAAATCGAAGAAAGAAAACTTGCCATATTGTAGACAGTGCCTTCAAATTTTCCATTCTATAATTACATGAGATCTTGCACGAGGACCATCTGGTGGTGGTTGTGGTGATTTGTGGCCTGTGCCCACCCTAGCCGTCGCCCTCAGCTTCTCCCTTATGTTCCTCAGCCTTTCTTCCAGAAACCCAGTGGCTGGCCGCTGGCTCCGTGTACCATATTTCCTACCAAGAAACTGGTACATTTAGATTTTTTTTTTTTACAGCGTAGCCTTGGATCAGAACAGGGTTTGTTTACACATCTGTCTGTCCCCAGAGAAGACCAATTATTGTTCCTGCTTCTTGGTGCATGACAACACTGGTCGTAAATGCATGAAAAGACTCTTGGCGTCCCCTGAAAAAAATTTTCAGGCACATATTTTAAGCAAAGGCATATTTATTCTAATATCTTAATAATAACAAACCACATTAAAACATTGTACTGTAACATTGTAAATGATATAATAGCGCTGAAATGATTAATCGAATAATTCGAGTAATTCTATCTTTAGTGCCTGCTGATACGGCACTAAAGACAGACGTGATGGCGGATCGCAAAGAATGTAACGTTAAAAAGAAAAGAAAACGTAGTGCAATGTGTCTACTGAAAGATGCAGTTAGCATATCATAGCACAACGCTGCTGCTGCTGCAGCACCTCCAAAAAAAACATCCGGTCTCTGCTTAAAGTCCGCAAAGTGGCCGGAAACATCGATCTAAGCCTCACGATACATTAGTAGCAGCAATTAACAGAATTCAGTGTGATCCATGATCGAGAGTAGTCTGGTGACTAACGTACTTTGTTTATAGCTCTGTTTAATGGCTGATTTAGAACATTAATCAATGGACAGAGAGCACCCGCTCGGTACAGAGGGCAAGTGCTCTAGCACCACCTGGTGTCTGTGCACGCCACTGTACCATCATATGCCATTTGAACTAAACGTTAATTAAAGTAGCATATAGCATATTTTTACGGTATTTCAATGAAACTTTACTTCATATCATTTCCTGTACTAATAAATAACTAGTAAATAACCTCAAACCCCTGGCCTGGCACCGTGGCCACCACCTCAAGCTAACTGTTAGCTAACTACCGACACTACGATAACACGTCAAGCTAACATTAGCTAAGGTTAATATTAGCTCATTTACAAGCACTTACTGCCTCTTCAAACGACGGACAATGGTTGAAGTTGTCGTCTGGGTGTCGGAGATCATTGCATAGTTTTGCATCGTGCTGTTCGTCTTTCTGGAGTCAAAATGATATTTCCGGAAGCCGAAAACACGTTGATGCCGTAAGGTGGCGTGTTTCTCTAACGAACACGTGAGGTGCAACATTGATCAACAACATTGATTGACAGGTAGTGATCCGAGCTTGACGACGTCATTCTCAGACTAAATAACACTCAGTCAAGTCAAGTCAAGTCATCGTTTCTCAAGTCCCGAGTCTTTCACTTACAGGTCCGTTGCTGAGGGTGAAATAAATTAAATTTTGGATTAAATAAATTAATTTGTGTGCTAATTTTACATAACATAAAACAAGACATTGGAAATGATAACTGATTCCTGTAAAATGTATAACAGAATGTATTAAGATGCGGAAGGATTAAAGGTGTGTTGGGCTACATGTGGACCTTGACCCCCTGATCAGTTTAACCACCATTCTACTGGAGCAGGATGATTGACGTGGTCATTATTGTTACCAAGGGAGGTGGTTATGTGACAGCCGGCGTTTTTATGTCTTTTTGTTAGGAAAAGAACTCGAAAATCTAAACAGATGTTAATGAAATCTTCAGAAAATGTAGAAACTTTGAATTTAAAAACAAAATTGATCAAAATGATTTGAGTAATTCCCGCTGGTGTACAGCAGGTGGCGGTGTTTAATAAAAATCAATGTAGTTTGGAGGGGAATAATGTAGAATAAAAATAAAACACTAAAAGTTGAATTTGCATTCTTTGATATATTTTCAATCATTTATGTCTTCCTGGGTGTCTGTTATGTACTAATTTCTATTCTCCAGTTTAAATATAATACATTTTCTGTTTCTTGACACTTGTTTGAATCTTGGTCTGCTGCCTGTTTCTGGGTCAGGACCGCAGTTTAAGCTTAATTTGTTATCAGTCTTTTGCAACTTCAGCCTTTTGGATCCTCTGGATATTTTTTAATCAATATCTTTGCACCATTGCCATCACATCCATTAACTCTTCCAGATCTTTGATGGAATTCCTCCCCCTTCTGTGACCCACATCTCTGCAGACTCTGATATATGAGGACTGGCCAAGTTCTTCCAGAATAATTTTAATAAAACAGATTTAGCTCATGCAAGGCTAATCTCTTATTTAAAGTTCACTCAATGAGAACATTTTGACATCTGACCTTTGACCTCACTCATCTCTTTTTGTTTGCTCTTCCAGGAGTGTTGGAACTGAGTCCTTAAAAACCAACATCCAGCTGGGTTTTCTGTCCTCCCAGGCAAAACCTGGTACTTCAGAAAACCTGGTTGGATTACGGCCCTCGGGGTCTGGGTTTCCATGTCCCTGTTCTAATCTGTCTTTGGGAACTTTGACACTCTCACCTATTCAGGAGCAACGATGTTGCACTCTGAAAGTGCGATGGCATCGAGCTGGGGGTTTTCTCTTTAGGAATAATATGATGACCTGGATTTTTGAGCTATGTCAAATGCACAGCTCAGATGTCCCCCGAAGATGTTTCTAAATAAGGGTTTTAATGCCTTGACCTGAATTCCCAGGTGATCTTAGAGTGGATGATAGAATAAAAAAAAAAGCCTTTCAGAGAACTCAGTCATGCAGGCTGGAGAAAACACGTGTACAATTATCTGGCGTTAGCGTGTGCCGGGATCTGAGACATATTTCCCATGACCTGATTACTTCCTGCTGTCAGGGAAACAGATAAGGACTGGTGACAGACCTCGATACAAGGTCAAATGTTAATGTGTTTAAATGGCCAAATACGTTTATGCAGGTTTAAAGATCATGGCATGCCTTTATGGCTAATTTAGCCTCCAGCATTAAGGTCTAAACCATGACAACAGGACTCATCAGTGATGTAATGTGCAACATGGATTGAAAATGTTCTTATTCTGTCATGAATGGAAATGAAGTGACATCTACGCTCAGGCTGTTTATATAAATTCTGGAGAATCCAGCTGCAGCGGAGGGATCCTGTGGATTAGCTCAGATGTGCTGTCAGCATCACAGGATTCAGACCAGCAGTGGTTTGGAGATGGCGTTGGCCGTCTCCCCCTGCTGGAGGTGTGAACGTACCGAGAAAAAAAAAAAGCAAGTTCTCAAAGTTCCAATTCACCTTCCAATTTCAATTCAACTTTATTTATACAGCTTCTGTTGCAGTGGCAGGAAAAACTCCCTTTCAGCAGGCAGAAACCCTGAGCAGGACCATGTACAACAGGGGCGTATTACTTTGAGTCCCCCTGACTGTCTCTTTAACAGGCAGGAACCTTGCTACGGCCTCAGCAGCCACCTACAGTTTTTTACAGTGGCCCTCCTGCAGCCTCCCTTGGTACAGTCCACACAAAAGGAGAGCGGTTTAACCAGGTCCGTCTCAATAAAGCAGAATCGGAATGA
Organism: Pao palembangensis; assembly: GCA_015343265.1. Classification (NCBI taxonomy): domain Eukaryota; kingdom Metazoa; phylum Chordata; class Actinopteri; order Tetraodontiformes; family Tetraodontidae; genus Pao; species Pao palembangensis. The sequence continues at coordinate 7,601,052 of CM027096.1, read as the reverse complement.
TTTCTCAGAACTGTCAGGTTGTTGTAACACATTGTGACACTGCTGGCTGTTTGCACAGTGTTATATCATTGTTTGCTCACAGAGCTGCCTCACATTTGCAGATCCAGCTCTGTCCTGCTGAGGAAACAGGCTAAAGAAACATCTTTTTTCTGTTTCTGTCAACTTTTCTGGGTATTTTTAGAACCATCTGATTGGCCCTCCTCCCTCCATGTACATTGTTCTTAGTGCAGCATGTAGCAAACTGGCCTCCTGGTGGGATAAACTTGCAGTTTCCACGCTCAAAGGTTGAGCAAAGGTTGAGCAAAGATTGCTCTGTTGCTGAAGAAAGCCTGTTTGCATTAGTCAGGTCAGGCAGTCTTCTGAAACACGCCGGGCTCACCATTAATCATGTTTTTCAAGGAATCTTTTTTCCCAAGAGCCTGTGCTATATTTGAATTGGCTCGGCTCTTGGGGGCAGAGTCCCCGGCCCCGCGCAGACATGTATCCGAAAGATCTGCCTTGACCCTGTCAGGACACTCCTCCATACTTTCCACTCCAATATTAGAAGGGTGGAACAAAAAAAGATGGAGGGTTTCACGTTCTGTTGCATTAATTCACACATGTGCTTTGACTAGAAGTTAGAATTTTTTTTTTTTTTTTGCATGTTTGGCCAGAGGGACCAAACGTGAAGTGAAACAGACAAACGAGTTTAAGAAGGGAACACAAACATTGCAGTTTACTAAAGTGCACCTTCAGGGGTGGCTGCGCCGTGCAGCTTCGGCTGACTGACACACATCTTGAGGTGGGAGCGAATCTGGACCTTGATTGGTGGTCATGTGACACAAAAGTGCTTCAGAACATTCAAGATGCTGTCGTTGCTTCTTGGCACCAAGAAAGTTCGTGAAAAACTTCTGCAAGGTTTTCAGATTACTCAATTTGGAATTTTGAAATTAGGTGTATGTAATAGAGAGAGAGAGAGAGAGAGAGGATTATGGTAACATAAGTGTACTGTAAACTGTAAATAGTACGATACCTTTAGCTATGCTATGTACTGTATTCCATGTGTTTGGTTTGTGTTTCAGATTACAGACACAGATAACAGAGCAGGAGGAGAAACTTGTTCTGATCCATCGGAGGTGCTCTTATCGTGTCTTTTTTCTTGTTCTTCCTTGATAACAGAATCTAATTTTCGATTGTGAAACCCTGAAACCCACGCAGGCTCAAGCGCTCGCATAATCCCGATTCACTGGTGCACCCTGATCCAAATTCTGGGATTCCTCCTGATCTAATTAAAGGGCAACGACGTGCCGTGTCCTTGGAGATGAGCGGCTGCCTCCATCAGGGAATGCTGTCAGGTATGCTGGTTTGGTGCAATTTACATTTGGTGGATCCAAATTTGGGGACTAATGCCGTAAACGGTTCTAATCTCACATCCATTTGGTCCTGAGATCACCAGGATCTGCCATCAACATGAAACCACGTTATTTAGTTACATATCAGAGCGGCCCAAGAGTCCAGATCTACAGACTGTAACATGTGTCAGGGCTGAGCTCTTTAATGGATCCCTATTTAATAGATTAACAATAGATCTTATTGAGTTAATCACTGGGGATGAACTCAGATGTATAGATCCGATGTGATCATCCAAAGTGGTGCAATTACAGGGAGAGCCTGAAGGTCACACGTGGGGCCTCTGATTGAAGGAGCAGAGCTGACAGCTGCATTACACTGAGAGATCTGGCTGCAGCGCCGCAGACGTGGAGGTGTGATCTATATTCTTTGAGCGCTCGCGTTCCTTCCTTTCAGGCCAGATGAAGCGATTTTGTAATCCTCACGCCGCGGCCGGCTGGCCGGCAGCTCCGCCTTTCGCTTTATATTGAGAGCATTAAGGCAAAAACACATTTCATTAGGTCACTGCAGATGTACATCGACCTGGAGTGGAGCCTAAGAGGACTGAGGCGCATATATGCTGAAACCCACATGCGATTGAACGGAGATGCCTGGTTCGCAGCCGTGCTGGTGCAATCTCCGATCCAGTTTCCTCCATCATCCACTTCAAGTCACCATCTGGACTTTTAGATTCAAAGCTCCTTATAGGGAATGCTACCAATGTAATCAGCACATACATGAACGTATAGCTCCGTTCACGTATGTACATTTCATTACAATAACGGGAATAATGCTGATTAAAGAGCTCGTTTCCAGGTTAAACTTTGCTGCTTTTTCATTCTGAAGGGGATGTAGGTAGAAATATGCTATCTATGCTATCAAATATTTACTGTTTGTTCTATAGCTGCTAATATGGGACTGTGTTTGCTAAGTCAGCAGATCTGTGTTGACATGAGCACTGCCACGCTGGTAACAATGGAAGGAAAGGCTGTGTCAGCATTAACACTGTCATCCTGTGACAGGACGATTACGGGGCTGAGATGATCTTCAGGTGTCTGTGTGGGTTCTCTCCAGGTTCCTCCCAGAAATATGAACATCATCTGTGACCAGTTGGATTCATGTCGGTTCCTTTAAACGTGTTCAGGAATCGTCTATCTTCTATTCCGGTATAACTCCAGGACATCATCTTCCTCCTCTGATGTCACACACTTATGTTGTTCACATTATTGGAACAGAACATTTGAAATCAAGTCTGAAAAACCCTCTCTGATATCTGTCGTGCCCTCCCCCCTCACTCTCATCTGATGATGGTTTTAGCTCTGCAGCCCTGTGACATAACATCCCTGCTCTGAACAGGAGCGCACGGGCTCGCTGACGGGGATTACGGCTCATTCTTCAGAGCGCTCGGTTTATTTTAGGGTCTGACTGGATGAAACAGGATTAGCATCACAATGAATCCGCCGGGCATTTGAGCCTGGGGGGTGTGCTCTGCCCTGGCCTCTGACATTTGAAATATTTATAAATCCCCATCTGTGTTGTGATAGCTAAAGATAGATCTGATCAGCTGTCATTCCAGCGAGGTGTCCATTTTTGATGGAAAGTATAGCGGCGAGGTCGCCGCAGCGTCCACGCAGTTCATTGGCCATCTTGTTTTTCACGTGAGGGGCGTTTCAACGGGATCATTGCAGCTGTGGTTCTTCAACAGATATAAAAATGTTTTATAAACTGTTGAAGAGTTTCCTAAAATTCATTTCAAAAAGTATAGCTTAATCCAGCGGCTCTCTGCAGAAGCTAAAAACAGCTGCATGGATGGAGCAATGGGGACAAAGGGCAGGAGACAAGAGGAGATGAACTCTGTTGTGTTCTGTCACACTCCAGGTGGCAGTAAATTTCTGCTGTGTGCCATGGTTTCACTGACTACTAGAGCAGCCTTAGCATCGTGGCTACAGCATGGTTTGCGTCTCATAAAACACATCTGTAAGACTTTTACTTTGACAGCGAAACTCTGCTACAGCTGTGATCCAAAAAATGGTGTCTGATGGGGATGAAGCACCCTGGTGCGTTCACGGACACGCTGCAGATGTCTGCAACATCCTGCAAGTTCAAAACAGGGTTAGGGTTAGGGTTTTGAGTAATCTTTTTGGATGTATGTCACATGTTGAAGCCGTCTCTAGAGCCAAGAACTGATTCAATATCTTTAAATGTGAGGCCCATACCAAAATAAATCTCATTCAAGTTCCACGGGTCCGTGTCTATTTTGCTTCCGGTTACTGACCAGGAAGCACACTGCTTTAAAAATAAAAAAGAGTTTTGTGCCATCTCGCAATTACTTTTTGCAAGATCTTGCAGAAGTGCGTCTCCCCAGCCATTAAATCCCCCCCCTCACCCATGTCCGTAGTTGCACTTCACTCCATGTTCCTCTTGACAGAAACTGATCAATTCTAAGAATTTATCGTTTCCAGATAACTGGCCTCGACAAGCTTACTCATACTTTAAATAACAGACTTTGACAGACTTTGGCCCCAGCGATCAGTTTCTGGGAGCTCCTCATCAGTGCTGCAGATATAACTGTTACACATTAACAGAAGGCTGTGCAACACCTGAGCCTTCGTTCTCCCTATCAGGGTTTTTTTTTTTTAATAGATAAACTGTCTGAACCTGTTGCCTTATCTTCCAAAGTCATCCTCCACAAGTCTACAACCAGTGTTGCTGTATTATAATCCACGAGTTTGACCTGAAAACAAATTTCTGCAACTTGATGCTCATAGCGTTATTATTTTTAACAGCTTGGTTCCCCCCAGCAGATGTGATTTGCTTTTAACAGTAGCACTGTAGCACTTGTCCTCATATAAAGTCCATTCCTTCCTACGCTGAGGCAAATCCCCATCATTAAATGTCCTCAGCAGATTATGACCATTAATCCATTAACGTCAGCGCCCACAGGCTGCTAATGTCACCTGTAAGTGACTATATGACTAAAACTGGGACACTAATATTTTTTTATACCACCACTTCAAGGCCGCTACAATTTTGTTGTATTTTTTGTACAATGACAATAAAGGCTTCTGAAACTATAAGAGGTTTCATTTTACTCAAAAACTTGTAAAAATGTACTTGCTCTCTCTTTGTTAAGAATAATAAATAATTGCAGTAGTGTATGTAAAACACCACTGCTTGGCCAAAGAAAACGTGGCCACAAAAACAGATAAAAATGTATAACATTTTAACATTAAACTGTTTCGAACATCAACATATAGTGCACAAACAAAATAAGTGCATATACTCTGAAATTATCTTTCTGACCCTTGGTATTTTCATGCTGGAGTGAACCTTGCACACACAACCCTAACCCTAATCATGATCCCCCAACAGAGAAATGGGTTAGAGTGGAAGTAGCGTCAAATATCAAGTTTTCTTCCTTAAGAAGATGATTTCAGAAAACATCTTGGTGTATTTTTATAAATGTATGCGTATTCTAAGCAGGGTGTTATCAAACACTGTATACTGCAGGGGTGGCTGGTTTTCCCCTGGTATACTGTATGTATACTGCAACAGTTGCATCAGTGTTTGGACCACTAAGATGAACTATAACTGATGACTCGGATACACCAGATAAAATCGAGCTCAAGAAGCTCTTATTTAGTAGATAAAAAAAAAAAAAGAGTTGGCATACACAGAAGATTCTCAGGTTACAGTATATAACACACACAGCGTATAACACACAACTACATGAGTGGAGGGTGGCTGTAGCTCAGCCTGAAGGGTGCTGACCTGGCATGGTGAGGGTTCTGGGTTGAAGCTGAAAAGTGCGATGCACCTCTTGTTCCAGGTGGGCACCCAGTGTTTTGGACCAGTCAGATAAAGAAAATTCCCCCAGTCAGGGAATTTGCTTTTACTCTTCACTGTCAACCTAATCACCAAAATATAATTAACACTGAAACAACTTGTTTTCTGATCTCATGAATGGGAATAGCACTACATTTAGCAGTTTGATTTGCAGATGTGCAAAGGTTAAAGTACCATTTGAGTTGTGCCAGAGCATCCTTTTGACTTCCAGATCCAGATGCAGATGGCTTGTCAAGTGTGGAGGAGAAAACACATCAACACGAGACACAAACGTGCAGCAGCAGCCTTAGGTGGAAAAAAGATTTACTCAGTTTAAAAGCACACATTAATAGTATCTCATAATGTTTAAATGTTAAAAGCAGCACGCTTTCAAGTCTTGTTTTTATCAATAAATAATAAAGGAGTATTTCAGGGGGGGAAATCCAGCAGTTTCCAAAGTTAGAAACTAAACTAAAAATATTTGACTTGTTTTATTAGAAAAGAATGTCTCTCAGGCTCGATATGAAGCATATTATGGGATTTAACAGGCTGAAGTCACATTTTACAAATGTGACTTCAAATTAAGTACACCTATACTAGTACCAATAAATTCTTCATAATTGTATGTAAAAACCAAAAATGCCAACAGCAGAGGAAAACAGTGCCTCTCCTAGAATCATGAAGACTTTATCATGTCTTTCACTTTATGCTGTCTTGGCAGCTCTGGTGCGTTTCTTTTTGGCCACAACAGGCTTCTGGCTCTTAAGAATAGCACTGGCACATCGCAGTGCAGCCTGGAAAAACAAAGCAGTGCTCATATAAGTCTGCAAGTGCTCACAAGAGCATTTTTACCGTCAAACACTCATCATATGCTTGTCCTTCCTGTATTTGTTCTTGATGATGAGCCTCAGGCTACTGAGGGTGTAGCACCTTCTTTAGTGAATATATAAACACTTTTGTTTTGCAACAATATAAAAAAAAATGCAAAACTGTAAAAAAGAGCCATATATAAAATATTATATAATGCTACTTTCTGAGCGGCTAATGATCCAGGACTGACGGTTGTCACTGACTGCCTGTAGTGCCACACAAATGCAAAGGAACCATTTCAACTGACAATTGCAGGTGGTTGGTATCGCCATTAAAGATTTTTAGCTTCAGGAGCCGAAACCGGAGTATAACAATACTAAAGAAATGACCAAAAGGGGGAGATTCATAGCCTGTAGTCTCCACTTTGTGTATCAGATTTGGACAGAAAAATATACATGAGGCCCAGAAGGTTCTAAAAAAGAGCAAAACACTTCAATCAGTTCACAATTACACAGCTGTGTAAGCTCGCGTTCAAAGATTTAAGCTCATTTTGGCTCCTTCATAAGAAAGCTGATGCTTTCAATCTGATTTGAGAAATCAGAGAAAGAAGGAAAAGTTGATCAAATGTGTCACAGCAGGGGGTGAAAGCTCCAGCTATACTCAGAAACCAGGAGTACAGCTGGCAGCACGACAAAGTGGCACAAGATAGCCGCCCTGCCGTGATGGCTGTGAAAACCAAACTTCAGGATGGTTTAAAAAAAAAAAAAAAAAAAAAACTCCAGTGGAGTGAGCTCCACCTCCTTACTTGATTTCCCGTCACACATGAACCGAGTTACCGTCTAGATTAACAGCTTATAAAATGATAGAGGACGACTGAGCAATCAAACACGTGTTCTGCTCCATTTTCTGAGGCTATTTGATAAGAGACTATCGAGAATGCAGCGCATAGATTAATGATTAGTGAAGGTATAAGTCACAAAAGAATAAATGTCAGGAGCCTTCCTCTATAATCCCGACTACAGAAAACACTTTTCAATCAAGACGAAAACAGTGCTTTCTTAAAAAGAATTGTTTTATTTCCTTTAAAAAAAAAAAACAAACAAAGCCCAATACAGAAGCAAAAATGGGGAGCGCTGGTAAATCTCCAACCAATCAGCATGTCTGACACCCAGTAAAAGATGAGCTTCAAAGAAAATGATGTGGAAATGAAAGAAATCAGAATCTGGGGAAATAAATTGGATACAGAACAAATTGGAAGCAGAGATCAATACGATACGGAGTTAGAGAAAAAAAAAAACGTTACACAAAGATATATTTCACATTGAAAGCAGATGGCCAGAAGGTTCCCAGTTGGGAGCTGAAGAACTACAACTACAGGATTTAAACGCCAGGCGGATCCAGGACGAACGTTTCTCAGTTGAACTGGTATTTCTACATGTACCGCTCATTCACGGGCTGGCAAAAAAAAAAAAAAAAAAAAAGATTAAGGGGAGCGAATGTGCAGATCTGAAATGAGCTGATCCACCCATGTAAACAGCCATTTTCTGATACAGAAAAATACTAAGAGGACAAGGTATATATCGACCTTTATTAGCAACATCCTTCGGTTGAAAACACCAGCCTGCTCTGATATATTCTCATGTGGGAACATATACAGACTTTATAACAAAATAAATCTATACTGTCTTTTCATCCCGTTTTCAGAGCATCGGGCCATCTTGACAAAGAACTGCATGTGGAAACACGCCCGCACACTCCAAAAGGCTCCGCCTGAGGAAAAACACTAGCCTGTTTGGTTGTTAGACTATTAAAATACTCATCTTTTCCATCTGTTTATCAGCTGTTAAAGTAATTTACCATAAAGTGTACGTTGCTATTATTATCTTTAAAAAATCAGCGTGAATCTTGGCATTTTGACATAAAATATTCTCTTGGATACTTACACAGGAAAAGATACTTTTCAAGCGAGTCAACAAGCTTATACGGTGGGTTGAAACAGAATAAAACTATCCTCTGAAGAGATAATGGAGAAAGAATTGCATAGCAGATCAGAATACATGAAAGTGGAACTGATCCTTTTTGGTATGGTGCACTTAGATTCACGACTTTGCACATTTTCACATATGTACAGAAAAAAGGAGTCCATTCATAGTTTCGCCTGCCCACGGCAAAGATCAAGTTTCCTTCTGAAGCGAGAACGTTAGATGGTGAGAGGGCAGGATGCAGTTGCCGTGCATTTTCTGCTCTTCTGGTAAAAGTCCGAGGGAGTCTTTTTAAAAACAAACAAAAAAAAAAAAAAAACAACTTTAAACTCTGTTTTAAAAAGTGCCATTTTGCTACATTTATTAGCTGACACAAAGGTCTGCTAGTCAACAAAACACAAGCAAATGTGTTACACAGACACACTCCCCTCAAACACACACAGTTTCCTGAATCTATGAGTTTTGGTCGCAAGGACACGCACACACACGCACAGACAGACGCAAACAACGTGGAAAAAAGTAGGGGGAAACAAACAGTTGTGGCCGACGAGCCCGGTTGAGTTCGAAGAGTTTATACGCTGCGATCAGACATTCCAGCTGGTAAAGTGTTGAAAAAGAACGAGCACCAGTAGGAGAAGGCCTCAGGTGTCCTCTGCTGGGGGGAGGGGGGAGGTCAGAAGTTTCCACTTGATTCTGTGCTCCCACAAAACCAAAAACAAAAGGATTCTACATTCAGGCGGCCTCAGGCTCACGGTCAGGCAAAGTCACTGAAATGTTCCAGGCTCCAAGTCTGAGCTCAGGTGATGGCAGAGTCTGAGTCGCGTTACCCATGAGGCCTTTCTCTAGCGTCCATGCAGACGGCCCAGGCCCTCACCGCTTCTGCTGGGCGTACACCGGGTACGCTAGCGTCACATTCAGAGAGTCGTTGTGCTGAACCAAAGATGTGTGCTGGTAGTGAAGGACGAGTTCTTTTAGCGAGCTGTACAGGTTGTACGGCTCGGCAAAGCCGTATCCTGAGGGGGTCTTGTTGATGACGCAGTGCTTCACCTCACCGTCCACACTGTGGAGAAGAGAGGACGGCTGTTAGCACGTTGGAAATGAACTCCACACTGGAGCCTTTATAAAAGCGGACGAAACAGGAATTTCTGGCTGTTCGGCAGGCTGATACATACACAACGCTGCAGGCGTAACATCCTGCTTTGCTGCTGTCTCGAACCAGGAATGTTCCACCTCTCTTGCCCTGGAGGAGCGCCTCGGCCTGTAACCGGTTGATTTTCCCCAGTTTCCAGGACCGCTCGTCCTGGTGAGGCAGGTCTTCATCGTCCTCCACCATTGAATATTGACTATAAAAGCAGACAGCAAGGGTTAGCCGTGGGCTACAATGTATGCGCCAGGAAGTTTCTGAGAAGCAGAGACGGGAGACTCACTCCTCCGTGTTCTCGTTCTTTATTCCGAGCCACTCGTTGAGCTTCTTCTGTCTGACTCCCTTCTGGGTCAACCACCTGACAATGGAGGCAGCGAGGACGTCAGGAAGCAGTTCACAGCTGTTCTGGGTTACTCTCCAGAGGAGGGATGTACTCACAGGAGATACTGGTCTCTGGTCTTGCGGAGCTGGATGAGGTCGGGCTTGATGCTGTTCATCCTCTTGTCGATCTCTCTGTAGTCAGCCGCCTGCTTCTTCAGGTCCTCCTCTAGCCGGCGCTTGCTGTCCACGATCTCGCTGATGCGGGACTTCAGCTTCTCGTAGTTTCCCATTATCCTAAGAGCAAAAGCCGAGGATGAGTGAGACTGGCAGGCTGGTGCCCTTTATCCACTCATGTTTCATCCTTCCATGTAAGCGCGTGACGCGTGGACCTACCTCTGGATCTCCTTGTCGTTGCCCTCTCTCCTGAACTTCTCGATGTACTCCTTGCTGTACCGCTCCTGCGTCTGGCACTGCTCCTCAAATATCTTTATCGTCTCGTTGAACGCCTCAATGGCCGTCCTTTTCATTTGGATTTCCTGGAAGCAGACAAGTCATTAGCCATTAGCGAGCCTGTGTGAATACAGCAGTGGAACACCTGGTTGCGCTCTGGCGAGTACTCACCTGTGAGGTTCTGGTGTACTCCTCGTACAGCCGGTCGTACTCTTTGTTTTTCTCCTGGTACTGCTGGTGGTACTCGCAGAGCTTCCTCCCAACAGCTTCGATGTTGTCTTCTTTCACCACCTGATCCTGAGGAGAAACGTTCACATTGCAGGTGAGTGGGAGAAGTGGGCCAGGTGCACGCTGGTTAAGGCTCACCACGTCTTCGCCTCACCTGCTGGTGCTTGGAGACTGGGTACAGCAGCTTCACGTCCAGTTTGGGGTTGTACTGCGCCAGCGACTCGTTGCGATAGTGGTTGATGAGCTCCACGACGGAGCTGAAGGTCAGTGGGTCTGAGAACCCGTACTTCCCGTCCCGATGGAATATCTTAATTAGCTTGTTGTTTCCCCCTTTCCTGTAGCGTGAAGAGAAGAGCAGCGATTGGACAAGGTAAACCAACAGCTGACGAGGTAACAACAGGAGAGTGCGGACAGGAAGCAGAGTGGGGCTCACCTCAGAGTCAGAGTGTAATCACCGTGCATCTTTGTGGAGGCGTCTCGCACCAGAAACGTACCATCTGCAGTGTCCCTCAGTTTCTCATTGACCTCCTCCCTGGAGATGTCCCCCCAGTACCATTCAGCGTCCTGCAGAGCCATGTTGTTGTTCATACCGTTGTTAGTCACAGATGTTGGCTTGGGTGGTTTCGGAGGTAGAGCTGCAGGTGGATGGAAAGAATGAATGATTAACTCAGAGATTCCACACTTTAAGCTGCAGTTAGGGGGTTAAGCACGAGCCCCGCCACGCTCATCTTTTCTTTCCACCCCATTGATTAAATGGCAGGGAGGTGGTACCATGGAGATGACGCAGGAGTCAGGGAGAATGAAATTTCATTCAGGAAAAGGCTTTGACTGTGAATATTCCAGGCTGCAGGAACAGAGCAGCACGGCTGCGCTGGCAACAGCAGCCTTCTGAGAATGATTCATGTTCATAACAAAACAGATGGAGCACAGTGGCATGGACTAATAAATACTTAGGATTGTCATTTTCAATAACAGAGCTGATTATTGTTACCGTAATACTGCAGCATTAAGATTTGTGTGCGATCTCAGATCTGCAGTGGTGGCTGACAGAAGCTGTAGCAGTGCGAAGGAGTGGATCTATTTATATCAGCTAAATCTGTCCGGCTGCATTAACAGCCCTCTCTGCAACAACAGATCAGCGCAGCCATTCATGCTGCTCACTTCTTTCATGCAGCTGATATTGTGACACAGCAGAAACAGCAATTTCCACAAAATGCACCACTTTAACCTCCAGGGTAATGGCACTCTTGTTCCAGGCTTCTAGAAATTTCTACCTTACAACCTCAGCGACCAGTCTCAACAATGACTGACTGCATGTTCAAAACCTCCCAACAACGAGCAGATTTTCTGGTTTCAAAGTGCCCAACTAAAGAGCCATTTAAAACAGTCATTAAAGCAGCCTGCTCAGTAACGTATTACATCACTTACCACAGCCAATCACGGGGGGGTCTGTCACCAACCACTCCTGCATCTTTCATTTCCTGAGAGAGATGAGGTCATTCTCAAAGCCTTCCTCTTTACTCATTCACTTCTCTACCCGACTGCAGCTGAACTAAATAACTGCAGATGTCCTGTGCAGCGTCCAATTTTACGTGCTAGTACGAATCCATCTTAGAACTGCCATCGTTCGATCAGCGCAGGAGGGAAAATGGACCTGCAGCCTGTTTCCATGCTTTCTCTCTATCATCCTCTCACTCTCTGCCTCTCCTGCAGGATGCACAGCCCACCCCCACCCGCACGCGTGTCGTGTGGAGCTTTAGTCCGTCCCACTTCTGGCGTGCAGACAAAGCCAGCTCTGCTGCAGCAGCACGTACGCAGCTAAATTACAGCGCCTGGCCCCGCTCAGCGGCACCCTGAGCTGCAAAATTCGCCTGTAATCCTACAGCGTGACACTTGGAATGACACAGAGCTCCCTTGATTTCCTGAGCGAAATTAAAATAGACCTAGTTCTTGGTAAGCCAAAAGGATTCTCACGGAAAGTTGTCAACGCCTTCTCACATTTTAATGGACTTACAGCAGGATTAAAAAAAAAATTATACATCCAACGAATAAAGGGAATTAAAAAAATTCTGTGATGTAAGTGGCTTTCACCTAAACTCTTAGAATTAAAAACATTAGCTTGTTGCATTGCAGCCCATTGAAAACAATTAAGGACTCTGAATATTGTGAATATGCCGTCACTGTGAAATATTTCAAGCGGTAGCTGTAGGTAAATTAGTTCCAACAGCTTTATAGAGAAAAATCCCTCTTCTGTTCTCTAAAGCGGTGGTATTTGTGTGAACCTCTGCAGTGGTATTGTGTGTAAAAGCCCTTAAACAGCAGCAGCCCGCGGCACAGCCACACAATCCCACTTCTCTATGACAGCCGGGTACAAACAGCACGACCGAGCCGGTAATACTCACGTTGCAAGTTGTGCATGCTTTGGCGAGGTAACGGCTTTTTCTTCGTACCGTCTGTTTTATTCCCAACGTGTAAAAAATTTCCAGGGAGTGAGCAGCTTTCAAAGAGTCCAGTAAAGCTCCATTTCATAGTTCAAAGCTACTGGAAAACTGAAATGCTCTTTAATTTTGTAAGTAGCCAGCCTCTGTGCGCTGCTTAATGAAATCCAGGTAATCCAGTGGAGACGAGGCAGGTGCAACGTGCGACAGTCTGGTTCACTGCTCAGTTCCTGCGGTGAGTGAGACAAAGTCTCACTCTCTCTCTCTCTCTCGTGGAGGCAGGTTGTTAATGATTAGCAGGAGCCTCTCTGGTGTCACTGTTGCTTGTTCTGAAAGCAGCCGCTCTTGCTGGCTGTGCGACTCCCTCCCCCTCTGTGTTTGTAAAGGAGGAGGCGGGAGCTTTTCAGTCTTATGATTAACTTGCAAAGTTTCAAATATTTGCTGAGCTGGGCACTTTGAGGCAGGGAGGACATATGGAGATCCAGGCAAAGAGGAAAACTGATGGGGGGGTGGTGGGGGGGGACAGGGGGCAGTTAACAAGAGGCGCTCTGTGGAACAGGCTGAACTTCTAGCCAACCAAATCTAGGTCCTTACTTAAAATAGGCACGCAGTAACCGGGAGGAGACCCACACACACACACACACACACACACACACACACACAGCATTCACAGAAATGCATGTACTTCCAGTGTATGCGTTTTATGAATTTTACCATTTCTTTGTTTAGTCAAGTGGCTATAGGCCTCGACACTGCAGCGAGTTTTACTGGTTTTACTGGGAATGAGGAACTAAGTCATGAGTTTGCATACTGGCGTGCCGGCATTGCCTCTTCAATAAACCCGCCCACCCACCACCACCACCACCGAAGGGCTCCTGCAGGTGCAAATTACTGACAGCTGACAGTGGTATATGAGCAGGAATATTATAAATAGCCTTAACAGGTAATAAAAACAGCCATGACTGGTCGCAGGTCTCTGGCCAGCCAACGGCAGCGCTTTTAACTAGCACTGTAAAAACACAACTGTGTCACGCGATAAACCCCCACTCCACAACCACCACCCCTGCTTCATATGTGCAAACCACCACTGTACAGGCCATGAAACCCAACATTGTGTATAGAAACATCAGGAGTGAAACAGAAAATCTGTGCTGTGGAGTGAAAGTACAGCATTATCAATGCAAAATGATCAGAAAGGTTGAGAGTGTATTGCAATATTTATATCAAACTACATTTTAACAGTTCCACGCCTTCAAGATTCAACAGCTCACTCTGTTGCAGCAAACCCCCCACCCCCCCCAACCACACACACACGGCCCTCTAGAGAACATTCAGAGCCGATTTGGTAGAAGATGATTTAGTTTTCTGCCATCCTTACTGAACATTAACACCATAAGGAGCTTTGCTTTGTGGAAGTAAACAGGAAGCAGTCACCTACCTGGAGCTGCCTGATTTTCACTCATCTCGCTGGTCACCAGAACTTCGATAATCTTTATGTGAAAGTCCAGACTGGGTTCACAACTGTGGATGGGAACAGAAAAAAATATCAAACAAAAGAGACCAGGTACCTGCTGACCATGTTCAGCTGGCTGGTCTACTCTTGGTTAAATCTGATGGTAATTCAGGCTTAACTGCTTTAATTGCACAGCACAGGGTAGAAAAGCCCCAACCTATATGTGTGTGTGTAGACCTCAGAGCCACGTGTGTCTGAGAGCCGGTGCTGTGTATATGCAAGTCTAAATGTGTCTGCGAGTGTGCATGTTTTACGGTCTGCATTTTGCATGCCCAAGCCTGCACGCTTGTCTGTCTGCTGTCTGGGCATCTAAGTGAGGCGTGTGCTGATTTTCACCTGGTGCTCTGCTGTCTGAAAACCATGGGGCTGAAGATCTCGCCCAGGGCTCTGGCACTGAGCAGATTCTTGGTGCAGTTTTGGCACACTTTTGAAAAATGCCTTATCAGACAGTGGATGGTTAGCCAGTACTGAGGCGGAAGGCTTGGGGTGCTGGCGATGTGACGCAGGAGCTGGGCACACTCCTCAGGATTCACCACTTCTGTAAATAAAACAAAGGAGAGGACAAAAGATGGAGCTTTAAAGCTGTCCTTATTTGAAGCACAACGCGGAACAAGAGCTGCCTCATCAGGCAGTTAGCAGTGGAAAAAATGTCATGTTCAGTTAACTCTGCAAAACCGCACCAAGAGTGTGCGGTTGACAATGAGCGTGAGGTACACTCGCAAGTGATTGGCTGCCTTAAGATGCTACAGATATAACTTCAGCCTTCTTTGAGCTCCTATTAACCACATATATCCTGTTTCTGGCCTGGTGACAGCAGAAGAATGCAGCACTACAGAACAGTGTGTGAATTCTGCCAGAACTTGCAACAAAAAAAAAGAACAAAAGAGTGAAAGAAAAACTGTTAAAGTCTCTGCCGAGCGCTACAGGACATTGATGACGTCTTTTGGTTTTCTGTGTGAAGAACTTTGTGTTGTGCTGAACTGCGTGTCAGCATTACAAAATCAGCACTACTGCAGAAAAGGTGTCTCACCTTTGGCCGTGTGAATCATCTGAGGATACACTGCAGGGGGAATGACAGGCAAGGGGAGATCCTGCAGGTACCTGCGCAGACCATCACACAGAACTGGGAGCTCCAACTGATCCAGGTCTGCTGATGGAGCATCTGGAGCGCAAAATACAATTGGGTCAATAGCATGACCTCTAAACCGATAAAAGGTAATAAAGTCTTACCGTTTTCAAAACACTGTCTGACCTCCAGCCCGCCGCCGGCGGTAAAGGTTCGATACAGAGTTGGGTTATCTAGACCTGCAAACAATAAACCAAACTCAAATTAC
Organism: Pao palembangensis; assembly: GCA_015343265.1. Classification (NCBI taxonomy): domain Eukaryota; kingdom Metazoa; phylum Chordata; class Actinopteri; order Tetraodontiformes; family Tetraodontidae; genus Pao; species Pao palembangensis. Next base: position 7,585,639 of record CM027096.1, on the reverse strand, counting down.
ACTGACAGAGTTGCAAATCTAATCACCTGAATGCTGTAAATTGTTCTGGAAACAGGCGAGTTTAGCAAAGTCAAACATGGCTGTAAAATCAAGATGCAATGGAAAACTCAAATGAAGCTGACAGTGGAGCGCCTGAAGTTCCAAGGGCCAAGCTCACCTTTCGCCTCAATAGCTTCCATCAGTTTGGCCAGCATGGGCGGAGAAGTCTCAGGAAGGGAAAACTGCTCCGTTAAGTCAGGCAGACAGAAGCCTGGATGAAATAAAAGCAGACTGTTAGCTAACAAGCTTCCTTCTTTTAATCTGTGTCAACATTCTTTTGTTATCCACTTTGTGACAAAATTAATTAGCTAGCAACTTGATCAGTAAGCACAGATGCCTTGACCCAGAGGTGACAGGATTTAAACAAGCAGTTCTTACACTCTTTTGAAGAGGCTTAAATACATATTTAAGAACATGGGACATATTGTAAAGCTGTCTGATGTTGTTGCTGCTGTGGAGCTTTGGGTGCCTTGCCCAATGGACTGTCGTGCCGGTAATTGTGAATGTGATGGCCTTCAGCTGTGCTTGCTTGTCTGTGCGTGTTGATGTCTCTGTATGTGCGTGCAGGTTTGGCAGAGCGTAGCTGATGGACCATGACTTAACTGGAAACACCTGACCAGTGCTTGTAGCGTTTTGTCCTAATGGCCCACACTTAGTTCGAAATGTTCTGTTCTCCCTGTTCTCCACCGGTCTAACGACATTCCCCACGTTATCTGTGGAATCATTTCTTTGTTCTCGTTTAATAAACCTCTGTCCCAGTATTATCTCCATGTATATCACCAGGTTCCAAAAAAGTTAAAGCACAACTAAAGAGCAGGCCGCAGTAAGAAAGAGCATACCTGCTTTTTAGATTTATTCTTTCCATCAGAATGTTTCCCAATTATACTCATCACAACAGCCATCAGCTGCCATAATCTGATTAGGTTTTAATTACAAATATAGCCTCAGACCACAAGAAATCTGACACTTTCCCTTCCAAGCTCCAGACTCCACAAACTTGAGCGACCATGTGCTTGTTCTGAATCTCAAACAGTCCATCCAACTTAACAAGTTGGCTGTAAAGGCAGCACATTTACCATTAACCTAGGATGAAATGGTCTGCTTGTCATCAAAAGTTCCAAATCTGAGTAAGGGTGATAGGGTGTGTGATTTATAAACTTTTCAGAACCTTTAAGGGCTGCCTTCAAATGTAAAGGCAGTGTTTACAACTGTATAAGCCAAGAACAGGAGGTGTGGACCGCTAAAGTCAGGCTTGGTGAACTAAGCAAACAGCCTGTGATATGAGGTAAGCCAGGTCTGGGTTTTTTTAAACCCGTGTTCCCCTCAGATCTCTGCATCCAGGTGTGGACATGAAAGGATGGAGAGCTTGGCAGTGATTTTATTTGGATTTGCAAAGGGATATTTATAAAAGGTGCGTTTGTAAAAAAGGCCGGCCTGTTCAGGAGCAAGCCTGCAGTTTCGAAATGCTGAGAAAGTATGAATGGAACCTTTTTTAGCTAACTTATTTTTCTTGCTCCCATTTAAAATTATGAGAAATTTTTGAATCCGGCACCTTCCAGGCCCATTGATGCAGCCATGCGGCTCATTACCAGGGAGCTGCCTTTTTCACCAGAGAGTTCTATCAGGTCAATAATGAAGCACTTTATCCAAATCCACATCCTTTTTGGCCAGAGCAGCAGTCTGGCATGTTGCGTGTGAAGGAACTGGCTCAGCCGAGTTCTCCTAACCACAGAACACACAGAACTCCATGTCCTACAACTGGTCATCTGGAAGAGGTTAGTGGAACTGCGAGGCAGGCGGGGGGTTTCTCAGAAGCAGTGAACTCTGAGATGGAACACCAGAGTTTCCCTAAATAGCTAAAGAGGGAGCCGGGCAGAGCTGCCATCTCACACCTTGTAACCTTTCTCTCAGACAAGATATCCAACACGCCTGCCGTTCTGCTGCCAGACCTTTCTGAGAAAGTCAAAACAGAAGCTCTGTTTGAGCGTACACTGCCAATTTTACCAAAAACAACCAGACTATAAGATCAGGTCTATGTTTTCTCATGGTTGCCACTACAGGACGATTGAAGAGATTCTGTTCATTTTCTCAACCTGCAGATGGTCCAAGATTGACATTGACCCCCTCCCCAGCAACTAGAGCTAGAGTTGCTTCCTAGTACTGTCAGCTATCAGGTCCTTTCACCACCAGCAGGACTGGATCCAGTGGCAGACAAAACATGACAGAAATGTTCAGCGGTATCCATGTTTATTTCTGAGATACTTGGCATGAATTCAAACCACCCTGACAACCAAATGTATTATAGACATGATGATGCATTCTTACAGCGTGCAACCAAAACCTGGGATGAAGCTTAACATATACGTGTTTTCATTTGACAATACAAATAGAACTTGATTTAATTGCACTGGCCACAGCTATAGTAACAAGAATGTGTGTTACTGCTGCCGTGCTCTGTTTAAAACAGCTGAACTGTCACGAGACTGTTCTTTTTTTAATAAGCCTGGTTTCTGTAGCAACTTGGGGAAAGAGAGCAAAAAGGCAGGGGCCTCTTGGACATGCCTGTGCAAGCCTGAACGTTTCGCACACTTTCTCATGATATCCTGAAAAGTACCGACAGACAGGCAGCAGCCACATGGTGCTTCTGTGGTGTGTATGTGTGTGTGCGTGTGTGTGTGGTTGGGAGGGGGCAATCTCTCAGACTGAGATGATAGGTCTGAAGCGAACAAACTGCAGACTGTGGCTGGGACAGGCCTGGGGTATCATGGACACATTAAAGATAGCACAAGCTTTGGTTAAATTTAGAGAGCCTGCTCAAGTAGCCAGCAGCAGGCTGCACAGACCTGAGTTGTCTAGAAAATGTCTCAGGAACCACACCAGTAAAGATGAATAACCAATGGGAGGCATCTTGAATTATGTCCCCTAGACAGCATGTGTTCGGCAATGTGACATATAATAAAAATATTTTTTTCAATTACAGCAAATAAAGACGGGGAATGTATAAAGCTTTAAACAGAACAACGCAACTTTAAAAGTTCTAACACACATCACTCAATGAACGTCGCAGCTTAGGTAAAAGGGTGAACAATGCCGCCACCTGCAGGCTGAACGATACAGTGCAGAGGTAAAGCAGCAGCCAATGAGAAGCCTGTTGCTAAAGCCTGACATTTAACCCTATAAAAACAGACCACAAATGTGTCTCATAACGCTTAAAAATATATTTTGCGACATGGAATAAAATTACTTAAAACACACAATAACTACCAGGGAATGATGTCTGGTTTATTGTTTAAATATTATGTTGCATCTTAACTATGAACATATGCAGCACAAAGAAAAACTGACCTCTCAAATGAAATTTTAAACACTTCTTTTAAAAATTTAAAGATAATTGAAGCAAACACTAATGCTCTATGCTTCCACCAATTTTCCAGTCCCTCTTTACCTTCTCTCTCCCTCTAATCCTGCTAGCAGACATGCTCTGACTAAAGTAAAGAAGATTTGGTCTTTGGTCCCTGCACACCACCAAGTACTCAAACAGTTATCCATGCCAATATCGTAACAATAACTATGTAACACTACAAGTGGTTGGCTCCAACTCGATCTAAAACTATTTATTGTCAGGTTGCTTTGTGCATCATGTTGGAATTAGCAATTAGCAGAATACCACTTCATAGCAAAACTATAAATCAGTGTCAACACATTCCTGACCCCGGCAGCCTTTAGCCACGACAGAAGAATATAGCAGACTAACAGAGAAATTCAGGCATAAAACAGCAAGCACTTTAACCAGTAGAGACATGGCCCAAGAACAAGAAGTTGCTGACTATAATCATATGGATGTTTGACTTCCTTTCTGTGAGATTGTCTCCGCATTTCCTTGGTGGGCCTGTTCTCTCATCTGAGAGGCCCAGAAAAGGGCGACGATTTAGTGTACAAAAAAAAAAAAAAAAGCAAAAAAAAAAAAAGCTGAGAGCTGGAATGAGACAGAATAGTTTCCCTGCCCTCTTTTCTCCTGTCTCTCTTAACCCTCTCCACATCTGCTACACTCATGTCTTGTGTAAACCCCCATGGCACAGAGAGGAGAGGCCCCTTTCCCAGCCTCCATTCTCCACCAGAGTTCCCCTACCCGAGCTGCCTGTAGGAACTATCAAAACATTTGAAAAAAAAAAAAAAAGAGGAGGAGGAAGGGGCTGAGATCCCTTGGTGCCGTTCAATAAATCACAAACACTCTAGGAGCAGCAAGAGCCCTGCCTCCATCAGAGACCTTGGCCCCTCTTCAAAGCCTCCCTGAGCAAGTTCCACTCAAAGACCCCCACCCTGTTCTCAGCGCCTGTCCCAGCCTCTTCAAGACCCCAAGCTCCCTTCCAGCCTTGCTCCTTTTGCACCAACCTCTCTCTCCCCTGCCCACAAGCTCAGGGCCCCTTCCCTCCCCCTCTATGTGCTGCTCACAGCACCAGGACACAGAGACTTTTCTTCTGCCGGTGCTACATTCACACTCGCTCCAGGCTCATAGCTGCCACTCAACCACAACACAGCCATTCAACACACACACCCTTCACAGAGCTCCTCACTCATGCTCCAAACCACAGAAAAGAATTTCACGATCGCACCACAAAAGGGCAGAAATGAGAAACCTGGCAACTGCAGCTGTGCTTTAGGTGAACAGGAATCCTTACGCGCATACTCATGCCAGCCGCAGAGTCCTTAAAAAGATGCATTTTTAATTGCTTGACATAGTTGTGTCCTGGGCAGTGCTGATTCTGTTCCTGAAGGGGAAATGTTATGTGCAAACATGTTGAGATTGACCAAAATCCAAAGGGGGCAGGGCAATAAAAACTGCCAAGTGCTCTGTGCTTCACAACAATTTTACCATCAGCAAGGAGTAGCATTCAGCTAACAGTTGTTACAGGTCTCACTACATTAAATCATTTAATTTACTCTAATGTAGCATAACGCCTACTTTTCACTATTCACTGGTAACATGTAGCTGAAGCCAGATGCTTCGGTGTATGAAAGACCACCAACTGTCCACTGGGAGCAAGTTTCACACTAAAGATGGATTCTCACAGCCAAACAGCAAACTGACCATCATTACTACCAAGAAACTTCTGTGACACATTTTTAAACTCACCTTGTTCCGAGTCTGAATCCGTTTCCGCCCTGAAAGCACCTGGAGCTAAAGGTAGGGGCCTGAGGGGTCGTGGCTTGGGAGTGGGGGGAGAGATCCACTTTTTCCCAACGAACTCCACGTATGTGCCGGGGAAGTCGCCCTTTTCCTGAGTGGTTTCATTGAAGCCCGACAGCCAACCGATGCCTTCTGGCCTCAGTTCCATGCCATCACCATACCCAAGAGCCACCAGGGCTGCTTTGCTCACCAACAGTATGTCCCCCACATGGAGATCAATGTCCTCCTCCCTCTCTTTCTTGTAGTCATAAAGAGCTCTATACTGATATCCCTCTGAACTCATTCTGATCACTATACAAAAAGGCCTTCTGATTTAAACTACTTTATGCTTTTCCAGGTACACATTTGCTCTCCCACAAAACAGAAACAACTAGATATAACTTGTCTCTATTTGTTTATGTGGAATTTCTAATATAAGATTTCCAGTTCCTTTGGTTTGTTCTGCTACAGCGTGGGCTCATCAGCAATTGGCCTGCATCTCCAGAATGAACTCCAGACCTGCAAGATAAGAAGGTATGTAAGAATGTAAATGTGCCCCTGTATGATGCATCGACTGGCAACAGGAATACTTTATCCTAATTTCAACTATAGCTCTTATTTAGCATTCTATTTTATAACATTACAGTATACTTTACTACGTCATCTGATCGCTTTTACTCTACAATAAAATACCGCTAAAAAGTTTGCATCTTAAATAGGTACAATGTCATGCAACATTACATCAGTTCATGCCAGTGAATAAAGTTTACAACTTCATTAGATTGTCTAATTTTTTTTTTTAAGTAGTACCGATTCTCACTTTTGACACAAAATATCCCACGCAAATATAGAAGAGTTATCAAATTATGAACAATTTTGTAAGGTTTGATGCGTACTGAACCGATTTCAGTGACGTCCACCCAAGATATGGCTGCTATCGTTAGCATTGCCCGTGACAGCTTGCTGTCGCAGGGGGAGAAAAGCTACGTCTTTTATATGGTAAAATTTACAAAACGTGTTGGAGTTGGAGTTTTTTGAAAATGCCTCTGGTGGTGGTTTTTGAACTTCCAAACCGAGTAAAAAAGGACGATAATAACTACCAAATACGTCGCGTGAGCTTCTTACTACCATTTAGCGAGAAGGGTACTATGTCAGTTAGCTAGCATAGCCTCGCTAACGGAGTCGACTGCAAGCTTTAACTTAAAACAAATACATTTTAAAATGTTTTAACCTGCGAGTTATTTAGCAATAGAGGGTGGAAACGTTAGAGCAATGAAAATTAAACACGATGAAACATGACAGTAAAAAGACAAGCAAGTTACCGCACTGGTATAAAGCAGCAAAAGTTACATTAAACCACCTTTAAAATAATGTAAAGCGCTCCCGCGTGGCTTCTCAAATGCTGAATTTTAATGTTCTGTTGGCAAATTATCCATATTTACCAGCGAAGTTATCGAGTTTGTACAAAAAAAACTAACATACGTGCCTTCTTGGATCGACAGACGAATCCTACGAGTCCCCTTACTCACACAGTGAACGCTTCCACTCCGTCAAACGTAAGAGTTACAAGAGCTTACAGGCGTAATGCACCCATGAACATGTTCTGTACACGAACATCAATACAAAAAATCCTCTTCGCTGATTTTAAATCCAAGTTACTGAGTAGAACAAAGTGTGAAAGGACAAGTCTGTATAACAGCACAGCTCCCCTGTCCCGACTGAAACGCTCCCCTGAAAGTCGCCTCCGTGGCCTGCAAGGGGCAGACAAAGCGCGGATGTTCATTGGCCAATATTCCCATCAATCAAAAGTATCGCCAATCACATTGTCGCTTGGGGCTGACACACCCCATCCTTGTAGCTTGGAACGCAACATGAAACACCTATATATTACATAATTTTAGCACGCACACCCAACGTTATCCCGGTCGTTTTAGGGTTTAATGTGCAGCATCTGTTCTTCTACGTGAAAGAGATTCATTTTTACAGTATTAACTTCCAAAATAGCAGGAAGAAGGATAGTACATTCCTGTGGAGGTCAACGTGTGATAAAGCAAGAAAGAGCTCAATATTATCTGAAGGGCAAGATTGCGATTAATCATTTATTTACTTTACAAATCTCAAAACATTCAAATGTAACAACAAAGATAAAAATGATGTATATAAATATATGATGTAAAAACAGATAGTTATGAGACGACATGAAAAGATAAAATAGCTGTGTCATTATTTCTTCCTTGTTGCTGATTTGCATATATTTTGCTCCATTTTCCCATCAAGGAAGATACCAAAGTTTTACAGAATCATCATGTGAAGTGCATGACTGGGAATGTGGGTGGCCTAATTATGGTAAGGAAAGAAGACTGGCTTCCAGAAATCCTTTATCAAGTATAAACCCCACTGTCCCGGCTGTGCTAAAAAAGGCCATAAGCAGCTTTGCACCAGGGTAGGCACCTTTGAGTGTCTGCAGTCATGTAGGCCATCACCACATGAGAAAACAGGAAGAACTGTAGAAAAATTCAGTTTTGTCCTTTTAAAATAAAATTTTTAAACTCCTGCTGCCGTGCAATTCCAAAAATGAAAACAGAATGGACTTTTGATGTTTTTCTAAGTCTCATCAACAATTTATACCCTGCAAAGCCCAAATGTTGTACTTCTGTAAATTTATACACACTCTGCCTAATTTTATTCCCATGTCAAATGTCAGGCCAAACTGCGCAGAAACGCAGGTTTATATTTTCTCCACTGCAACAACCAAAATAAAAAGTGAGGATAGTGAACATTTCAAGGGCTGTTGCCCAAAATAAACCTCTGGTAACATCCCCCCTGCACCCGTACGGAACACTTACTTCACTGGGCTTTCTTCATTCCAGATGAGGAAAGAGTAAATCATAAATCATGTGGTGTGTGTGCTCGGTGAGGGTTTGAAAGGTGATTATTCTTCAGTTAGAGGGTCATTCATTCTATTCCTAAAAACACTCATTGCTGATACGCCAGTTTTGTGGAGAAGCACTGAAGCCACATCCTAAAACTGGAAAGAGTTCAATAATTCTATTTTATTTCTTTATTTTATTTTTTAAAAAAGCTGTTCTTCTCTTGGGTAGCAATTAACTTGACATCTATCTGCAAAGTTAACGTGAATTGCAGCAAACTTTTGAGTTCAGGTTTTATCAAGACAACAGTATGCCATGAAAAATCTTCACCATAGTGTAAAATCTCTCCTGCCTTTATTGTGGTAATTTTCTGTGCGTGAAGTGCACTCAGAACACCTACCAAGCTGATGCTTTTCAAAACAGTTTAAATAGGACAACAAGCACATAAGAGAATAATTCTGCAGACACAATGGAGATCTACAAGAAACACGATTAAAATAACACAGGAACTTGTAAAAAAAAAAAAAAAAAAAAGAACAGGTGGGAAAATCTATCATATATAATTAAACCTCCTTCTGAGCAAAGTATTTTATTTGAATACATGAATATACTGTGGAAAAGGTGATTTCTCCTGTTTCAGAGGTGGTGATGCTCCATGGAGATGCACTTTTTTTTTTCTGACTCTCAGATGTTGATTTAAAGCTGCAGGTACACAGCTGACAGTTCCTTTCATGTTTCAGCCATGAAACCAGTAAGGTTAAATGTAAGGTGAACCTGTGACAGGTTACAGCTGGAAATTAAAGAAACAAAAGTGGGGAAATAGAAAAAGTGATATTTCCTTCTTCTGCTTTGGTTCACCATCACTGCAGGGTTACTTGCTAAGTTAAAATGATTTTTAAAAAGAATCCCAAATCAGCAATTATCACTTCATGGCAGGTATCAGATTTCCTGCAGTGCAGGCATGAATGTGGGTGATCACATGTTGTTACCTTGTAAATATAGAAGTCATCAGCTCCACAGCTTTTTGGTGGCGTTTGTCTCAGGTGTGTATCACAGATATTCTTAAAACGTTCTTACTTTCCAAATATAACACAAGAATGTCACATGGCCTGTCCAGAGGCTCCACCAGCTTGGCAAATCATCGATACGTCGGCATTCCGTCATCTCAAGAATTCTTTTTTTCATGATGTGCTAGTGTGACAACATTCTTACAGCAGAGGACAGAGCTCCCTGACAGACCAACCGTCAGATGTTGCCGACAAGCACAGTATTGGCTGGAATACTCCATAAATCTGTCTCTTTTTTTTTGGTTAATCGTTGAGGCCTTTTCAGGCCAGAATGTTCCTAAATGCCTCCAAAAAATGCAAATTGCACAACAGCAGGGTTTGGATCAGAACTGAAGCTGCGAGCACCGATAAATTTCAGGGGATTATTGAAATAAGGCAACGAGGCCTGAGGTTAGAATGAAAGTGGAGCAGACCACAGCAGAGTTTAGGAAGCATTTGTTCTTCAACATGATAAAATATTCAGCTCTATGCTCGTTTATGCATCAGGAATTCCTTCCTTCATGTGCATATTTATGTATGTATATCTGCCTGTATTAATTCAAGAATAATAACAGATGTACCCCAGATGTGACATATTTAATGCTTTACTTAAGATGAATGTCGTCAATCCACAAACACGAGCGGCTGGCACGTTGTACTGATGTTGCATTGGAAAATCTTTACATTCCATGTTTTTCAGGTTCAGAGAAATTCAATATTAAAACAAATAACCTGATATAACCTGACTTGAATAGAAACAGGGTTGTTGTTTTTGCAAAACAGACATAAAAACTTATTTTTGCAAAGTAATAAAGGGTAATTTTGGCAGACCAGAGTGGAGAATTCTGGGAAGTCGTTCTCACGGACACAAAGCTGAAGCATCATCCAAAGTGAACGCTGTCCAAACAAATAAATTGAAACAAATTCATTTCTTTGTCTGCTGTAATCCTTCTCTACAAATTTTAAACAAAAATGGCTTCAAAATGGCCTCATCTTGTGGACTGTTGCAGGAATGTATTTCTCCAGTATATTTCCACCTCTCCTTCATTTCTTTTGCTTTTCTCCTTTACTTTATAAACCCCCCTGCTCTAATGGTTACCAGTGTGGAATGCTTATTTGTCCCCAAATCTCTCAGGATACTGTAGATCTGGGAGCAAAGAGGCGGCGAAACATCACTTAAACAAAGGAGGAAAGAAAAAATAGGCAACGTGGAGGTAGAGCGCAGAGAGTCTGACTGGCAGCTCGCAGCTCAGCAGAGGCCCCTGTTTGATGTCCGTGCACAGGGAAGTGACCTAGTTTAGCAGTGACATGTTTATGGCTGATGAGCACAGGCCAGTGATTTGGCTGGCAGAAATTGCAGCCTTGCTCCGAGGCACCTCTCATTGTGCAGCGTTCTGGTTCTGAGTCGACTCCGACAGACGAGCAAAGATTCTTGCAGGGTGGAACCGGGATAGTCCACCCCCGTGCCAGTCCTCATGTCATCACCGCCTTCATCTCTCCATCATTACATCTGTGACATTTTTAGCCAGACAAGCAGCACGAAGTGGAAATACTAGACTGTCTACATCACAGATTATATTGATGACTAATGAGAGCTCTTTACTGAAGCTTTTTAAGTTTCATTCCATTGTACCTATTCCAGCAATCATTTTTATGTTAAATTCATTTATTTTTAGCTATGTAATAGCATAAAATGAGGTTAAACACCAGCAACCATTAACTAGGAAGGAACTGCAATGTGTCATTCATGTTTAAGCTGAGATAACTGAACATTTCCGTGAAACCTTGAAGTTATTCAAGGTCTTCGAAGCTTAACCAGAACCTCAAAGGAACTCTGCTGCCACTAGCAGCCAACAGCAAACTAGGTATGAATTATAGAAGAGTTAGCTTCTAACTCTTCGACTGAAAATCAGAAGACACTAATACACTTATCAGATCCAGCATGTTTGAAATACCCTAACATCGTTACTGTTTTCCTTCAGGTTTTCATTTATTTGTCTGTAAGTTCTGTCTCTTCTTCCTGACGGGGTTCATCGCCTACCCCGGCTCTGATTACCTCCCCCAAAACTGCGAGAACACACAGCGGGTGGAGTGCAGAATGCTTCGGCCAAAAGATTTCAAGTTTGAAGGAGGCGAAAGAATCTTTATGTGCGCTATTTCCATTCACTGGGAAATTAGAGCGCACAAAGCGTTATTGATTCTGAGGTCATGGGCTCAAGAGCAACAGTACATTTTTATTCATAATGTTTGCTGTTCTGAGTGTGTGTGTTGTCACATGGTCGATGCAGTCCAAGTGTATTCATTTGTCAAATTAAAGCCTCTGATGGAGAGGCCCCTGTCTATAATTAAAGGCAACTCCACAGTCGCTTTTTGTCCGATTTGTGTTGCCATGGACAACGAGCAAAAAAACATGTCTTGCAGGGGACTAAACATAACCTCGCTCTATAAGTATAATTTAACTTGATGAGTTGGCCAAGACGCTTTCCCTGTGATGGGGGGAAATCAGATTAGGCAGATAAACCTAAGAAAAAGATCCCACTGTGTCACACTGCTTTAGCCCTTCAGTAGCAGCATGACTTTTCCTGTTATTAGCCACAGCAGTTAGCAAACTCAGTTAACGGGGATTTTTAGGCTTTAACCAGTGATAATGGACCAAACATTCTGAACAAAAAAATAAAATTTTCACCTATATTCAGCCATTCTCAACACAGTGCGTGTGTATGTATGAGGGGGGTGAGATTGCAAATTAAATTTCCAGAGAGAATTCCCCGTTTGTCAACTTCCCTGCTATAACCAAACAACAAAATACACCACAGAAGAAAACTGTCTGGGACATTTTACATCTGCAACTATGAAACCTTCCAGGATGACGGTAGCTTCATTAAAAAGGAGCAACACAGTCAGACTGATACTGACAGATGATTCTAATCAGGCGGTAACATGTCTTCACTGGTGGCTGAGAAGGAGTCAGACGACATGTCTGAACAAGTGCAGGGTTGTGGTTTTGGTTTGACGTAACCTAACCATCTATCCACTATTGCTCCCGTAACAACACCCCTTTCACTTTTAAAAAGAAAACAACTTTCAGGAGGCCACATTGTTGGCCAGAGAACCGAAACCCGTCTGAGAAGACGAGAGAACAGAGGTGACGCCCCCGTCCCAGCAGTGAAACCGTACCTCCACGCTGGTAACAGCACGGCCTGGTAGGTACTGGTGTGCGGGACGTCATGGCCAGGGCGCGGAATTGTGTCTGAAGCCGACCATCTGGCATCATAAATAAAACCGCTGGGAGGCCCCCACGGAGGGACCGTCACACGTAACAAACACAAATTGCACCCATGGTGTCGGGGGGCCCGTGGATTTGTTCCAGCAGGAGCTTCTGTCAGACCATCTATAAATAGTTGAAATCCACCATTTCTAAACCATTATCATGACTAATGGTTATCTTTTACGGTGAAAAGGATTGTGAGTCAGAAAGGACATGCCGACTGCCTCATTTCCATTCATTCTCATATTAACATTTAGCATGTTAATATGAGAATAATGAGATTATGCCCACATTGGATGCAGTCAGTCCATGAGTGTCTGGGATTTAACATCAAATTATAGCTTCTAGGAAAGTCTGTCTCTTCTGAAAGGACAGAAACTGGACAGCTGGATCATACAGATGCAGATCTGATCTGTGGAGGTGTCTCCTGGTTTAGAGAAACAAAGAAATATCCTGGAGAAGAGTTCCAGGAGAGCAGGATTAAACATTCCCCCGTCTAAAATAAACAAGCACGTTTCACCAGCCCACTCATGTAGTGAAGTCTGCCTTCACTCTGCAGGTCTGAACAGGTCTGAAGCGTGTGTGCGTGTGTGTGCGCACGCCCTGAGGCCAGTTTGTTTGACTTGTAATATATAATGGAGCAGTATGAACCGCTGCTAGTGTATGATTGACATTTATAACTGTCACTTTTATCACCTGGAGGTGACAAAAATACAGCCGCTCGCACACAGACCTCAGATCTTCTGTGGGAGTGCTGCGGGGCAACCAGTAGGAGGCGCTTTCACCCGTCTTGATCCCTAATTTCTCAACATTGTTTTAAGAATTTTATGACACTTCCAAAATCCTTGCTGGACTTTGTGCTCCTGTCTCTTTAGCAGCATTAGAGACTGTCTGTTGAAGACTTTGAGCTGGGTTTGTAAACATATAAAACACATAAACACATTAGGTTATTGTGTAACGATTCAAAAGCCGTTTATATGGTCCTCTTATGGCAAAGCACCGTATCTGATGGAGGACAAGCGGGGCAAATGTCCCGGAGACATCCGGTCGGCTCGACCCTTGAATGTCCCGTCAACTTTCGTCTATTAATCTCATGAAACCAACACATGCATTAGCCAGCTAGCTGACATCTACCTGCTTTACTGAAGTAGTTGCATCACATTGAAGTGATTTCCAGACATTTCTCTCACCTCTACAAATGCGCTCATGTTGGTGGCGCTGTTAAAAATAGAACCCCGGTGGCTTTAAGGTGAGAGCAGCAGGAAGTGAGAAATCTTATTGGACGCACTGTCAATCTTTATGAAAACAAAGGCAGAGGAGCACCTTTATTTAGGAGTTCACTTCTACCGTATCCTGATTTCAGCATCATCTTTAAAGAAATAAACGTGAATGCAAGCATCGTAAGGTCATGTGTCCCTCCCAAGAATCAATATTGTGATTGCTCAATAAAACACGAATGACAGTGTTGCTGTCAAACGCATTGTGAGTGCGTGTTTCCTGTGTTAGTTTGTGTTAGTGTGTCGTGACTATTCATTTTTCCCGATCTTTTCTGCTCTCTTTCTGACTCAGCATGGTCTTTTTAAATACAGGGGATAAATCCTCACAGAACGTCTATGTCGCTCTCGATTTTTAGCCTGTTTCTGCCCCCAGCAGCTTCAGCCTCTTTGGTCACGCCCACTTCACTCTGATTGGACGGAAACAAAAAGGCCTGCCCCACCCCCTGAAAGGAGAAGTTCAGGAAGTGCTAACGGTAATCCAAGGAACTGTATCAAAAATCATTCGAGTGAGAAAGGTTCCCAAAAGCACCAGCAAATTTAGCACTTCCAAAAAACTCGTTGGTCATGAAGAATATGTGAGTCAGTTTACTCTAATAAATCATTGCTAAAACTTTTGAGCCAACACAGAAAATGAGAACACGGCTTCTCTGAAAGCTGTTTGCTGTAGCCAGTTTGGCTGACCTTGGTCGGTCCAGGCAGCACTAACACAAGGTTACATAAAATAGTACGTAGCTTTATGATCGAACCCCCTTTGTCGCTTGGCTTTGATCTATGGCAGCTCAAAGGTCCCAAAAGTCCCTCCTGAAAATTTTATTAAAATCTGTGAAGGGTTAAGATTCAAAAACGATCTTGGACATGGGCAGATGAATCATGACGATGGATTAATCCGAGTCAACGCATTCATTTTGACAGCCCTAGCCTTGACAGATTGTTTTGCTACGCTGGCAACTGAGAAATCTTTGTGACCCAGAACTGGGTTAAACTGTAAAATTGAGAGCGTAAAGTTGGTACAAACGCGTTTCTGTGAGAGACAGATTGCTGCTTCTCTGCAGCTATCAGATAATGGGACGCCGCAGAATAATAAAGAGTAAATTGTTTCTGGTTTAGTGGATTATATGTGTAATGCGGTTAACTGTTCTGCTGTTCTCAGAACTCTGAGAAAACGCGCTTTATGTGTTGAAGCGAGAATGGGCAGGACATGGGCGCTGAAAGGTAGCTCATTTGATTAACCGCTGCCTTATTACAGCCCCCAGCTGGATAATGTGAGTGGGGAAGCTTGTCGGCAGAACTCCTCCGGGAACATTTGACCATGTTCTTGTCAACAAGTAGCAGCGTGAGTCATCCATTAAAGAGACGCGCTTCCTGCAGCCTAAAATAGACTGTGGCGAAGGCGCAGGACTTTTATATGGAGTCAGTGCTGCAGAGGATATGTTAGCATGTAGGTATGCTACATACCTGCCATGCATCGCATGTTCATTTGAAAAATCAGCTGCTGTTCGCGGGAGCGTGCTGCCCATATCGTGCATAACAAAAAGAGGACAGGCGTCTTAACCTTTGACCTCTGCCTCCATCTTCCTGCGCTCCACTGAGATACTGAGGACGGACCAGTTTTCAGTTTGGTTGTGTTTAGCTTGGCTAGATAACAATCTGTCCTCTGAGCCACTTGTGGGTGCATCTAAAACAGAGCTGCCTTTCACAATGGCTGACTCAGGAGTCAAAACAAACAGATCTACAGAACGAGAAGTGACTTTATCTGAAAGGACATCTAACAGGCCGACTCTCAGCTGCCGACTCAGCACACGGTGTCGTGCAGCTTCCTCATATCTAGCTTCGCCTCTGGGTCTTTTTTCAGGCTCCGACTGAATTATTGAGCAATTGACGGCAGATTCCTGAAAGCGGTAGTGCAATATGTGGGACCACGGGGGACCTTTGGCGCCCTCAGTGAGAGCAGGGGAGGCTCTCCTCCTCTTTCTCAGCACAATTACATCCATATCTCAGCTGTTTCCCCACCTCTTTTTATGCTCAACGCCCTTAATTCTGTCATATGTCTTTGTGTTATTATTAACTTATATAGCATCAAGAGCGATGAGGTTGCTGTCGGTCAAAGTGGACATTAACGTGTCTCCTCCAAGCCGATTATTTCACCAGCCTGTAATCTGTGAACATTCACCACTTATCTGGCACCAGCGGCGTGAGAAATCAGCCAACAGCGGCATTTTAGACGGACTCCCTTCATTTAAACAGACATACACTCAAATTTAGGGTTTACACAAATGGAGAATAATCACCGCGGGTAAACTCGGTCACATGTGAATAGAAAATTGACTAGATTAGTGCAGAGGATGTCAAACGTGCTGACGGGATTAAAGGATCTGCGAGTCTTTAGCCAGGATGACTGGACTGTCTGTGAGGTGACTCAGAGCGGCACTTTGCACTCGTTAGAATGCTACAGTTTAACAGGTTATCACGTTTAGTTTAAGAAGTTTTGCCTCCCATCAGTGTAACCATGGCTCTGAGTAACCACGGCAACTGGAATACTGGAGTCATTTTAGTGTTATAGTCAAGAAAGCCCTGATCCAGACAGGGAACACTGAAAGAAACACTTTTTAAAATATTTCATTTTTTTTACTGGTTCCAGCCGACGGTGAGGTTATAAAGTGAGCAGCTGCAGCTGGTAAAAGTCTGCTGACACCCAGAGAGATCCAAATCTAGCGTATTCCGGTTGTCTGACTGCGTATCCACTAATCAGTGCCTGCCTGTACTTGCAAGCAGCGAGGTTCTCCCAAGTGTTTCCCAGAAAATGAGATCTAATTTCAATGCTCGTGTGCAAACTGCTCTTTGATTCAAAGGCATTTGTTTTTCCCTCCAGTCAGTTTATTAAACAAAGATGAAAATGGATGAGTTTAAACACAAAAGTGAACTTCTTTGCAAAATTGTTTCTGGAAAAAGTTAATTACTGGACATTTAACAGACTAATTCATCTGAATTGAAATGATTTATTGTTTTTAGAACTTATTTCATAATTTAAAATATCTTCATTGATAAATGTTTGGAGGATGGCAGAATAGCTTTATTAGCAAATATGATCATAACAAATAGGGCTATGTGCTACATGGTGATGCTAATTTGGAATTAATAGAGAAGCAGGATGATTGACAGAGGACAAAAAGCATCAGTGATCCCTTATCTGTCGTCATTTGAAGGCGGTTTTACTTTTGAAGCAGAATGATGGGTTGTAAAGCAAACCTCTTTAATAATTCAATGTTCTTGTTTTGCATTACTAGTTATGGGAAAATCATCAAAGTTCAACCAGTAAAAGTGATTTCATCTGGATCATGTTACAAAGCTGGAGCTTCTGAAAAGTTCCAGAAGTGCTTTCGGAAATCACTCGAGGGGGAAAGAGAGAGAGAGAGAGAGAGAGAGAAAAATCTTTCCTTTGATTCTCTGCTTATCTGGGACAACTTCAATCCAGCACTTATGCAAATCCAGGGCTGCGGTACCACGCACTCGGGGCCCGCGCCGCAACCAAAGCAGATTTGTGGCGAACTTAAAGCCCGGATGGCGGAGTCTGAGCCTTACGCAAATTCGTCCAGCTGTGACCGTTTGAGCCATGAGTGCGAGGGACGTGTTTATGTAATGGCAAATTTGGGCCTTTTTCTTTTTTTTTTTTAATGCTGCACTGCAGGTCCTGAGGAAAGATGGAGGCAGGCAGAACCTGGCATTATTTTATTCATGCCGTGCCTCCCGCAGACCGACTTATTTTTAGAGACACCATGAAGCATTTTCATGAAATAATAAAACGGTCGGGGAGTAGCTTAGCAAGCACGCTGGCATGTTTGAAATGCTTGAATGTGCCATCCTAAGTGTAGCTCTTAATTCAAGCTAAATACAGCAGGATGCTCGTTTTCTGATTTCCAGAGGTCGGTCCAACTAGATGAATAAAGGCCTGAATTCAGTTTCAATTCAGATGATTGCTATTAATTTATCATGGAGTCTCCATGAAGAAAGGAAGAGGCAATATTTTCCACTAAATCAGGACTTAATCAGTCTCTGCGCTGCATTTAAATGCTTTTTTTTTCTTGTGCATTGATGATATTTAGTGTCAGACTTCACAATCTCTTCCTGTGATTCGTAATGGAGGCTAAGTCTCGTTTTCCTGAGGCCAATCAGGCCTGATCTGTCTTAAGCCCCCGAGCTTAAATCCCTCTCAGACACTCATTAATGTGCTCGCAGTGCTGCCACACTGTGAGTTTTCATCACCAAGCCCCGCATCTGACCCACGGCTCTCCTCCTCCTCCTCTTCACCCTCTTTTATTTCTCAGTCTGTCGTCTTGCAGCCTCTGCTACCTTCTGACCTATCATGCTCCTCTAGTTATTCACATATTCCTCCAAATATGAGGAACCGAGAACACGGGAATTCAAATTCACATTAATGGGCTTACATTTTTGGAGCATCGACATTTAACATTATTAAAAACTCATATTTTTAACTGAGTTAAAGTTGGACAGGAGCTGAGCTGTGAGTGTTGATCAGATTTTCACACCAAAGTTGTTTAGTCCACTTTAAATGGGCCAGAGTTCATTTCCCTGGGCAGTCTGCTACATTTGGGCATGTGTGAAAGCTCATCCAAACTAGTGCAGAGGTGCAAGTGAACCCTGGTGCAGTTCGATTACAGTGTGAATGCAAACGGACTCTCCAGCAAACCAAAGAGAAGAAGTGACCCAAAGACAGGACGTGAACTAAAATCATGTAGTCCAACAATACAGCTGAAAAGTAGACAACACAGTAGAAAATGCTGGAGAAGATTAGCAGATGTGGAGGATTGAGGAGGACTTGACAACAGACCGTCTGAAGGGGATTTCCATTTTCTCTCCTGTTTCCTTCTGTTTTTCTTCCTGGTCAGTGCTCCTGGGGAAATTCAGGCCCAAACCAGCAGTTTTGGAAACTGTGTCCCAGCAGGTTGATCCGGCTTTGGTTCCAAAGTGCAGCGTGAAAGTGGACCTAACCACAGTGGGACATTTATCGTCACTTCCTGCCAGAAAGCAGAATCTGGTTGCAAATGACGTCACCAACCAAAGATGGCAACACCTGTCAGCCTGAGTTCAGTTACTTTTTTCTGTCTGCTGGGGTGGCAACTTCCCCATTTATGTCCTCTTTATTCTCAAATGTTGTGACCTCTGCTGTAATCTCTTTCTGTGTTCACTCATCTTTGCTTTGCTCACGGACCCCAGTTCTGGATTTAGGATTTCAGCCTGTGCCCCTGCGCCTACTGTATCCACTTTTTTTTTACAAAGATAATGTGGTGCTGACCCCGGCCTCCGTGTAAGCCGCTCTTGTTACATTTAATACATATTTCCGGCTGCACTCTGCTCTACCCTCCATGCTCGCATCTATTAATGCGTCTGGCACGTTGCACCATAACGACTCCATTTCATGTCCCGAATCTGCAGGTTTACTCAACAAAAACTCTGGGCTGATTGCAGGGAAGCACTGCTGTCCACTAGAACAACATCCATGAAAGAAAGCGTTGAATGCTAACTGCTGGGGCGGGGAGCACATCCACCAGCACAATCCCGAGGCTGAGGCGGACGGGCAAATGGCCTCACTCATGTTCCAACTCACCTACGTGCACGTCAGCAGTCACAAGACAGCCTGTCCGGGCCGGACACTGCTGTTTGGAGCGATAAATCCACAAAAAAAAGGAAGCAGAGTGATTTTGCAAGAGGTAAAGCGGAGGGATTATGACAACCAGCTGGAGACGTCAGCATGGACTGATTCATGATTCATGAAAAATGGGAACCCCAGATCATCTGACAGTTTAACATTTGAATTAAAATTGATTAAAATCTCAATTTTAAGACGGATAATTCCTCTGAAATCTTTTTCTTAATATGATTGACTTTTAGATAAGCCAGAGAGGATCCACGTGCAGCACTCTAGCAACATTTAGCTCTTTAGTTCTTTGCCAAGAACTGCTGGATAAGCAGAGCAACGTGCACAAACGCATTAAGATGCCTTTAGCGTCTAAATATAAACAGCCACTTTGGCTAATTCTGTTCCAAGAAATGCTTCCCTGAATTCTTAGAGGCAGCAAAAGTGATAAATAAAAGAGGATAATTTTTAGCATGGAGTGGATCAAACCACGAGTGAATGATGGAGGCGAACGTGGGTCGTGACCTTCTGGATCAGGGTTCAGCTCTACTGCTGCTGCTCACGTAACTCAAATCTAAAAGGAAACAAAAGGTTTATCTTGAAATCACACCAAAGGTCTGCAGTGACAAGACAGGAAACCAGTAATACTTGTCATTAAAAGGAAAAAAAATCTACTTCCATATCTGCTCATCTTTGCTTGAAAGCTGTTGCCAGGAGACCAGCTTCCTGGTCGTCCTTCCACTCAACTGATGGCAGGGGTTGTGGGTATTATTAAAAGCCATGATTGGTGTGCTGGACAAGTTTCACAATGAAATGTTAATATTTCAATTTCATTGATCTCAAACAATCCTGAAGCTCCTGGTTCTGAGGTGGAGGCTTCAGCCTTCACTCTCCTGGGCACCAACAAAGGCTTCCCTTTGTCTCTGCATTGCATAATTCATGTGTTTAGGATAGGAAGGGCTTTATCAAGGCTGTATATTGACCAGCGTCACATGACGGCTGTGAGGCCGCTGTACACGACAGTTGCGTAACTGTACGGAATGTTTGCTCTGCTGTTCCCCTTCTGATCATGATCACAAATATATCCTATAACAGCCACAACATACACCAGCTAGCTAGAGCTTCAACGAGGAAGAGTGAGTTTACAGAAAGCGAAGAACCAAAAAGCTGTACTTTTTAATATTTTCAGTGTGAGAGTCAACCTTCGCTCATGCTGGCCTCTCCCTCTCCCCGTGTGTGTGTGTTTGATGGGCCAGTGGCTGAGGACTAAACCTTGGCCTGCAGCTCTCTGTTGCAACATGAGATATGAGAGCTGGCTGGAGGTTTGGCTTCTCCCCAAGTCACAGAATGTACTTGAGCAAATTCCAGCAGCAGAAGTTAACACAGGCCATGGCGGAGCTCTCTCCGCAGGTCTCTGCGTCCAGGCAACACCACCCAACACACACACACGTTAACCAACACCCCCCACTCCTCCCTCAACTAAGTTTTCATTTCTTTCAGTTGCATCATCCCCGTGTACTTTTTCCACCTTTCAAGCTCAGACCCTGCTGATATCAGTGCACCCACATGGTCAGATCAAGAGTATTGATCAGTCTTGTCTGTTCAAAGGACGGCAGCCCAGCCAGGCGGCCCTCACAGGAAACTGCCTTTTTAACCCATATTTATCACAGCTGCAGTTGAAAAGATTAATAATAATTCTTTGTGCTACTCAGTTACCCTGAAATCACCTATGAAATGTTTGGAGATTATAATCTGCATACCAAAGCTGTTTTATGATGGATTCTCTCTTATTTTTGGGAGATTTATCTCAAATCTAAAGCACAAGCTTCCAGGATACTGACAAATATCAGATGGTTGGATGCTGCCCCCTGCTGAGCGCACGCAGAACACAAATTATACAAGAAGGACAAAAATAGGGGGAAAAGGAATCCATTACAGTTCCATTTTATTTTCATTATTACGCAACATTAAAAGTATAAATATCTGTTTTAATATACAACATCTGTGACATCCATAGAGCTTTCCTTGGGCAAATTACAAAATTCAAAACACTTTTATTGCACATATTCTAAAAGACAGACCATCGTAATCAAGTTCGTGTATCACTAACTAATCAACACGGGAAAAGAACCTGAAAGGACAAGTGGACAAACAACCTGACATGAAAAGACAATTAATTACTGCACAAACAAATGTTCTTATCTGCGCACCACTACAAACGACATTACCTGGAACACAGAACAGAGATTTGGCAAATCAACAATATACAAATATACATCCTTGATGCTTTGTAAACAAACAATGTGCTTTGAGGACTTAAAACGTCAGTCGTAAGAAGTAAAAGGTGTGTGTGTATCTTCTGTGTGTGTGGGTGGGTGTGTAGATGACGAGTCGATCTGTTCAAACAAAATTCAGGATGAGTATGTGATTCATGATTCAGTTTTACTCTTTACACCTTTTCAACTACCGACAAATATTAAGGTGCATTTATTTTTTATCTCACACAATATATTAGCTAAACATCTACGGTATCTAACGCAAGTTAGCATCATCCTCTCTAAAATCTCTGCAGTCCACGAGTCTCTTCCATCCCTGACTGCAGCACAGTGTTTAAATAACTTAGATTCTCTTCTGGGCCACATGAAATCATCGTTTTAGCATAACGGCGCAAATACCAGGTTGCATACCGAGTCTGGATTTCCTTTAGCACTAGCATTTTAAAGAAATCTACATCACAGAGACACGGGTCAATCCAAAGTGGATATGAAAGTATATATGTTTAGTACCAAGTTCATTGCACAACAACATCAGATATATGTTGTAGACAAAAACTACGTGATGAAACAGTAAGAATCTCTCCAACGACCCTCGCTCCGTGCTCGCTGCCTCCTGCAGGGACCGCGACTGTAGCTCCAACATCGTGTCCCGTCTGGTGGATTACAGTCGTCATGCGTCAGTCAGCAAATACGGCCAAACAGCCCTCACAGTTTTGTTATTTAATGCTACATTTTCCTGAAATCGGCCCCTCATCTCCTCCTCCAGTCGGTTTGGGAACATTTAAAAGGCCACATAGAGGAGGGGTCGCCTTCTCACGCGGTACATGGTAGCTTACTTCAGACCAGAGTTCTCCGACATCGGGCTTACACTCAATGCAAAATCAATACATATGTAACAATCCACAATCCTGTTAGCCCCTGTATCCCCAGTTTACAGTGTGAACATATTTACACCCCGTTGCATAAAAATCAAACTATACACACGTCAGGAATGTGAATAATCACCAGAACGGCTCGCTAAGAACAGCAAGTTTAAATTTCTTTAGTCCCGAGGGCCTAATTTATGACTCCAGACCTGTGAGGAGATTCCAAGCACTTCTAAAGTTTACAGGGGAGAAGCTGCGACCGTTGTGCGTACCCTCGGTGGACCTCGTCCCAAAACAAACCCTGAACTCATCTTCTGTCGTCTACTGCATTTAAAGTCATCAGGTCCTACGAGTCTGCGGGTGAGAGTGCAATTCAAAGTCATTTTTTATGGCACTGACTACAGTACAGCATGACCTTTGTAAGGCTAATTTTACCCTATTGCGCACGATGCACTGATTGCACAAAGCATTCTACGATAAACAAAGACATGAAAACATTCACAAGATTCCAGTGGCTAATTTTCGGAGGGCTGCGGAAACGTTTAGCAAAATAATTGCCTACAATCAGACCTAGAAACGCAAACTCGTTCTGTAACAGCTTGTCCGGTCAACAAACGTAAAAAAAAAAGGCATGATGATGTTGCACAAAGCCACCCTAAGCCCCTGATTCTCTAGAGTTTGATTATTTTTTGTTACTGGAACTCCGCGGTGACTCTCTCTGCTGTTTGCTCCGGCCCGCCTCTCGCTCTGAGGTGTCCTTCGGTGCGGCGGGAGCAGCTTTGGGTGCGTCTTTCCTTGTGTTTTTCTGCATGTTCTCTTGGATGGTTTCTTTCTTCCTCCTCTCAGGCAGCTCCTTCTTACTGTTGGGCTGTTTATCAGCAGTGGTTCTGCTTTCCAGGCCCTTGTGGCTGTCTGTAGCGGGCGGGTCACCTCTGGGACCCTCCTTAGACGCCTTACCGGTGCCTTCTGGTGCTGCAGTGACTGAGGTCCTGCCAAAAACGTGCATTTCCTTTCTGGCTGCAGGTTTGGGCAGCACCGGCGGCGGCGGGTCGGCCTGTGAAGGACCCTCAGACTGCAGCTGATGAAGAGGAGAAGCGGCAGGTTTTGGTTTCGACTCTTGACTTTTAATCAGAGTGGTTTGATGTTTGGGTGAAGGGTCTTTATGTTTGGCTTCCACACTCGCTTTAATGCTGGCGGGGCCCACAGAAGCTGATGGAGGAGTCGTTTTGGGAGGGATGGGTTTCGGTTTGGACTCGGTGGTTTCTGGGACGCCACAGCTTTTCAGCTGGATCTTGTCACCAGAATGAGGCGGCTGGGCTCCAGCAGGTGATGGCGAGGCCGTGGTCTCTTTAGTGCTGCGGCTTCGTGGAACCTCTGGAGCTGTGCACACACATTCTTTGGACGGATCTGTCGGATGTGACGGGACAGAAGGAGCCGCGAGCGCCTTCGCAGGGGCGTACGCTGCAGGCTGCGGCTCCAGCTTTGACTTACTCCTCATGTTGGACCCATTTCCAGCTGCTGGAGGAGGAGAACATTTCTGCGCTTCTCTCGCTCTGACTGAGGCCTTTTGAGGACTTTTTGGACCTGGTGATTTGTGTTGTGCTTTTCCAGCCTCGCTGCTGTTCGTCAGCTGCTCCGAGTCTTTCAGACTGGTCGGCTTTGGTGACACCACATCCTGTTTTTTCTGCAACAATATTCCGTTCTTCTTCAGTGCCCCAACAGATGTGAGTTTATCCTCATTATTTGTGTCTGGCATGACCTCCGTAACTGCACTAGCGTTATCGCTGGCTGTGAAAAAGTCTCTTTTTGCTCCCGCGTTTGCGGCGCATACGCTGGCTTCCTTCTCAGAGCCTTCCAAATCCGAGCTTTTGGAGCGTATGCTGTCTTCACTAACGGATCTTTCAAAGCTCTCCAAACGTCTGGACGCTAAACTGCCTTCGTGTTCCTCGCGTGCAGAAGCAGGCTCTGATGTTGGGACAGATGCAAGTGGTTCTGGATTGGAAGAGCAGACGTTCCCTGGCTGCTCCGTTGAAAGCACGCCGGGGACGGACGCGGAGGTGTTCTGCACATCAGACAGACAGGCGGAGTTTGAGTGGTGCGCAGCAGCTGCTTCTTCCTCAGCGCTCACACGGCAGCTCAGACGCTGCTTCGGTGCTGCCGGTAACGGCTCGCCGGCAGCAACGGCCACGTTTGGGGCGCCTGCCTCCGGCGTGGGCGGAGTCAGATAGACTCCTGCGTTGGAACTGTGGGGGTTTTGTGTCGCCACCTGTTGAGTGACTTCCTGCAGCTCCCCGTCGTCCTCCTGATCTTCGTTGCTTACTTCCCTTATGGAGGGCGTTTTTCCACAAGAGAAGTGGGGGCCGTGTCGAGGGCCTCTGTGCTCATGTGAGAGAGACGAGCTGGTCTTCAGACCCGTTCTGTTATCGTGTTTAACCACGGAGGCTGGAGCCTTGAATGACTCACTGCATCTGTCCTGCGTTCTCTCGACATTTGGACTGGCTTTCTGGTCACACGGGGGCTCTTTGGAAGCCGCTAGAACATTTGGAGCAGAAAAAAGTTGAGGGCCTGGAGAACAAGTCAGGGGACGGTGTTTGTCTGGGGTTTTCAGTTGGGTGATGGTGCCCTGCCTCTCTGCGGGGCTCTGGAGCCAAACTGGCCGACTTGCAGCATCACTCGTGTTTTCAGCCATCTTGGATAAACACGTTTCTGTTTTGGAGACTCTGGGCCCCGAGAGCAGACCAATATCCAAAGTCCCCTCCAGAGGTCTGAGAGAGGAGACCTGCCGTCCTTCAAGTTTGTACTCTGAGGACGTCTTACGAAGCGAAGACTCCACAGAGGAGATGAGCTGAAGTTTTTCCACCGCGCTCTCGGCTCTGCCAGAGAAGATCTTGGGGGCCAGACCGTCGGGGCTGGAGTGAAGACTCACCATCGCTGCCTTCATGTGATCATGTGACACTGCTGTATCCAGCTGCAGGCTTTTAGATCTGGTGGAACCAAAGTGCAGGTTCTCGTGGATGCTGGAGGAGCACCGACAAATACAGTCCTCGCGTTCTTCAAAGGACAGCCTCTTCCTGGTGAACTCCATGCTCGGAGCCTTGAAGTCCAGCCTGTCGGCCTTTGAGCCGTCCTTACCCTGCCTGCTGTGCTGCCACTCTGGGTGAACAGAGCACAGAGTAGCTTTAAGTCCTCCGTCGCCTTCACTGCTGCTCATGCACATTTCAGTTTTAGCTTCAGCAACGCGTGTGCTCAGTTTCTTATAAAGCACGTCTTTAAGGGTCGGGCCAGCAGCTTTGGCTTCCAGAGGACCAGAGTCTGAGCTGCTCTTATTCAGGCCCCTGACAAGAAATCCTTCGTCCCTGCAGTCGCCACATGAGGAGGAGGAGTCGGGTTCACGGAGGGCATCCTGCTTCTGCAGAGAGTCCCTCCTCTCTGACCATTCCTGTCTCTTCACAACCATTTTGCACTTCAACTTTTCCTTATCGAGGTCCTCAACTGACTCCTGTCGACCCGTCTTGCGGCCTATTGGCCGCTTCAAGCAGCCCTGCTCCACAGGTCGTATACGTGGGACTGCCGGCGGCTCGCAGGCACTTTCATCCACGCTCTGTAAGACGGCGTGATCCTGCTCACCGGTCGCCGGTTCTTCGTCCTGCACCTCCTCTTGGGTCACCTCGAGGCTGTGCTTCCTGGAGCACAGATGCTTCTTGTCTCCGGCGTATGAGGGAGACAGCTTCTCCTCAGACTGGACACGTTTCAGCAGGGGCGAACGGGGCGGCTCAGCACTTTTGGGTCGCACGATATGGCGCACGATTGTTGGGGGGGAATGTATCTTGGCTGGGAAGGCTTGTGTTGTCTTAGAAATAGACACAGAATGCCCACTAAGAAGGGGAGATGGAGAGCGCTGTGGCGATGTTGGTTGGGGGGTGGGTGAAGGCGTGCGCGCCAAAGGAGAAAGGGGAATGCTACCGGCGGACTTGCGGCGTCCTTGTCGAAGTCTTTGGCCCGGCAGCTTGGGGCCCAGGCCGTGGAGAGTGCTGGGACGAATATGGCCCGAGCCTGCGGGGGAGTTGGGGGCACTGGAGCTGGGTGAACTACTTTGAGAAGAGTTTCCACCTAGAAGTTAAAAGAGGAAATTTGTCAGTAAGACCTAACGTCCAAAAGCGGTGATTAAAACATGCTACGATGCCCACCTGACTGGGTAAAATCTGGCGCTGGGCGGAGGGCTGCGGTGGGGGAATGAGGGGACAGACTATGGGTGGGGGAGCCAGGGAGACTCTCACCAGATGACAAGGAGTGATTCAGAGACGAGAAGCTGCGACTCGTATGCAGGAGAGGAGAGGGCTGCATTGCAAAACGCCTGAAGAGAGAGCGTCTTCTCGCAAAAAAGCACAGTGACAAAAGGGCAAAAGACTTTAATTTCCTTCTAACGAAAATCTGTTAAAGATATCACAGTAAAAATAAAGTGTGAAAAGCTACACGGCTAAAAGTAACAGATTTAATTATGGTTCTCTGTGAACTTGATATATTCCTGCATCTACTGTATGTTTGCGCCTTGTTTTCCACAAATACCAGCAAACTCCAATAAGCCTTTACAGCTCATCTGAGTTTAGGAAAAACGAGGCGCAAATGTACAGTAGTGGCAGGAATACATTAAGTTCAAAGAGAACTCCATTCAAAGTTTGCCCTTTGTTGTGTGGGCCTCAGGTTCCATTCTTCCAGAGGTTCCTTTAACCGGGCACACAATCATTTTCTTTTCTCACAGTAAACACATTATCCCACACATTTCCAGACTCCTTTCAGGAACTTTTGGATGTAAAACAGAAGGCTGCAGACTGTATATTCAACCTTTTCTTAAGCATCATTTTCTTCATCTGAGAGGTGCTGAAAGGCTCCATTCAACCACTAAAGGTGCTGCCGTCATGTGTAACATGTACAGTACATAACACACTGATTGCTTCACTGCCTCACTCCAGCTACTGACCCTGACAAAGGCCTTGGAGTACAAAAAATACAATACATACATATTTTATGCAACCTTTAACATACATATAGAGAAAAAGCTGATGTTTTGTTGAAAAGTGAATAAAAAAAAGACAAACCTCTCTGGTGTTCTCTCCTTCTTGGGCTTTTTGGCACATCTGACCATCTTGCTTCTGTAGCTGTTCCTCCTCGCTGGACCAGTTTTTATTGAAGTGTTTTCAAAGGGGGTTGTTGAAATTGCCACTTTGTTACCACTCTGAAAGACGAAAATGAAAGATGTTTAATCCAGGATAAAAAGATAATTCTGTATTACTGTCAGAGTTATAGATTACGGTAAATAAAATGCCTCTGGTGTAAAACAGCCCAGTTAACTCCTCGTCGTATTGTGTGTATTTATTAATTCCTGCATCAGTACAGGATAATGCTATTAACAAACCAGACCCTGGGCTGCTGTGTATACATGGGGATGATAATGAACATTTCATCTCACATACTTTTATCAGGAGCTCCACCACTTCAGTGTGGACAAGACCGTGAACCGTTTCTCCATTCACATGAGTGATGAGATCTCCAGCTTTGAGTCCTGCTTTATGTGCTGGTCCACCATCTTCTACATTCTGAATAAGAGAGGCATTATTACTGTGGTAATCATCAGTTTCTGCAGGAAAAGACATTTCATAAAAAGCCTTTACAGCTGAAATAAGCTAGCAGTAAAAACTGCAGCCAAAATGAAATAACCACGGCCAAATAAAAGCAAAACCATTAACCATAAACACGTTAATCAATGAAGTTAAACACAAAGGCTTTAAAAGCTGTCCGCAACCCTTTCCCTTTAGTATTTATAAGGGAAACTGTGGCGGCTGTCTAGACTGGAAATATCTGTGAATGTGTGGAAGAAATCCATTTTGTGTCCCAGAGTTCATACTTACACATTTTATTTTCTATTGCCACATGAAAAATTAAGCATTCTAATTGAACTAGACAAATGAATTCCTACCCAGACCATATGGTAGACGGTGTAAACGTCACCGTCACAGGCATACACCCTGATGGCCCTCAGCGTGAAGCCAAACTTCTTTCCTGAGCTGTGGATGGTGATGGGCTGCCGTGGATTGGCAGAGAAGAGAGAGGAATCTCTGCTTGGGGAAGAGTCTCTTGAGGAGGGGTCTGAGGAGAGGGAGTAAGGTGATAGCGGGCTGGCCAGAGGAGACACTCCGAATACATCTGTAAAAACAGAGATAATCACCAGCTGAGGAGGCTCTTATTCAATCACAAACCATGACTGGCCCTGGAGTCAGCAGCTCACGAGCTGGGCTCTTTCAGCTCCTGCTGTGGGTGCAACTAATGGCATTCTCTCTCCTCGTGCTCTTCTCCTTGCTCTCACCCTGCCCGCTGACTTTGTTAGCAGCTTGTATTGGCCACTTGCCCGAAGCCACTCTATAAATTGGAGCTCCCAGCGGGTGACACGCTGGGCCAATTTCACAAATCTACAGTGTTGCTTTCATTCTCACATCACATCATTCTGCGGCTCTTATTGTGATGCTGCGCGTGTTATTACTCCGACACGCTCTGACCTTTAATAAACGGCTTCTGCTTTCTCAATCTAATGAATGCATGCAGAAATTCTTCAGCTTACCGCCAGGAATCATCAGGGACAGAGCACCAGTTGAGACAGATTTCGGGACTTTTGGCACAGCTCCTGCCTTCTCTGCGGCACTCTTGTTCTGCACAGGGATCGTCTGGCCATCTTGGTCTGCAGAGGCATGACTGCTAGCATCGGGGCTCTCCACTCCCTCACCTCTGGGTGTCAACTGATCCAGATGTTCCGAGAAACTTCCTAATTATTGCAAAAGTTTCACACAGAGGGAGTCATGAAAAGTACAATTTTTAAATGTAAGAATAAAGTTAAATGTCTGAAACTGATATTTCTAGCGTCTGGTCTCATCACCGCTGAGAATGTAAAGTTCATACCGGACAGCGTGGCTCCGCTGTGAGTGCTGCCTGGAGTAGTGGCGTCGTGCTCATCCTGCGGGAGCTCGCCGATGGAGAAGGACGTCTTGTTGGGGTCACCGAGTGCCGATGTCTCATCTCCTTCACTTTCTGCTGAGATGGCCAGCTTCGGCAGCAGGTTTGGCCGAGGGCCCTGGTTGACGCCATCTGTGTCTGTTGACTGAGACAATGACGGCCTGGTCGAAGGACAGAGAGGCTGGCGTGAGGTGAAGATACATTCATACTTTCTTTACGGTTGAGTACCATATCAGCTTATTATCGACAGTCTGTGTATATATCTGCACTCTGTTGACATAATGACTTTCAAATAAGGATGAAAACAAACATACAGTTCAGCAAAATCTGGAGTCCAGCTGAGCGAGTCGAGAGTCAGGGGACTCTCGCTCTTCTTTCCCTCCGCCTCTCCCTTCTCCTCCAGATGCCCACGGGACAAATCCAGGCTGCTGTAAACCTGATAAAACCATGCTTCACATCAGTACGTTCCCACAAGTGTAAAGAATAAAATGTTTTACACAGATCTCTGAAACGGGTGCAACAGTAAAGATGTCAAGTAATGTAATTTACAGTAGCTAAGTCATAATTATGGGAAGAGGAACCACTGCTGTGGTGTCTGTACAAGCAAAAAGTGAAGGTAGATCTGAGGGAGCGTTTCGGTGCAGCTAAACCCTTCCTCTGGGACTCCCCGCTGCGTTTCAGACACTGTGATGCTTTGTTTTGATGTGGGACAGGAGCATACTGCAATGCAGCACCACAGTGACTCCCAGCCTGTGTGACAGTGTTGTGCTCTCATAACAAAAAAAAGGGGAATTGCAAGCGGAAAATATATGCAAAGCTGAATTCTATGTATAATGTCATATGGGAGCAGCGGAGAGGAGGGACATGTATTTCCATATGAAACACCACTATTCACGTTTCATCCTCCGCTCCGTGAGAACAGGAACAGATGAGCGCATCAAGTCATTTACGGCAGCAGCATCTCTAGCAGTACTGAGGAGTCACGTGCTGGTTGTCTGCACTCGCGCACGCACCTTAGAGAATCTGTGAGAGCATGAGGAGAACTGCCGCAGCTCCACGTTGAAGTCTTCGTCGTTTGTGTCCTCTTCCTCGGTCTCCAGGTGATGGTACCTCTCAGAGCGAGCTGGAAATGGCGAGACATTTAAGATTTACTTTTTAAATGTCACGAGGCGATGCGGAGCAGAGGGGAGCGCGCACCAGTCAAATGTTCATTATTTTTGATGGTTCTGACTGATAAATACTCACTATCAAAGTAACTGGTGTCATCTTCAGACTCCAGCTGGGGGATAAACTCCGCCTTTTGCCTCAGCAGGCTGTTCCAGTCCAGGTTGTGGAAAAACTGATGCTGCTTCACCTCAGCGGCTCCTCCTACATATGGCACAACATAACACAAATCAATAAGTCTTCTAAACAGATTACAATCGCACGCAGGAAGTACCAGCCATTAGCCACAAGAGGTGAGAAAAGGGTGACACACTGACTTTCCACTCCCTGGTGGCTGCAGCATAACATGATATCGTGACCATAAATTATGCGGTACAATTTCAAGCCTGTGACCTTTCGCGAAATGGCTGCAGCCGTTGCGAACGTCAGCCAGGCTTATGTGAGATGCAGATGAGCACGGAGGAGCTGCTGTCCCTGCTCTGAACCGGATACGTGCATCTTTCAGATTAAAGGTCTTTGTCCCTGGTCACGGTCATTCCTGCAGCCCACACAACCACACACTTAGTGCCTGATCATGCACGGAAGCGGATTCATGGGTTGACGACAAAAAAAAATAATTGCAGTTGATCAAAGAGTAAAGGTTAGGAGGCCACGGGGTAAACCGCTCTGCTGGTGGATGACCTCAATTTCTCCCCTGGTGACTTGGAATAATGAGCAGTGCTGAAGTGGCACTAACGGCCAGAGGAGGATTTATGGCCGCCTGCTGCTCCTGTCTCTCTCGAACCAAGTTATGAGCTGCAGAACAATTTCTTTGCTCTTTTCATGTTTGCACCTGTGCCCAACCTCTCCAGAGGGTTCTGTCTGAGCAGTAAGGTGATGAGTTCTTGAGCGTCAGGAGGCGGCGCATCTTCTCCCTCGGGCCAGTTGATCTCATCTAGAAACACATAATGCTATTAATTAGAATTAAATGCACTACACGTGCACCTCCAGAAGCACAGCTCATGTTATTCCCCTTAATACATTAGATTTAATACTGCTTTTGTCAAGCTGCTGCCTGGTCTGTATGGTTTTTCTCATGAATAAGATTATTGTTACAACTACTTAGCTCTACTTTCACCCCACAGTGGCCCACTAATGCCAATAATCTGTTGCTTGACAAAGAGACATTTTACATGTGCACTAGCTCTAGTGAAAAGCCTCATGGATAAGCAACGACACAAGCAGCAATTCCTGCCTATGCCGTAGTTGATTGTGGGCCCTGCACAGTCTGTTTTTAATCAAATTTGAGAGGTGGGGGGAGGGGGCTATGAATATGTATGCGCAGCCAGAGGCCTGGTTGGTGTGCATTCAGTGTGTCCTGGCGCCTTTAATTAACAGTCACTCTCCGAGGCTCGGTACAGTTTGATTAAGAGCACACCAAATCAGTCATGGCATACCACTGATTCCCACAGCACAGATAGAGACCCTTAACCTGCAAATGCACAGAAAACAATTCATCTGCTGACAAGGTAAGAGCTCCTGTTGTTCAGGACTAGGATTTCTCTGTGCTGCTGTCAGATTGAGGCTCAGAGAATAAGGTTACATCATCTTAATATTAATACTTCAATTGTGGTTTGAGACAACCACTTCCATCTGTGCTGCCCTCTGGGAAATCTCAGTTCACAAAACGTGCAAATGTGTAACTCAACGAATTCCGCGTAAAATTTAAATGTTTAATTCGCCTTTGAGTTGGATTTGAAAATTTCTCTTGATATACAGCCGCCCCAGAGGCTTTTTAATCAGCTGTGGGAGAGGCTGTCACTGTGATTAAAATTCTACATCTGAGGTTAGGATGAATTCCATGTTGTGAAACAGCGTCAGCGGTTAGCATCCTGCAGCTGAGTCACCAGTCTGCAGTTACACGAGCTTTACAAGTCATCATCTTGTAAATAAAAATGTAACGCTCACCACTGATGACTTGTCCAAAGAGCTCTTCAGGGGTGTCTCCAAAAAAAGGTACACAGCCCACAAGGAACTCGTAAAGGATGATGCCCATGGCCCACCAGTCCACCGGCTTCCCATAGCCCTGCCTTAGGATCACCTCCGGTGCGATGTACTCTGGAGTACCACACACCTGCACAGCAAGAAAGGAGCGTAAATAATTAGCTTTGTTATAAATGACACGCTATTAACTAAGACTACTAATAAAGGTACCTGCTTATCAGAGAACTCCCGGGCATCTTTCTCTATATGTCCTTCGTACAGGTTAGTGGTCATGTTCATCAGCCCAACTTTGGACAATCCAAAATCTGTCAGCTTTATGTGGCCCATCGATGTCACCAGCAAACTGCAGTAACAACAACAACAACACAGATACGTTTTTCAGAGCAGATAAAGAGGCAACTGTGGTAGCAGAGTAGGTTAGAGCCACGGGCTATGGGTTACGACAACAGTTGGCTGAAGCATATGGCTCAACAGTGTTTGTGTAATTATTCCTGCTGCTGGAGAAGCAGAGTGAAGCACAGCGAGGCAGCCATTTAATTAAACAGTTTACATTTGCAGTCCTGTGAAACTACATGGTAGGATAAAAGAGCAGAGGTGAAATGGAGAGGAATTCTTTAACATGACCATCGCAGTAGGTTTGAAAGGCCTCACTTGTCTGGTTTGAGGTCCCTGTGCACGATGCCGTAGTTGTGCAGATACTCCAGAGCTAGTACCGTCTCTGCAAAGTACATTCTGGCCATATCCACGGGGAGGGGGCCCATGTTTTTTAAAAGGGTAGCACAGTCTCCGCCTGGAAACATCAATGCAGATGTTAGAGAAAAAACAGCTTTTAACTGCCGTGTGATGGATTAGAAAATTGCAGACCTTCAACATATTCCATGACCATGCACAGGTGCCGCCGAGTCTCAAAGGAGCAGTACATGGACACCACAAATGGATTCTCGGCAAAGGTGAGGATGTCTCTCTCCACAAAGGCCTGCTGGATTTGATTCCTCAAAATCAGATTCTGCTTATTGATCTTCTTCATGGCGAACCGCTGCTTTGTCTCCTTGTGTCGGACCAGGTACACAGCCCTGTGGAGCAAATATTTACAAGATATCTAGAATATAGTGGAATCAGAGGGAAACCTCTTCATAAAGACCATCAAATGTACCACTAAAGAGAACATATATAAAAACTGCCTTACCCATAAGCACCATTACTGATCAACTTGGTCATCTCAAAGTCCAGTTCACAGGGTTTACGTCGTGACTTCAGGGCTGTGCCGAGGCTCTGGGACTGAGAGCAAAAAGACAGACACGCATCACAACCATATGATCTGTATGTTGCCGGCCGGTGAGCCTGTGGTGAACCAGGTTAGCCGAATAAAACAATCAACTTCTGAATGCTTACAGAGTCGTCTGTTTCTGGAGTTTCTGCAATCCCGCTATCACTGCTAGTCAGCTGGGCAATTTCTACAGAACAGACGAAGAATATGAAATAATCGCATAAATCAGATCAACCCATCATAATTTTACAACTTCAAACCTTCTTATTTTCTGGTGACCAATCCTGCAGAGTGAGGCCTTTATTCACCTACTAGGCTTGAGGTGCTGACTCTCACATAATCGGAGTTGAAAGTAAATGGAGTGGAAATTACACGCTGCAACACCAACACACGACTATAACCCAGTTTGGAAATCACCACTCCAATGAACGTGTTCATTAGGAGCCACCTTGCATCTTTAAGCTTCCGTTTCTGCAGTTGTGTGTAAGACAGCCAAAGTCCATGTGTGTATTTTCACAGGGGGATGTTTGTCCTTGTCCCCCCCCTCCCCAGAGCCTGTAAACACATTTCTGCAGCTATTTAACATCTGTCCTTCCTGGTAGGTTTGCTTCAGGCAACGGGCAAATGAAACGCAGGGGACGCTCTGGGGAAATGAACGGAGAGATGGGCTGATGAGCCAGCTTGCAGAGATCTGTGTGAAATCTGTGGGGAGCCCATTCCTTACTAATTAGTCATAATGAATGTTATTTGTTACTAAATCTGGAGAGACACGGGGTCATTAAAAAGAATCTGCTCAGTATAGGATCGCAGTCTCAAGTCTAGTAGTCTGACAGCTTTGCTTCTGAACAGTTTTAAACTGATTTTTTTTTTTTACACCAAAGAGAAGCTGCAGAACTTTATAACACAGTTTTCTTTCTTTCCAACCTTTAAAAGAAGACCTGAATATTTGCTGCTGAAGACTGTCCCCCACGATAGTGTTTATTATAATTATTACTAATGACGACAAGCCAGGCCCTTCCTGTACCTTCCAGAGGATCTCTTGTGAGTCCCAACTGGCTGATGATATAACGTGGAATGTCTGTTTTGATGCCCTCGCCCTCTTTGGCGTGTCCTTCAGCGGCCTCCAAAAGGTGGTAGAACTCCTCTGGGTCAAACTCCTGCAGTCACAGCATATGTCGTTTGAAAGGTTAAATAGATAAAATGTTGCCTTTAGATGCCTTATATATGTCTACGCTAATACCAGGACCTTTTAAACTTACTTTTGTACATAAAGACATAAATATACCAACTGTTATGCAGAAAAGTGATAAATATGCTGATAGCTCTGGAGCCAGCTGAGGTGAGTGGGAGCAAGCGGTAACACCGGTAACACGTTATCACGTGTAAAGAAGTTTCATTAAAACAGGTGTGAAATTTACATATCCAACAGTTCCCCATCGTTAACATTCACTTGGAGTGGTGTTGTGGCCATCTGGTGGATCCAAGTTTAAAACCGAGT
Source organism: Pao palembangensis (assembly GCA_015343265.1). Classification (NCBI taxonomy): domain Eukaryota; kingdom Metazoa; phylum Chordata; class Actinopteri; order Tetraodontiformes; family Tetraodontidae; genus Pao; species Pao palembangensis. The sequence goes on along the minus strand of CM027096.1, from coordinate 7,550,263 downwards.
TTTCCTTTTGTGCTGATCTTGGATTCTGACTCCTCAGGGAAACGCCTCCCCCCCCCCCAGTGGCTAAATGCTTCATCCCATGTTCACTAGCTTACTGCTCACCATCAGGTAAACACTAAACTTGAAACAAAATTAAGGCGCACTGATAACGACACAGCTTGCTGGCTGTTTGATGTGAAACATACCAGACATTCCAGCAGTCGAGCAGGCCGCGCTATAATGATGAGGATCTTCTTCACCAGCTCTCTGATAAAGTTTACTTCCTCACTCTCTGATCTCTCGGTGGACTACATAGCAGCCGGACAGAAAGTTTGTCAGAACCCAACAACAATCAGACGTGCCTGTAAAGGTCTGATCCAAAAACAAAGGATGAACAGACCTCCTGAACAAGCCTCTCCAGCTTGTCAGTGAGCTCGCAGAAGTAGCTGGAGGTGATGAGTCCGAGGCGGCTCTTCTCCAGGCAGTCACGGGCCAGTTCAATTATCTGGTGATGGGCAAAGCCAAGCACGCCATCTGCCAAAGGGAGGACGCTCTCTGGGGAGTTGCTGCGGATAACGTCCTGAATCCTTTCCTCCATCTGAGCTGTAGCCTGCCGGGGAAAGCGGCGCTGACTGTTAGTTGTCTAAGACACTTTATGGTCATGCATGGCGGCTAAAACCTGTTACCCCCACCCCACCCACCTTCGGAAACCGCTCCTTGTAGACGTGATTCATCATAATAATCTCGTGGTCGAAGCAGGATGGAGATCTTCCAGGGCTGAAAGTGAGTTGCACTGATGTCAGTGTCTGACTGGTGCCAGGGCTAAGCGCTAGGCAGTGATGCTAATGGCTATTTGTTGAGCTGAAGCGGTACCTGAGACTGCGTGAGCGCGGTCGCATGGCTGTGGCTCTGCGGCATTCATCCCCGGAGATGCTTTCAGTGCAGAAGTGCTTGGAGAGGAAGTGCAGTTCATCAGGTGTAGGCTGGAAGGGCAGCTGGTGCAGCTTCTCCTGTGATGAACAGGATGACTGGAAATGAAACACATATATATTCAACATGAAAAGAAAAAAAAAAGGTCTTTTTTGATTAAAAAAATTGTAAATAATCAAAAATACAAAATGTTAGCTCAAAGTTCAGATGACTTTGCACAGCCAGTTAGTTCTGACAGACTGGTTGATGCTTACAGAGATGGTTGAGCTGGGCGTGTTGGTTCCATATCCAGAGGAGGGCAGGGACGCCAATGACCAGCGACGACCATCAGATCTGTGCCAACAAACATAAGCAAACCGGTCACACATCCAAGCCACGCCCACAGCCACAAGAACAAAGCTCTTTGTTCAAGGACAAATTTGGAAAAACTGCCTTTGAAAACATAAAATGTGTTTAGTTTCAATATTTGCAGAATGAAATATGTAAATCTATGATGAAAGGTGATATTTTTTGCTCTTCAAAACAAAGAGTTAGAATAATTAAAGCATGGACGTTCAGTGGAATGCCAGAATGATGCAAATAAAATGCCAGAACTATGACATAATGTTTGAATTTTAAGGGTATTTGGGACAAATGTTGGGGTCGAAGGGCAAATGGAGGCCTAACATGAGTTTACCTGTCTGCTCTGTGGCAATGACTGTTGAGAAATGGTATAACAAATATATTATTGATTTGGATTCAAACTGAACATTTTCAGAGACAATATTAAGATCACACAGTGATAAATGGAGAAACCCAGTGTTTATTAAACCCACATCTTCCTGTGCTGGTCTGCAATGGTTTCTTAACTCGGCTACAAATCAAGTTTGCGAATTACCTTCGTGCAAAAGAAAAATGAGCAGAGGCACTAGGAGAGAAATTTCTAGGACTGTCTTGTGGGCTTGTTCCTGCAAAAGAAGACACAGAGATGAAATTTGAAAAGGAATGTAGCTGCAGGCAAACAAATGTGAGAATGAACAAAGCCATCAGAGCCAAACTGTTCTATAATGACAAAAAACTAGAGCAAAACAGAACCTGACCGGAGTAAAATTAAATTTGAATTAAACATCAGAAAAATCAATTTAAATGGTCTGGATGTTTTTCTGCAGTGTATAAAATCATTTTCCCCTCATCTTCCTTGGAAGCATTCCTCCCTCTCTCATGGTAAGACCTACAATTTATTTTAGCTACATTTAAAACAAAAATAAGTGTGTGGAGAAGAAAAACCCATTTCTTGAAAAACACGTTCTTGCCGTTGTCAGCTTTGAATATGAACATTTTGGTGTCTAAACTGACCTGAACTAAAAAGGCTCCACAGAGACGTAAACTGGAGTCCTTCCACTTTGTATTCCAAAAGCAGTTAACCAAAGCAAATCCATTTCAGGATAATGTACTTAGGTCTAAGCATATGAGCTGCTGCTTCATGAAGGCCTCAGAAGAAAAATGAACTTCATCTCATCTCACCTTAGTACACACAACCATCTCATGACTACAGTGATCTTCTTACCTTTGCTACCAACATTAAAGGGCCTCGCTTTTAAGCTCTCCAGGATCTAGTCGCAGTATTTATCAAGAACTCTGTGTCTTATTGGGTCCATTTTCAAATACAGAGTAAATAAAGGTGAGCTGCAGCTCTGCTTTCGCTTGCCAGTGCCAGGGGAAATGCGGCCTCTCCTCCTGCTCTTTTGCATTTCCTCTCCGTAACTTCCTCACAGGAAATAATCAGTGGCCAAGATAGGTTTTCATCCAGCAGCCACATAAAGTGACCTGACAAATTTTGGGGTAAATGAGAAATGAGGAGCTCCTTTCTGCTCTTTATTTGCTTTCACTGCCTTGTGCATTACGCTGTGAGGAAAAGGGCACCAGCGACAGGGAGAAACTGAGATCGGACCCACCTGTAAAGGATGAGAGAGGGGAGTGAGGTCGCGGCAAACCTGAGGACTGGCCGCTCCCTATCAGGCTCTTTCTGTTGCTCGTTCTGCAGCTGAAAAATCAGACAGCAAAGTAATAATCATGAGATGAAGACCCTGTTTATCCCATGTTTTAATCACGCCTAATCTTTTATATAATTTGTTATATAAGAAACAATGTAGGCTGCACTCAAGTATTGGACAAAAGGGATAAAACTGCTTGTTTGCTAGACTTGAACAGCCTCCAAGAGATGACACAATGTCAAAAAGGGATTTTGTGCATTTATTGCTTCATAATGTCCCAAAGACCCACTTTCTGGATTTTTTTCTTTAATATTAGAAAACTAAATTCTCACCATCTTTTAATCCTGACCAGGAATTTAATTTAACTGTCACTGCCTGTTAACAAAAAGACATTCTCAAGGACACTAAAAATTATCAATCTGCTTTAATATCCAAGATTATGATGATGAAGCAAAGTTGACATCAATCTGGGAATTATGTTTCCAAATTAGAGCCTTGGACCGGAAATATTTAGTGCCCGAGATTATTCAATTTATTTTACCAAGACTGAGCTGATTTAGGCTGCTTAAAGAATGGAATAAATTACTTTAAATACATACTCCAGTTAATATCTAAAAATATAATCATTTAGAAAAAAAAATGTATGCAAAAACTCAGGAATCAATAAGCTGAAAACAAACGTTTATTAGTTAACGTCCATCATCAGTCAGCAATGATGCTTTGGTTGCTCTAACAACGTTAACGCAACAAAAATGACAAGCTGGCAATTAAAAAAAAAAAAAAAATCTAAAGATCTAAAGCAGCATACTGAGCAGTGATCAGGAACAGGAGTTTTAAATCTCAGAGGGAAAAACCCTATTTTGGCCAAAACCAGATTAAGGCTCGCTTACTTAAGTGGCTGGAGTGGGGCTATCCTTTACCGTAACGTGTGAGGACACCATGCCTGAATCGTTTCGCACGAACAGGAGAGAGTGAATTCTATCTGGCACACAGGTGCTCAGGCAAAGTGGATCAGATTTAACTAGATCTATTTATACACTCTCACAGTGGATTAAGCCAGGAGAATGCCAAACGGCTGCCCATCAACTGCCGTGTGGCTTCAATCTTACAGGAGATACCAGTGTTCTGACCCACACCAGAGCTGAGAACCAGTCACACTGATACCAGTGTTCTGACCCACACCAGAGCCACACCCACACCAGACCCACACCAGAGCAGTCACACTGATACCAGTGTTCTGACCCACACCAGAGCTGAGAACCAGTCACAGCAACGATAAAACTACCGCGAAAACAGAGGTCGTCCTTGCTGACTTTGATGCGAAGCTTTAAGATTTTTTATTATTTTTATTTATTATACGCTAAGGTCTAGAAGAGGCACCTCTGCGGCCACAAAAAGCTGAGCGGGGGGAAAAACACGGCCGCATGGAGGAACTTTAAAGGAGCCCTGGGCAACGATGATAGGCAGGAAAGTAGGCCAGTGCTGTATGCTGTACTGCAGATGTACAAGATTCCCTGGAAAGGATCCATATGAGATTTAACAGTCTCAGTTATATGCAAAACCCTCAACCAGCCACTGTGGCATTATACCTGAAGTCTTCACAAGCATGGCTACGCATTTCTTTCTTCAGGCTAAAAATACTTTCCAAAGGTGTTTATCAAAGTTAGTAGACTGCTCTTTTAGTCTTCACAGTGGCCTACATTCCTCTAACTCTTTATTACAACAAAGGACTCTAAATCTGTCAAAGAAAACGCTTTTATTTCCAGCCATCCTGCCTATTTTGGGGACTGGAAGAAGCGAGAAACGTTGATTTCCAAACAGTGATGAAAGGTCTGATCCTGACCCACAACAAGATGTCAAGATTAATCTCCCGTACTTACGCGAATCTCGTCGTCCTGTCAGAGCTGTCAGGTGAGCTGACAAAGCGCTACGCCGCAGCTCTTCGCTGACAAACCCAAATTCAAAGTCAAATATGACACACACAGATCTATTAATAACACTTAAAAACTTGCTTATGGGGTAAAAAGTAAAGCGGATGATTTTTTTTGTTAGCCACTGAAAACACTCTCTGCACACCGTGACAAAGATCCAATGAGACGATGCTCTGACAGCGAGAGCGTCACTAAGGGTTTTACGATCCAGCTTTACTGATGCTGCATTTAGAGTCTGGGTTTTTAATGACTTAGATAATGTCCAATATCCTCCGTAGAAATAAAGCAATGTGCAAACGAACAGCCAATAAATCTGTAAACAATACGGAGAAACCACGGGTGTTTCATGCTAAGCTGTTCTCTATATAAAATGGGTCAGTGCAGGGATTAAAAATAAATATCAGTCATATGAGCTTCACCAAATCTTTTTAAAAAATGGAATTGGGGCTTAGATATAAATCAGTGCCTAAAGACTGCAAGTCTCATGGAGTCGGTCGTTTCTGATGAAGCAACGCTAGAAATGAAAATTGATATTTAATACAAGGATTAGACGAGAAACAATCGTATGTCCCAAAAAGAGTAAAAGTGATAAAGTTGACATGAGGGGGCGCCACAACAAAGAAGAACCAGAAGCAAAACCAGAAGAAACTACAAAAACATCACCACAATTGCTTATCAATTGACTCACAGAGGAAGTACTGACAGGAAAAAAGGGAACACCCATCCTCACAAAGCAGCTGCAGGACAAAAAGTTTTCACCATCCAATCGCTGCTCAACCTTCTCACTTAGCAGAGGAGAAACATTTTAACTGAACAATGGCCATTGAGTCCTTCCGTAAAGCAGGAAGCGAAAGCCTAAAAAGTTACCTTTGAGACCGACGCAGCCGCGCGCCGCTTAAGAAATGCGGCATGTTAAAGTTGGACAGTAGTGTCCACAGGCCAGACTCTGACATCGTGTCCAGGTCATGCCACAAGGGCAGATGTGAGCTGGACTTCTGGAGAGCTGGTGAGAAGAAGCGGCAGCTTTCAGGGTTAAGGAGAAGGTGACCCCCGAAGCAGCTCTGGCCAGTCCTCTTACAGCAGCCCTCCTGAGGTCCAGCCTTCCTCTGCATAGGCACATCAGCAGGCAGCTGGGGCATAAAAACATTGGCATAAAGGACAGCTCGTCCTCCACTGTCCTCAAATAAAAAAGCGGTCCAGGGAGGATCCGGAAAGGCACACGGGGTGTTTAATCCAGGTCAAGTGTTGACAGCCGGCGCTGCTGCAGGGATATGACACCTAACACCAGCTGACTTTTGTTTTCTCGTCTCACTGCGACTGCATTCTGTATCCCAAACACTCGCCCTGCTCCCCTCTGCTTAACATGCTTCATATCATGTAACAGGCACCTACCACTTCGCATCCTGTGGGAGGGGGGTTGGGAGACAGTGGGGGGGTTGCATCTTCAGCAGATGCTGTGCTGCAGTTGCAGCGTTTGCACACTGGCTCCCCCTGTGAAAAACTTTGGTGGGTCAGTTTAATAAGGAGGAAAATTGGGCTTTTGTGTGGGTTCTTTTCTACTTAACATGGTATTTATTCAGACTAGCTCACTTAGCTTGGGAATCAAAATAAACAAGTAGCTGAAAAATAAACTAAAATACCGTTAAATTAACACTTGGACTAGTGTGTGTGTGCATATGTCACACAGACTGGTATTTTGTCAGTTTAATGATGAATTTCAGGGTCCAGTTGTGCACATATGTGTGAAAACTCTGGGTCAGCGAATCATAACTGGGTGTGGGAAAGCAGCACACGCTCCATATATGAAATACAACAAGCCCTCCTCCGGACAGACCTATTCTATCGATTATTATTACTCAACAACCATTATCGATGAGGTAGAGCAAAGATCATCGCTGCAGACAGATGTTTGACCAGCTTGACACAGACTGTTGTTGTAATTATAAAATCTATCAGGTCAAATCTATATTTTGCTTTCATAATTCAGCTTCAAAAGCACGTTTGTCCAACCTCTCTCCAAGAGGAATCAGAAATGGCCTGCAGTTACAAACACAGAAGCGATAAGGTAGCGAGATCCATCCCCGATACTCTAGCAAATTGATAAATTAATCCACAATACGTATGGTTCATCATCTGACGGATCAGGGGACAGGCTGTGACGTTACAGATAGAGGAGATAACAAGATCACATGATTTTGGATCAGCTCTGTGATACCAACATTAGAGTTTCATCAAATGGTTAAAAGCCTTCCCGCAGAGATGCGCAGTCAAACCCGGGCCGCGTCGCAGATTAGCTCAAATACTTGTCAAGTACATTTACTTAGTACAGATTAAAAGTCTTAAGTGGAAAGTTGTAGAACAGAACTTCCAAATAAGAAACGCTGCCGTGACCTTAGCTCATCGTAGCCAGTTGTATTTATACACCTCTGCTGGAATAAAGCAGCATCAGAGGTCATGTGTCAAAATAATGCGTGTGTGCACTCTGAGCCTCTCTCTCCACAGACCACCGTGACAGCACTCAATCTAATTATGGCTGTGCTCTCTTTCTGTGTTCCACATAAGAAACCACGGTTCAAAGTCAAACTTCCATCAATAGGGAGGTCAGCAGCCACACTCTAGCACACCATCAAGGTCACTTTAACGCACCGTTTTTGTCCTAAAAGCTCAACCAGAGCAATTATACACAATTATTAATATACAATTATATTAGTAATGGTGTATAATTAAAAAGATTCCTTCTTTTTATTGAAAAAAGAGCATGCAATCCACAAACAAACTGAATCTCCTCCAGTAAAATGCAGCTCTTTGGTTCAAACAAACTAGCAAATACAAAGAAAGTCCAAAATACACTCTCAATTGTGCATTTAATCCTTTAAACAGAACCGTTAATCTTTAAATACAAGTAACAGTTTGGCTACTATGGGTCAATCCCTGTTATTCAACTTGCTAAATACTCCATTACCCCATAAAGCATTTCAAAACATAAAAACCTGGTTGGTGTTGGCCGTTTTAATGCTGTCTGCACAGCACCAACAGTGGTTGCACTTACAACCTCCCCAGATTTATATTTTTGATTCTAATCTTCAGTTATACCTTTTCAAATGAACCTCCTGCAGCTACAGCAGAAAACCTGAAGAACAGATAAAGTAAAGGTGTCTAAAAAGGCCTGAATGCAGCACATTAATGATGCAGCATCCTCCAAGCTGCAGTTGACTTTATCACTCTGGATGAATGAAGCACCATCATGACAAATGGTGCTGAGCAGCACACTGGAATGGAGTGAGCATGGTGGCGAAAAAGAGGCTCTGAAAATCTAAAATAGGTGTGTTTTTGTATGGCTCTGACTCACTCATTCCCCTCGACACTCTATGAAAGCTGAACAGAATGAGAGGAGGTCAGAGGTGATGCATGTGGGTGTTTCATGAATTCAGCAGTGCAGAAAATTCAGTTTGAATGAACTGGAAAAATTCCAACTCCTTTCCAAATATTTTCAATAAGTGTGGGACTACCAGCCAATAACGCTCATAAAACTAAGACAGCCTGTCTTAATAAAACATGAACTCGAGAGCTACGCAGGACGTGGAAACGCATCGCCGTCAATGTTCAGATCTGAAGCCTGAGTTGTTCATGCAAACATTTGTTACATAAACCACTAAGCTTTGACCTTCAACCTCACTACCCGATTTAAACGGACAAGCTGCAATGAGGCAAATCCATGAACAAAAACGAGGCAAATGTGGATTTTGCGAGGAGGACATGTTAGCCGCCACCCTCGCTGATGCCGGTTAACCCATGGGGGAAATAATCTGTTCAGTGACATGGGGATAAAAGTCCTGATGGTCCTAATAAATCTGTTGCCGCACCAGCACTCACATGCTGAAATTCTGATAAACCAGCACTATTGAATCTAAAACCTGCTTTTGAAGGCTTCTTCAGTCCTAAATGAGTCAATCCAGGCGTGAGTCAGACACGCTGAGACCACTGCTCACTTTGATGCATTGCAAATGTGGCAAATCCTGCTTAGCACATGAAAGAGGAGCATAAACCTCAGAACAGAGAGGGCAAGATGGGGGAAGGGGCGACGCTATGAACATTATATAAGCACTGTGCCCTCCCCAATGTCATTTCAATTTCAGATGAATTTGAAGATGGACTAAATAGCATTCACAGCCTTGTTATTCATGAGCGTTTACACATGCGATTAATGACTTTTTCAAACAGAACAACCATGTTTAAGAGCGCTCGCTTACCTCCAGAAATGAAAAGCGTGCAGCGGGCTGCACGGACTGCAGGGGCTAGTGGGAGTGGGGCTCAAGCTTCGGGGTGTGAGGCTGCAAGTTAAATGGAGTGCATTGAATAGTGGTCTTTAATCACAGACAGGACAGACACCAACACCTCACAGCTCTGACACGTGCGCTGACGAAGACGGCAGCATCGTGGGCAGTGGTGAACCCTGTCGGAGGGATCGCAGTCGTGTTACGGGGGGAATCTGTCTGACAGCAGATAGCGGCAAACCTCGTTCTAAAAGTCTTCACTCAGTGGTTGGACATGGAGGTTCGAATGGCTCAAACTGAAGCGTGACACTGCAGAGCATCAGGTCATGCAGGGGGGAGTTTCTGCGGAAATGATGCGTGATAAAGTCTTGCAAAGCTCTGCTGTCTTCAAAGGCAAACTCTAAATTAGGGAGCCATTTCTGAGGATTTATTTCTCCAGCTGGAGCCTGTGGAGCTGGAGTGTGAGTCACACAGCCTCAGAAGACAAAGACATTGATAGGTTTTAGTCAAAAAGGGTCAAATTAAAAGTCTTATCTACAACAAACATCTAGATGTAGTCTGGTACAACTACAAAGTAAACTCTCTGTTTTTGGAGTGTTTGATAGTTTACAACATAATTCATTATCTGTGGTTTAATTAGCTTCACTAATATCTCTGATACAGTTTCATATAAAGGAAACACTACCTTTAATGTTCCTCCTTTCACCCTCAACCATCACCTCCCACCATCACTGCCACAGATCCCATCATAGGTGTGCTTGGATTATATGTGCGTTTACTGTGTGCACGTCACAGCAGCAGATGAAGCATGCTTTGTAGCTGCGGCACTCCTTTGTGTACCATATTCCTCATCCGTCTATCACATAAACCCTCCTGAAGACAAATGTGCAAACACACAAACGCATCACACTAAGCCCGAGACGGCCAGTGTTGCCTTGCTGTGAGGGATTTGACATTCGACTTCCTGCTGCAGATGCTGCTGCTACTGCTAATGCTAGCGCTGCACAGAGCTTATAGCAACAGTGAAAGACAGCCACAAATATGACAAAGAGGTGAGGGAAGCTGCTCGCTGCAGAGGAGCTGCCACTCGTAAGGTAACGGAGGAAAATACTCACTCTAGCGTCAGCCCTGGAATTCTCAGCCTCTCCCGCTGGGCTTTCATGGCTGGACTGTGCTCTTTTGCTCTATTGTGGTCATGATACGCATTCACGCTGCCTGCTTGCCCGCCTTCTGCCCCCCCGCACTGACAAAGAGCCAAAACCCAGCCACTGCAGAGCAACTAGAACGGCTGATTTTTCTCTCCCCCCACAAAAAGGGAGGGGGTGAAAAGGGGGAGCTTTGGCTCTTGTTTTGGTCTCTCCACGTTCCACCTCGAAGCTGTCAGACGACATGCACAGTTTCCTGCAGAAAGCACGGAGGCAGGACAATAATCCTTATTCCCTCCCCTAATACACGCCCCCCCGCTCACTCCCAAACACATGCACATTTGTGTCCCCCTACCACCACAATCACTTCACTGCTACTTAGCAGAAAAGAGCAGAAATCAATGCAGTAATGTAAACGGAAAATGCGTCCGCTGCATTAACACGGTCACCTTGGGAGGCACGAGCCAACGCAATGTCACAGCGATGATGTCATCTCAGAGGGGGAAAAACATAATGCAGCACTACCTGCCAGCCCAAGTCGGTCAAGACGGAGTGCATTCCTGCCTCCAGTCATTTTTATATAACAGAAAGACAGCAGGAGAAAACACAGAAGTAAATCTATCTTGCAATAGCACAAGAAAAACTAACCTTAGTGGCAGAAAATGCTAATTCTGAGACTTTGATATTGGAGTTAAAATAAAAATTAAAAAAATTCACAAGTCTAAATAAATAAATGCATTGATTCATCCGACGAGAGACTGCTGGAAGACTAGAAATGTGACTTGAGCTGCACGACAAACTGTGGTTAAACCCCCAGTGATGAGGAGAGAACAGAAAGAAGAACAGCTGAGCTGCCGCCTGAGTGAACACTCAAATATTACCTTTCATCATCTAATTTTTCTAGCTTCCAACATGGACAAAAGTCTAGTCAGCAGAAGAACACAGGTGGTAGTAATAATAATAATAATAATAATTATCCAAGTTAATTACAGTCCGAGAGAATGTTTCTGACTGGAACCATCAGCGAGCAGTGTTGGCCCAAGAGAGCAACACTAGAAATCTGCACTCTGAATCAGCACACAGGAAACTCTACATTTATGTCTCTTTGAACTGAGCAAAGACAATAAAACCTTTGACCTCACATGCCTAGTATTATTTTTACTGTAATGAAATTCATGCTGTCGTTTGTGGCTGTTAGTGAATGTGGGCGAGTCACTGGAATTATACGGTTATAAAACCTGAATTCTGCGAATGTGGTTGTAAAGATCTGACCGCAGCAGCGGATCAGTTCGCCACGCAGCAATTTCTGTTTAAAGAAGAACACAGACGGCCACAATGTGACAGAAAACGCTTGAGATCACCGCTGACAATAACTTCTAGAGTAGTCAGGGTCACAACGCAGGCTTTTGCTGAATAAACAGCTGATTAATTATTCCTAAATGAGCAGGTGGGGCATGTTAGTGGGTCTGTCACCAGTGTTTGAGCTGAGCGTGAATGGCTGAATGTACACGTGTAATGCACCGTATATGCAGTCCATTTACAGCCCAGCGTGACAGACTGGTCACTTGGAAACAGAAGCAGCCGCGCTGTAAAAGACAGTTAACCCAACAAAACTGTCGGCAATCGAGGCAGTTTCACAGAACCAGCATAAGACTTTTAGATGAGCAGGTCAACCTGTGAATACGCTCACTGATCAATCATCTGATGTGACTCATACTGAAAACAGCTCCACACTTGGCATCTATTTTTTTTTTCATCTCAAGAAACAAAACAAACACACACCCACACGAAATCCACGCTTGCTTTGATGCAGTGAAGGCATCGCAACAACGAGCAATCCGGGAAATCCATGGCGCGCACGTGAAGACACGAGCCTTTACAGCTACCCGGTCTGCTGCCACCGCAGCGGCGTGTTAATGACATGAAATGTTCAGCAGATGGCTCTGTGTCACAGGGAGACCTCACACTCCGCTCTGCCTGACTCACTCCGCTCCCGGAGGAACAGACGCTCACTCTGTGTTTATTACATTCAAATACGTCCCCAGCAGCAAGTCTAAGACTCTGATAACTGAGGATTTACAGGAAATAAAATATAGTCATTTGAAGCAGAATAATAATAATATACAAACCATTCAGGAAACAGAATCTATTCATATTTTGAATTGATTCAACGTAAAATCTGAACTAGCTTTAACACCGGCTCACATGCTCTACTGATAAAATATGACAGAACAGCTGCAGAATGTGTGACAAGAACAGCAAGTGCCGACAATGCAACCACATTAGAACGCATTCAAATGTGTTCATTAGGCACTTTAATTATTACATATGAATACATATTGGTTATTACAATGAACAATGTTTGTCTACGCTAAAGTATGTATATTAAACGGCTTCAAATTTGCATTGTTATTAAAAATTGGAAATGGACTCAGCTGTGGGCTATGTAGTATGTAATAACTGTGTACTTACAAACTGCCTCTTCTGGGAAGACTGAGCTCTTTCTGTAAATGAGAGGAGTAAAGTGTGAGTTCGAAAAATGTCAAAACAATCACAATCAGATTCCAAAGAGCAGCATTTCAACAAAATGTCCCTTTTCTTATTACAACAAAATCATCTGACTGATTGCTTCAGCTGCAGGAACGCAGCGGTAGGCGAGCGCGTGCTGCAGCAGCGGCTCTGCAGCTTCAGGAACAGGTGTGATACCAGACACATTCCATCCCACCTCACTGATGAGAGGATCCGCAAAAAAAAAAAAAAGTCTGTTTAATCAAAGCCAGGGCTGCAGATGTGTGTGTAAAAGCAGGAGGGATACACAGAGGTCAGGTTCTAGTAGCCCAGAGAACACATCGACAAGGTCCTCATTGATTTCCAGAAGGATTATGGGTTGTCAGAGGCCTGCTACCCAAGGGCAGGAACCGCTAAAAAAAACACTGAAAATACCACAAAATCCACACCATCGTTGTTGTCAAGGAAAGGGTTTCAGGATGTTTTCAGCCATCAACTCAGAGCTTTTCAGCAAAAGCGCTGAAAGTAATTTATAGCACGCGTGGGTAAATTCCATGTTCTTAAACTCCTCAAGTCACGTAGGCATGCAGCACACCCTTAAATCCATCACGAGTCGAATCAAAGCAGTTTCTTGCAGGGTTGCAGGTTGATCTGAGCATTTCCCAGACATCTCCTGGAACACCAGGCTGAAACGATCCAAGCAGGAGAGCAAGGTTAGTTTCAGTCTCTCGCTGCAGGATTTCTGAAATAACACCTGTCTGATCGTTAGAAAATGTCATGTCTCACACCAACCTGATGAGGGCGACACCCTTCGTCTTCAACATTGACTACACAACACACACACACACACACACACACACACACACACACACACACACACACACACACACACACACACACATTGTTGACTGTCAAACAGCCAAACAGTTGGTAGATGTTTATTGGCTGTTCATGTCAGCAGAAAAGTCCTAAGCCTCACTCTCCCTTTGCTATCAATTAGGCTTAATGCTCGACTTCTCCGCTGCTCAACCCTGTCGAGGGCAGGGTTGCCTTGGGAGACGTGTAATGCTCACAGAGCTGATGGTCGCCAGGAGTGATGTCATATTTACACATTATGGACCTCAAACACCTGCTGCACATTATCATTAGCAATATAAGCTAAAAGAAACAATTCCTCGTCATGTTTTTAGAGTTTCTTCTTGCTTTCTGTATTTAGAGCAAAGTTTAAAGCCTCACAGAAAGGTTGACTATAACCTTTAAAATCAGCAAAGCGTTGCTCAAGGCTCAACACTGATATTTGCATCAAGTTTGATGAACTTTAAGAGGTGAACTCAGAGCGCAGCAGCACTTTCATCTCCCGCTGCTGTCCACCAGGAAAATGCTCGGCTACAAATAACCATTTTCTAGCGCTCGTCTCCAGAGCTGGATCTTTACCATGAACCTGCTCTGCAGGGTAAAAGTTAATTGTCCATTTCTGGTTTAAACCAACAAAGCTTATTTTCAGACACCCCACATCAAAGTGGTGGAAACGCTCAGTAAAAAGGCCTTCTTCCACTGGTTCATTAATAATTCTCCTTGATTTATTTTTGGATTTCCCGACACCTCAGATCAAATGTGTACTGTGTTTTACTGGAAGGGAAACTCAATTCTAACACGACAGATGAAATTTACCTAGTAACCAGCTTGATGAATAACTGATTAAACCAAGTTAGTTTGAACAATTTGCCTTAAATGATCAGTGAGATAAAAACTAAAGCGACAATAACAGTGAGTGAATAACAAAAGCATCCCAGTTACGGATTAGAAAATCTTAACCCACATCTAATTTAAACCTCAAGCGTGTGAGGAGATTAGAACAGGTCAGACAGATCAATAAAGCTGGTTATCTGCTCCTAACACACCTGGGACTGGAACCCACGGCCTGAGAGCGGCAATGAAAAACAAAACTAATTAAAGAGGCTCTTGTTGCAAACCAACAACCCTGGCACTAGAAGACAATCACAATTGTGATCATTCACGAGCTTTGCAGGTACTAACCGTGAAAATGTCAGACGTGATGCCCTCAACTCTTTCATAGCAACATGCACCCGGACCTCCCCTGGCACTGAAGTGTCACATGAATGTTTAAAAATGCGCTGGCTGTTTGAAAGAACAAACGTCTATCTCACCTGTAAATGGGAACGTCTCCATTAATGTAACATCCACTCTGTAATCTAGCAAAAATATCAGCTGCAACAAAAGGTGTCAGTGGAAACAATCGCTCTTCGTCGCTAAGGGCTCTTATGCCAAATCTTACCTGTCATTGCTGCTTTTAAAAACTAACGTTATTATTGCTTTACTGTTTTACAGTATTGTTTGTGGAAAAGGGTGTTTGCTGCTGATGTATCATTAGAGCTGCCACACACATTTGTTTGGTATCATAATCACCAGTCGATTAGCGTTTAATGATGGTTCCTCCCTCTGTGTGATGAGAAATGCTGCCCGTCCCTGGCTGGCATGAGCATGTGATGACAGGGATCTGCATCAAATACATACTTCTCCTCCCCTCGGCTACTCAGAGCGTTTAGAATTATAATGCAATTTCTTGGTAAAAAACAGGTTGTGTTTTGTGATTGTCCCTCCTCCACAAGGTGAAGCTACTGTGTGAATATAAGCCCTTCCAAAGCTTCACTGAAGAGCTTCTAGAGCCGGTATGAACTCAACCTTCCACTCAAGGACACTTCGTGAGAGGAGCAGCCACCTCCTAAATGTGACTTTTTAAACTCACAAACTAGCAACAAAAATGAATTAAACATCTGCCTTTTACACTGGAATGCCACTTTTTCTTACTCTTGCCATCCTGATGCAGACAGAATTTACGGTTCTCTTAATAAGGTGCTAAAACTGCTGCGAGTCACCTTTATTTTGGTGCAGCGTCTTCTGAGGATCACACTCTTTTCTGCTGCCTAAATGAAATCCAGCTGTCGCAGGAACACTAAATCTCACCATGCAGCACAGTAACAGCAGCGGCTTTTGACAGGTAGCTGCTAATTAAGATGAAGAGAACGTGGAGCTGCTATAGGCATCGATAAAACCTATAGAGCTCCAACAAATTTGGTGTAATGAGGGGAAAAGGCAGCAACAAGCCACAGAAACAAGACTACAAATCAGTCTGAGGTAAAACCTCACATGGAGGTCAGGTCAACCACGTACTCATTTAATACACGACCAAATTATAGGTATTTTAGGTTGTATTAATGGTTTATTAGAAATGCCAGTAACTGTTCATCGACGCTGGAAAGAACATTTCTCTTGCAATGACGGCTGAGACCTTTATGCACGTTAACATGCTAGTTTCATCTGGGGCCATTCACAAGACCCAACATCTGAGCCGAGCAGAGTATTCAGAGACCTCATTAACACTGCTGACATGGTCAAACAATAATTCTCACGCACGCTCATTAGTCCATGCGTCTCATGAACTTTTTCTTCTTGTATTTAATTATTAAAAGAGACGTTTCTGATGATTTTTTTCTTGCTAAATCCGCATTTTTCTAAATAAAAATACAATAAAAAAGCTGCTGCCTAGCAGGGATGAAGATAACTACGGGAGGATTGTTTTAAGGTAGCTTTACTGGCAATGCAGCAGGATGGACTGGAATGATGTCATCCCCTCCTGGCCTGAGGACGCCAGAGGAAACTGTGGTCTTTATGAATGTAGCAGCTCTTTATGTTGTTCAGTATGAAAGGGGTAGGCGTCAGAAGCCCAGGCTTCTGCCTATTCCTTTCTCAGACTTTTGTGTTTATTTGTTTTGGGGTTTTTTTCGCTTCCTTCGCTTGTGACAGAAATGTCTGAAATTGTCTGTCTGGAAAAATAAATCAAATTTCTAAAAAAAACAAACTTGAACCAGCTTCAATTATCTGCCTGATAAACCTTCCTACTGAACGTGAAAGAGGAAGACACAGGAACGACTGTTTGGAGTGACCTGTGTTTGTCAGGTGCACATAGTGTGGGAGGGAGATCAGCAGAGAGAAGGGGATATCTAACAAACCAGCTATAGTTTAAAAGCTTGAGTGGTGAAGGGTTATTTGTATTGTTATTCTAATTAAAAACAAAAATACATCACCATCCCAAAGGCTTGCACGACCACTACGGTAAACAACTGAGCAAGCTACACCCACACTCTACAAAATAAATGTGGGAGCATCTATTTGTTTGGCTGATCACACTGATCAAGTGCAGTAAAATAAACTGTTCATTAGCATTTACCATATTCCTGTTGCTGCATTCTGATAACTAATCAATGAGGATTGTTTTGGACACGCCATCAACACTGTCTTTATCATAAAAGAGCAATGATGCTGACTGAAGCTGTAAAGACATTTGGACACAGACGCTAGTTTTCTAACTGTAAGACTTAAACCATAAAAACAGCCATAGAACACCTTAAACTCTAATTATGAAACCATAATTAAGCGCGGGTCACAAAACGAGCCAAACGCTGGCCACTCTGTCTTTGGCAGTGCCGAGTTTGCAGGGAGAAGCTGTCAAAGTCCCGTCTTCTATCTGAGGGGCAGGAAGAGAGCCTGATGAGCCGCGCACACATGCAGCAAAAGTCCCCCTGCAGCAGCTTCAGCAGCAGCTTCAGCAGCCCTGCAGCGCTGCAGCCCTGCATACAGACGCAGTTGCATGTGTTTGCCTACCTGTAGCCCTCGCCGCCTGAGAATGCTGGACTCATCCATCGTGCAGAGAAGCCAGACTCCTCATGCCTCCCTGCCAGAGCGGAGCCGCGCTGCACCGTCTGGCTCTCCCTCCTGCTCGCTCCCTCCCTCAGGCTAAATCTGATCTTAGCAGCTGCTAAACACCTTCATCAGAACTTGTCTGATTGGAGGGGGGCAGTCAGCTGACGCACCTCCTCTCATTCCTCTCCTGCCTAACTTCACGACTGAAAGCGGAGAGAAAGAGGAAGGGGGGTGAGAGGAGGAGGAGCTGGGCAGATCTAAATTAGTGCAACAGGCAGAGACGCGTGGGTGAAAATGTGGGGGCATCGGAGACAGGTGGGAGCCCCCAAAGTCATTTCTTCATGCTTTTCAAACACCTCGGATGACTGAAAATGAGAGTAATATAAGAATTACCAGTGCTGAGACGACAGAGAGATTACACCATCAGGGAGATTAATCACAGCCCCGAGCGCCTTACGCACATTTTTCACGCCCTCTGGGAAAACATCAGGTTTCGCACAAAAGATGCTTGCTTTCCTGTCGACCTCCTCCTAAAGCATATGTAACCATCTCGAAACCCCCCTCACGCACTCCCCCGACTCCACACCGAGATGGCTTTTGGGGGAGACGACGTGTGACTACTGATTTCACAGCCTCGCTAACTCAATGTTCTCTCACGTTCCTGAATTAGTAGCTTTTGGAAAAGAAGTTGTGTCAAAATGCCGTGCTGCCAACTCTAAACTGCAATTTGGCATTCTGCTTCAGTCTGTGTTTTTCTTTGTGTCCCCTCCCCTTCTCTTTTTTTACACTCTTGTACTCATTTCCATTCACCGTGCTAGCGCTCTGTGAATATTAAGTGGGCCCCTTCCATTCTCCTCATCTCAAACGGTTTCTGGTGGAGAATATGGGCTGGAGCAGCAGCAGTAAACTGGACCAGTGACCAGAACACCAACTTTTATGCACCGTCTAGTCTGCACCAGAAAGCCGATTAAATGGGCGACTGTGTCTGTGCACAGAAGAGCAGGGAAAGCTAATTTGTGTGCCTGTTTTAATAAAGCCCTGAAATCCTGAGAAGACGAGAGTTATGCTGAAACGTATGAAGTGAACAATGCCCCTCAGATTACCTGGGGGAATTAAGAAATCCTGCGGTTCGACCCAGTAGTCTCGAGCCGTTGCCTTCTTTGTGAAGCTCCACAAAGAAGATGAGAAGCTGCAGGGACACAGTGAGTCATTTGTATTATTCAGCAGCGAAGCTTCCAATCCCTCTGCTGTGCAATGAAACTGACAAGTGCTGTCTGCTACTCTGGTGCTGATTGCAGTAAGGTTTTAAGGTTTTTTTTTTTCGTTTTTGCCCTCTAATCAAAGAAACATGGAACTAAACAGTCATTAGCAAGCATCATAAACATATTTAATATATTGGGGCAATGAAAATGGGTCACGATGATGACTCAGACAGCTGACATCAGCTATAACGGAGTTAGCAAATGCACCTGAACTCATCAGTGAGGCTTCTTCGAGTCAGGTTTCAGGGCAGCAGAGAGGGCAGACAGTTTTGTAACGGCGGACAGCTGCAGAATAGCCTCCAGAAAGCCTCCAGGGGGTTCTGGGACTCATTTCCCTCTGGCAGGTGGGCAGCAGGGGTTGTTTCCTCTGCTGCTGAAAGCAAGCAGCGTGCTGAGGGAGTGACCTGCAGCCTCCGAGCTTATCGAGAGGCAACCTGCAGATGTGAGGCAGCGCCGGGACTGAAGAGCAGAGAGTATATCTGTCTCAAGCTGATGGAGTTAAAATATCCTGCTATAAAAGAAGAGCCCTGCAGGGTCAAGCTCCCACTGGATGAGGCCAGACTTTAACCTTGACAACCTGTTTTTCAGTCAGTTTTTAATACAGCTGAGCTGCCATTTAAATGTGTTCATGGTCAACCTGGAGCCTAAAACAAACAGAATTTCAATTTCAATTGTCCTCAGTTCAAGTACAAATTACTCCAAATACATTACCGATAATCCCCTATAGACAGTTAAAGACAGATAGACAATGACTGGTTGTTTAGTACCAACAAAAAGGTCTATTTAACTCACAATGCAAGTTCCTTCCTTCAGAAAAATGCTGCTCCAACAACGGTATCAGTGAAGGACATCAGTGACTACAATTATGGGGTGAGAATGAGGTCCACAAAGGTACAACATCAGGATTATGACAGTCTTATCTCCATATCACACCTGAGGTGAAGTATTGATTTTCTGCCAAATAGCATCTGAGTCAAGAGGGATGTGCCATGTTTGTGAAAGAACCAGCTACACCCGGGGGCACGGGTGTAGGAAGAAGAGTCTGAAAACAACCTCGGGACTGTGATCATGCTGAAGGGAGCGTGTCAGCGCTCCGAGTCAGACTGAGACCGTGAAGAGTTTTGGTTTTTTAATCAAGAAATGCAAACAATCAATGTTTAACGCCCCCTGCCCCTTTGTCAGGTGGCGTTGGATGTTACTCCTGCTAAAAGCTGGGGTGGGTGGGGCCCCTGTCGTGTGGGGGTCCAGGGTCACTCACCCTCTTGACCCCGTTTGTTACACAGTTTATGCCCTGTGGCGTCAAGTGCCTGGCAATGGAAACTTCAACAGCAATTTAACAGTACTGAGAGCAGCATTCAGGGCCTCACCTTGAAGCAAACACATGCTAAATGGGCCCATTTCAAAAGCACTGACAGGCACCACAAATGTGCACTACCATCTCCAAGAGGACAGACCTGAGAGTACACGTGTCTCATTACAAGCAACATTAACATATCGATGCTGGCGGGCACTGTGGCAGAAACACTGGATATATAACCGAGATCACAGTCATTTACTCCAACGCACAGACATCCAGGGCCTGAACGCTGAGGTGATGTCTTTGGCTCCTCTCAAGGTTAAACAATTCACGATCTTTTCGAAGCTTTTTTTCTGAAGGCAGGCTTCAGCTGTGGCGGTAGATGGAGCCCCGCGGTGTCGGTGCAGCCGGCTAAGAAAGATACTGTTAAGATGCAGCAAGACATCAGCTATTCAGCCTGTGTCTACACATGAAACCGTGCGAGCAGCGGTCACCAGCATCTAATTTTCTCCTGTTGCCAACCAGTTTCCCTGGTGGAAGACAAACAGCATCATGAATTAGAATAAGGATGAGACGGGATTTCAGATGCATAACAGACGTGATGAGCTAATCTGCTGGTAAAAGATGGAGGTGGTTTTAAAAACCGTTAACCATTGTTTGCAATGTATACTTTTCTACTTCTTTCTAAACCAACTGTAACTTTTTGTGGTTTTCACGTCAGATCAGTCTTTCAGGTCTTGAAACAAACTGAATTTAAGCCTTTTTTTTCCAATTAAGGACAACTGTTGCAGGAAGACACGTCTTACCACTGGACATTCTGCACAGGAAAATGGGATTAAGACGCTTTTCCAAGTAATGAAAAGGCACTGGCGCCCCCTAGTGGGAACTACAGGTAAAATTATTCTCTGGTTCCAGAATTTTTGTATAAAAATGAAACATTTTAAATCACCCCAAGAGGCCTTCAGTTAAATAAGAAGAAATATTTTTGTATTTAGAACAAAATGTAAGTGTACATTTCTCAGATAAATACTAATGAATCATGTCAACATGGCCAAATTGATGTCATCTGAAAATACTCTTTATTCTACTTTTCCAGTTCAAGATCCTTAAAAGCAGGTTAGCAGAATATGAAGGCACAGTGTTTCTATAAGTGCCCAGAGGCATGTATTAATGTTTGCTTGCCAACATGGATGGTTTTTATTACATTAACCTTTTCCTAAACTGAAAGAGAGCCCTAACCAGGGATGACTCATAGTTTAACAGCATTGGATTTACGTCACATGGGGTATATCATGATCTTATCATCGCAGGATTGTGATCAAATCAGAACCACAGTATCTGTCAGTATCATCTGGAAGAGAGGAGCTGAAGGTCACCTTCATGACTTCATCTCATTTTAAGTGATGTTTTTTTTTTCTTTTGCTCCTATAAGATGTGTTCTTATTCTTGTTGTTAATAGTTAATGATTTATATTTTTATATGGTTGGTGGAAATGAATAGTCAGTATTTGTCTGACCGAGTGCATTTAATGATAATGCATGGCTTTTGTTTCCATAGTAATATATGCATTTATTATTAAAGCAATTCTGTAAAGTGCTTAATAACCCTGCAGCGGCAGAGACGTGAGCCATTAGCACAACACAACAGTCATCCATTAAACCAAACAAAAGATCTGCGCAATTAGTCACAAATATATATTTTTTTTACTGCCTTGCCAGGAGCACATGTGAGGGATGTTATATTGATTAGTCCGATAATTGTTTAACTTTCTTAATTGGGATAAAAGTCTATATTTTGTGTAGTTATATCTACATTTCTGTCTGCGTTATTCCTGTATTTAACTTACTTGAAGGCAAAAACATTATCCTAATATTTTAGAAATAGAGAAGTGTATATCCACGTCACTGACCAACCATTTTTGAAAGATATAGGTCAAGATGCGTAGCAGCACAGGTGGGTCATGAGTAAGGAAGTACCCACCAGACTGGAGGTGAGGGAGGGATCGGACTTGCCGAGGTTTAGCGAGTACATCCGGACCAGGTTAGAGGCCTCTGAAGGTGGCTGCCAACCTGTCTGGGTCTGCTGGGGGTTGCTGGGGAGCAAGAGGTACTTTCCTGCAGAGGAATGACAAGAGCAGCTTCGGTTCAACTTCAATATCAGCAAGTGGACAAAATAATAAAATACCCTCATTTCTTCGTTAAATGGAGCCACAGATACTCGATAAAATTGGCTTTATTTTGTGGTTTTCAGCCATTTGTTAGTGCTCCAGCTTTGCAGCCCATATTCAGAGGGAGGTCAAAGGCCTATTGGTAAACAGAAGTTAATCCTACATGTCTGCTCCTATTAGCAGGTCCCTGACAGTCCAACCAAACAGGGTGTCAAAGTTAGGCTGCAGGGAAGAAAGCCCATTATTGGATCGCTGACAAACATGGCATTACGCAAGAACCATCAGTTGCAGTGAAAGAGGAAATGCATGTTTCAGTGACAGCCGTTCTATATGTCCATGTTCTTTGCACACTAAGTGACAGAAGTGAACTCTAAATTTCACCTCCCAAGCCTGGTCGCTAGATGGCACTAAAAGCTGCCTTCCTAGATTTCCTGCATGTTCAACTGTCCATGGTTATCCTAAACTTTAGGGTTTACTGATGCTTTAGGACCTAAATCAGGGGTGTCCTTGAAAGCCAAAATCTAGCCAGGTTTTCTGACCTAAGAGGCAGACAGCGCTTTTACCTGGGATCTCAGTTCCCTTGGCAGGTAGGACAGAAAACCCGGCTGGATTATGGCCCTCAAGGACTGGGTTTGGACAGCCCTGAAGCGTCAGTAAATAACGTCAGGCGCTTTAAGACCCCGAGGTGAGGCCTACATTAAAACCTGAGTAGCTTCAGCAGAAAGATCACCACTAACGTTTTCATGAGGAGAACAATAATTCATGGAAATCCAAGAGCCTATGTTTCCATTTCCTGTGAATGTAAACACTTGAGTCAGGAGAGGTATGACACAGTTAGCCACGCCAAAGGGACTGACTCGAGTTTATATGACCAAAAACCGGTAAGATGTAAACAAAAACGTTGCAACAATTTGCTGTTTTCAAGCCACAGACAACCTAATAACTCCCTTTGACATATGCAAGATATATGTAGCCTAAAGTGACATGAAGCTGATAATTATATTAAAATGAAGACAACTGAGAGACCAAACAGGATGAGAAGGGAAAATCCAGGTCCTCAGTCCGCTAGAGCCCATCACATCCCGTCACAAAGGAAAAATCTCATCATGCACTAATCAGCACTTTTGGAAAGGAAGGTATCAGGATAAAAAGGCAGGTTTTTCCCTATTTAATACTCAATGTCCTGTCTGGAAACAATGCAGTGCTGAATGACTGATATGAAAAACAAATAGCTGTCATCCAATTACTGTTGGATTAAAGAACCACAGCCGTGACCAGCTCAGGTCAGACTCATTAAACCTACAGTTTAAACTGACACTTTCTTGAGAAAAATCAGGAATATTTGAAGACTGCACTGTCCCCGTTCAAATAAATAAATAAATAAATGAATACCTGCAGCACTATGGCTAAAAGAGCGAAAACCGTATTACCTGTGAGCCCGCCACCCAGGCTCCGTCTCCGGACATATTTTCCATCATCGCTGAGATGTCGCCGAAACTTGAGCGCCGGACTTAAGTGACTCAGCTCGGGGTTACTGGACTTCCGCAGGCATGTGGACGGAGGACAGAGGATGTTGTCCAACTAAAACCAAAGAACAGGAACATCAGCTGATGAGCAGATTGTTATAAGATAATTTGTTTTATGTGAGTAAATCCTGCACAATTTAGTCTCATGGATGATGGACTATTATAACAAATACAGAAACACAAAGGACAAACACCCATTATTTCCCCATAATATTCCAGGAGGACCCATCGGCCTGAACAAACATGAACACAAACACATTAAAAACAATAGACAGCACAAGATGTTGCACCACACTCCTGCATCAGGAGACAGCCACCATGTAACACATGAACAATGCCCGATGCAGAGGAAGGGGCCCTGCCTGGAAATACAAAGACACGGGACTGCTCGGAGCTTTGTGGGGAAGGAAATAGCCTCTGCTTCTCTGCGAGATCAATCATGATCCCTGAGACACAATTGGACCAACTCTGCTTCAGCAGAAGCAGAAAGCCACTCAGGAATAGTTTTTAAAGTCTTTGTCCACCTCTAGTCTAGTTAGCCAGTGTGTCTCTTTTGGGTTGTCATGGCGCCATGCTGACAGCATTTTCAACAGCAGCGACTGCGCACAAATGCAGACAGAGTTTGCTCCAGTGTGAGGTTTGAGAGAAGAGGAAGCTGCAGCAGACATGGGTGAATCTGATGAGAACAAATTCATTGTCCAAGCACAGCGACAGTGTGGCTGCGCTGGGCAAAAATAACCTACATCACGCACAGACCAGCACAGTTTAGGGTGAGATAAAGATCTGAAGCGGAGGACATCAGCAGTGCCTGCAACTTTGTGGAGGAGCTCGCTTGTCTGTTGCGTAACCACCGTTTCCTCGCCTTAACGGTTTCCGAGCAAACAGCAGAGGTTCGGTTGCGTCGCTGGATCGAGACGGAGAGAAGCAGAGGTAAAACTAATCTCAGGCTGTGACACTGGAACGTCACTTTCATTTTATTACGCACTCAAAACGAGTGGGATAACCGAGAATTGCTTAACAAGCGAGTTAAAGGTAGACGGTGACACGGTCCAGGCCACCCCGGTCATCCTGAGCCATTGTTTAGTTTGACAAACACCTCAGAGCAGGTCAGCATGGCCCAGCCTCATCCCAGTGACCAACAGCTCTCTATTTATAGATCCAATGAATTATTTTTGCTGCAAGCTCCTCAACAAGCAGAATTACAAGCACAACGGTCAATACTGAAGATGAAGATAATTCGACATGGCGGACCAACATTTGCAGTCTAGTTCTCATGTCTTATATCACCACAGCCAGTCATGTGATCTTAATTCTGAATTAAAACACTTTACATTAATTGGTTTCTGTTTCGATTGGCTGCCTGTCTAATTAGATGACATCACATTATGAAACAGATGAGGTCATGTACGTGCTCAAAGTCTAAAGTTTAGCACCAGGCCTGATAGTTTTCTCTTGATGCTGCCACGCAAACATGACATTAACTCATTTTAGTGAAAAGATGAACAGCAGCACTTTGATATGGCTTTTTTTCCCCTCCTCTGTTAGCAGAAGATGAGCTAAATACTCCTCGAGTATATTCTGACAGCCGTGGTACACGAAGAAACTGGGAATATCTTGTAACGCCTTCATTCTCCTCAGCTGGTCAGAAATCTGAGCCCAGCGGGGCCCAGCGGGGCCCAGCTGCCAGAACTGGCCAGAGCTCCATCAGACCTGACCAAACAATCACACATCATCGCCCTGCTTTTCGGGAAAGTCGCGTTTCCTGGTTCCGAAGAGGACAAGCTAAACACCTTACAGCCTAGAGGAAGTTCGATTTCAGCCGGTGCAAAACATCGGTATGGATTGGAAAGTGGGCTTCAGCTGTTTGATGACCTGAAGAAGGCAGCAGTCAGAGAACGCACAGCATGTACTGGAACACACTCACAACAGCTCTGACGGCCACCGCTGCCCTTTCACCCATCATTCCTCTCAAACTGCAGGAAAAAGTAAAGAAGGTCTCCTGAAAGCTCGGCAGGAGCCTCATGTCCCTCAGAGTGGACGGTCACATCAACCACTTGGTATCAAAGCAAAGAAGGTGCCGAATAAAGAACAACACACAAAGTCTACTGTGCTTATCAACTCAGAATTAGAGTTAAATTAACCTGGAATGTGTGTCAGATTAACAGCACTGTGCCATCCTCATCATCCATTCAGGGTATTCACAGTTCTGGACTGGGAATGCTGATTGGTGGAACACTTCTGCCATGAGTCAACCAGTGGAAGGCTGCAAACGTGTTTTTAACTTCCAAAGTTGAGCAAAAGTGGACAGAAGACAAGGACCTTGATTTGGAGAGGAAGAAATTGCATGGGACTGAGAGACGACAACTGGAGGGAGTCAGCACGTGCCACAAACAGAAGAATCTGAGGTCAGGTTGTCAGCCTCTGGGTCCCTCATCAGCCTGGTCCGAGTCCTTTTTCTGGAACTCGGAGGTGCAGATGGAATATAAACCACAGATTACCAGGACATTTCAAGACCAGGTCAATAATTTCCTGGCAATAAGCGTTCCTGGAAGTGTAAAAGGAAACGTGGCTATTGTGTATCAAACGAGGTTGTGCAAACATCTAGTAACCAAACACTTCAGCTACTGATGAATGTCTGTGGAGAACTTACAAGATCTAGCCCTTCCCAGCCGGGACAAGCTTGAAACAAATGGGCTTAAGTGGAAACATGGCGTCTAATCATCATCTGTAAAGAACAGATGCTGCTGCTTCTGTGCCGGTGAGCAACCTTCCGAACAACCCAGAGGAAGGAAGATCGGTCTGTCCCTCACAGTCACGTCCAATGACGAAAGGGCAGAAAGCAAGGGACAACACAGGGATGCTGTCCCCGACAGCCACTGATAAACATCCCAGAAGTTCAAGGAAAACTCAGAATGTACATGTTGGATAACACCGGCCAAGAAAAACAACGTCAGAGCTCCCAACCGAACCCCTTTTCCTGCCACTTTAGACACTCTTATACTGAGAAAAGCCAAACAGTTTTGGAGGGCTAGCGGGGTGAGCGGAGCCGGGTCAAGATCTTCACAGCGCAGACACAAACCTGGAGCGCTGGTGCAAAGGGAGCATGAGTAAACAGTCACGCTGCAGGATATTCATTCTTTCTGAAGGATTTGTGAAGGAGCATTGTTTATCATTTAAACAAACGCACGAAAGGGACCTTTCACAAAGGGTGTGCACGCAGCCATTAGGGCCGTCAGCTGCTTGCCGAGACACAATGAGGACATACTGTATTAGCAAAACAGGAAGAGGGAGCCGTACTTCTGCTGCCGCGGCTGCACTGGAGGCTCTCCCCGCAGCCGTCGTCTTCTTGAATAATGTCATCGCTTCATCCTGGCTGGAATTTTGCCATTGAATCCATCACCGACAACCAAAGACTTTTTATTTCATCCCTCCTCCTGAACATGTGATACTGGGTAAAAATAGTGAGTCTCTGGGGGGAGGGGGGGGTTGCAAGCGCAGGGAGGGACATTTTGGATGTGGCCTCTTCAATTAAAATCCCTGGAATATCTGGATCAGTGATAAAACTTCAGTTTGTCTCTCCGACCCGTCTTCCTCTTAGACCTAATAAACCGAGGCCTTAATCTGTTTATCCGCTCCTGAAAAGCTTTATTTCTCTACAAAGTTGCAAGATATTTTCCAGAGTTTTCCCCGCTGAGGCAGCTGCAGAGGTTAGGCTGCAGAAAAATACACACCTACACGTTTGTTCTTCTTTTTGGTGTTGAATAATAAACCTTTTCTGTGCCAAATAGTGCTGCAGCAGTTCCATCATCACTGGTTTGAAGTGGACAAACTGATTCGCATGCCTGCTCACCATGTTGTTGTGGCTTCTGTGAATAGTGGACCTGAAGATAGTTTATTTTCAACGGCCTGCAGGACCCTGGAAAATAAGCCAGAGTTTGAAAATGAGGCTATAAAGCTATAAATTAACACAACAGCCACGACTCGCAGCTGTGGAGATGGAACATGGTTCTCAGGGTCAACTGCAGGAGGACAAGCTATGTATGTCCCAGCTGACGTCATCACCCAACATCTGTCTCTCCCTGAATTCCAGCCCGATCCTCTTGCCAGCTACACCTCAAGGACCGCAGAGAAAACAGAAGCAAATCTCCAAATCTCACAGCTAAAATGCAGACGGCAATCCTGGTCATCGACATTTCAGCCCAGCGCTTAATGGGTAATTCTCTTTTTCCGTCACATCTAAAAACGATCTTGTGCTCTGAGCGTTTGAACTCTGCACGCTGTCACATGGGAATAATGTTTCCTGTGTTGACGGGAGCCTCAAACAGATCTTGCCTTCTCCCACAACGTCCGAGTTAGGCGTGTAGCATGACAACAAAAATGAACCCCTCAAACACTGTTGCTTGAACAGCCGAGTGTTTCTAACACCACCACCTGAAATAAAGACCTTCAGATTAACAGTAAACAATAAATCACTGCTAAATCTGGTTATAATTACAAGGTATGAACAACTGATATGAACTTGAACACAGATAAGGACTTATTACAGTAAAACACAATTAAACAGAAACAAATTCGACCACCAAAGCTAATAAATAAGAACTCAGAGCTTTACCTTGCCTCCCTCTGATGATGCGTATGGCCCTACAGGTAAATTCCGACCTAAAGACATTTAGGTCCGACTCTAATGACAGATAGGAGAGTCAAAAATCAAAGATGGATCCTGCAAAGACAGTGGCCAAAGCAGGAGTGAAAAGAGACTTAAAGAGATTGTGTTAATCCTCTTAGCCACAGAGCATACACCGACACTGGACGTCCCCCCTAATCACCCCAACTGGCTGCCTGCTGAAATAAAAGGCTGCTTCTTTAGAGTCGGGCTGCAGGAAGAGGAGCGCTGCAAAGAGTTAAACATTGTCAAATGAGGCAAATATTGATACTCAAACATGCTTTGATGCAATGTGTGAAATTTGCCCTGCTGCACTTATGGAAGAGGCCTTCGTGGAATCAGCTCTGCTTATTGTAGAACCTGAATCCTCTGTGGTTGAAGCAGCAGAAAAAGAAATGGGAGCCAAAGAGGAAGTGAGAGATTTAGGAATTATGATGCTGTTAATTCCTGTGTGTTTACACCACATAAAATATAGAGATAAGAGACGGCGGTTTAAGATGACAGGTATGAAAGCAGAATTCATCTGAATCTATGCAGCCAGTTCAAATCAGTCAGCAACTAGTTAATATAATTTAACACTTCTCCTTGTGATATACTTTCCCAAGTTGATGCCACTTAAGTTCTCAGAAGTACTTATATTTTGAACAACACGGCAACGAGAGCCAAAGGTCAAAAGGTCAGGGTTCCCCAACGTTCTTTGAGCCATGTTCTTTAGCTACATGGCCATTCAGAGCAGTTCACTTAGAGGTCGTCTACTCTGCTGGGCACAGCTAACATTAGCTGGTCTACATTCTGAATGAAGCACAGCACCTTGGGGATGTCGTTCATGTTTCATTCCAAATGTGAAAACTTTATTTAAAAGTTTAATACAAGTTTATCTGACACTGTTGGGCAGCAAGCCTAGATATGAAAGGTTGCCTGGGTCTCTTGCAGCTCAAATTAGGATTAAATAAGCAGGAAATAAAGACTCAACATCATGAAAACTGCCTGTTTAATAAGAAAAAAATGAATAAAAAAAATTCATCGTGGCTTCATTTCCTGTTATCTCAATTATCCCATTATCTTTAGCGACTCAAACTGAATTAGTTCAGTAGAATCAGCGTTTGCAAACGCCACACTCCCAGTCTAACCAGTACAGAAAATAGTGAAACAGAAGGGACCAACATTAGGCATTGTTTTATTAACAACATATCATTATTGCAAATGGACACGTCCACGTCCTGAAGTGATGTTTAAAACAAAGACTTGTGTCAGGACACAGCTTAAAATCTCCCTTGAACATGCGTGTTGGTCAGACCCAGTCAAACCAGTCTGCCCCAGCAACTGTTTTCAGAGATCCAAATTAAAGGTATGAGCCACCAATTGTGTCTTCCTCATCGGTCCCATCTGCTTCCTGACAAACACGCTCATCAAAAATGAGTCTAACATGACCCCAGGTTGTACCCTCCTTTTTTTTGTTGCGCATTAAAAAAACCAATTTTTCAAACTGCAGCTTTGATTATTAGCATATTCTTGCTCTTCACAAAGAACTTTAGCAAAACTTTAAATACTAGGAAACAAAAATAAACCTGCTATTCGTTGATTAATGCATCTATATTAATAGAATGGTTGATTTAACTTTCTAAACTCATAAATAAACAAACAGCTGAAGCGTCCGAATTTCCCGTCCACTCACTGCGTCAAAACATGGATTTGTTTGAGCAGCATTCAGGAATTGTTTTTGCGTTAATTTAGCCTGTATGTTTTGCTGGGAAAGTTTTCTTCCCCCAACCAAACTAGAAGAAAACAAACTATTAAGAAAAAGAAGAGAAACAAGATGGGCGAAGCAGTGACTTGTGATGTGAACCAGATGGTTAGAATAATCTCTGTGTGCAGAAATAACAGAGTTATTGTCTGATTTGGGGATCTAATCAGGCAACACAATGCTGGAATCTGCGTGCAATTTTACGGTAATGAAAACAAACACGGGCGTGAGTCAGATACTTAAAAAAGAGTTTATAAAGCAGTACAGCAGCGTGCACTGATAAGACCAAACGATGCATTTGCGCGTAAAGAGAAGCTTGCACGCAAGTATCTGCAAATATTTGGACAGCAGAGGTGAAATATGAGTTTTGGTGTCTTCGCCTGTGTCTGTTTCTGCTGCCCGCAGAAGAAAACAGGACCGACGCCTCGTTTCTGCAGGTTACACCTGAATGCAACACGACCATACACGCCAGACTAACCCAACATTTTACCAAATATTTCACTTCAAACGCGTCCAGATGGCCGTGTTTACCTTTTCGTCCTCGTCTTCTTCGCTGTCTTCGTGCCCTGGTGTCTCCTTGTGGGCGCTGTTCCACTCCGAGCTGACACAATCGTCTCCATCTCCGGGAACTTTTGACGTTTTCTCTTCGTCGCCCTCAGACAAGATGTGCGACCCCGATGTCGACCCACTGTGATCGCTTCCACATGGCAGAAACTGATCCATTCTATCCGCTGAAACCCCCTAATTATGGCGTTTGAACGGCAGCTCCATTTAACGTCAAAACAAAGCGTAGCTGCTAATTAACCTGTTGACGCACCTGTCCAGGTTCATGATAAGCCGTGAGGACACTGAGGCCACGACACTTTCTCAACTCTGTGGTACATAAATATTTACCGATCCGGCTCAGAGCGAGGAGGGCGTAAAGCGAAGATCAAGTATCCGGTTTAAAGTCTTAATTCGCCTTTAGTCGATCTTTACCTCCCGGGCGCCGCAAGTCCATGCTGTCACCTACTTCTTCAAGCTCGCTCTCAGGCTGCGGTACAAAACGAAACCCCGCCCACAACGCGCGGGGGACGGCCAATCAGATCACAGCTCCTACACCCAAACAGATGCGCAGCCAATCAGGGTCGAGCTTCTGTCACCGATGAGGGCTGTAAAATCTATATCAACTTGGCTCACAAGATTGTCTCCACCAGAGGGCGACTTTAACAAAAATGTGAACATGAAATCAAATACGGCATATACTATTCATAGAGATATGCTGGAGTTCCATTTGTAAGAATATATTTTAGCTTTATAAAATTATTAGGATACGAACCACGATAATCTGATAATCAAGAAATACTGCAAATAAGATATTGTCTCCAGTATATATGTAAATAGGTTACTGTTTAAAATCTTGATAATTGTTATGGCATTACATCAGTGTTGCCAGATTATGCATGTTTAAATGTACTGGGATATTCCTGCAGATACAGTGCATCTTTATTTTATTGCATTTTACCAGATTGTGGAATATTACGTTGCTAAAATACTTGCGAGTTTTATGCAAGATTATTCTTCAAATAACTGCTAATTAATATGCAGTAAAATCTGTGTTACCTTGTGGGGAAAATGCACAGAATGTTGAAAATATTAGTCTGCAGTTCTGGAAAAAAATCAGTTATTTTTCCTGACGTCAGCTGTGTCTGAACCGCACCCTGATGAAATCATCATCCAGGTCAATCAACGTTGGACAGATGTGTGTTATATCAGGGGAAAAAGTAAAAAAATAAATAAATAAATAAAATGAAGCTCTGCCATCTAGCCTCACCGTTAAATAAGCAAAACTTGCTCCTTCATAATCCTTCTCTAAATGGTTGCAGGTAGGCTGAGTTCCTTTGTGCAAACAGCTGCTGTGTTTTATTGCCTTTCCATCCAGCCTGCTCCTCCTAAAAGAATGTTGACATTCAGATAGACTCTGTGTCAGCTGCTAAACCAACTCTCACTTGTTTTTCCTGAAACTCAGCAACATTATTTTCAGTCTGGCAATGTGGCAGTGACTTCCTCAAAAGATGATAATTTACTGTTAGTGACCCTTGCTGTTTCCAAAGAGCAAATAAAATATATGCAAATCACGTAAGAGACCGTCAAAAAGACCAAAGACAGCAAAGGAAAGGTGAAGTAGGTGTAAATATACCTCAAGAAGACGCACAAGTTCATTATCTAACCACCATAATATAACTTTCAAAATCTTCCTTTTATTATTATAATTACCAAGTCCACTGACACTTGTATTTTATATGTCATTATTATTTTAGTGTTTATTTATTTATTTATTTAGTTTTGGTCGCGTTTATTGCATACCCAGATTGACCACACGGGGGCAGTGTTTCTCCTCTGTGCTGTCAGGAGTAATGATAAAAGGCTCCACAATAAAAGTTGTCTCCACATGCAGCCTGTTCTGCTCTAGATAGATATTTTGTTCTTCTGAGAGGTGCCTTATTTTTGTCTGTTCTTTGGCGTCAGTGTACAATGTCCCTGATGGCGGCGCTGTAGTAGCAGACATCGAAAATGTCAGTATTTGATGCACCTTCTATCAAACAAATGTGAAAGGAATTAAAAGAATTTGTCTGCAAATCTCAGGAGATCTAAACATTGCATTATATGATTTAATAATTATAAAATAGTTAGACTATCATCCTCCTAAACTCATTGATTATTTATTTATAGCTAAAGTTCTGCAGAAAAATCCTCTATTTTCTTTCACTGAGAGTGAAACTACAACAGCAAAGATTCTTATCAAAGCAAAGCGAAGCAAGAGCACACCTCAGTGCCCTCGGCCTGCAAACACGAGCACCTGATCTGGAGGATAAGAGCAAACGTGGGGAAATTTTGTGAGTAAAAGACGAGTAGGCTTAGGCTTAGGGCTTTTTCCTTAATTTAAATCACCTTTTTATATAAAACATGTTCTCGGCACAAAAGTATGCAAAGTATATAAGCGTGGAATCAAGAGTTTTACTTTATAAAGGTAATAATAACATTCATTTGGTGTATCTGCCTCCCCAGTCATGAACCTCACTGCATGTCACTGCTTTCTGATTTAAAAAAAAAAATCACATTTTTAAAGCAAAGAAGTCTGAAATTAAAAGATAAGTATCAGTTGAGTGAACTGACGTCAGTGGGGTGAGAGCTGAGTTTCCTGTGCAAACATACTTCAGGGCTGGATTTTGCTGTCACAAACCCACATGTAACAACTAATAATGCCGCTTTTGCCCGTTTCTTCATATGGTCACAGAAGATCTGATCATTAAGCCGGCAGGTGCCTTTTCCAGTAACAGCCTGGAGGATTGGTCAGTGACAGTAGACAAGTAGAAGGTGGATTCATGAGTGAAATAAAGAACATAAAGAAAGTTTTTTTGTTTTTCATTAAAATTAAGCATTAGGGTAGCTCGCCTTAGTGAGGGGTCAGAGGGGTCAAATGTCACCGGTGCACTCTGGACCAGAAGGTTGAAGATAATTAAAAGTTAAAAGGATACAAATTCACAAGTTTTGAGCCCAAGTATCCCCTTTTATTTATTTATTTTACACTATTCAAGACAAAAATTACAAACTTGTTGTCTAAGGCGACTTTTTTTGACTTTTGTTCGGCACAGCCAACCATATTTTTCACAGCTTTTAAAATATCTGATAACATTGTGTTCTTACTATATTTTGACTTCCCCAAAAGCGCAGTAGTGGTGGTAGTTTGTTTGCTCTCTGAAGTGCTCAGATGATTCAGACTGGTTCAAAATGAAACGTTGGGGTGAAAAACACATCTGATTGATCCTCTGTGGAGGTAAAAATGAGTCAAAGCTCTATTTTCAGTAACTGTGGGAAGAACGTTTCCTCGAGTCACCTTTGGGTTTTTTGAGGCGTCCTTGCCTGCAGATCTACAGCAAGACTTCTGTAATTTTACAATGAAAACTCAGAAAGAAGAAGAATACGTTGATCGCTCGCACAACAAAATTGCAAGGCCAGATGGAAGGTGAGTGAGTGTAAAGGCAAACACTGCGGAAACATTAGAACACTAACAGTTTAAAAAAGGAGAAATGATGATTCGTGGGCTCTCGCTGCACTTTTAAGCAAAGAGCTTCGAAGAAACTGACAAGTTTCCGGATTGTTCTTTAAATTTCAGGCTGATCTCCTTCAACATCTGACAGGAATCTCCAGCACTTGTGCAGACAGCCGTTCTATTTCTGGAAAGAAGAAGTTTAAAGAAGTTGACAGTTTTTCTTTCACCTCCTGCAAGGACTTCTCCTAACATTCATGTTGGTCTATGAATCCACTCGAGCGTGTCCCCGAGGTGCGCCCGCCCCTCCCACCTCTATGACTCTCCAGCGCGTTTCTTCCTCGCCTTCAGTGAGCGGCGGCTGTGTGTGCGCTGAGACTCTCTGGCGGTGCTGGGCTGCCTCACGCCCGTTCTGTGGGACTCTAATCCTTCGGCTCTGAACTGTTCCAGCTGTTCACATGTGGTCACCGCTGGCATAGCCACGGCAGGAAGACGAGCTGCCACGATGAGGGTTCAAAATAGAAGATTTGGCCTGAAAAGCGGTTCATCTGTGCACGTCCGAGGCTTGTTCCTCACGCTCCTCGCTGTGCTTCATCACGCAAACTCAGGTAGGGTTTGATCTGTTTTTCCAGGATTATAATCTCTACTTTTGTGCCACAAATGTGCCACAAATGTGCCACAAACCCTTGGTGGCTAACTGGATGCCGTGTTTACAGTTAAGGTGAAGTGCCGAGACAATCTCAACCATCAGAACTGCAGGAAAGACTTAGACTTAGATTTAGACTGTTTTGGGAAGCATTTAGTTACCTCTCCACAGTACCGCTGCACATGGAGGCCCGGCCGTGGCCCATCAGTGAAGACCTACACCCTCTTCATCAGGCAGGCAGGTGAGTGGAGCCGCATCTCTCTCTCTCTCTCTCTCCTAGAAAGATGGATTTTATTCAGTGTTTGACCTTGAAACTCCTAAGACCCTCTAAAGAAAAAGAAAACATGCAACGCTTACACCAACATCACCGGCACCTCAGAAAATATCATGGTGAGTCCACGCCTAAACATGAGCGCGGAGCTTTGGGAAAGCAGCAAGTCGGACGTCTGCACAAGAGCCTTTTTCCAGGGGTTACCACGGAACCTTCGTGAGTTTGAAAAAACAAGCACCAAAAAAACAAAAATGAGTTTTCTTTGGGTGAGTTCTGGTTGAATGACAGAAAGTCTGGTTTGTCAGTGCGATGTGGTCCTCCGGATAGTGTGTCCTTCAGCCGGTTTGCGGGGAGAATAGCTGTGAACGTGACCTGGCAGCAGGTAGAGATGCAGAAGATTGGGCTCTTCGCCCTGAGATACAGAGCGCAGGGCAGCTGGCTGTGGATCGAGGTCAGTAGCCGAGGATCTCTGCCTCGCTTCTGCACATCCAGACAGGCGACCTCTGCCTTTGTGCTCCTCCTCAAACCTTTCATGCTCTTCAGCTGCTCCTCCACTGTTAGACCTTCACTTTGATTCTTACAGTAATCCTCTGACATCATTTGTTTTAAAGTCCTTTCAGGAAATGATGCACATGTGAAACATCCATATCTAAACTGAGAAACGCTCTGTGATACAGTATCTCCCCCTCATCTTTGCTTCTGTGTCACAGTCGCCGCTGCAGTCTGAAAGCGCGACGGCAGGCACGGTGGAGAGCCTGAACTCCTCCTTGGCCTACACCGTGCAGGTGCGCTGCATGAGCAACGATGCGTGCACACAGTGCAGGTGGAGCCGCGAGTACGACGTCCCCCCAGGTGGGTCCACTTTCCAAAGGATCTCCAGCATTTCGGATGTTGCTCCAGCAAACGCTCGCTGTCTGATCATCGGTTCCCTCTCAGAACTGACGACAGCGCCTGACCTCGATGACCCTGAAGATGGCGACGCTGCAGAGATGCGAGGCCGTCGGAGGCTCTCCCTGACGTGGAAGGTGTGCAACCAGACCCTGTCGTCATGGCTGGTGCTTTTCAGTGTTAATATGAGCTTGTGTGTTAGTTTACTTCCAAAAACGCGCACGACGGCTACAAGGTGACCATCGGCAAAGCCTCGGGAGAAGCCCCCAGGGAGGTGTTCAGGACCACGGAGCCTAGGATCACCTTTATTCTCTCCTATTCCTCATACCATGTGGAAATTAGCGCCTTCAACAGCGTCAGCACCTCCCCGGTGCTGCGTCACACCATACGGCGGCGGGGAGACCGGCTGGGTGAGCGCTTTTTTGACCTCCTCTTCTCCGTCCTGGGTGAACGTGCCCGGCTGAAGCCTTTAGTGTACCGTCATGGCAGGTTTCGGAGCCGAGGAGCCCGATGTGACGGTTCACAGCAACAGGTCGTTCACCATTTCCTTGAGGGACAGTCTGATGGGAAAGTACGTCTGCTATTCAGCGGAGTGGGCGGCGCGCGGACAGAAAGCTGCGTTCATGTCCTATTACAGTCAGAAAACCTCCAGGACGCTGACTTTCAAAAGTGAGGGGACAACGCTCTGCTACAAACTCACACCTGGCTCTGGTTCGCTCGAAGCTGAATAAATTCCACTTTTGAAAGATACTCTAGAAGCTTTGGAGCCTTACAGAAGATACACCCTGACTCTGCACGTGCGGCCAGACAGGGACAGCTGCAACATGAAGCGCATCAACAACAGCGAGAGCACGTACGGGAGCACGCAGTTCTACTTCATGGAAGGATGTAAGTCACCGCATCAGCAGATTCCTGCAGGCTGCTATACGGCGATTATGCATCATCATCAACAACCTGTTTGACCTTTGCTCCTCAGCCCCTGTCGGTGCTCCCGCAAACATCAGCAGCTACAACGTGACACTGGACTCTGCGGTCCTGCAGTGGTCGTCCATCCCGGAAGAAGACGCCCGAGGCTTCCTGCTGGGCTACCTAATCTACTATACCGAGTACCAGAATGGGACAAGGACGGAGGAAAGTAAGATGGGACAAACCGGTGGGGAGGAAGGTGCACTGGCTGAGGGGTGGGTGAGGGAGGGAGAGAGAGAGGGATCAGAAACAACCTTAAATCCAGTGAAAATGTAGAAAACCTGTATTTACACACTTTGTTCTCATTGGCTGAGCCCCTCTGCCACTTTCTGTTAAAGCTCCTGGGTCATTGTTCTGTGGAATTCTGTCTAAAGCCATTTTGTTGTTTGCTTTGATTGCAGATGTTACTGTAAATCCAGATGTGAACAGCCACACACTGGAGGCTCTGAAAAGTGGGACTGCGTACGAAGTGCAGATATCTGGATTCACTCGGACAGGAGTGGGAGTCCGAAGTGAAGCGACAGCCTTCACAACAGATCATCATGGTTATATACACAACCTTAATATATATATTTAAATTTTATACATATAAAATTTCAATCAGGAAGCTGATTTTTGTGGATTTTAGCTCATTTTCTTCCTGTAGATAATTCCCCATTCAGTGGAATCAAACTTGCAGCAATCATGACAAGTGTTCTGCTCTTTGGATCTCCCATCATTAAAAGGCACGCTATTATCGAAAAAACTATGCCGATTTTTCTTTTTCAAACACCAAAAATCATTTTTAAAAATCTTGTCCCAAAGGTTCAAACGGACTCTGTGGCCCAGCATACCCAACCCCAAGAAGAGCAACATGATGCAGAAGATGGAGATGACCAACGAGCTGGTACGTTTCCATTGTTATCAAGAGAACTTATTGAGATTTAGAGGACTGAGGGTGTTTTTCACTGCTCCCAGGAGCTGCTGCAGTCCATCAGCACCCTGAGGGTGGAGGAATGGGACACAGACAGCCTGCAGATCGTCCAGAAAGAACAAGCCATCACCGCATGCATCTCTGCAGAGATGCCATCACTCCTGGACGGCTCAGAGGACGACTTTGGAGACGTCCAGGAGACGCAGCTCAGTGCCGCTCCCATCGCCCTCGCCGGCGGATACACCACCATGGAGATGTTCCAACAGGCGGTGTCGGTGAGCACGCCAGTCAGCCAAGAGAGGGAGCCGGACGTGACAGAGCTGAGGTCGCAGCTCGACTACGTGAGACAGTTCAGCACCGACTCCATCTGGGACAATCAGGCACTTCAGTGAAAGCAGATGGACGACTGGAGCGGAAATACTGCTGCTGGAAATACTCAACATATTTAATAATATACAAGCATGCACCAGAAATGGCAAAACTAATATGAGAGAGCTCAACGTGTGCCTGAAATTGGAATTGATTTATTTTTTGGGGGGAAAAACGTCAATGTTGACAG
Source organism: Pao palembangensis (assembly GCA_015343265.1). Taxonomy (NCBI): domain Eukaryota; kingdom Metazoa; phylum Chordata; class Actinopteri; order Tetraodontiformes; family Tetraodontidae; genus Pao; species Pao palembangensis. Next base: position 7,511,869 of record CM027096.1, on the reverse strand, counting down.
TTATTGTCGACTTAAACAGTAAATACTGGACATCCAAACTCACAAGGACAACCGGAATCATCCGCCTGCAGCACTGACGACACACAACGGTACAAAAATAAAGTACTTCACATGCTGTCAGTTGGGTCGGAGGCGCTCTCCGTTGGTCTTCTACCAGGAACTGAAGCCCTCCACACACTTTTAAAAAGACCAAGAACTGCAGTTAAATTCTTGTAGAAGTTGAATTTGGCCAGGAAGATAAGACTAAATTCATGAAAGCAGGTGAAATGGGTCAGCACCATCAGTAGTACAAATAAAACAAGCCTTGAACACTTCCGACTCTACTGATCACAGCTGAAGACCTGTTTTCTAATTAACTGCGATAAAAATCAGGTTTTATCTTTCACTAAATTGTCTGTATTACAATATTCTGTACAATCTCTGTCCAGGCACTTTTATTCCTGACGTTTGTGTATTTGCATGGAGAGTTCTCTAAACTGTAATCGTTTTCTTGAAAACGAGATGAAATACCATGAAAATAAAGAATAAAAATAGACATGTTTCACAGCGTCGACAGGAAAAGGAAACAGGAAACACAGATTTTAGTGAACCTACCCAAAATCACAAACATACCTGCAGGCCTCCTTGAACACACCTGCACCTCAGCTTTGTGGAAATGGTTTTACTGGATCTTTATCTAGTATATAAATTCACTAATGAAAATATCTGAGTGGTGTACCATTTCTGACCTTCAATCATCCTTCCAGACACAGGAAGTCGCTGTGAGAGCCTCACAAAGTCCGGAGAGTTCACTTCACTTGGAGGTTCGACAGATGACGACACCCTGCTCATGTGCGGTGAAGATAATTCCATATACAGAAGTTACCGTGATAACCGCCTGAAATATACCACAGTATTGGGCACTCAAAAAGGCAAAAAAAAAAAAAAAAAAAAAAAAAAAAAAAGAAAAAAAAAAAAAAAAGACATGAGGCTATACAGTTAGCTGCTCAACGCTGTGGGGACAAACTCAACTCTGCAAAATAAACAGATACCAATTCACGCTGTTATCACTAAAATTAATTGGCAACAGTAGACGACATCTGTAAATGCCTGCGTTAAAATCTCTCCATTTGTTTTACATTTTAAAAGTTAGCGATTCGTGAACACACACTGGTGCTACTTAAATATCTGCAATAATTAGGGAAAACACTATATGACATAAACATTAACCATCTCATCAGATGCAAGCTCTGCATTTTTTTGGCAGTAGGTCACAATAGTTTCTCTCCATGACAGTCGTACATGTCAGTACACCAGCGTTCTGCGCTCTAGCTGCAACTCGCCTAATTCTCTAAGGTATAAACATACACTCATATACAGTTATGATAAGGCAAGCACACTCGCGTCTGTAAGCGTGCAATGGGAAATGAACTCTAAATTGGTTTCTTGGGTGACGTAATCCTCACTTGATGCAGTCTGTACCCGTAGACGCATCGTCCACGCTTAGAGTCTTGTAGCTGCCGTTGTATTGGCCAGGAGGCGATGATGTAGTTTCCTGGCTGAGTGTGACTGAGGCCTCTCTATTGCTTTGGTAGTCTTCCTTTCTCTCTCTTCTGTAAACATTTTCCACCTGAAATAATAATAATAAAAAAAAATAGCATGAGCAACAGTCATGGTTCTTTCCTTCATCACTGACTGGCTGTTGACAAAGATAAAGTGAGGCATAATTAACAGTTAATCACCATAGTTACATACAAAGGAGCATCAGGTCAATGTTACCTTCATGGACTTTGTCTTGCCCTTTATTCTGTCCTCATCTTTGTGGCTCCTCTTCCTTGATATGGAACGGTCCCTTTTGTCCCTGCTGCACTCACTCTTCTTGTCTTTCTTCCCTCTGGAAGAAGCAAAGTGGGGAACATATAGTCCCCATATAGTACACATATAGTTCATCATATAGTTGCAGTGTGACATCACTGCAACTATATGGTGAAAGTAAATGAAGATCTGCCAGACACTTCAAACCAGTTTTAGTGGCTGCGTCTACCTTTTTGGTGAGGGGGATTGGGCTTTTTTTCGAGGGCTTTTGGATCGATCTCTGCTCCTCCTCCTGCAAGCCCTGATTGATGATCACATATGTGATTACATGTAGCTTCATATTTCTCAGTCAGGGATATGATCCAGAAGTTTTGTACAAGTCTGTTCAGGTATTACGCACCTTGTGCGGCTCAGACTGCGTCTCTTGTCTCTGGAGTGAGAGCGCCTCCGGTGGCCATGTCGGAAACTGTGGGAGTCAGGTCCAAACCTTCATGACATTTACGAAAGAATGAACCTCTGTTCTTAGCGAAATTACGAATAAGACACTCATATCAGTTTACCTGTGTTTTGAACCGGACCTTTTCTTGCGTATTCTCGAGTGAGAACATGAGCGGGAGCGTCGAGGCCGTCTGGAGTGACTGGAAGAACGCCTCTTTGTACCTACTGACATGGGAAGAGCTGCCTCAGCAACAGAATTAAAAAAGTATGTGTTGTTTTGGTGCTTAAACATTTCGTTAACCTCTATACCTGGTTCTATTGCAGCAGCAATCGTGGACTGGGCTTCCCTCACCCTCTTCATCACACTTTCCAGCTCTTTGGCAGCAGCTTGCGGCGTCATCTCTGGAGGTTTAACAATAGCATTGTTGGAGTGATTAATCCTGAAACACACATTACACTTCACTCAGACCTAGTCAATCATACGGAGCAGGTTTGATCTCTGAGTTAAACACAGACTTCAGGGGTCTGTCTCCAAACATGACTCCGTTGAAGGTCAGTGCTCTGGCGACAGACTCCTGCTCAGAAAACTCGACGAAGGCAAAGCGCGTTGGCTGAGTCTCGTCTCCGGCCATCCGGACGAACTTCACGCTCCCCACCTGCCTAAAGAACTCGAGCAGCTGCTCTGCAGTGGTGGTCTGCAGACAGAAGGAATCGGGTACGCCTTCAATCAGCTGACCTTTAACACGGGGCCGTTGTCTCGCTTTGATCCCCGCAGATCCAACATTTAGTTACCTGAGAGTTCAGGTTGCCGACATAGACGGTTCGCCTGATCTCATCAACCTTTGTTGGGTCCACATTGCCCATGAGGGGAGGCTGAGATGACCCAGATGCTGCTATTTCCAGACCAGCTGACATCCGATTCACTATTGGAAGGTTGAGCTACAGGAAGAACAACATCATCAGGTTTCTCTTGCACGAGCAGCAAGACAAAATGAAGACCGACTCACATTCTGGAGTGGATTTGGAGCAGGAATGGGCAGCAGTCCCCCACCGGTTATCAGGCTGGGCACTGGCGTGGAAGGTGCCAAAAGTGACAAAGCCTTGGCCTCCTCTGGGATTTTCCCTGGAGGATAGACAGAAAGATTTAGTGAAGGAAGTAGCAGGCTGCTTCTGTCTCCTCTATGCCTGCACAATTAGCCCACTGTATTCTAGAAAGAAAGAGAGAATAGACTTCCACAAACAGCCTACAAGTCTATCTAAAACCAGACTGAGCATCCTTTAACTGCTTTTAAATTAAAGTTTTCTCACTCATACTGAAATACTGTCAATCAAAAGCTTTTACTTGTTTCATAACCTAAGACTGAGTTTGTCCTTGGTCTCTTTTCATAGGTCAAAAAAAGAAAGAAAACAGTGCAGAGAATGATTTAACACTTTGATGCATGGGTCACCTGTACTGGAAACATATTGGTCATGAACCATACGAAATCAAGCACGGGCGCTTTTCCGTGGGGGAAGGGGCGATCGTTTCGCAGTGTTGGAAAGGTGTGCAACACAAGACAACCCCAATGGCTGCATCACTAATAGCACACAAGGACATCAGATACAGAGAAGAACAACAATTTTAAGATGCGCAGGAAATGTTAGCCAAGTCTTAGCTACAAAAACAACCCGTTAGGAAGTTTGCTCGGTCCCACTATGGACTGACGTCTGCTGAACAAGACAACTACGTTAACACTAATGACAATTTTGCTCATTCAGTTACAGCCTGTCTAACATGCTAATGTTCTTTCACATCTTGGACATATGTGTATTGCAAAGAAAACAGCGCAGTAAATTAATGCATGTATCACTAACTTTAAACAGAAAATATGGCGCAAAGGGATGTCCATCCTTTGTGTAAAGATATAAAGGGAAATGCAACAAGAATGTCAAACACTGTGTTCAAATGAGGTTTACATTACTGGGCTCACTGTTAAAATATTTATCCCTAGCTGTATCAACAGGAGGAGGTGACAAAGGAGTGTAAAGTGTTAGCGATTCTCCTAACATTCCATGCGTGATACACATCCCACCGGTGTGCTGTAGCAACCTGGAGAGAATTCAATCACACACAAGCTGCAGCTGTAGCAGAAAAGAGAGAGGGGGTTGGGGGATTGGACAATAATCAAAACAACAAACCAAAATAACAAATATAACACAATGCTACAGATAAGCATTACTGTACTTTCTAGATAGAGACAGTCAGAATTGGACAACATGGGAGAGTATGAAAGGAAACAAACCAAAAAGGGAAAAAAATAAATCAAAAGAGACAAGGTGTCCATCTTGGAAGGTTCAGCGGGCTATTCTCCTGGTCACATTCCCCCCTTGAAGGCTGCGCTGGCCCGATCGGGGATAGTGGCTTGGAAAACAATGCCTGACTCAGGCTAGTGTAGTGTAACAGCTGGGCCAGGCTAGTCATCTGATATGCACACATAATCACACAGAAAAAACATACAAAACCAAATTAATAAACTCAGTAGCCATCCAGCACCATGTCATGAGGACAGAAAGAATGATCAAGTTAGAGGTGGTATCATTTTTGACTCTGCACAAATAAGGGGAGAGAAAAAAATTCAACAAAATGGAGAACAAGATCGCAGTGATTCCATTGCAAGTAAATTATACAAGGTATAACTGCTAAGTGACCCAGTGACTATAGTGACGTTAACCTTCATACTGTATTACTGTGAAGCTTTAAAAACATTCCATATAGAAAGAAATCACCTATAGACACCAAACACAAACTGACTGGGAGCTTTTAAAGTTATCTGGCTAGAGCTTTAGTTACTCAACCTGCTGCCTGTGTCAAATACTTAAATCAAAGGTGGTTTATTTCAGAAATTCAGATCTCACTAGTGCCCAGCATATTCCGTGGGATTAAAGAAAAGCAACCCGATTCAAGCAAAATACATATGCATACAGTTGGATTAAAGAAGAATGCCACAGGTAATCAACACAGCGTACGTAATCTTCAAGTCTTTGAGCCAAACCGGAGATACTCACCTTCAGCACAGGGAACTACAATCAGAGCTCTGTCAATGAAAACAGTGTTGGTGAGATGCTGCGCCACACCAACACTGGACGGGTCTCGGTACTTAATGTAACACACTTTAGAAGAGAAGGAGAGCGCGGCATTGCTGTGGAAGAGGAAAAACACAGAGAGTTTTTCCACGTTAAAAAAAGGAGGACTGGTTATTCCTGTCTACATGGACTGCGAGGAGGCCGCAGATCCGCGGTGTTGTCTGACTACCACAGCAGAAAACGGCTTACTCAGGTGGGTAGAGCCGCAGTTCGTCGATGTCTCCCAGGAAACCGAAGAGAGTGCGCATCTGCTCACGGCTGACGGCGGAGGACAAGTTTGTGACTTGGACGACATTAGTCCCTGGAATCCCGCTCATTGTATCAAGTGATATAGGTGCTCTAAAATCCTTAGCTGTTATTCAAATTCAGATAATTTTTGTTTCTCCGCTCGCTTTATGCAGTACATCCAGATTTAGACTCCTTCGCTTCTCCTTGACAAGGACGAATAATGAACAGTACGACGCACTATCGCCCTCTACAGGATGGCCTTCAAAGTACGCCAAACAACTACTACTTTAGTACATACTATACTCTTAAACTATGATATAAATATATATGATTGTTAAACGTTTAAGTATTTGAAAGTAACTCTAGAATTAGCTCAATAAAAGAATTGGAAAATAAATATAGTTCCGGTAACTATTTTCCACCTTTATCACTAAGGCAATAAAAAGCCAAGGTCGTCCTTAAAGAGCATTAGTTTTATTTTACACAGGTTACATCAGAAACAGGTAATTATGTACAAAACGTGGAATGTTGGCTAAATGTATCGTCAATCATCTCACCGTGGTCGTTTCTGAAGGTACCTTCAGAAACACCAGCTATACGTGAAGATGGGTGCATCTGCAATTTATTGCTGGTTTTACAATCGCAAGTCACTAATGCCATTAATTCTTTTCTCAGCTGTTTCAGAGTATTTACAATTTGATTAGTAAGGCCTAAAAAAACAAAAATCAAAGACGGCTAAATAAATACGTGAAGTTCAAAAACAGACCGACATAAGTGAAGGAAATGTGCTGTGTTTTATCTCCCAAGATTGTCTACAATGTCAACATCTGTGTGTATTAAGTGACTGTTACCCACCAAAGACGTTTTTTTTCTTATTGAGCCAACAGAAATCACAGCCAAAACTGATAAAAATATACACAATACATCTGTGTGGAATACTACACGCACTGTGGGGAATCTGGGAAGTGCACGTCATACGTTCACTTGTCTGAGAGTGAAATCTAAGGGAGTAACACATTTGTTGTTGTCTAAAGAAGGGCAGCTCACTCTGCCAGTGTTTTAAATGACGGTGGACAGAAAGAATCAGTGTATCCACACGGGAAGACGACATTAGAAGATAATCAGCTGTGAACAAGTTAAAGGAATGTCTTGTGCCTTGAACTGAAATTATTTCAAACAACCGTGTCATCACGTGTCAACACGGACTGTTAGCATTTAGCTTCACGGGGTATTGGTGTGTGCATCTTATTTCCAGTGCTTCTGGAAACACGTCTCTTAGAGGTTATTTACATGTGAATATTAAGAGAACTAAAGAGGGAGGGGCCTGACATTTTTTTGTCTTTTGACAGACCCCAGGAATGTTGAGATGGATGCACAAACGAAGACCAGGGGATGTTTCTGTTAACTAATACTTTAAAAAAGGATTCAGGAACATACACAATGCAGAGAAATCATTCCCCCCCCCTCAAAATGACTGTGTATCCTACCAATACTATTTGATTAGAAAAAACATAATTTTTCATATAAAAATCATGTAAAATCAGAGATTAATAATTTTTTTTTTTTTTTAAGTTATCTGATGTGTTTCAGAAGGAAAATGAAGGCTTTAAATATTGCGTTCATACCATTATGCTGCAAAAGTAGTCAGAAGGTTGTGAACATGTGACTATTGCTTGGGTTTTGGGGTCAAACGTCCTCCCCCTGTTCCAACAGTTCATGGTCTATGGCACTTCACTACGAGCTTCTCCCCACTCCAATCTCTGTACAGCAAAGGAACAAAACAAATCTAGAAAAACAGCAACACCAACAAAAAGGCAAACTGGTTTTCTCCCATTTAGAAAATAAAAAAACAGATGTTGAAACATGGACAACAGCGCCACTCTCATCCACCTAAATAAATCCCTATGAAAGCTATGAAATGCTGATATTATCTTATTCTCTTTTACGTAATCTCCTTCTGCTCCCATTTTACTTGCTTTGGTTGACTAGCACTGCTGTTCAAACTGCCATTTCCAGAAACACGTCGGGTGCAAAGATGCCAGCAGCCTCAGCTCGTATCTGCAACTGCTCAAGAAATAAAGCACCTTTAAAAACCAATTGATAAATTTTCCCAGGGAAAAAGGTCAGCTGGCTGCTCGCACCTCAAAGCAATCGTGTTTCCCAAAATGTCAAACTGACTAGAGCGAGCAAGGCTGAGCAAACACAAACTCCATCTCTTTCTTTTCAACTCCTGACTCTGTAGATGCTCACTTGCTAACTGCATTTCTTCAGCCCGATTCATGATTTTGTCAAGGTTGTTATTGCTTTGTTGATATGCAAAGCAGCTGCTGTTGTGAGGTCAGACAGTGGATGGATTGAGGGCATGGTTGCAACTATTAGGACAGACGCACGGAAGAATTTGTTCCTTTACTTCATTCTTGGATTGATTTTTTAACACCTCTCTCGTTAAAAAAACAAAAAAAAAACCAAACAAACAAACAAAAAAAAAAAAAACAGCTCCTCGGTCCACTTCCATCCCAGCATTAAAAAAATCACGTAACTTTGTCCCCCACTTAAAATCATACTGCAGGCTAAAATGGTTTCAACATGGTAAGTATTACGTTTAAAAGGCAGATGTCAGATGAGAGCTCACCCTCTAGTGGTCAACTTGTGTAAAACAAACAAAGCCCAGTTTAAAAGGACTAATGGGAAAACTAAAACTAATGATCTGTACAGAGACCACAGCAACAGCATCAGAACAGGTCGTATCATCGGCTTCTTCTGTATAAAAATATATATACCACAGTGATGGCCTTTAGAGGACTCGTACTTGCAGAGGTTTGCTGCAGTCTTGTTTAATCCACAACATTCAGTGGTTTCCCCAGTTCCATCAAGATAAACAGTCCCAACAAGTCAGTTTCTGTGTAGAAAAATACAAGATTCAACATCAAGGTTTGAACTGTCTCTTCATGTGCTCCCATTCAGACGTCAGATGACTCTACGCCTGAACGTCTCTGATGATCGTCAAATCCACAGTGTTTGGAAAGGTCTTCAGGAGGGACACTGCGTAGCCATGATCGATATTCACAAAGCTGTATCCGTTGGCCTGGGAAAGAAAAACAAGTTATATTGTTGAACACGAGGGGAAGGGGGGGGGGGGGGAATGCAGATAAACTCAGAAACGCAGATAAAATTAATCTGTACCTGGATTATTTTATCTCCAGGTTGAAGAACCTTGGATGCCGGGCCCTCAGGTTGAACCCTGGTCACAAATATACCCTGAAAATAATATAATTATGAAGACTTGTACCAGGCATTTTTATAAAAGGGAAGAAAAAAAACACAAAATAAAACAAATTTTAAATATAAATATGGATAAAAGCACAGTACAATTTCCACATGGCATCTCTGATTTAATTTAATACCAACATTGTCACCGGGATAAAAGGGGTTTCCTCGGCCTCCGACTCCTCCAGATATACTGAATCCCAGCTCTGGATTCTTCTCCACTTTCACAAGGATCTGAAACACACCCAAACACTCTCACCTCAGTCATGTGCTGGGATACGCAGCTAACCAGAGGCTGTGTAAAACTAGTTGAACTTTCCTCACCTCCTGCTGCACAGTGTCTTGCGGGATGCGTGGGGGGGCCTGGGGCTGCTGGGAGACTTTGAGCATTAGGTAATCGATAAGCTGTTCTCTAGAAGGGTGGCGGGCCATGGGGGTCTGGCTCATTTGAGGACGACCAGAAGGGCCCATCTGACCGTTCATCAAAGGCACCTGAGACAGAAAAGACAATGAATGGACAGAAAAAAGAAATCATTGTCATCTCTGAACTGAACTGAACCGAACCTACTTTTCTGTGAGGCTCCAGGGTGTAGCTCTGCTGCACTTGTGGACTAAACACGTCATCCTGAAAGAGACAAAATGAGGATCAATTAGAAATGTCCCCTAATGTCTATAATAATCACATAATGTGTTGCTTTAGAAAAAGGGAGGAGACACTGAAACTAATCTAATTCATCAGATTATTTAAGCCGTGATGATGAAGGTCTCAGATGTTGATGAAGGGATTACACAACTGTCAGTCCATCTTTACAAACTCTAATAGACACTTTTAAACCACTCAGAGACACACACTTACCTTAGAAAACATACTTTCCAACCCCACACACAAAGTGAGGTCTTATGAAGTTAGTCTGGTGTTGAAGTGAAGATGAAGAATGAGTAAAATGAGGATTTAAAATGCCGTTAATGGAAAGGCAATCGTTGCTAAGATACTCAAGACAGGGCTGTGGGTGGACGGATGTGGGGGGTCAGGCAGGTTTAAAGAGGCTGCTGGCCCCTTTTAAACAATAGAAACATTTAAAACACAAGAAAATACACAGCACACTGTCAATCGAACTTTATGCTCTAAAGGGTTAGTGTTTATGAAGAAGAGTTTTCATTTGCCTACATGAGGACAAGTGAAAGGCTTCTGAGGGTCACTGGTCACCTCTCAACATGGAGGAAAGAAGGAAGCACACACGTGGACTTCTGAAGTATGGGAAAGTAGCAGGAAGCCCAGGCCTAGCCCGCACTACAGCTTCAAGTTCGGTACTCACACAGAGGCCCAGAGGTGTGCAGGGCTGTCCGTCCCTGGCCCCAAAGACCAGGGACCCTTGGCTGGCATGCATGTCCCTACAGCTGGTGTAGTGAGACCGGCTCAGTGGAGAGTTATAGGAATTAAAGGAGCGTGACAACGCATTCTAAACAGAGGACGACATGGAACAGCAAGCACCAACAGACATCAGCGGCGGCCATGCAATCCACCCAATAAGTTTAAACAGAAGAGACAACAAAAATGCTGACACACACATGCGGTGAATGAGACACACTTTGAAAGTAGCGGGTTAGTGTGCTGTGTTGGATTTCATCCTCATAAAAATGTCACTTCCACTAAATATTTATCATTTTGACTACGCTTAACATCTTATTACATACAATGTGTTGCTTGTAGTAAAGGTCCTCCTGCTGTCATTTTGTTATCCACACATGTATGAAACTTTTACAGAATACAGAAACACTTGTTTTTTTTTTTTACCTTTTCCATTTTTTTGGCCTCGATGTGCCTCATCACCTGGTCCCTCCAGTCCACTGGCACCCTTCCTGCTCCTCCCGACATCTGCCCAGGGCCGTCCAACAGCGAATGCTCAGAGTTCACCCTGGTGGTGGGCCGTTTGCTGGGGCTGCTGTGCTGGTAATTAAAATCGCTGACGGACATGGTCCTCTCTGGAAGCTCGTGGGGCTGTGGCCTGGCACTGAGCGGTCTGGAGCCTCCAGGCACATCGATGCTGTAAGTGCGAGCAGACAGCGGCCTGTGCAAGGCGTGGCTCATCGCTAGTGGCCCCCTGGCGAGGGTGTGAATGTCTCTATATGTCATGTATTCTCCGTCAGGGATCTGTATGCGTCTTGGGTCACCCACGGAGGCTGTAGAGGCGGTGCTGCTTTGTCTCTGCAGAGTACTACTTCTAGACTGGCCTCCGGTGGAGTGAAGTCTATCAGCCCACATATCCCCAGGAGGTTTTGGGCACATGGGAGTCCCCCTCTGCAGGGGCTGCAGAGGGTAAGGAGGTGCCTGATTGCGGTTGGAGTAGTTAGTGTTGGCAAGTGAGTGTGGAGGAGGGGGCGGAAGGTAGCCTTGGTGCTCTGGGGGCACAGGGGTCCTTGGAGCCCAGAGACCATCTTTCGGCACGGCACTGCTCGTGTACTGTATGTTGTACTGAGGAGGAGGGGCGCCCATGCTCATGCTGGAGGAGACGGGGTATCTGCTGGTGCTGGCACAGGGCTTGGAGGATGTCAGCAGGTCGGAAGAGGACGCAGAAGAGCTCTGGTAGACCTGCAGCATTGGCTCATTGAGTAACTGACCTGCTGACTTGCTCCTGACTATGCTCTGGCCCTGGGCCCCTGGCCCGGGGCATGCTCCCGACACCCTCATCATCGCCGCTGTGTCATAGGAGTCACTGTCTCCGTCAAAGGAGTAAACCTTCATGCCCCCCGCTTCTATGTTGCTGACGCTGTGTGACTTCATCACCTGAGTGGGGTGGCATCTTTTCTCTGGAGAGAGCTCCTCATTGCTGCGAGACAGTGACATGTCACTGCTAGCTGTCACGCCTGTCGACACCACATGCGCAGCAGACGTTTCTACTCTCGTGGCTTGGCTTTTGTTGCCCAGGCCGACCTGCTGGTTTCCATTCAGAAAGTGCTCCATGTTGTCATTGCTGTAACCCTCTTTGCTGTTCAAGTCCTCCCGGGTTACTGTTCGATTCTTGGCCTTGTCCACCTCATCCAGCTGAACCATGTTGTCAGTTTGCATCTTGGACACGTTCATATTGATTTGGTCCCACGTGTATGCTTCTCCCACTCCATTATTAATTCCCTTCTCAATGAAAGCCAGCCTTGCTTCCATGGAGAGGTCATAGTCACCCATTTTCTCCGGAGGACTCTGCTGTGATTTTAAAAGGGCCTGAATGGTCTCGGCTCCATTGCCATTATGTAGGAAAGAGGTGGGATCTTTATGCTGGTTCATATTCTCATCTTCTTGTCTGTAACAAAGATACAGATGAGAATTATCATCAGAAGTGCAACAGTGTCTTCTTCTACTTCACATCAAAATGTCACAAACCGTTTTTTTGGCAGAAAGAGCATCTTTGCTTCCCGTTCGGGAGTGCAAAGAGAGTTGTCCTGACTGCTGTCTGTGGTCAGAGACACAGAGTCAGACATGCGTGATGGAGATGAGCAGTTGCTGTTGTTCTGGTTGCTGTTGGCCACAATGTCATCCAGTAAAGAATCGGCATCATCTGTCAATCAGAAATATCTGTTAATATCATTCACATGTTTTACACCTATACATTAAACATGTAGATTTTTACCTTTTTTGTCTTTATTTAAAGTCACTACTTTGGGTTGGTTAATTGAAATCTCAATCAGAGGGGGTCTCATCTCTGCAATTTTCATCTCCTCTTCCTCATCAGAGAGCTCCTCAGAATCCTGACAATAACAATTGTTCTCATAAAGCTGTATGTAATTTCCACAAGAGACCTTTCGTCTCCTTGTTTATCAGAATTACCTCCAGTGTGTCCTCGTGGTTCATCATGGAGCTCCCTGAAGATTTAAGTGGGACTTTCTGAGAACTGTAAGACTCTGAATTGTCTTTTGATTCTGATCCAGATGGGTTTGGGGAAAATGTGATGGCAGATATTTGTGGCTCTACATCTGATGATGTCCTGTTGGGACAAGGAGCCTCTATCACCTGCACAGAAGAAGAATGGATGGTGAATGACCCTTTACAAATATTCGATAATAGCAAGACTAAAAAATGAACAACTTCCTCATTATTTATTTCACAATAAAAGCTTATTTTTAGGGCTGACCTTTACTCCCACATCCTGCACACCAATGTGGTTTCTCTCACTGGGTTTGCCAGACTCGTCACTTGACTCGTCTTCCTTCAGCCTATGAGCCACAGACTGGGCAGTCTTGACCATGTTCTTCAGCTCGTCTGGGTATGGTGTAGGGTAGCGCTTCAGGATTCCTTCCTACAGAATGTGAAAGTAACAAAAGAGGATTGAAATGTTGAACTGTTCAATATCGATTCCCCTTTTAATACTGTATGGAAAATGGGGGGAAATTTGGCACAAACCCTTGGGGGCGTTTCTCGCTCGTCTTTGTCTTCGTCACACTCGAAGGCCACCTGAGCTCTGTGCTTTCGTTGTTCTTCCCAGACGGATGGATTAAAGCTTTCTGAATCAGAGTTGGGGATATCTGAAAAAAATTAACACAGTTTGTTGGCTTATAACAGAGACCTCATATTTTAATGTATGCAGGTCTGACTTTCACCACAAGGTGGCACAAATACAGCATGAAAGAAGAAGAAAGGCCTACACTCTGACCGTATACAGAAGTACCACTACTACCATTAATCTGTTTTATTCTTTAACCTCTGCAATCTTTAAAAGTCTGACTTAAAATAATAATAGCACAAGTAAAAACCAGGTAAAATTAGCCTAATTCTTATTCCATCCGTACCAGTCTTGTCTATGACAGGCTGAGACTCAAAGAGGTGATTACTAATGTTATGTCATGGTTGTGGTTTTCCTGAAACTTCTGCATTAGCAGCTTGCATTAGTAATTTGTCTCTGTGGTGTCTGAAGCTCCTGCAAGTGTCTGTTGCACAAAATACGATACCCGACCGCAAGTCACTTGAGCAAACGAATCACATATCACGGACTGACGTCAGATCCTAAAGACGTCATTTAAGCTTTTATGCTTCGGTATTATTCAGGAATTCATGCAGCTATTCCAGGCAAACGTCCTGACACCAGACATGAACTGTGCTCGTCTGGAGCTCCATGCACCATAAAAATGTGAATGCACAGTGGATGGCATGAGTCACCTGCTGTGCAGCCCCTATATATCAACAAACTATAAAATGCAGTCACTGCAGTCAGGCACTGACTTACTATAGCCTGTCAGGGACACATAAAGAAACAGGTAAACTCGCAAAAATTTCCAGCTGGTCACTATAAAAAAGAGCACACTGCTGACGGTGCTGAGATTAAAGAAGCGTCCACATCATTTCTACATGATAAGATCAGAGGCTGTACGGGCAATGCCGTCAGGTGAAACCAGAAACCCAATTAAACCACCAGATGCTCGGCAAAAGAGACTACAGCACTACTCGGAAAATTAGAATATCCTGAAGTGCATGCATTTCTGTAACACAACTTTAAAGGTGAAATGTACATATTATATAGACAAATAGTATCTGAATCAATATATTTCAAGCTTTTATTTATTTATTTATTTTTTTGCTGATTAGGACTTGCAGCTTCAGAAAATCTCAAATTCAAAAACTCAAAAAATTAGAATATTACTTGAAATGCATAAAAAAAAAACAATCAGCAATATTACAACAAAAAATGCTTGAGATATCTCACTTTGCATGTAATGTGTCTATAAAATGTATTGGTTTCACCTTTTATGTTGGATTGCCTGAATAAAACAACTTTTACACGATATTCTAATTTTCCGAGTAGTACCGTAGTCTCACACTTCTAGTCTCACATAACCATCTCCCTCATAAAATATAGAAATGTGCACTCCAATAATTTCTGCTTAATAAACACATTATCCTGTCTTAAAGAATTTTAACTGACAGACGATCTGGCAAATCAACCACGCATGAAAGGCGGAAGATAAAGGCAGTCTTGCTGAGTGAGAGGTACTTACAGTCCTCCGTTCTGGTCTGCTGGGGGAACATGTAGTTGGTCAGCACGGTTTTGTGCGTCTCAGGGTCCTCCTCTTTCTGGAGAGGGATCAGGGGCTTTGACTGTGGGGGACAGAAGGTAGGCTTGAATTCATTTGGCAATTAACACTGTTTCATCAGAGTTTTCAGCAATAATTCTAAGGCTTTTTCTTTTCTCTGGTTCTTTAAAAACCACCCACTGGATTCACGATGAGACAACTTAATCTGTGAGTATCTCAGTCCTGGTACATCAGATAGACCTTTCATGCAAGTTAACAAGACACTTAGAGTCACACTGCCAGTGCGTCATAGAGAAGAACCGTGATTAAAAAGCTCTTTTGCGCATATTAAAGTCAACAGAAAGCAAATGTCATTTGTGTTTAAGAGGCAGCTAACTCGAGGCTTAGGGGTGGATGTGGGCCCTTCTGCAGCAGTTTTACAGGCACAGTTCATTGCGCCTTTTCATACACAGACAACAATCCAACTAGGATGGCATGAATAATTGATTTTAAATGAGTTGACTGTCACCAGACTATGCTGCAGAAATATTCATGAGTTGGAAAAACACTGAAGCCTTCTTCTCAGGCAGCGTCCTTTATAAGCTTTCTTTGTCACATATTCTGCACTGCAAAGCGTAGAACTTAAAAACTTACATGCATTCTGAAAATGAAGCTTCAGCTAAACTGACACAAATCAAATTTAATCCAAATATTATGTCAACATCCTGATTTCTGCCAGTAACATTTTCAGAGCACGGGCCACCATGTCAAAGGTTTGTTACCATGGTGAAGAGAAGCACAAGATCAGGCATTTGTACAGAGACCAAACACAAGCACAGTAGAGGACAGTGTGGAACTGTGTTCCTGACGTCTGCTCAGCTACCTTCTGACGTCAACAAAAATCTCCCAGTCCGACAAAAGAGTACAAAGATATCAGAACGCAAAAACCGCTCACAATGATGGGTTTCGTCTATATAACGACCCTATACTGACTTTATAGACCCAGG
Source organism: Pao palembangensis (assembly GCA_015343265.1). Classification (NCBI taxonomy): domain Eukaryota; kingdom Metazoa; phylum Chordata; class Actinopteri; order Tetraodontiformes; family Tetraodontidae; genus Pao; species Pao palembangensis. The sequence goes on along the minus strand of CM027096.1, from coordinate 7,496,015 downwards.
CAAGTCTAAGGTTAATAGTTTCTGTCACATACAATCTGCTACAATTGTATAGAATGACTTTCAAATGAGCTTTATACATAATACAGGTAATCTTACCTGATTTTCAGACAGCCACATTGCAGTCATCTGACTGAGTTTAGTGAAGCTGTATGGAAGATTCTTTAACCTGCAATGGAAAAAGAACACTTAAACTAATAGCTGCAAGTCAAAAACCCCTTCCAAAATATCTATTAATTACAACCTTCACATGTTCTTTAAGAGCTATTCCTTGATTATTTAGAAATTATAACAAATTCTCCCTCAGTATATTATAAAGTTGCCTGGTCCAACTCACTTGTTGTTGCTGAGATTTATGACCTTGAGCTTCTGCATGTCACCCATCTCCTGTGGCAAAGACTCCAGCTTGTTGGAATGAAGGAACAGCACAGTTGCATTCTTCCAATTACCCATCTGCAGTGGGAAAGAACAGCTTCTTGAGCAAACATGGCGAGTTTAGATTTACGCAAACACACCAGGCATTGTAATGGTCACGCTAACCTCGGGGGGAAGCTGGACAAGGAAGTTGTGATCTGCAGCAAAGGTGCGGATGCTGACGCACTGGCCAATGGAGGAGGGCAGGGCTTCGATCTCATTGAAGCTGCAGTCCAGTTCGTCCAGACATGTCAGCCTGACACGTGAGAGGGTTTAGAGATTTTAATCATATACTATTTATAATGCATTTTTCAGCTCATTCCGCAATGCCTGCATTTGAAAATGTCCCTAATGTCACTTAAACTAATCTGAAAGTGGAAATCTAAAAGACATTAAAACAAGTACAGATCAGAGTTGTATATCAACTCTTCCTGTAGACGAGGCTCAAAAAGAGATACTGTCAGGAGGCAATGCTGATCGTAAATAAGATCCCAAACTCTACAAAGAATCTCAGATATAGCAACAGCAGCCTAGTTTTTGACACAACATACCGTACCGTACTGTAATTCAGGCGCACACAACCCTGTGCATCAACAACATGCTGAATAAAACCAATGCGTGAACAAAAAAATAAAAAAAACCTAAAATCCTTAACGGGGATTATGTAAAAACGTGCAGAAGGACCCACAACACAAAGATAGTTGAAATACACCAAATGTAGAGTTTGTTTGACTGATTGGACACAATACAAATACGAGAAGATAAAGTCTTTGCTAGTCAGTTATCACTCAGTTACATCTACTAACAGACAACAAAAGATATAATCAGGTCTACCCAAGATACCCATGGACTCATCCAGAATAAAGCAGTTTCTACAAATATTACACAATCACATATGACTTAATGGAGAACATTATGTTTGATGGGAATATCTGATTTATCCACACAGACGGTTTATGTTATCAGCAAATGTTAGATAAAAGTGACACGGTAATCCACTGCTGTCTGGCTTTACTCTGCAGATATTAAACCTTTTTCTGTGATGCTCACCCTCCAATGGAGTCTGGCAGATACATCAGCTGGTTCTCATCCACTTTCAGTGCAGATAGTTTCTTCAGCAAGCCTGTGATTGGAGCAGTGAGTCAGAGGGGTGCAGCTCAGTGCAGTTATTGATTATCATTCAGTGTTTCACCACAAAGAGGAATATCTATTACAGGAATCAATTGGATTAATTCAGACCGTCATCAACACACTAATCAGGTTAGTCGAAATCTATTCTGACTCTAGGGTATTGTGCATATGGCCTCATCTATTTTAATCAGTCTTAAATCATGAATACTGTTTTTCTTTCTACAAGAGTGAACAGTAAACACAAATACAGATTTTGTCAATGTCAAAGTGCGGAATAGCATCATTCACAGTCCCATACACACTGTTATGACTATCACATCATTCAAAATGATGAAAAAAATAGTAAATAATAAAGGTAAAGGACACAAACAAAAATCTGGATCATTTTCCTGTACAAGTCGTCCGTGCTAGAATCTTTACCGATGGAGCCTGGCAGCTGAGTGAGAGCGTTGTTTGAGAGCAGGAGATCCTGAAGACTCTCACAGGCGCAGATTTGCTCGTCCACCATCTCCAGGTTGTTCTTAGACACATCCAAGTACACCAGCTGTTTCAGCTTCCCCAGCATCTGGATGCATGAAAGGAAACACACACGGACACACTAGTATTTAATTGACAAATTTAGAAACGAAGCACACATTTTCAAATTAAAAAATAAAATCTAATAGAATCAGCTACTGGAATAAGCTCTGAAAAATGGGAAATAATGTAAAGGTAAGAGTAAAATGTATGCGTTTGTGGTGAATTGCTTGTCAAGAAAATGTTTTGGTGGACAGTTCCAGCTGGAAATGTGTTGAGGAGTGACTGCCGTCTATACCCCAGGTAAAAACGTCAGTCTGTTTCCATCCATCCACAGCTCTCTGATTCCAGCCAGCTGATCCAGCACCTCAGGCTGTTGATATAAACACAGGAGAGGAGGTTAAGTGACAGAGTGGACGGTAAAACTCATAAAAAGGCTAAAATTCAACAGCTGGGAAATGTAATGCAGCCTCGTGAAAACGCAACCTTCCATATTTAAATGCAGGGACAAGAAAAAAGGCAAAAAAGGAAGGGTGACATGAGGTCACCATCAAAAAGGTGAGACAGCTTTGGGTCAAAATGACAGATACTCACCACTTCAGTGAACTCATTACTCCCCAGATCCAACCTCTCAAGCTGTGTGAGCTTTTGCATGCTTCTGTAAACAAACAGCACATGCGGACAGATGTTAACATCAAATCACTCATACTTTAGTTTATCATAAGCGGACAAGGTCAAAAACCGAAGCCAGGATTACAGCATGGGCCAAGCATGCCAAACAGGAAATCATGTCAATCTGTCTGCATGATCTGACGTTTACAGTTTCGCTGAATAATTTTACCAGGACATAAATACCTTAAAGGCCTTGGGCACGAAATTAATATATTTTAAATAATGGAAAATGTGACGTATGCTAGCCCCGAGGCCTTGCTCCAGAAATCTCTCCCCCACATTCAGGTCACAGGCTCACACTTGCAGCTCTGCTGTAAACAGGTGGACAAAACCCAGAACTATTCCACTGCCACAGTCATAAAGCATGTTTAACCGGTCTCCACTGGCAGAAAATTAAGAACTGAAATAACCATGAGGAAACTTGCACAATAGTTAACACTTTCACTCTACAAAATGTACTGACAATCCCAAAGACAGAGACAAAACAAGTTTTCAAAAACATCTACAAGACTGACTGGACAGAATTTTTGCGACTGTTGTTTTGTTAACCAAAACCTCTCTAAATTGCACGGTGTTGACTGGGTACAGGAATGTGACAACAAAAGCAGCATCTTATTTTCTGAGAGCGAATAACTGAAAGCAAACAGAAGGAGAGCTGACCACGAGAAATGAAATTGAGATGTAAGGAGTTTTGTTTGGGAACAGATCTGATGATTCTCACGTGGTGTGGAGGAACCATGTACCTTGGTCCAGGACACAGGGGGGCCACAAATCTCAATCACTCACTTTCAGGGACTCCTGATAACATTAAAAATGTGGTACAATTAGCAGGGTTTTAGCTTTTAAACGATGTTCTTTATTTCTTGGTGAAAAAGGAAAACAATGAAGAACACCATCTAATTTTGGTAGTGTTTAGTCAGAAATAACACCAGATGACCTCCATGTGACTATAAAACAGGTATGACTGAGCCACGTTGGCTCATCTAAACTACAGCAAGTAGTTAGGAACACCACATCTTTTTTCAAACACTGAGGAAGATTTGATGTACTTCCGAGAGAAAAAGAGATTGCAATTAATATGCGGAAGCCTTGAAAAAACTTCTATTGTGACCCTTTGTGCATGCACACATTTGTTCACATCTCTGAAATGCTTGTGTGTTGCTCTGGCAACGGTCCTGACCATTAGCCCCCCTCTGTCAGGCCTCCAGACTTTAACAGCTCTGGCCTCTGTCATATAAACAACGGTGGGAAGAAAGAAACTGAGCTGCTGCTGGCCTGGACTCCAGACCCTGAGTGGTCCGTCAGACAGTCAGGAACAAACACAAAGCGGATTACAAAAGCAAAAAGGGTGGAAATATATGTGGAATATGACCCCTGAGGCACCTGGATGCATTTCAAATACCTGCGTAGCAATGACACCTCCGAGAAGCCCTATAACCTTCTGCCTTGGCAGGGAATTATAAAACCAACTACAGCAAAGCTCTGTGCACCAGTCTGTGTGTTCTTATGTAACAGCGTGGAATTTAATACCACAGAACGGCTGAGGAACTTTGTGATGTAGATGGAAGAAGACAGCCTAAGCTATGATGGGAAAGAATTACAATCAAATACAGTATGTTAGTAATGGATAACTACTCTATTTAAAGGGACACTTACTTTGGCAGCACCTTTAACTGGTTCTCTCTCAACTCCAAGATCTGTAGTTTCGTCAATCTGCAACCAAGAAAAGGACTTAAAAAAAAAAAAAAAAAAAAAATCGAAATATGCATAAAAGATCTTCAAATTTTTCTCTCTTTTCTCTTTAACTTTTGATCAGTTGAACCAGGATTAAACTTTGTCACTATCGGTTTGATAAGTGTTCTACTCTAATTTCCAGTTATGATGTCAATCTTGACGCTTGTGTTGGTGTGTCTATTATTAACATGCAATAATGTCCAGCTACATGCCAAACATTTGTTATTTATGATAAGGTATAAAAAGAGACCCCCTTAGCAATGGTGCACTTTTAAGATGAGAACAACATGTTTTGTGTAATTATCAGCTATGAAATACTGTTTTAACTATGAAAGTGTGTGAAGGATCCTAACACCCTGTTAACCCTTGAAGATAATAACCTTAAATCTCAATACTCCAGGGGTATAAATTTAATGTTTTCTACAGTTTCAAAATGGTGAGACTTATCGGTAAGTCTGTCATCCTGAAAGATGAGTTTTTGGTCAATCTGACACGCTGCAACTGAGTTTTGTTTTACTTCCAGGCTGATACATCTCACCATTCTGAAACCGTCATATTTAAGCTACTATTTAGCTTTAATTTTCAGGGTTTTTTTCTGACCAGGTCAAAACTGACACAGCTATAAATATCCTGAAAAACAATCTCATCCGGATCATTGAGGAGAGTCATCTGACCTGCCAAAGCTGGCTGGTAAAAACTCCAGGAAGGCATCGTTCAGGTAGAGCTGGGTCAGACTCAGAAGCTGTGTGAAGCCTTCGGGGAGCCTAAAAAAAGCAACATTATTACCCACATTAAGCCTGACCATGTTCTAACATCATGCCTGGGAACAATAAGCCAACATGAACATGGGGTTAGGAGATTTTCTCTCAAGTGCAGAGAACTCACTTGGATATCGGATTGACGCTGGCTTCTACAATAGCTAGAACTTTGCAGTTTTTGATGTTCTCTGGAAACTCCTGGATACCTGAAGTAAAGGAGCAGATGGACAGACGTCGACACAGATGTTAGGGAACTATAAATCGCATCCATTTAACTTCTGGTTGTATCTCAACTGTTTTACTATCACTGAGACAAAGAAAAACCCTTGTAAAGAACTATGCACTTAGCTGGATACGTTAGAGAAGCTTTCTTGATGTTAACAGAAAACAATAATCAAACTGCAACCTTGTGAACATGAGGGCAATCTCAAGACTTTTGTTCCCACCATTGTTTTCCTACACCACACTTAAGAACGAGGAACTTCAAATGGCAACAAAACACGCATGAGTTCTGCTCCATGAAAAGACCAGTGGTTTGAACTTCTATCCATGAAAAGCTTTGGTCAAGGACGCATACAAATGTCCTGCTCTTAAGGCTAACTAACCTTGACCAATCTCCTTAAAAGATATTCTCACTCACACCAACGTGCACCATGGTGGCAGTGTGAAATATTGCAGGTTTGATTTTTTTTCCCCAGTTGCACATTTGCACATGTAATCTGCTCTTTGTGTAAATAGTGTTAAGGTTACTGTTATTGCTACCGACTGCTGCTGTAACAAGTTCATTTCCCATGTCTGGGATAAAATAAAGTACGTCTTATCTTGATCTTGTTATCTCTCATCAAAAGGCTTCAGTCGTAGGTTAAGGCTTTTATCAAAGAGTATTTTACAACGTGCTCTTTTTCCATCACTTTAAGTGGTGGCAACAACAGAAACAGCCTTGGAAAGGCCTTGGCCCCCGATGCCTCTCAGGTATCGCCTCAATCATACAAAAGAGCAAGGGACACATTATATATGTATCTATAGATGATATATCCTTACTGTTTTTGCTGACATCAAGCTCCCTGAGATTGATGAGGTTTGCGATTGCCGCTGGCAACACTGACAAGTCATTATCTGGCATGCTCAGTCGGTGGAGTACCTGGCAGTTAAATAGTTGCTGGCAGAAGGAGAGGGACAATACTGCATTTAAGGGTCATTCTCATTAGAAAGATTAATGTACATATATGAGGTATTGATGAGATCTTACTTTAGGTAGCTCCTCAATCTGGTTGGCATCGAGGTAGAGTTCCTGCAGGGTCTTTTCGAAGCTGAAGATCTCCTTAGGAACAGTCTCCAGGCTACAGTGGGAGTAGTCTAGCGATGTTATCGCCTCCTCCTCGCCCCGCAAGCAGCGGCATGGCACCAGACGAACAAACAAGTTCCGCTTGGACATCCTCAGGCACTGGAAACAGATGTAGAAGAGGGTATGGCAATATATTATTTAAAAAATGACATCAAAAATGTAGAAATCTGCCTTAAAGCTGGCTCAAAAAGCAACCAAACTCTCCAATTCCAAGTGCTCAAACCAATCAAATATATGTAAGTATGCGCACGTGCATGCACACAAGGTATGCAGAACCCAGACACCGTCACACTCCCACAGAGTCTTTGCAAGCAGCATGTGGATCATGTATAAACACTCTTACTGGCAAATCAGGTCTATCAACTGAGGGGATGACAGAGTAATGAGTGCAGAGTGTATGGATGACGCATGTTATCCTGTGTGGGAGTGGGACATGCTTAACGTGGGGGAAAAAAAAGGGGTTCCACTGGGTGATGCAAGAAAAGGCAAACAGAAAGGCAAGAGCATGTTAACATCATGAGAAAGGTGGTATTGTAAAAGTATGTCTTACTTGCAGAACATCCATCCATCCATTTTCTGTACCTGCTTTTATTTGCAGAACACTATTAATAAAAACAAAGACGCTAAACAACCTTGTCTTTTAAGGACCCTCTTTGACTTTGTTCTGCAGCCAGGTTTGCAGTAAAATGTGTTGGATTACTCTGGCACTGAGATCCAACCCAGAGTAATATGGGAGGCACCACAGTGAGACCTTCACAGTCAACATCATTGATAGGCTTACCCACTGACCTACATGTTAGTGGATGATCATCCATCCATCAAAGGCTTCCATCTCTCAACTAAGAACGTTGAAACTGTTCTGCGGAGATTTGTAGACATGAGCTTTTGGCAGTCTTACTTAACCTATCTTTCTGCACATTTCCTTGTGAACGGTCAAAAAAACACAATTAAACAGTCCACAGGGCTATTTATTTTTATCTACTGGGTTAGCATGTGATTCTCAAGCACTGGATCCTTTAGGCTCAAGGCACAAACTCTCATTATTTTCCCACCCGGAGCCAAGAAACCACTTCCCTGTCACTGCCCCACGTAACTTAAAGCCCTCCTGGGTCAGTGTAGTTGCTATAGAGACCAGAGAAAAGCTAAAGTCTTCTTCCTGGTCCCTGAAGTCATACATAAAACCAGGCAATGGAGCCTTCTACTGCAGCTTTGTGAAAAACAAAACATTTTGATGCATTTATTGCAAAGTAACTTCACATATTCGCAAGGGGCGGTGCATTTGTGTTCTGTTGGTGTCTGGTGCTGCGTATGCATGCAGGTTTTCTAAGAGGTGAACGGAAATGAGAGCCCAGCATTTGACTGTAGCGAGCAGCTCGAGCTATTTATAGCAATCATTTCTGGTCCGGTTGATATGGCAGAATGTGATTAGTACGGGCTGGCTATTGCTTTATGAAAGGAGCTTTAAACCAGATTGTGGAGGGCTGCTACAGCCAAGGCTGAAATACTGTCCCGGACATCAACAAAAACAATACGAGCAGGGACCAAAAATGTAACATCCGGCACCGGCTGTGGGACACGCAACAGCTGTCTGAAGGAAGAGGAAATAAAAAGTCACTTCCTTAGCGCAGCCTCCTCCTGGGCGTAAGGCTCCTTCTTTCACTGTTTTTGTGATGTGGGCTGGAAGCTTCTTCAATGGGATTATTTCCCTCCCCACAGAAATCCCGCTTCTTGCACTGACAAATTCAAAACCAGCTCAGCCACCAGAATTCTATGCAAACACACAGTTGTTTTCAACTCAAGCAAGTTTCTTTTAATCCAACAATAAGATCTGCAGTCTATGCTATTTGAAGACAACAGAAACATGTACTCAGAGTATTATAAGTAAACACACTAAAAAAGGTGTGCAAGAAAACATTCAATTTCTTAGTAAACTAATAAGAGCGTGAACCTGAGCAGCGCTGGCTCTGAAACTGAACGCCGCTATCAGCTTTTAACAGAACTGTCCTTTCAGCTGATTGAGCGATAAAGAGCCTCAGCTCAGGGGCTAGCACGCAAGATTCTGACTTTCTGGCTGAAGCAGTCTCCGCAGACCCTCTGTGGGAGCCTCATTAACAGCGCCACGTTCAAACATGACAATGTAGCTGTTGCTTCATATTGCTTCGTCAATAATGCAGGTGGGAACTCAGCTCAACACTTCATCAACACACAAAAACAGATGGAGAAGTGTGTGTTGAGTGTGCTGATTAGCATCGGATACAGAACAAGAATTTTTGGCTGGAGATTTAAAGTATCAGTACAAGCTAGGCAGCTAAAAATAAAAACGCTTGATATTTTTTCCTAAAACCGTGCAACAAAAACACTCGAAACCTACAAAAAAGCAGGGGGTTTGGCACAGTCTGAACCTGACGATCCAGTTCAGTTTCTGTCCCACCGGTTAAGAGGTTTGCATGACACCAGCAGACAAAACCCTGGTTGTTTTCATTGAATTTGTGGTGAATTGAGGGTAGGTAATCTGATCCATCACAATGTTCTTTTTTTCTCTTTCACCCTCTGAGCACAGTGAACCACAGTGAGACATCTTCATGAAGCCTCTGCGCGTGTTGTTTTACAGCTAATGCCACTGCTGCATCAGCATCTCCTACATAAACATAAAGCTTGAGAAAGCTGATCATTGTGTTAAACATGTCACACAACAAAGATTATTGTTAATGATACAAGTGCTGAATGGTGTTTAAAAGTAGTCTCTTGAATAAAGAGAATAAAGTTTTAGATATAAAATGGACTGAAAGATGTTTATGAACAACCCAAGTTATTACCACAGTAAATCTCTAAGTATCTCCTGACCAGTGGATATATTTAGAAAACTGGTAGAAACAGATTTACCACTGGAACTAATTTAATTTCTCTGAGAAAGGAGTGTGTGTTCCACTCATTATGCTACAGAAAAATGAGTTCTAAGTACTACTGGATGCCTGGACTGCCAAGTTATAATTCACAAATGTGTGTCAAGTATGAATTAAAGCTGTATAAAGAAAGTACAACATCAACATGTCTTGCGAGTTGTGTGAAAATTGCAATAACAGGATAACAATATCATTAAATTCAAGCCTTTTTAAAGAGAGTGAGTGAGGGAATTCAAGCGAAAACACAGATAAATATCACGAAAATAACACAAAGATCACATCGGAATGTATTCCTCACTAAATGGAGGAGCAGATGGCTGGGTAACAACATTAAACATGACAAGTGGCCGGAATTATATACTTTACAATGCTACAATTATGCAATAATTCATATACCGCAGTGATATAAAATTATGTCGTTACACAGTCAAGAGTCAGTATTTCTGCAACAACGTTTGGAAGGACTCCAAATAAAAGCACAAAGACCCAACACACATCACACAAAGAGCATGCTTAAACAGGAACTACAGTCGTTCACGGACAACCTTGTAGCACCTCTACACGCCACATCCTGGTGATGAAAAAAGAGCAGTTCTGCTAAGGCCTGCTAGCTGTATCCTCCTAGAGCACCTCTACACACACTGTCTATCTACTACACACGTTTCTAAATTCACTGTGGCCAGCAGGTCAAGGACCACGCTTCCACTGCTCAGCGATAAATGTTGAATTCCAGTAAATATGTCCATTAAGGCTCGGTAATTAACTTTCCCCCTGGGGTCTCATGTGCACCGGAGGTAAACACAGGCTTATTGACACGGCGAGGCTGGTCTGAGACTTCGGGGCTTGAAGTAGTGAAGTGCGAACTGCTTATGAAGCTAAATGACCTGTGCAATCTGCTCAGCTTTCACACTTCTGTTGCATTTTCACTTTCATCCTGTCTAAACCAGCATGCCCGGTTCTCTCACTGGTCTTAACTCAGAATTTTTCACTTCACTTTTCCCCATTAAGCTGCATCCCGGTTATAAATAACAGCTTGTTCTAAATACCCAGAAATCCCTTCAGCCTGCAAGTTCTTAATTAAATGTGAGCTCCAGTTAGATGTGAAACATTCATGCACAACATGCAGAATCCTCAACAATGGGATTACTTTCTCTGGGTATTAGAGCCACAAAAGACACAGACTGCATACACTGTAGTTAAAGCACAACCCAAAATATCACCTACATTATATACAGCATCACCCTGACAAACAATATCATCAGGACTGAGCATACAGTAAGTGACACATAAATACAGTTTGCTCTTATTCATTGTGTTGCCACGTAACTACTCAAGACTTCCTCCCATGTGACACCTTACCTATACAACAGTACCTAATTAACTCAAACAATGGGTTTCACCAGGAGTGAAGGAACTAATTATTGTTTTTGGTGACTTAGGTACACTGATGTGACTTCGCGAGCTCCACGTGCTATAGATCAATGCTCACAGGCTTGATTAAAGATCTGCAGAGCAAAAACACATGACAAAAGACATGAAAAAGACAGAAATACGTTTAAATATAAAATGATTTGTAGGTTTCAGTGTGATTGTGAGTAAGGAGGCCAGCAGGAACAGTGTGTCCTGTATAGATCAATAAAGAGCAATATGAGCTTTTAGTGGCTGTGATCAGAGAGCTGTACAAACAATAACCAGGTGTGTCTGTAACCCTGAACACTAAACACTCTGATTAATGATCAGCAAACATTTTCAACAGAGATTCTGAAATATAATCCTGCCTGGGACCGGCGCTAGTCTCTGGGCCGATCGATGTGACTGGAGGAGACACAAAGGAAACAGTGGGAGCAAATGCAGTCTGCCAAGTCTAGATAACCAGGTCAAACACATCCAGGGCACAAGTTCGTATCTGTGTAGACAGCTACAGCCTTTCGCTCATTATCCAAGCAGAGACTATGGAAATACCGGACATTCCCTTAACGTCTCAGAACAGCTGCTCAATACATGCAGAAGAAATAAAATGATGTCACATAGAAAAGAAGACTGAATAATGGATTAGAGTAACATGGACTAAGATACACTGGCAATCCTGCTGCTAACCTGCAGGCAGGCATTTCACAGAACACCTAGCAGGAACTCTGAGGTTATTTGGCGTTGAGCTAAATGTGGACTAATGCACAGACGACAATGTTGTTTAAAGTTGCACTACATGGCTGTAAGGTACAAAAATAGCAGTCCAACCAGTCCACATGAAAACATTTCAGAAATCCCAAAGCTTCCAAAGAGAAACCTGTTCCCGTCAGTGCTGGAGAGACCAAACCCTGTCACCTGACCTCGTCATGTGACATCAGCAGCCACTAGCATGGCGATTTAGAGACATTCTGGACATCTGTAAATGTTTCACCTGTAGTTTATGTAACACAATGGTCTAAAAATGGCTAACAAAACACAACTGCATGGCGTGCATGAGGAAATGTAGCATTCAGTGTGTTACATTTTCATATTTGTGATCAAGATTAAGCAATGAGTCTCAATTTACACAATGTACTGTATACTAATCCTATACAGGGCACAATCAGGGGTATGGAACCTAAAATAAATATGCTACAGTACTGGTTTTTCACTCTTTTTATAGACAGTGAATGTGCACGCAGAACTCGACTGGCAAGTGTATCTTTGGCTCTAAAAGGGTGGGGTGATGCTTTTGTTAAAATTTAACTAATGTTTGGCCAAAAAAAGGACAAAAAAAATAAACCTCCTAATTTGACTTTAACCATTTCCACAAACTGGTTTTTGGATCCAAGTGCAAAGAAAACTATGAATTAATACATATCTTCCAATATGTCTTGAGTTACACTGAGAAATGGCGCTAAAACCATCAGTAACATGTGACATAAATGTGAGCTTACATACTGTACCTTGTCATTTAGGACTTAAGTACTTGGATCCCAGTAGGCAGCAGATAACTGATCCAACAGCAACAATCTGCTTATCTAATGAGAAGAGAAAGTGTCAGATCCAAATCAAAGAACACAGATTACACCATCACTCCATTGTCACTGTCATTTAGATTATTGGGATTTCTCTGCCAAACTTGAAAAAATGTAAAAATTGTAATGAATGTCATCTTCCTGAACATCTTGTGTCTAATCCCTTGTGAGCGGTGATGGAAAACGACAAATCAAATAATGGGATTAGATTTAGGGACTGTGAGATGTTCAGATGTTTTATGATGCATGTTAATTAGAAGTCAAATTTAGGTCAACCCTCTCCCTTCACGCTAATTCATGCTTGTGATGGCAACTAGCTTTACAACTGAAGAATAATATTTAGCACAAAGTGATAATTATCACTAAATTATGGCCAGTATTCACATATCAACTTTGCTGAATAATCTGTAAAAAAGAGCACAACAAAACAGAGAATAAATCCATAAACTTTAAAGGAAGTTTGGCTTTACAAGACTGGAGAGAGAGAAGGAAAAGCCAGAGGAAGAAAGAGGATTTTGACTTATTCAGAGTCTCCCCCTCAGCCACAGCCACACATCAGTTTCTGCTCCACTTCCTCTGGGTGCCTTTATCCTCCTCTCATCTATTTGGGATACTGAATTTTTTCCAAACAAAAGTCGCTTCAGTCACACGCTGGAATAAAGCAACAGAGGTTGTGCTTTATAAAAAAAGGGTGGGGGTGATAACAGGGCCTTTCCTGCATGAATGCTCAGGGAGAGGGTTTTCAAAAGCAACTACAAAAAAAGTACATTTTGGCTGTCAAAACTTCTCTTAATGTTGTCTTCAAAATCCCGATCAGCCAATAGAGGGGAGACGTCACATCTAGCAAAACCAGTCTGAGGTTGTAAACTGCATTTCATTAATAATTAAACAAAGATGTCACACCCGAACACACACTAGAGTTACTGCAGCTGACAGGAAATTAAAATACTAACATACTGACGGTAGACGACGTTGAGCGTTAAATTAGCTCATTTTACAGCTCCTTGTTAGTTTCTCTACTCGGCCATTCAAACACACACACACGGATGGGATGGCCATCTGAGGCAGGGTCCCGTATCCTGCCACTGATGGTATTCAACTGCGAAGGATGTGTAGATAAAGCCCAGTGAACCACAGGCCTTTACCTCCACACCTGCTGCCCCAGCCTGCTCCACAGCCCCAGGCTGAACAAACAAATGAACCCTGTTAAATGTCAGCAGCCACGTCCAGGTCATCTGCCACTTCTCATAAATTTGAAATTTCACAACTATAACTCCAAGTGCCACTGACTCATGTTCCACCAGGTTTACTTAGTGATATCACCTCCGAGCTGTCACATGACACACAGTCATCAAACACGATGTTTGACGATGACAACAACCTGAGTGTTTGCTGAAGTAAATGGTGACAGCATCTCAAACCGCTTCTCTTATTATTGATGATCACATGATAAAAACTGAACGACCTTGGTTTAATCCCCACAAGGTTGATTTGCCCAATTCAATGTCTCATTTACAGATATGCACAATAGAAGCTTTATGGTTTTTGGAGTAAATTACCACCTGCAGCTACAGTAAAACTTTGACTTTGAGACACTAAAACCTACTGTGCTTTCGGTAAGATGCAACGAGCTGTTCTACAAGTGTCCCTGCAACAACACAACTTCAGCATCAGCACGACAGAAGAACAGAGACCAGCAGGCTCTCATCAATGTTCAAAAACTGGAATGTGCACATAAGTTACACTGGCGGTAATCATCTCTAATAAAACCTGATGCTCTCCGGGTATAAAACACTCCTGACACTGATAAATGGTTATGTGACCAGTCCTGATTGACTACAGCAAGAGATACCACAGACAGCTAACCAGCCTCTGGGTGACTACATGGCAATCCCAGTCATCTGAGGTTTAAGACAGACGGCATTTCTCCATACACTGATCATTTTAAACATTAAAATCCCACAGCTTTGCCCACCCGCATAGGATTTGTGTTCTGTCTTTTTTTTTACACTCATCTGCAATGGCAGCATCATGTCCTGCAACCGCTGATGCATCAAAACCACAGGTTAAAGTCATCCAGGTTAAAGGAACCACGATCTGACTGTTGTTTAAACCTCAATATTATTCGTGAGGTTTCCTGAGATTTCTCCAATCGCAACGGCAGTATAACCCGGCAAGATTGTTATTTAAACTTAAAATCGACGTAGACGTGTCAGATCTGCGGAAAATCCGTAAATAAATATACATAAATTAGCGCGGACATCTATCACGGATCGTAACTGGATTAAATTACACGGGGTGCAAGTGGAGATAGTAATCAGATTAGTGAAGTGGTGAGAAAATGAAAGAGGTGATATTTGAGAGTGCAGCTCGGTAATCCCTCTTTTCGCCCGTCGCGAAGCTCAGAAGGGGCAACAAAAGACGAGTGTGCAGCTGCTGCTGCTGTTGCACTGCGGCTTTTACCTCAATAACTGGCACGGGAAAGCACTAAAGTGCGTCTACGTTCATAAAAATCACCGGTTTACATGCAAATAGCAGGCTGTGCTGTGTTAGCTAAACCTGGTCTGAGAGGAGACGGTGGCACACGACAATGCAACCGGGAAGCGGTGTTGTTGCTGTGTAACCTGTCGAAAGTACAAACAGCTGCTTAACATCATCTTTGGAAAAAAAAAAATCGGACTTTATAACATAAAATTGATGTTTAGAGTAACTTCTTAACGGTGGTGTTGATTTGAGGCGTTGAAATCCGGGTTTTGACCGTTGTGAGTGGTTGAAGTAACTCAAGTCCCATAACAAAGTGGGAGCCCACAGATACTCCGCTGCGCTGACGCTAGCTGCGCCGTTAGCATGATGTAGGGGGCCCCCGCAAAGAAGCAGCAACTTGCGCACACAAGCCAAAAAGACTTACCGAAATAAATGTCAAGTCGGAGTCTCGTTTAATGGTGCCCAGGTCATCAGCGAGGTACCAAAATCCAGAAAGTATCCGGAAAAGCGGTCATTAGCTACCTTCCGATTTGCTCGCTAGTTTCAATAGGGTTCGGCTAATGTTAGCGTCGAGCTAACGCCAATGCTGCCCCGCACATCCACAGCGAGCCGTCCTCAACTTGGTTTACGTTTATCGTCCTCGGTTGTTTTCACGCGTAAAAGTAATTTTCTTCCATTTGATACTCGAGTACGCTAACAAAAAGCAAGGACGTGCGAGAAAACTCCCACATTGGTTAAGACTTTACAGCGGAGCATTAAAAAAAATCCAAAATGTCCACGACACTCACCGAGGAAATACAAAAGGCAAATGCGTCGGAGCCAAACGTTTTCACCCAAACCGTGTCGCTCCCGTGTGTTTTCTGGCATAATCTCCTTTTTCTGGTTTACTGGCGGAACTCTGACAGAGCAGAGTGAGGCTACATGGAGGCTGTCGAGAACAACATGAAGCGGAGGGGCTTTCTCTGCTGCGACCTCTGCGCCTGCATGGAGAGGTGGGCTGGCCACCAGAAGTCGCTTTTCCAGCTAGACAGTCGGCGGTGGCTGACTCACACAGGCACCTTCAGCGAGTCCCACTATCTTTCTCATCAACCCACCCGGGTTTCCACAGTGTAATTAGATCCAGGGAAATATTCATACAGACTACAAATAATGAGGTTATACAGAGACCGGGGACAACATGGCAATATATTGGTTAAATCCACGCGTTTTCACAAACATATATCCTATTTGCCATGTTTAATCAAAACATGTCAAAATACTGCCTGGCATTTGATTCAAAGCGATTAAATTCCATACCAGAACATTACATTTAATTAATGACCTATTTACACGAATTAGTTGCCATATGGCGCCCCCTGGTGTATATTAAACCTTCCTTCTAGCGTGCGAATTTAAATTCACGGATAACTTACGTCATAAAATAATAGTAAATATTCCCTATTGATGAAACAGGCACGACAATGTTATATTATATAAAACAGTATTTTATATTGTGTATGCAATCTGTGTAAACAGGATCCAGTCTATAGTATAACTTTTTTCCTTGATCATGTCACCAAAGTTCATTGGCATCGGTTTACAAAAACATATTTACTTGTATTACAACAGCAGCATGTCTAAATGACGCAATCTGACTTATTACACTGACCGAAATCACTATGATCCTAAAACAACCAAGCAAATAAAATACATTTTGCAATCGTTTCAACAAATACCCGCAGATAAAAATTCACACACACACAATTCAGCTGTTTCATTCTGTATACAGTTGATTACTAATAAAGACTTTTTTTTTTTTTTTTTAAGATGTTTGCACGTCTGGAGACGTGATCAGTCCTTTGCACTGGAAGAAAGCATCCTGGCACGGCTCCCGACCCAGGAAGGCTTTCAGCATGTCCATTCCATCTGCGGAGCCGCCGGCCTCCAGAATCACCTTCCTGTACTCTCGTCCAAGCTAAAACAAACACAGGTTAATGACCTCCTCTGCAAAAAGGGATGCTGACCTCAAACTAAAAGGAAAGAATGGCTCACCCACCTTTGAATTCATAAGTCCCTCCGTTTTAAAACGACTGAAAAACATGTCTGTGGAGTAGACCTCGCTCCACAGGTAGCTGTAGTACTGGCCGTCGTATCCTCCTGCCAAGTGGCTGAAACTGGCCGTCATGTTGGTGCCTGTGGAGAGGAACCCGTTTGAGCACGGCTGAATGGCGCCGCAACAAAGCTGTTGTTGCTGATGAACTGACCTGGTGTAGCTGGAACACCGAGAATCTCCTCACAGTGCTTTGCAAACACCTCTGCTGTGTCTGCACGAGGGCTGCTGTGCAGCGTCTGGTCCACTCTGCTCAGCACGACCTGTCGCAGGTTCACGAGTCCTGAATGCAGAAGCCGAACATGTTTGAAGGTGTGCAAAGTTCTGACTTGAGTGAGAAACTGCAGCTGACCTGTGCTGGCCACCCTGGATGCTATCAGTTTGTCGAGCATGTGGTCTGGGATGGGTGAGCCGTCCTTGTAGTGGCCAGACATTCTCCTCAGGGTCTCCTTCTCCCAAACCCAGTTCTCCAGCACCTGTGAAGGCACCTCCACAAAGTCCATCTCCACTTGGGTTCCGCTGAATTCTGAAAAAGTGGTCTGATGCGCGCGCGCACACACACACACACACACACACACACAGGCACAGCTCAACCTCAGTCCTACAAACCGATCCCACACGTAAACCAGCAGCAGTGAAACGTGATCAAACCACCACCTTAGAGCAGATCTCGTGCATCACGTGACCAAACTCGTGGAAGTAAGTCTCCACCTCATGGTGCTGCAGGAGAGAGGGCCATCCTTTCCTGGGCTTGGTGAAATTAGCTACCATCGCCGCCACTGGGAGCCTGCGTTCTCCATCAGGTCCTCTGCAGCCGGGCTGCAGACCGAAGCAGGCAGCGTGGCCGTACTTTCCCTCCCTTGTGCGAAGCAAGTGTGCAAATGTGAACGGGTGAGAAGCCGCCAGCGCACACATTCAAACACAAAGTATCTCCCGCTGCTACCTTGGATGCAAGTCCAGATAGAAGCGGCCGATCTCCTCTCCCGTTTCAGTGTCCCGTGCCGTGTAAAGCTTCACGCCTTCGTGCCACACGTGCGCGTACTGCACCTCTGTGAAGGTGAGGCCCAGCAGCTCCTGGTAGATCCCCAGCAGCCCTTTGGTCACGAGCTCAAGTGGGAAATACTCGATTAGCTTGTCCTTGTTGACGGCAAACTTGCACTGCTCCACCTGATTCATGTAGTAGGGTAAGTCCCAGGCATTGATCTGGCCATCAAAGGCGAAGCCCTTCATCAGGCACTCCCTCCTCTTCAGAGAGAGGATGTATTTTCTTTCCTTCATTCCGACGGGCTTCAGTCGCTCATAAAAAGTATCTGTAAGGAGAGAAGCACACAGTTTCACTATTAAACTCTGTTTCTGTCTTCCCCACAGCTGTGGGAACTCGTTGCACTCTGACGCGCACGTGTGCCACTCAACAGACACGGAGCACGTGGTGCAACCTACAGTACATAGCATGCAGCAGACATGAGCTTTCCCATTTCTCCCACATCCAGGAGGCTGCGTCTACCTCCCCATCCATCAGCTGCTGGGATGTATGTCCCTAAAGTCAAGCGCGGAACACAACGTTTGTAAACCTGTGCACGTGAAGTGAGGAGAGGGGCTCAATACGTCATACATTACCTAAAAAGTCAGACACATGGCTCGCGTTCTTAGCCATGTTGATTTCCAGCACATAGTTTGCATGGCTACTGTAACCGAGCAAGTCTGCGACCTTTGACCTCAGCTGGACCAGCTCTTCCAGAATGGCCGTGTTCACCTAAGAAAGAAAAACAAGCAGGAAAAATGCCTCTGCGCAAAAGCTGCAGCACTTGAAAGCAGAGGCAGTGTGTGCGAGTGTAGGGTGCACAGATTTATCACCAGACTCCTGTTACCTCTTTACACCTGCTGTGAAACGCGCTTTCCATCTTCCGCCGCGTCTCAGGATTGTGACACCTCTTCATCAGGGGGTAGTAATGGGGATACTCCAGCGTCACTTTGTACCGCCCGTCTGCTGTCTTCTCCAGCCCGTTGAGGTAGCTGTCGGCCATTCCACCTGGCGAAAATGATCTACGTGTGAAGGTGTATCCGTGGCAACAGACGAGGGTTGGCCTGGTGGCTTACCCAGCTCGCGCTCAGAAAACAAGAGGAAAGTCGTGTCCTCGTTCAGGTTTCTGTTAAACTCAATGGAGAGTTCACTTATCAGTTTGGAAGTTCTCTTGATTTCCTGAAGACACAGGCAAACAAGCAAAGACATTATAGGAGGGAATTCCAGGACGATTTCAATTGTGTTTTTAATCCTTTGCTGGTTTTTCCATCCCAGTGAGGGGAGGATGGAAAGAAAGGATGTGAAGACTGGAGGTTTTACGTTTTCATTACCTCCTGTGTGTCTTTAGGCAGATGTAATCCTTTCCGCCGGCCAAATGTCACAAGTCTGTCTAAGAGTCTCTTTTCTTCAGCTGAAATATTCTCTGGTGCTTTTTCCTGGAAAACCCAAACAATAACCACATGCGCCTCATCACACGCCAGTTTCTGATTTGTGTGACACGAGACAAACCTGCAAGGCAACGATCCGCCTGAACACGTCTTCCCTCATACTGAGCTCCACGTCAAACTCAGACAGCTGCTTGTCGGCCTCCGTGCTCGCCGCTCGGACCTCTTTCGACGGACAAACATACTGGGGGAAATCCAGAACGTGGCGCGACGCTATGGGAACCAGAACGGATACAAGACTCAGCTTTTCAGTTCAGCTTGATTTCTATAGCATCTGCTCCAGTCAGGATCGTCTAGAGGAGCCCAGAGCCTGAGCCCCGAACAGTGGTGGTAAAAACAGCCTTTGCCAGGAAGAAACCCTGAGCAGGACTATTTTCACACAGTAACCTTGCAAACATCTCCCATGCCAGTTATCATTAATCACTGTTCTGCTGGTGTGTGTGTGTGTGTGTGTGAGGTGCGAAAGGGAAAAACCCAGACTTACATGCATACTCCAGTCTGATGCTAGCCAGGGCTTTCAAGGTGTTTTCAACGTTAACATTCTCTATATTTAGGGCTCCAACCTCGTCATAAACCCTCTTGACTCTGCTAATCAAGCTGTCAGTCATGGTCCTGATCTCAGGCGGTGACAGGTCCCATCTCAGCGCGTTTCTCTTGTTTCCCTCCTGGGAGCAGCTCCTGGCAGGTACCGCATACCCGTGCTGGATGATCATCCTCCAAGAAGGTTCGGAGAGCCTGCGGGAGATTCCGACCAACTGACAGAATTTAACAGGTGGCCCGCGGAGAGAGCAATACATCCTTCAAAGTCACTCTGACACATGCTGCGAATTTTTTTTCCATGCCAAGCTGTGACCTTCCCTCACCTTTCCTCCATGTCAATTCGGTTTTGGGTTTCACGGCATGCAGCAGATGCCTTTCAAAACACGCTCATCGAAGCGGCGGGGGGGAAATAATTGCATTAGCAGCAAAGGCTTTAAAACTTTTCATAGCAAGATATGGCAGCTATCGATTCATTAATATATTTAGCTTATAACAGGTGCAAGTGTGATTAAGAGCGGTTGCAAATGAGCTGAAAGTATCCTGTAACTCAGTCACACAGGTGTTACATTTGCAGATTAGCCACGGTAGCATTAGACTCTGAAATCATACCTGCAAAGCTTCTGACAAATCACAACCCTTAACGCGCACATGCCTGCAGCTTCACGCGGGATTTTTCTCCATGCAAAATCACGCACTTTGTGGCTTCTCTTGCCACCGTGTGTGAGCAGCAGCAGTTCGAACAGCCTACCCTCTCCCGCATGTGGAGCGAAGCGTCTGTTTCCGCTGCCGACGCGCATGCGCACAAGAGGAAGCGAAAAGCAGTCAGAGGTCCCGATGACGCGCTGAAGTAGACAGCCGGAGGAGCTCAGGTAGGTGGGAAAGGTTGGGAGGGGGGCCTGGGCATTAACCAGACGTTATTTTCATGGTAGCTGGGATCCGGATTTGGTAGTTGTTTATGTTACTGCCTCGCAATGAGATTATTGAGACGTTTTTTTTTTTTTTTTTTTTTTTTTTTTTAGCCGGGATTACGCAAACTGCGCTGTGCGCCAGCCTGGTCCGGGCGATTGGTAATCAATAGGCAGGGTTTATCGACCCGATCAACGCCTATTAATGTTATAGGTTGGTTTTTGCTCAAAGGGATGCTCAAAGGGCGGTGGATAAAAACACATTTTAGCTCAGTTGTTGTATTACATCACAGCTTCTGCGTCGCTGCATTCATGTGTATCAACACACACCAGGGAGGAGATGCTGCTCCACACAAACCTGCCTAACACAGCGGATGGATGGCTCCAGCATGTGAGAGGAGTCTGAGCTTGTGTCTGCGAGTGATCCGATCACTGTGAATAATAACGGTGGTCGTCTGGGCCTTCTGCCGTTGCTGCGTGTGTTTTGATAAGACCATCGTGCTGATGCGTGCAGGTTGTTTAGGCGCACACTCCCGCTTGTATAGCTGGTAATAACATGACGTGGAGGAACCATAACAGCGCTCTGGTGATGCACATGCACAGCATTGCACGGCCCACTATGGAGCACGTCAAAGAGAAATCCTACATTGTTGGGAAGGCATTTGATAGCCATTCAGCCAAAACAGATACTGTGTGTTATACAGGCCCATCTACATAACCTAAAATGCTTATTCTGCTGTATTTGTAAAATAAATAAATAAAATTAAATTCCAAATACCGTTCAACTGAAGGGGGCTGTCATTACTTTGCCAATGATGTCATTTGTAGCACACTAAAATTGTTGTGAATTGATAACAGTGATCAACTAAATCAAAGTCTGCATGTGTGTGTGTGTGTGTGTGTGTGTGTGTTTGCGTGTGTGCAGTTTCCTGGTAACAATGGCAGTAGAGAAGCGCCTGGCGTTCTCTGTTGTGCAGTTCCTACGAGATCAAATACACTGCGCTGCTCTCAATTCCGATGAGCAGGAGAGTCTGGAAGGTGGGTCAGCTCCACCGTTATCAACCCTGCGCACCAACACAAGCCTCTCATAGAGGTCACAACATAAACAGTTGATGTTTTCTCTTTCTTTTCCCTCATCAACCACACCCTACCGTCACCAGTGGCAATACAGTGTCTGGAGACGACCTTTAAGATCAGTTCCAGCGACTGCCATCTCGCTGCGCCGCAGCCTCTCAAAGAGATTTTCCTCAACTCCCTACTGAAGGTGGGTTCACCTGAGCTCAGGTCATCACTTTAATGAGCCCCGAGTCCCCCATCATAAAAGACTACAGGTGCTTGTCATATAAGTAGAATATCACCAAAAAGTTGATTTATTTCACTAATTCCATTCAAAAAGTAAAAACTTGTATAATGTATACATTCATTCCACAAGTGTTTATTTCTTTTAATTTTGATGATTGTAACTAACAACTAATGAAAACCCCAAATTCAGTATCTCAGAGAATTAGAATATTGTGAAAGGGTTCAGTATTGAAGACACCTAGTGCCACACTCTGTAGGCTGTAGGCTGCACAATCATGGGGAAGACTGCCGACTTGATAGTTGTCCAAAAGATGACCATTGACACCTTGCACGAGGAGGGCAAGACACAAAAGGTCATTGCGAAAGAGGCTGGCTGTTCTCAGAGCTCTGTGTCCACGCACACTAATAGAGAGGCGAAGGGAAGGACAAGATGTGGTAGAAAAAAAGGGTACAAGCAATAGGGATAACCGCACCAGCTGGAGTCAGTGCTTCAAGAAGCACTACGCACAGACGTATGCAAGACATGGGTTTCAGCCGTCGCACTCCTTGTGTCAACTCCTGGTGACAGCGTCAGAAGCGTCTCGCCTGGGCTAAAGACAAAAAGGACTGGACTGCTGCTGACTGGTCCAAAGTTATGTTCTCTGATGAAAGTAGATTTGGCATTTCCTTTGGAAATCAGGGTCCCAGAGTCTGGAGGAAGAGAGGAGAGGCACAGAACCCACGTTGCCTGAGGTCCAGTGTAAAGTTTCCACAGTCGGTGATGGTTTGGGGTGCCATGTCATCTGCTGGTGTTGGTCTGGTCTGAGGTCCAAGGTCAACGCAGCCGTATACCAGGAAGTTTTAGAGCACTTCATGCTTCCTGCTGCTGACCGACTTTATGGGGATGCAGATTTTATTTTCCAACAGGACTTGGCACCTGCACACAGTGCCAAAGCTACCAGTCCCTGGTTTAAGGACCATGGTATCACTGTTCTTAATTGGCCAGCAAACTCGCCTGACCTTAACCCTATAGATTTTCTATGGGGTAATTCAGGCAAAAGAAGCTGCAGTAATTCAGGCAAAAGAAGCCCCAACTAAGTATTGAGTGCTGTACATGCTCATACTTTTCATGTTCATACTTCTTAGTTGGCCAAGATTCCTAAAATCCTTTCTTGGTATTGATCTTAAGTAATATTCTAATTTTCTGAGACACTGACTTTGGGGTTTTCATTAGTTATAATTATCAAAACTAAAAGAAATAAACACTTGAAATATATCAGTCTGTGTGGAATGAATGTATACATTATACAAGATTTACTTTTTGAATTGAATTAGTGAAATAAATCAATTTTTTGATGATATTCTAATTATATGACCTGCACCTGTACATGTCTGTTCTGTCTGGTGTAGAATGACAACCTGACCATACCGGAGAGCTCCCCGTCTGCAGGAGACATCGAGCGAGCGGAGCAACTGAAAAATGAAGGTAATGAGAGCGACACAAGCAGCCGGACTGGGCAGCAAAAGCCAACAGTTTTAATAAATGGAAGTTGAATCAGGATCTGTGGATTCAATGAATAAACAGAGAAACATCATTAGAAAACAGCATGAAGCTATCATAGTTAGCCAGTTAGCATCAGAATATTAATCCCACTCTGTGCTCTTTGATCAGGAAACAATCACATGAAGGAAGAGAACTACAGATGTGCAGTGGAGTGCTACACGAAAGCAATCGAGCTGGACCTGAGAAATGCTGTGTACTACTGTAACAGGTATTTAAAGACGCATGCTACATGTTTGTGTTGGGATTACTGTTGATTTCATTGTTTCTAGAGATATTATTTCCTGCTCTCTGTGTGTCTGAATATTGCTCATCATGTGACTCGTGCAGGGCTGCAGCACACAGCAAACTGGGAAACTACATAGAGGCGACCTGTGACTGTGAGAGAGCCATCGGGATCGACCCCACATACAGCAAAGCCTACGGACGGATGGGGTGAGTCAGATTAAAGAAAGGTTAGTGCAGACGCTCTGCTGTGATCCGCTCCATAATCCATATAAACTCCACTTCTGTGGCTCTAGCTTGGCTCTGACGGCCATGAGCAAGTATCCAGATGCCATTTCCTACTTCAAGAAAGCGCTGGTGTTAGACCCTGAGAACGACACCTACAAGTCCAACCTGAAGATCGCAGAGCAGAAGCATAAAGAGGCAACCAGCCCAGTGAGTCAGCGGGTTCATACGCTAACTTTAGCACAGCATGAGCCACTGATGGGGTCTCCGTTTGTCCACAGATTGCTGCGGGACTGGGCTTTGACATGGCCAGTTTAATCAACAATCCTGCCTTCATCAGCATGGTAAGAGCGTGAGCACATGCTCTGCTGCTCCTCAGCTCAGATGCTTGATCTGGCTCTGACAGCGTTAGACCGGATTTCCCCCCTAATTAGTCCCACGATTGACAAGAAGGCCTTTAATCAACTAAGAGTTTGTTGCATGTGGGGGACAGTCTGTTCCCACAGCGCGATCTGATTAAGGCGGATTTCAGCTTGAGTTCTGTTTACAGGCCGCAAGCGTGATGCAGAATCAGCAAGTGCAGCAGCTGTGAGTGTCATAAAGAAGCGCTTGCCTGTCGGCTCGGTGTTGTAAATCAGGGTCTGACTGACTGTCACTGTGTCACTGCGCCCAGCATGTCAGGAATGATGTCGAATGCAGTCGGTGGTCCTGCAGCAGGGGTGGGCGGACTCTCTGACATTTCCAGCTTGATTGAAGCGTAAGTACGCTCAGTTCAGACTTAAAGAGGATGAAAAGTGCCTGAAAACTTCTGGACCGGAAACGTTAACGCACTTGGAAGGAGGTGTAGTTACACCCACTCCCATGTGTCCCTGTTAGTGTCCTTATGCTAAGCTAAGCTATCCACATAGCAGACACACTGGGACGGTCAAAAACCAAACACAGAAAATAAACAACTGTGCAAATATTATAATTAGGCCTTGGATAAGAACACATTTTAACATGAAATTTATTGCACACTGTTGGACTGGAAGCATGTTTTTTTTTTTTTGTTTTCAGGGGGCAACAATTTGCGCAGCAGATCCAGCAGCAGAACCCGGAGCTGATCGAGCAGTTGAGGAACCACATCCGGAGCCGCTCCTTCAGCGGCAGCGCCGAGGAGCATTCCTGATCTCCTTAGGTAAGTAAAAAAAAAAAAAAATGAAACAGCCAGCGGCATTTATGTAAAACGCTTTTGTTTTTCTGTCATCATCCCGTCCTGTCTTTCAGACTGAAGCTGTGTATGTCGCGATTACAATCTCTACACCTATTTCTTCAAGTCGAATCCCCGGCAGAGCTGGAAAGTGGACACAAGAATGGCAAAAGGCACTTTTGTGTGACTGAAGGCCCTGTGGGGGTGGGCGGTGGGGGGCTGAGGTGAGGGCCTGGAGCACGTAACACGAAGCAAATCATCACTCACCCCATAAACACGTACTCATAGGAAGATCCGAGAACTCGTTCTGATGTAACATCGGTACATTCTGTGTTCGGAGCCATTACGTTCTGCAGAGATGTAGTTTTCCATGTGCTGAACATCCCATCCTGGTCACGTATTGAGTTGATTATCCTTCTGTCTGATCACAGAGAGAGAGAGAGGAATGTACGCACGGAGCGCTGCAGCTTTGTCTCATACAGGAACATCAGTCTTGCCTTGTTGATACTCTTTATTTTTGTAGACAGGAAACATTGTACTTGTTTGCTAATGATGACGATGTGTGCCACTGCTTCTCAACTTTTTGGATCTAGCCCTCCATTTGACGGTATAGCAGTGTTTGCAGCCTGCGTTAAGTTGTTATTGCACTTTAACAAATATAAATGTCTCCCCTTTAAGCCTACTTAATTGTTTAACTACTACTCTGTTCAGATAGTTCATTTTGCATGATCTTAAATCTTAGATTTGAGAACCAATGCTCTCTGGAGACAATTAGGTATGCTAGGACAGCACATTGTTTTGTCTATGACATGCAAATAAATGTCCACTAATTGAGGAACAGCTCGCAACCGTAATGTTGTTTTTGTGTATTTGTGACATACTGTAGGTAAATCCTGGGCACAGCCTGGTCTTGGTTGCCTTGACCGCCTTGTTCAGATCTGCAGCTTGAAGAGATTTCCACCTTTATGAAGCGGACAGTAATTTTATCCGATTTCCCCTTTGAAATAAGAGTGGCAATCCTACAATACATTAAAAAAAAAACTAATTCAGAGCTCTGATGAAGCTGTGAATCAGTATTAAAGACGTGAAAGATGTGTGAACTAAGGAACTTACCTGCTGAACAGATAAAAGTACTTTTATTTGATATAATCCCTGTCATACAAGACCAGAAACATCAGGTGATCTTAATCCAGTTTTTGACATTATGCCGTTTCATTGGCCAAAGCTTGAGTTAATCACATCCTTAAAATGTAGCAGAAAATCAAAGATTCTGGAGGTTTTATAATACTGCACATTTATTTGCAAAGAAAGGACTTTATATTAACAATTCATTTTAAAATACAGAATTATCCAAATGGCGGGAAAAACAAAGTGAAAAAAACAAAAAAACAAAAAACCCAGTCCTGTTGGTCCATTGAGCTCTAAAAGGCGAGTTAAATCCCTAATGCTCGTTGCTTTGGTACGGACAGATCACACACACTTGTGCGATGTCATCATACTCATATGTCCTCTTCAGAAATGTGTCTTTGAGTCTTAATCCCGAAATGCTCTGGAAGAAAGAGGCGGACGACGTTAGGGCCCAAAAAAAAAAAAAAATAAATAAAAAGAACATCAACCCACGCTTCTTTTCCGGAAACCTCAGGCTCGTACCTGCAGACCTTGGACGGACGAGAAGAGCGTGAGAGGCAGGGAGAGGGACACGGCGGGGCTGAGTTTGCCCAGCTTTCGCCCTGATGTTCCACACCAGTGGATGGAAGCAGTGTTGCACATCTCCAGCACCAGGTCCATGGTTCTCTCGCTGCAACGACAAGGTCAAGAAATGCTGATTCTCTGGACCCTCGGGATGGTGTCAGCGGGACTAACAGTCGTACCTGCAGTTGGTGATCTTACAGATGATGTCAAAGGGTTCCTCAAGGTTGACGGTGTCAGGAATCATCTCCAAAGACAGTCTGATGTCTCCGTATCCTGGTGCCTGAGCGAGAAAGAAGGGAGATGAAACAAAAACCAGAACAAACAAGGCGTTGATTTGAAGGGCCATACCATTCTTTGCAGCTGACTCGTCTGAAGCCTCCCCCTCTCCCCGAGATTGGTCTTCCAGACGATGTCCAGCTTGCCGATCACCGTCACGCCCTTGATGACCCCGGCCTTCTCCGCGTACTCCGGCTTTGGCTTCAGGCAGTACAGATACTGCCGGGTGTCCATGGGCTGCAGGTAGGACATTTTCCCGAAGGTGCACTCCCTGGAAGAGGAACACAGAATGAAGAAGAAGAGTCGAAACTTTGCTCTCGGCTGCGTGACTGTGACGTTGCGCTGCTTTTACTCTGTGTCTCTGGATGTGACCGTGTTGAGCTCTGTGACGTTGTACATCATGGACGGCTCCAGAGAGACTTTCTCCATGAACATGGGCGAGGTGGTGATGTTCTGGATCTGAGCCTCCAGAAAGACTTCGTCTGTCTGGAGAGACCAAGAGCTAAATCCAAATCTGCTCCCAGGTAGAGGACAAGAGCCTCTGAGGCGCACTGAGCAGGACTACTAATTTAGCTAGGAGAACAGCCGAGATTGTGGATACATTTACATTTTTCAGTTGTATTCTGTCATTTTAAGTAGAGATGAATATTACATAAAAATGAAAATCTATCCCTCGTTTTACTCTTCCTGTGTGTGATTTATACGCGTTTCAACACAAACATGGAACATTTCCCATCACAGTTGCTCAGTGGGCCTGTGAGGCTGTTGTTAGTACAGCGTTTATACAGTAGAGGCTGCACAAGGACAACCGGCCAAACTGCTCCCAAACATCAACTAGTGATTGTTTTTCCCCTTTAATATCTAGATTTAATATATAGTAAAAAGGGTTAGGGAGACGTTGAGTTTCACTCATGCAGGTATCCCAGTACATCCATGGTAACTGTCCACAGGTCAACCTCTAAGTACTAAATCAGAGAAAATATAATAATAGCTCTTTGTATCATATTCTTTTTTTACAGTTATGTTCATTTGTCAAAACAATTTAGAGCTCTAGCCGTCCTAACCAATAAGAATTGACAGTTTTCCAAGACTAAACCTATGCACACGACACAGAAACACTACCAACAACAGCTGGAAACAGGTTTTGAAGCCTAAAAATGTAAAATGTTGCCTTCAGCAATTAATTCTCTCGTATTCACTAGTTGATGCAATCCAACCCTTCAGTGCAACCTCTACAAGATTCCATAAAGAGAAGCAGGAATTAGTGCACGTCTGCAACTGGTAACAGGAACCATTCTGCACAAGGTTAATCAGACCCGAGCATCTCTCATCCATGCAAAGCCATTCCAGCTGCTGACACGTCAAGTTTAATGCATTCGATCAGGATTTGTCTCATTAACTCAAAACACGCTTTAACCTTTAAAAACAATAAGACATTTGTTTTATCATTCATGAATTCAAGGTTGCATAATCAGTTTTTCATATTCATCTTCAAACATCCAGCACACGCAGATTCTCCCCATGGACAACGGATGCTGTGATCAAGAGCCATCTCCACCCATGCTAATTTGAAGTGTTCAAATTTGAGTCCAAGCCCAGTGTAGGATGAGTTTGCAAGAAAGCGTGAGCATCCAAAGGAAAGGGCAAAAGAAAAATAAGGATGGAAAGCGCTTGTTAGAACTAATAATTTCATTAATGCAGATGACTTTGTTTAATCTTTCCTTAAGGTTCCTGCAGGTTCACAATTTCTTCCATCAGCCTAATTATTCCCCTATAATTTGCATGCTTTTCCATTTCCATGTTCTTTCCATTCTGCACCTTCCCTTTGGGCCCCAGAAAGACAGACTGCTGCACAGAAAAACCATGAAGAGAAGCTTGAGTTCAGCTATGAGAAAGGGAGGAACAATTACCACAGAACTGAGGTCACTCTAATGGAGAAAATAAAATACAGGAGATCATAAATAAATGGAGTTACAAGCCAAACACGATGCCAATGAACATCTGCATAAAGCTCATACATGAAAACTAAAGAGATGGCTGCCTCTGTGAGGAAAACACCCACTCTCCACCTTCAATCTGGCTTTTGTGGAGGTCCAAGTGCTTTCTTACTCTGACTGCCTCTACAGGCATCCAGCACGCTCTAATTGTGAATATTAAATGTGGAATGAAGCGTGATGCAGGCAACACCCTGACAATACAGCTCGTTTAGCAGCGGGGTGATCTGACCAACACTCACCTCTGCGTTGTAGAACTTTGTCTTCACGTCCAGCGGCTTCAAAACCTGATTAAAAATAGATTGCAAACTGAACGCTACGGTTTTCTCACACTGCATGTCTGTTTAGCAGAAAGGAATGACCATTTAACCAGAATGGAAAACAGGAAGTTGTTGAAACAAAGTTCTAAAGGCGACAGTTACTGCTCAAAAACAGCTGAAGACCAGGAAGCGCAGCGCTGGGATTGTCATTTCATTCACTCTGGCGTAGACATGCGACATTTCTCAGGCCTTCTCCAAGCTCACATGTGACTTCACTGGTCCTGGCTAATGACGGCACACTAACAAATCTCACCTGGAATTTGAAGAACTTGCGGAAATAGAGCTTCTCCCCATACTGACTGGTGTAACTGACTGCACAGACGAGGCTGGGAAGAAAGCAGGTCGCTGTTTTAGCCTCGCGAAGAGGGCCGAGCGCAGTCAGGATACTGGGATTAAAATGCATACATGTGCGTTCCGATTTCTTTCACTTCATGGTGGATCACATCATCGATGCAGCAGTCGGGTTTGAGATCTGCTACTGCGGAGTTTGACGCCGACAGGTTGAGCCTCTGGGAGCTGGTCTGCAGGTCGGCCTGCCGGAGATCAACACGTGCGAGACAACCATGACTAACGCTGCTCCGTGGGCAGTCAGGTTAGACTGTTATTATATGCTGCACCTTCACAAGAATGTCCTTCACAACTTGGCTGCTGTCGTTGTGCACGCTGATGTAACTGGAGAAGGTTTCACCGAGGAAGATATTTCTGGAAGGGGATGTGGACAAGAACATTCAGGTGAGTCCACTTTAATCCAACAGAAATAAAACGGGGCAAGAATTTCTTACCCAAAATTCTGCGGTAAGGTGAGCATCTCTCCCAGCATTAAATTCTCTGCCCCTTTGATGGTGGACGGGTCCTCCCTCATGAGCTGGCTGAACAAATCCCCTAAAGGAGTGGTGTTCGCACGTACTTATGCATCATGGGTAACACCTGTTCGTAACCTCAGCTCATATTCCACCAACAGTCGAGGTGAAAATAAGGAAACCCTCATTTTTCCTCATAAATATACATGCTTTAACTGTTTTCAGGAGTCTTAGAGAGGACTCAAGACTCTGCCGACTTGGTCCAGTTGAATCCAAAGAATGCCGTTTGGGTTACAGCTTAAATAGGTACTAAAATCAACCTCAAATATCCTGCTGCTCTGAACTCTCTGGCTACTGCAAAACTAATGGACTACGCAGACACATAAAATAAGAAGGGAGGATCAAAGGTGGTGTTACTTTGTTGGAAGATCTGGTTTCAAAGCAGGGCTAAACCACTGAGCTGGGGTCAGATTTCAGCTCTGGTCAAAAAGCTTGGCCACAACGCTGCATGCTGTGATCAACCCACTAACAATTAGAGTTGGTTACAAGCACTCGAGAACTTG
Organism: Pao palembangensis; assembly: GCA_015343265.1. Taxonomy (NCBI): domain Eukaryota; kingdom Metazoa; phylum Chordata; class Actinopteri; order Tetraodontiformes; family Tetraodontidae; genus Pao; species Pao palembangensis. Next base: position 7,464,948 of record CM027096.1, on the reverse strand, counting down.
CTGACAACATTAGTTAAGGAGCGTTCGAGTACTTGAACACCCCTGTGTGGCTTTGCCTACACCGTCATGGCACCATTTCAGGTCCAGTCTGGTGCTTAACCACAAGTACTTAAAACAGAAGAGAAGCACAAAAAGGCACATTCAAAATGACATCTTTAGTGACTTCTGTTAGCATGTAAAGCACAGTAAAAACAGATATCTCACCTGTCTTTTGTTAAATAGCATAAATATGTTTCACTTGTAGAGAAGCACATATTTATTAGACAATGGTGAAAATATGGATAGAAATATTGACTACAGTCCAGCTAGTGTAGAAAGTCATTTAATGGTTTCATGTTTCCAAGATCAAATTCAACACAGTGCACTTTAGATAAGCTGCCACAGCACTGCCACTTTTATATAACTAGAGATCCTACTTGGAAGTGTCAATGAGAGCTAAGATTAATTATGACTTCCGGTTCCAGTGCTGCCAACACATCTCGACAAGGCTCCACTCTGAGGGAGAACTTGCACACTGGAATTCATCTCATCTGAATTTATCACGCGTATCAAGATTGCAAAGCTTTTAAACTGCACTGCACCCAGGAAATGTTATAAAAGACTTCAAAATGAATGTTCTGTGTGGTATGTTTCAGATCCATCCACCTTCTCAATGCTGTTCCCTTGTGGGGTCACGGGGGGCTGCCTTTGGGTGAGAGGCATTGTACAACCAGGGTGTGTTGCCAGCTCATCACAGGGCCAATTTTAAACCAGCCAATTCTCCTAGCCCCAGAACGCATGTCTTTGGACTGTGGGAGGAAGCTGGAGTACCCGGAGAGAACCCACGCAGACACAAGAACATGCAAACTCCACACAGTAAAGCTTTTAAGAGTGTTATTTAAAAAAAATATAAAGACCGGCAACCTTCTTTTGTGCTTCAGATTTAGCACTGTCTAACGTGGATACATTCAGTTCAGATTCACATCTCTGGATTAATCAGATTTACCTGGAAGGTCTCGATCTTCACATGTCACTGGCAAATTTGTGAAGAGTGTTGGTTTCGTCAACCTCATCACTATAAAGTAAAGAAGCATTTGTTAGTGTATGCGTAAACACTTGGTGGCACCTAGTTTGCAATCACCTGCTAACTAGGCGTGTTTTTGACACATTCTTTAGCCTAAAAGGTCATAATACGTGACTTTCATCGTCGTAATATGAAAAACAAAATAACTATATATTTATTAAAATGGTTCAGCAGGTTTCCAGTACCAAAGATAATTTAGATAAGCATCAAAAAAGTAAGTCCAGTGAAACTAGTACATTTAACTGACAACAGGGCAAACGCATATCACTGAACTGACATTCCCTTCACTGCAGCAAATGTATATCTTTGCATTTTGGCTAAGGGTTTATAGGAAAAACGACATAATACGACTTATGTCAAGCTGCAGTCTTGATAGCATGTTAGCGTCAGTGACAGAATATCTCAGCAAACATTCAAAAAAATTCTGAAGTCACAATCTGTTTCTTGCACCGACGATAAAATACCTTTTAATGCGAGCAGGTGCTCCTGCTTTGCCTGATTGACATCCATTTCGTAAAACCTGTCTTTTCTGGAAATGTTAGCTATAACGCTAGCTGGCTACTGTTGTCATGAGAAAGCCGGAGTAGTCATAAACTCTGACCTCGCAGGAAACATCTTTCTTCTTCATGTTTTTATTCATTGACGGGCTGAATCATTCTTATACTGCCATCAACAGTACATATTGGGTATTACAGTTTATTTTCTTTTACCACCCAACTGTTTTCACTCATTCTGAATCTGTACTATCTCTCCTGGTTTCTTATAAGGAATTCTGACAAAAGGGTAAATGGATAAGAAACGCCAATTCTCCTCCATAGCAGACCAACTCTGAAGGCTTGTATGTGTAGTTCCATTAAAAAGCAAACAAACATTATAATGCAAGAAAAAATGAAATAAAGAATAATTTCTCAAAGAAAAAGAACAAATAATTAAAAATCAGTCTTTAGCCATATTTGATAAAAAAAAATCCTTCACAATTTAGATTTGTAAACACTGAACCAATTTAAAAATTGCATTTTCAATGAAAAAAGATTTTAAAAGCACTACTACTTCAGTTCTTCAAATCACTAGTGCTTAAAAAAATGGTTTGCTAACAAGCACCTTTTTCATAAGTGTCTTATGTATATATACAGTATTTTTAAGTGTTAGTAGTAATAACAATAATAATGTACGACCACGTCACAGGATCCACACTCCCATGAACATTCTCACCACTCGTTTCCGGCCACTGTCATTTGTTTATGGACACGATGCCAAACACAAGCATCCCACAGGCCACAATGAGGCCACCAATGGAATTTGTAAACTTTGCTTCCAGAGGCAGGGAGTTGAAAGGTTCACTACTGGAGAAAAAAACAAAAAAAAGTAATTCAGTCATATTGGTCTGTCATGTGACCATGCTGTAAATGCTGGCCAGTGTGTGATTCTGGCCAATTTCCATTCAAAAATAATGAGGATACTGTGTTGTGATGCTACGTGTTTTAATACTGACAAAATAAAGAAAAGCTTATAAATTAGTCTCTGATAACGCTGAAACAAGAGGTCACCCTGAGGAGCTTCCAAACTTGCATGGTTGTCAGGGTTCTGCGGAAGCGCAGCAGAGAACACGGAAACATAAAGACAGCCGGGCCAAAAACCCACGATCCTGCAGGAAGAGGAAATGACAAGAAGGCAATGAGTCTGTGTTTTGTTAAGTTTTGGTGTTCCTGTTTATTTCACAAAACAATAGAAGACATTCAACATAAATACAGTGTAAACTGTGCTGTCCATACCTGGAATGGAAACATAGCAATACAGATGCCCACCCAGCTGTGCGGAGGGAAATTTGTGGAAATTAAACACCACACATGCCCAGGATGGACAGCAGCGAGAGTAAAAACATCAGGCCATCATGCAAAAGCTTCCAGATGTGCTTCTCCTACTTCCAAGTGAGAGGGAAGTGATACACAAAAGGAGAAAGAAAAGTTTCTCTGCCTTTATCTAAACATTTCAGCTGATATTTTCACCACAAGTGCAGATTTAAAAGATTTCTACATCATTTACTCTAAAAAATAAAATCCCAAACTGAGTCTCCCCCTAGTGACAGGGTGGAGTACAACAGTCTGAAATTAAAATTCCAAGTAAATTTACAGCAAATATAGACAAAAATGACTTGTATCAGTTTATGGAGGTCTAATCACACTGACTTATGGTTGAGGGTTTAATTTTTCCTGACAGTTATTGATCCTAACCCTATGATATAAAAACTAGTTAGTTGTGATATAGTTCTAAAGACGGTTGTGTGGAGATTTGAGTTCTTATGGCTTATCACGATTTATCATAACTTTCTCTTGTGCGTGAGTCTCTAATGGAAAAATAAGATGTTAAGATCTCATCACCCCAAACAGAAGGAGAGATATAAACTAAATAGATACTGTGTGTTACGCAAGACTTTTGCAATGGTTCCAGTGGTCAAGATTAAACAGCATTGTACAACGTAACCTATAAGTCCACTCTTTCTGTTTAAAAGCAAGCATGCGTCTGTTGGCGGCTCCACACTGTGTCATCTAATTTAGCACAGATCTGTGTGCTGAATAAAGGCTCCAGTGTTTCGCACAACTTCACATCCCTGAATTAAAGCAGATGATTGCAGAGGAACAGTCATGTAAATCAACGTTTGCTCTCATCCTGCTGCTTGGCAACGGCGTGAATATTGGCAACAGCACAGAAATGGCTCCAACTTTAGGTTCCTGTTTACAGTAAGTTTACCAAGACTTTGTGGAGCAGCTCAGCAACAGGCTGCTCATCAATTTGTCATGAATATTTTCATCTCCATCACCAGCCTCAGCAGAGATGGAGAGAGGTGGGTCTCCAAGGGTCTCCACCCCGACGCTGAAGGTTGTCTGCCTTCATCCTCTTCAGACGCAGAGGAGCAGCTTTGGTTGCCTTTTGCTCTTATTTTGTCTTCTGAACTGGTTTCTGAAGGTATAGGCTGGACCATTTCCCACCATCATGCTATGGGATGTTTTTTATAGCCGATCATGTACATGTTCTTGGACATGCTACATTCTGAGGACCAGAAACATGCATTCTTCTAGCAAAGTGAGGACATCTTGGCTGGTCCTCACAATGTCAAAGGTCTGCTGCACAGTGAGGACCAGAACGTGCACGGTGCAGCAGCGCCACCATTACTCCTGGCCTCGCTCACCAGGCCCTGCTGTTGGCTCCTTGCTCCTTATCCGTCTCCCCTGGAAACCGCTTCTTTACTCTTACTGTAAAAAGGTTTATTCAGAGGTTTATTCTCTTTATTTAGGAGAAGAAGAAAAAAACAACAACAAGGAACCACATGATGCTTCTTTAATCTGATCTTATCTGTCTCACACACCCACATTATTAATGTTAGAAACAAAATCCATCCGGTAATTCTTCAGATGTTATCGCAGAATCATGCGACCGGAGCGACTAAAGACTTTAATTTGAATAATGTAATGTACTTGTTGTTGTCATGGTGTTTTATTCGTAACTAATTTTAATTTTATTTCCAGTCCCTTTAGGTTGTTTTTTCTTGCCCAGTGCAGATGGGCTGCAGCGACGCTCCAAAATCAGATCACCTCTATGATTAAAGCATCACCCTGATTCCAGCACAGACGCACAACTGACTCAGCACACAATCTTGAGTTCTACTCACTGGAGAGACACGAAACCTGAATTCATTTACAAAGAACATACTGTAATGTCTGTGTAGATTCTCAGTCATCCAGGTCATGGTTATCCAAAGTAGATCTCTCTGTGTCAACTGGACTGAAAGGTTTCCTTGAAAACGTTTCGCCCTCTCTCCAGAGAGCTTCTTCAGTTCTAAGTTTGCTGGGGCAGAGCTTGAAAATATAGCCCTGTGGACCATTGGCATGTTAATGGCCCGGGTGGTCACCTGAGAGTCCTTGGCAGGGTGGTTGGCAGGGTCGTTCATTCAGTTTCAGTTGGGGTGCTTCCCCTTTGTCTGTTGGGTCACATGTTAATGAGTCTCCAGGTCTGGTCAAACAGCGTGAATGTTTGGAATGCTGACGAAGAGAGTGGAGAACTGCATTGTACGTGGGTGACAGAAAGTGCCTTAGTCCACCACCTCTGTTTAAAGATGGTTTTTCCAACTTTACGTGGATGGCTTCCTTGACACCCCTCTCAAACCAGCGATCTTCTCTGGCCAGCACACGTACTTGACTGTCCTCAAAGGAGTGTCCGCTTTCTTTTAGGTGTAGGTGTACTGCTGAGTCCTGTCCTGAAGAACAGGACTCAATTTCAAGCTCTGCCCCAGCAAACTTAGAACTGAAGAAGCTCTCTGGAGAGAGGGCGAAACGTTTTCAAGGAAACCTTTCAGTCCAGTTGACACAGAGAGATCTACTTTGGATAACATACTGTAATCTACAGAAAGAGGATCCCCAAACTGATCCTCTGTATGCTTAACCACAGACTCCCAAAGGGAGACGGGAGCAGAACTGGATCTAAGCGCAGCCTTGCTGTTGCATTTAATGTTATGTTTAGATGCAACAGCGCTTATGATGCATAAAGAAGAAAAAGGATCCTCTAAAAAGACACTGGGAAGAGGAGATTACGGATCTGCGCTGTGCCTTCCAGACAGAGAGCCGTTGTTTGAGAGGAAATGCGTACTGAGAACAGACACAGGGTAGAAGACATCAAACAGTGTTGGATCAGCGATGACTCGCAACAGGAACATTTACATTTTGGCCATTTGCATTATAAAATACACAAGCTGGATTGAAACCAGGGCAGCAGATTGAACAACCGTGTCTGCACGTTCACAAGAACGGATTATGGAAGTGTAGGAAGGAGACAAACAGGCCGGAAATTACGCTGAAAAAAGAGGAAAAACACACACTTTACTTCAGGATGATAGACGAGTACAAACATTAAAGACACAAGTCATCAGGTGATGCAGTTGAAAGATGAAAAGAAGGAAAGAATGAAAACAAAAGAGAAACTGAAAAGTTCAAAAGAGATTCAAAACTGCATTCATCTACTGTACATTCACAAAACTTTGCCGGCAAAATGCTAATAGCTAACAGACAACCTGCCCGGAGTACTCCGGATCCTGGTCCACTTCCAGGAAACATAATCACTTCCTGACAGAAAAATTCAGAAGTAATCCATTACCAAATATTAAAATACGTTTTGCAATTTAATTGACAACATACAGCGTTGCACCAAAGTCAGCTGGAAGGTATCAGCTCAGGAGGAACAAATACCTCACGTGAACTCATCCATTCGTTTCTGGGCATGAGGAGAGACCTTTTCTCACAATCATTTCCATTATTTTGTGGCGTCTTGAGAGGAGCCAAGAATGAGCCAAGAGCCTACCACAAAAAAGATGAAAAACACAGAAAATATTGTCTTTGCTGTAAAAACTCAAGCCGACTCCAATGTCTCGCTTTGAGGAAGCAGACAATTCTGTCAAGTGATCAGACAGAGAGGCACCAGAGACGCTCCGCCTGAAGGCTGCAAAAGCTGCGAGAAAAAACTACAAAAACCATAGCGGGCATGTTCTGTGACCTCCAGTGATTACTGGTGGACACGAGAAGGCCACCCTCACCCTCGAGGTCACACCGGGTGAGACGCACCCTTCCCAAAGATCCACACACGACTCGTTAGTTTTACCTTTTATTGTAATCGTAACATGGAAACAAACATCAGTCATCTCAAACGATCTGTACAAAACATCTAAAATGCACATAAAAACAGCCTTTTTGCATTTGTGTAACTTACACCTGAAATTCAGGACAACCCAACAACAGCTATGGCGATCAAATGGCTAAAAGGCAACACTGAAGAGAAAGACTTTGAATAAAATGGGTAAAAGTGAAAACATGGAAAAAAAAACAGAGAGGAGAAAACACATAATGGCTGTAACGTTCATGGAAGTTATAAAAAATATTTAACTGCAAGAAGGTGAAGGAGTAATTGATGCAGGCTGCGTTTCCATTGTCCGTCAGTAGATGGCAGTGCCAGCACTGTAGCATCACTCAGCAATAATAGCATAGATCTCTGTAATCGGTTCCTTCACACGTACAGACGGAAGGGGGAAAAAAAAATCACATTCTTGATTAAACTGCAACAGCCAAGTACTGCGGTTGGTGCTGATCTCAGTTAACTGCCTTACAATATTCTTTTGATCCAATAATAGAGCTTCATATATACAAATATACTCTGTGAGGCTGGATTCTGGGCAGCTTTATGTACATTCGAGAGAACTGCAGGGAAGCTTTATGTACACGTCTTTTTCTGAATTCGGAAGAAGTTTCCTTCATCTTGTTCAATCGGGGCAAAACAAACTGTCCATGTGTATTCTGTCTACCCTATGTGCAAAATGACACCGCAGAGTCAATAACTCATCTCCAGTAAGTAAATGCTAAAACGTCCACCCCTACATTAGTTCAGAACAGTCACCGGACAGCGGTGTGTCCCATTTTGGTGAATATGACCTCAATTTAAATCTAAAATGATCCTCAGGAAAGGCATGTGGCCCGGAGCAACACACGAAAACAAGTGTGACCCCTTGTATCAAAATCATTTTGAAGCAAAACACTTTGAAGACACTAAAGAAGTGTGTGTGTCTCTTCCAGACATACCTTTAGCAGTGGTATAAATAATGAATTATGACTCATTGCAATAAATACATAAATAAATTAAATGACCTAGAAGTTTCACAATGGAAACCTTTAACAGTTGCTCCAATTGAAACAGTTGAAATTCCGTCGACATCAAAAAAACCTGAAGGACCATGATTGAAAGCACTATTCTAACAAAAAGGTAATCAGAAAGCATTGAAGAGAAGATTGAAGTTGATGATTAGTGTGGCTGTGGACAGACAAACCGACTTCAAGCAAGTCTAAAATCCACAAATGCGCGATTGTAGATTGAAATCCTACATGTGCCAGAGGCCAGTGCAACAAAGAGGCACAGTATTAGTGGCACAGCTAATGCCACTCCTACAAACCAGTGTATATCCTCGTCTCCAAGAAGCGTCCCCTGACCCTGTGTGGCCAGAGACCCACACGCTGAAGGCTTTTGGATGTGTGGAGATCGGCCGGAGCCATTCCTGCACGTCAGATTTAACGCCTTCATTTTGCCTTTGGCGAGAGTTTGACGTCTTCTTCGTCCATTATCACATCGCTCCACATCTAGTAGAGCGGTCAGCATCAGTACAGCTCAACCTTCCCCTTTTTTTGCTTTTCTTTAAAAAAACAAACAAACAACAACAAAAAAAACAAAACAAACAAAATCAAACTACTGGCTTCTGAAGACATGGCAGGTCGGCCACAAAGAGGTAAGTCCACCGTGGACGACTGTCTGCTCGTAGAGTCCGTCAGCTTCTAGTTCTTTCGTTTTAAGTACTTAGTGTTGAGTTCACGTGCAGTCCTGGCCGCATTCAGGGTGTTTCTGCGTGCTTGTAGTAGCCTTTCAGCAGGGCTGCTGAGGCGATGCTCTCAGCCGAGCGCCGCTGGTCCATGCTGAGTAACGCATCCAGCAGGCTGTTAATGTCAGCTTTGCGGCCCTGCTTCTGCATCCAGTTCTTCAGCAGCTCGTAGACTTTGTCCGGTGGGGTGCTGCTCTCAGCAATGCGAATGTGGTTGTCGCTAATTCCAATCATCCTGAAGAATTTATTGTGGATCTGCACGTCCAGGTGCTCGTCAAACAGATCAAAGCTCATCTTCAAGGACTTTTCAGAGCCTTAAATAAATAAAGAGTATTTTAGTTTCCTCAGCTCAAAGTAGACAGAATTACACATTTGTTGTTCCATATGAAGTCTTTTCTTCTCCAACTTTAAAACTAACCCATGGAAACGTACTCATGACAAAGGTGAGTGCTATTGCTAACGGCACAAATAAACAAACAAAAAAAAAATCAAATAAATAGGCAGACAAACCAGCGGAGTCCTGATTAATTTAGCATGAGGAATAAAGACAGCACGCTCCAAATACCCAAAGGCTTGCCTGACTGTCATGAGATTATTCATCTATCAAGCCGCTAATGTGAAATCTGGAAGAGATACTTTGAACTGTGTGATGTGCTGCAGCTCTGCATGTGCAGCTGCCTCTAAGGGCAACACACAAAGTAAGATTACAGTCGCTTAAGTAAATGAGTGTTTGCTTCCCAGGAACATTAATTACCTTGTACGGGCACCAGTCGATATCGCAGAGGATCGTCCTTTGAGGGGAAGAAACACAAAATGGGGATTAAAAAGTGATCAGAGGTCAACAGAGCAGAGGCAGTGATGTAGAATGTCTCCTCACCACGTCTACAGGTGCTATTCGGACGGCTGAGGGGCTCGGGCGTGGGGTGATACCAGAGGTCAACGTTGGCAAGCCGGACAGGCTGGTTTGAGACGAGTTAGTGGTGTTGGGTAAGCTGTCTCCTAGACCACGGTCCTCGTCTTCCAGTGGGGGGGAGGCCTTGGTCATCCCGGGCTGGGTCTCCTGCAGCAGAGGCCGGGACTCTGGCCGGGACTCCTCCCCCTCCAAACCTGCGTTCTGGTTGTTCTGCCTCTCTTCTGCTGTGGCGCCGCTCTCGTCCTGCTTACAGGACACACAGAGGACCTTTGCTCAGTCTTTATTGCTACGCTAACACAAAAAGAAGCAGGCGCAAAACAGAAAAACTTACAATAGGAATCTTGACGATTTCGCTGGAGTCGCAGTGGCTCTTGATGCCTGTTCCAGCACAAAGCAAACAGCATTAAAACAGATGCGTAGAAAACAGCCTTAACGATGCTTAAATCACCACAACTCACAGGGAATTTCACACAAACGCTGCCTGAAACACCAGACAGCCAGTCCAAACAGCACCAGGACGAGGATGCCCACGACAATGCAGACAGGAAGGACTGGAGACACCAGCAAACAAACTGCATCAGCGTACAGGATCGTTAGACGCGCCGACCTGTCAGGTCTCAGTTGAAGGCTGCGGTAAATTACCGATAACTGAGGAAGAGGATGGGTTCGGCGTGGGAGAAGCCTGGGACGGTTCAGTGGGGGACAGGTCCCGTTTCCGACACTCCGTGTTGGATGAGGGGGTACACTTCTTCACCTCCTCCTCTCCTGCTTTACACCTACAAATTTATAAAAAAAAAAACAAAAAACAAAAAAACAAAACAAAACACAGGCTTTTAATCATCACCACCCTGACGTCAGCGATCTGATTTTACAGGACGTAAGACGCTCACTTGGCACAGCGTTTGCAGACCTCGCAGGCCTGATCTGGGACACAGAACGTCCCCAGTTTGCACTGGCATCTGGTGTCTGAGGTTGTGGTGCAGGGTGCTGTTTCAATCTCATCTGAAGGTGGAAGGAAAAGAGCAGAAACATTCACTGATGGCAGCTTACATCAATCTCCTCGAGACCACCAGATCTTCCCTTTTCAGGTAAATGTTAATGAAATACATCCACTTGTGGATGATGCATTGAGAGTGAATGTTTGGTTACTAAGCTAGTTGTTTATTGACCTTGAAGATGTTTGAGGTATTTTTATGATCTATATTCGTCTTCCTACTTGATGTAAAATGAGGTCATACTTTCTTGCCTATTCCAAAGGTCAGCACATCCTACGTCAGAAGTCCTATCTCTGATTTATAGGTAATGTAGGTAACTTTAATAAGTTGAATGTTTTCAGGGACGTGTGAGCCTAGAAGAAACAATAAAGAGAGCTGAGACTTAAGTCTGAACATTGAAGTCTTTGCCTCCATCATGTCACTACAATTATCTATAATTATCAGGCAATATCACTGTTATGATCAGCAGAAGTCGGGGATGCTGTTGGGTAGAGGAGTCCTTGAAGACATCAAAGGTTGCATTTAAGTTATGTTCACGAGACACGACACTATATATGGAACAAAGTCTGCTCCTACAGCGAGAACAGAGCCTGGACTGTTAGACGGAAACACATACAGCAAATACTCTAAATACACTCCCTGATTTTAAACTTCTAGGATAACAGACGGATCTACTTCCCAAAATGTAAAGCCTCTTTAATGAAAATCACAAGCTAAAGTTAAAGACAAGCCCACAGTGTTTACTTTTGGCATATTTATGTGAATCCCTTCTTGTGTGTAGAGACTCGGTGTGTGTTTAATCTGAGCGAGTTAGAATTTATGCTTGGTTTTTTATTACCCAGAGTCATTTTACAAACAAAACAACACAGCACTTTTTGCTCTCTTTATGCTTTACACAAGGAGAAAAAAAAACAACAACATTTTGGATGGTTCCATTTAGAGACTATTGTCAAATAATTATTTTCAGAACTGACTGGAATGTAACACGTGCAGAACAGAGCGACGGAGCTTGACATCAGGTTTAAATCTGTAAAAATATCTGTTAAAGAGTCAACACATCCAGAGGTGACAGGTTAGCAACAGCCAACCATCAGCTCCTCCTCAGAGAGCCAGCGTGATTTCTATTATTTGCTCTTTCTGAAATCAGCTGCTGTCCAGGGCGAACAATTCATTCTGAAATGGTTAAAACTGGAGGCAAAGAGGCAAAGCTCCGTTCAATGAATGAGAACAAAAGTCGACCTATGTAACAGTAATCTTTTCTTCTGCTGCTCCACACTTTCATTGCACACAAAGACACCCAGTGTGGGAGACAATGAGTCCAGGGCCACACCCAGTTCAGCCAGGTAAGGCAGACACTGGAGCGACTCTCCAGAGACAGGTAACATGCTCACATTCAGGCCAGGAAACAAAACAACAAAGTCACGCCCTGCAACCTCGTGTAACATCATAAGACCACAGTGTGGTGAGTGCAGCTGAAAGGTAGGGGTGGGGCAAAAGCTCTCTGCTTTCCCAAACAATACGCTCCATCTTTGATTGGATTACAGAAGACCTGAGTTTGGATTTAAAGGGCTACACAGCTTCTAATTCTGCATCAAACCGATAACGTGAAGCCGATGGTGTCATTACCGGTGCGACAGTGTGTGCAGGGCAAACAGCGGTTCATGCCGTTGGAGTGCTCCGTGTAGGTCTGTCCGTGCTCACAGGAAAGACAAACGCCTTGTTCCTGATCTCTGTCGCATTCCTTGTGCACAAAGGTTCCTGCACATCAGACACAAAAACAGTTAAAAACCAAAAAACCAAGTACATGTGATGTTCTTCCTGCTGAAGGAAATTGTACAAATATTTGTGCAAATATTCAGTAGTCATAACGGCTCCAGTGGTTTATAGATGATATTAATAACAGTTTCTGGGTTGCTTTCTGGGTGCATGATAAAGGGTTTTAGGATTAAAATAAAAACAGATAAAATAATCACTTTTTCAAATTTAATCCTATTAAGCGATTTCTCAGATTCCGATCAAATTAAATAATCGAATCAACTAGCTGTAACAGCATCTCTGCTAAAGATATCAAAGGTGGTACAATAATTAGCCTTACACCATAACGATATAGATAGTTCTTGTAATTACTCTGGATCCATATCGTGTACATTACTCTCATTAGAGTAATGTACAGTAATGTAATTAAGGTTTAGCTTTCTGGCTGACATTCGTTCCAGGCCAGGCAGAGGGAGTCTAATAATTGTGACTAATAATACTACTAACTAACTGACTCTTTTTTCATGTACGGATTGCTATGATATATGCTAGCGAGTACTGTTTCGACACAGCTGCATGTTGTTGCGCTGGCTGCGCTGGTCCTTACCAGCCTGGCAGTTGAGGCAGCAGAGCCCCTGATGGAGGTACTGCTCGTTCTCCACACATACTCTGTGCTGGCGGAGGGTGAGGTTCTGGTACTCTTTTCTGGACCACTGAGATGCCGGAAGTTCCACTGCGCCACACTCCAGCCCACAGAGGACGGCTAGCAGCAGCACCGGAACCATCTGAGGGACAGACTGAGACAGAGGGAGGAGGGTCACTCCTGCACAATCGCAGCATGCAGCTGTACTCAGAACCGAACGGCAAGGAGAGTCTATATTCATAGGAAACCTTGTGTGAGCAATCTGTGACTTAATTTGAACCATCTGATCTGAACATCTGCCGTGGGAAAGCAATTAAGGGAGCTATCCAGCTATTTGGAAGTGGAGGCAAAACAACTCCATGTTTGCTGAAAGCAGGAGTTTACAGGGCAGCAGGCAGGCAACTTTCATTACTGAACTGTCTGCTTTTGTTGTAGGAGGTGTTTAAAAGCAGTGGCATCCGCTTCCGCACCACAGAAATAGATTGATAAAGTCATTCAACACCCGCACAGTGTCCATATCACATGCATTTTCAGAAGTCCATTCATGTGGCTGATAATAACCGGCTGGTATAGGTGGGGTGCAGGGAAGAATAGAGCTGAACACTTTAGCGTGGACCCCAGGCCGTGGTGTTTATTCACACGCTTTTCACCGTGTCAATATGAGAAAGCTCCATTCACTGGCAAACAACACGCTTTAGCGGCTCTACTTCAAATGACCCACATTCTTAAAGCCCGGCTCTTTGAATGGCCTGACATGTGACACCGCCGCCAAGCGCCTCGAAGGCAACACGACACCCCCTGAGTAAAGGAGAGGCCTGTATTCAGGGGTTTTGTCTCCTCTGTCCACCCCCGCCCCTGACAGGTTAGGGTGGACAGGTAAGGCGGTGGTGAGCGAGGGTTGTTTCAAAGCGGGAAACTGTATACGCTGGAGCGAGAGACGGGACGCTATAAAAGGAAAAGGTTGGATAAAAAACAGAGGACGGGCAGATCAAGGTGAAGAACGAGGGGCAGGCTGACTTCTGACGCCGAGCTGGGTCTCTGGAGGGCAGCCATGCCTTGTTCCAAACCCCCCCCCCGCCCGCCACTCACTTACTCTGCCTTTTCCCTTCCTTCTCTGCCCCCGTTAGCGTCAGACTTTCCAAAGACACTGCTGAGAGGCAGAGCAGCCACAATCACACCATTTAGATCTATCCAAACATTCTCAGAGGGAGGGAGGGGAGCCACAGGAGGAGGGAGATAAAATGAGAAGGGGGGACTAACGGCTCGCAGTCTTTTCGACTGGAACTCTGCGTATGGCTGTGAAAGGGAGGAAGATGAGAGGAACAAATATGACAGTCAGAGTTAGCGATGGAAATCTACTCCAAACATAATCCCGCGCTCGCCGGATCCTCAATTAACACGAGGAACGCTTTCCACAGCAGTTAATGACTCACTAGAGGTCACAGCAATTTAAACTCAGGTGACGGCGACATCATTTCCAACCTTTGTCCATTTCTGAGCTCCCACTACGACCCCACGTGCTGCTGATCCAAATGGACTCGAGATCTAAACACCGTTCTCTTGTATTAAAACATGGATGTAAAACTATTTAAAAACTATTAATCACCAATCATTTATTTTTGATGGCTGTAATCTCCATATTCTGCCCTCCACACGCCTCAGAGTCCACATGTTTTGGGGGCGGCCTGCTTGTGGTCATGTAACGCTACGAGACCATCGTGTGTACACACAAACGCGCTACAGCTGCTGTTGCAGCAACAGCGCGCAGAGACACTCGGGGGGCTGCCGCAGTGTGGCTTCGCTTTACCTCCCTAACCGAGACAGCGGGAAGGCTGCAGGGACAGCAACCTCAGCGGAGCCACAGGCCTGGAGACAGTCCAACTCCAGGCTAGTGGGGAATCAGCCCGGCTCACAGCCTCTCTACTCCAGATTATCCAGCTCAACAGTGTCCCATTGACGTGTGTATGGCGTGCCTATAACACACTCCTGTGGACGCAAGTTAAACTAATAAAACCGAGAATGAAATAATGAGGGGCTCTGTGTTGATCTGGTGACAGTAGCTGACTCCGCTTCCTCCAAACACCCTGGGTTCTTCCAAATTGCCCTGGCACAAAGGCTGAGCATGCCAAGTCCACTGAGCGCACATTTGTGGCTAAATGACAGGACATCCTCTCAGTTGACCTGGGTTATCAATGGGCCATTTAGAAGACTGTGATCACTCCTTATTCCTGAGGGGATTACAGTGCGCTGTATTATTACAAAAACAGGCAGAAAATATGGTGAAGAAAGCAACCTAGGCTGTTTATATGGTATTAGATGGATGATTTCGATAACAGCTGTTTAATATAGAAAGACATGATGCATCTTATTATATTCCTGAGTCTGAAGGTTCACCATGCTTCTCTGATTAGCCAATTAAGTTTATTAATACATCACAGGATATTTAGGATAGTTTGAGCATGAGATTTCTGTGGCAAAAATAAATAATATACATGATATATAGCATTAAAAAGCTGTCGTTTGTTTTGTTTGGGATTAAATCCTTACAGACAGGAACATTAATGCCCAGGTTAACCAGCGCTGATTAAAATGACCTTCATTTCCACCTCCCCGTGACAAATTCAACCAAAGCGGCCTGAATTCCTTCCACATCTGCAATCGTTCCAGATCTGTCTGTTCAAGGAGATCGTCTGCATCAGCGTCGGTAAACACTCGGCTGTTTTACAGGCGCTCAGATTGATGGATTCAGCACCAGAAGCTCTCAGATCTCTGCGCCTCCATAGCTGGAAGAGGTATTTGCTGCTCCAGAGACTCTTCTGATCCATTCAGAAACGTCACAAGCCCACTAGCAGGGGTTCCTCTCATTTCCCCCACACGGTATATAAAAACTAACACTAATGGAAGTGACAGCCTTTCTATGCACTACATCTGCCAGGATTTACTCAGAGATCCAGCAGGGTTAATCCAAGACCGCCGGTGTTCATCAGTCGCTTCATTCTGCTTGTTGAAAGTTTAAATACACTTTCCGTCATATTTTCAGGAACCAGTCCTCTAATCTTGCTAAAACACTGGAGGCTACAACAGAAATCTGCAGGCTGACCTTGATGTGACAGCGGTGCTCTCTGTGTGCAGATAACGGAGACGGAGGCGCTCGTGCATGACTTTTCCTGGGTGATAAATTACGCTGACATTCTGTGTTAGACAATGCAGATGAGTACAAGCCTGCTCATGTCAAGAGAAACAAGTCTGACACTTGCAAATAAATCCAAGGTTCACCCGAGCTTGCAGACATCCATCATTATTAAGCCGACGTACATATCTTAAAGATGGCAGCTCCCTTGTCACCATTTTAAAGTTTAAAAACACCAGAGAAAACACACGCACATGGTGAAGAAGACACCCAGGCACACTTAATAAATGGAGTGAAGTGTTGTGTGTGGGAGCGTGTGAAAAGCAGCTGCCCCCTCCTCTCAGGGAGCGCAGGAAGCTCAAGACAATACCGAGGCTTCATGCAGGGTTCAGCTCCAAACCGTTCCCTCCGCAGCACCCTGCCTCTGAGCTGCGCGCCCATTAGATCCACAACATATCCGCCAGGCGGGATATTTATAACTCGGGGGAAGCTGCAGCGCCATGACACAAATTCTTCAGTTTCCTCAGGAGGTCTGTTTCATGATTGGACAAGTGTGACGGAGTGTCACGAGCAGATTTGGTAGATCTGTAGAGAAGGTTCAAACAAAAACAATGAAGAATTCAGTAAAACCTGCTGGTGGTCAGTCTGCAAGCATGTGGACCGCCGGAAAACCAGCCCATTGTTCTGATGGCTGGAAGAGAGAGCGCCACTCAAAGTGTGAAGGGTTCAGAAGTTGCGAGCAGGTGCGGGGTGACACACGTTTCCCCGTTTGTTTGTGTCGAGGTCCCTGCGGTTTCCAAGGACCGGCCGCTGAACACAAATACATCGGCAGTGAGTCACACACAACCCTTCTGAAGCATAAGCCAGGCCCTGGAATCTGAACAACAACCCACAAATTGAATTTAAAGATTTGTGCGCTAGATGGCTTTCAACTGGGCCGTTTGATCCTCTGACTGGACCCTTAGCTGAGCGGCGGGGAGCTAGTGAACACAACCAGACAGGATGACTAATAGACTGAGACAAGTGCAGAAATCAGCGAATCCATCGCTTCAGTCCAGGGAAGACCACATTAGCTCCATTAAAGTCTACCAAATTTAGAAATAGCTGAGCAAAATGAGCAAAATGGTGATCAATCACTTATTTTGAAATGAATGCCTGCAAATATGGGTCCATTTTCTGACCCGAGGGTGAATGCGTCATGAATGTGAGGCATCAGTTACTGCTTAAAAGCAGGTTTAAAGGCGGTTTAATAATTAACTATGATGGCGTTAACCTGCATTTAATACAAGTGGTGTTAATGGGCAACCAGGTTCCTTTAAGCAGCTAAAAGGACAGTGTCCTAGCTGGAGAAAAACAGAACTTTTGTTCTGTCTCAGAAAGTATGAGAACAGAGTTTTCCTTGGAAGGACATAAAAACACCTCTATTTTCCCTCCAATGAAAAATTCGACACTCATTTCTTAAAACACTGCTAAACACTAGATAAATCAACATGTGGATAAATCAAAGACAACTTTTGTTCAAATAAATAAAAAACCATGACTGGAATCGGCAAAGCTAAAGGTTTAAGCAACGGATTATTTCCAGGAGTGGAAGGACTGTACATTCCACAACCCGCTGTGAATCCCATCAAACTGGGTTCAGTCGGCTTTGAGCAACATTCTTCTTTCAATACATATGATTAATCTAAAACAGTGATGTCACCAGAACCGGTCCTTCCAGAAAGGCCGAGTTGATACCAACAATCCAAAAATAATCACCATTCAATATTCATTCCTGTACTCTCATTTCTACAAGACTATTGTAACAGTTGCTCGATTATGGCAACTTTAAGGGGACAAAAGATCAAACCTGAATCACTATAGTTATATATGACACTGATATAAAAGATCCTGTCATATTTGCACGTTTTTAACAGGAAAGAGGTGTTAAGGGTGTTGCGTTGACTGTGAATAAAAGCCGTGATGTAATGGAATGGTTTAAAACCCGCCCAGCTCAGACTTTACCTTGGAAGGGCATGATAACGCGTCTGGGAATAAAACCCCAGTGTGAGCGTTACACCTCTTCAGTGAAAAAGCCACTGTAGGCACAGCAACATTGCCAGGTGAGCAAACGCACGCCTCTACTGAGCTTGTTCACGTGAACAGTGACCTGCCTGTGTTGGTATGCAGTACGTAAGCAGGCAACACCTGGACAGGTGGAGCTTCCTGCATGACTCAGCAACTCGCTGATAGCTGCACTGATTCATACAAACAGGTTCCATAAACAGTTTCGCACTTTGTAACACTTGGTCCGTACTCTCAGACAACAATTATTGTATTTACCTGAGTAGAAAGTCTAACAGGCAGGCATAAAAAAAAAAAAAAAGCAACCACCTGTGGGATGCTCGCGGGTGCATTGCACCCCCGTTGCATCATTCGGGGCTTCTCTAAGCCGCCAGATCCCTTCTGGTGTATCGGTTCACATGGTCGCCATGCAGAGCAGCAATGAGCAGAATTAAGAATGCCGGAGTGGCCTGTTGGTCGACCGCTGCTCGGTCCCCAATGACACGAGTTGGCCTCCGCTTGTCCCAAATGTCGGCCCTGCCCTTGTCTGTGTTGTCCAGAGACGGAGAGATATTTCCTGTGTGAACCAGCCCAGACGCACAGTAAACAATCGCAGATATCAATCTGGCGTACGTTTGCATCGGCCTGACAATTCTCAGAAGTAAACCGATGCCACTAATATCAGCTTATCTGTGCAAACTAGGCAGGAAGTTTACTGGAGGGACAGGCACGTACACTTTGGCAATTTGAGGGTGTGTGGTGGAGGGGGATTAGACAGAGGAGGACCGGTGGTGGTGGGGGGGGGGAAGCTTCCTCGCAGTCCCTTAGCAACAGGGCCTGCTGTCGAGGCCTTCAAAATGCATTGTGGTTTAGGCAAGAGATAAACATTGACTCTGCCACCCGCTAAAATACAGATGATTTCACTACTAGAAGGTTGGCTTCAAACAGACCAGACAACACAGAAAACAAGGAATGCAAACCAAAAAAAAAAGCAGATGTCACATTTCACACCATCCCGCAACATATGAACCATCAACGGGCCGTCGTTAGCTCCAGGAACCACATACCATCCGTCACTGTCATGTAAAGCATCTTATCTTGATGATACATCAACCTCTGGATCCATGTTTAAAAACAAGAATTCAGCAGCACATTTGCCTTTAAAAAAATAATAAAGAACCTTTTATAAATTGGTTAGCAATATGGCATTTGTCACGTCAGCCTTTGGTGCCAGTTGGAAAAAATAACAGCCGGGGAATAAAAAGGCGTCTGTGACGGTCCGGGAGTTCAATAAACTGTCTGCTGGGGGCAGGAAAAAGTGAGAGAGACCAAAAGTGAATTATCACCAGTACCTTTGGTTGAAACAAAAAGCAGAGATGACACCAGAGCCAAATGCAGCACATCGCATTGGTAAAAACTGCCTTTAGACTTGGTTAAGCACTCCCCAGCAGGCAGTGGCAGTGCTGCATTTATTAATAGCCCCTATAGAGAAAGTTCCACCCGCTGTGACAGAGCAGGAGCCATCATATGCTGGATGTCTGAGCAACATGGGCACATGATATCCAGGACAGATGGTGCCTGTAATGTGGAGGGGGCTGGCTGAGTGAACGATGCGGCATATGTACAGGACAGGGCGTACAGAAGGAACACCGAGATCGGCGGGCTTCATGTCAGCAAATGGACTAAACACTTTAATAAACAACAACAAGCTCAACATTGCTTCCTGCACATGATGAGCACCAGGACAATGCGGGCTTGTTTCGTCTTCAGGCCTTGCAGTGATTTTTTTTTTCTTCATTAGTTTAACAGCAGCAAAAGCTTAAATGATCTGCTTCACCTTAATGACAGAAGCTGATATTTTCTATTAACATCTTGTAGTGACAGACATTAGCATGGAATTAGTAACGCTAGCTTAATTAAGTTACGGTGTACGTCTCAAGATTTGGAATGAATCACATTTTTATCGGTTTTAGTGTTTTAACACAGATCGCGTAAAGTGACATTACTAAAACAGGCTGGTGTAGATGCAGTTAAGCCGTGTTTCAAAGATCGGACCACTTACGCAAATTTGTCCGGACGACACACCGAAGTTCATCTTGCGAACTTCGAGGAGAAAATCCAAGAGGGTCAAACTTCTCTTTACAAGCCACAAACCAGCGGGGAAAGGAAGGCGGTTACAGCGGGTAAACGACAAAACCAGCGTCCAGCATGAACACAATCCTTTAACGGGTTTATTCCAGGAGCAAATCACAAGCCGCCGAACTTGCTGCGCTTCTCTCTGGGCTCTGAGAACCGTCTCACTACTTTTTTTCCTCGCGCCAGCGCTGCTTCGTGACGTCACCCGCTTTGCCCAATCAGAGCGCAGCAGCGAGAATAATAATTAAGCAGCGTTTCTGCGGCTTTTGACTTTCTTCTCACTCAAATTAAGGCCCCTTTTCTTTACATTCATCGCCTTTGAAGCATTTCTAAGCCTGAAATTGCTTGTTTGTGATTGAAGTGAGTCAGAGGAAATTTATGTATAACTCAATCCAAGCATTATCGTTAACTCGGAAATGTAATGAGTAACTGATTAGGATCAACTCTAAAGACCACCGAATTAATGAGCCACAAGTCTGGCCTTTCTGGTAAAGAAAGACACTCTGCAGCTCTCCAAACTGAGAGCACGTCCTGCTTTCTAAAGTGTGTACGGACTTAGTATAAAACAAGTCACAAAACACAAACACAAACACAAAACCCAAAATGACTCGTGTGTTGTTATATATTAGGTGATTCTTTTTGAATTTGAAGCTTGAAGTCTCGATAACTGAGACGAAACTTTAATGTTGGAAACGTTTTTTTTTTTTTTTTTTTTTTTTTTTTTTTTCAAAGATTTCCACAGTCTCAGCTAGAATTGGCAGATTGGATCATAATGGTTTTAGGGCAGGAATATAAACAGGCCACACTGAATACCACCATGAAGTATGGCACATACTGCAGAGCCAGTAGGTACTGTAAGTAAAAATCATGATTTTGGGCTCATGCAAACTCATTTTTTCAGCTTTTTCTGGGTTATATGTGGAAAAACAGTCCATCGCAGCCAGTTCTCTAAAGTAATCCAGCAGTTAATGACAACACAACATTATTCTGTAGTCCCGCTAAACTACATAAAAAAAACAAACAAATCCCTCCAATGTGGTTCCTGCTGACAAAATCTTATCTAAAGTGTGTCTGTGGAGGAAAGAACGGAAAGGATGGGGGGTAAACCTGCGTTAGATGGTGCCAGGGTCATTTACAAAACACACAAACAAACAAGTTTAGCCAAAATGAGCTGAAGGCACTTCTGGTGAGACTACTGTAATGTCTCAGATCTGTCACAGGAAAACTATTGTGAAAGAGTGGTTTAATGTGGCATAAGTGTCACGAAAAGAGTCAGATTGGAGTTAAAAATAGCTTTTGAGCTGCTGAGAAAACACTGACTTGACAATTCTCTCACAGCGACGTTGTTTATTCACATGAAACTGATGAATGCGACTGAGCTAATGAGAGCCGAGGCTCTTTAAAACTTAAAGAAAGGATGGTGTCACTGGAGCTCTGTGGGAGCTGTGATCCACTTAATCATCTTGAATGCCAAAAAAAAAGCTCTTCCAGCTACACGACAGATGCATCCCTGCCAAAGCTGAGCATGTGTTCCAATTAAAACTATCGAGGAAATCTCCATCTGTATCTCCCACTTGCATCACATCCCGTGCTTCTCCTTCAGAGGTCACTGGCTACGTGCTCAAAAACAGGAAGTGTATGATTAAGATATTTGCAGGCTTATCCTCGGAAAGCAAGTATTTATGGCCACTGGGGTGATTAGTTCACATGGCTGACTCCTGAGATAACAAATTTGAGTGAGAGGTTAATTTATCCTTCACATTTTAAGGGAGCGTATTTGAGGAAGCGTTAAAGATGTGGTTAATGAGTCATTTGCATATTCTGTGTCTGATGGTATAGGGTTGTGTGGGCTAATGATTTTTTTTTTCCACAATGACCTGTGGAGGACAAAGACAGAAAAAAATAAAGGGAAGGGAAACCTTCCGGAGCGTCAGTCACTTATCTTGTGACGCCTGTTGAGCATTGTTTCACTTGCAGTTTTGGAAAGTTGAAAAAACAAAGCAAAACAAAACAAAAAAAAAAAACCAATGAAAAGGAGCAGGGAAACTTATTACAAGGCTCAAATTTGCTCTCCTCTTTCTCCTGTCCTATTTGGATGCTCCGAATTAATAAGATTTTGTCATTAAATGAAAAAAAAACAAACAAACACCTGACAGCTGATTTAGGACAGAAAACAGGGCAGGAAGTTGTGTAAAAATGGAAGCACATTCTTTAAAGAGAGCGGAGACAGGCGGCGAGGACAACAACCTCTCATCCTTTCTAGATATGACCCTTCCTGGGACATTAAGAAGCCTGATTCATCGACATCTTTGCACCCTGGATGTCTCGTTTGTGAGAGCAACAACAGCCGGGGGGTGGGGGGGTGCTGACTGCAGCATCGAGGGTCAGAGTTCAGCGGTCATGGCTCGAATGTGCTGAGATGAGGGGCCGCAGCCTGACGGAGAAGTTAATGATGTTGTTTACCTTTCTCTCGTTTGTAGAGGACGGGAACGGGACGCCCACTCGGGGCTCCTCTTCGTTCTCACGCACAGAGGCGCACGTGCTGAGAGGGAACGCGGCAGCATATGTGGGGCTCATTGAACCCAGATGATGAAGGTACTGATGCAGATGATAAATAAGACAGCCATACATAAAAATGATTTGTGGTTTACAGCATATGATCGTCCAGTCAGGCTGCTGCTGACCTCCAGCGGGACAGCCGCAGGATGTGGGGATCACCTGTGGGCTAAGTCAACACGGCGGGGAAGGAAGGCGCTCTTCCTAAATGGGAGGTGGACACATTTCAATTAAATACAGACAAGAGTTCGACCTGGTGAGACAGACTGAAAAAAGAGAAACATCCTAATGCAGGCCCCGGGGTTTCTATCACCGACCCCCTCCCTCCTCTAGACCCCCCTCCCCGGCATGTGGTCAGGGGCTTTACACGGTCAATTTAGGACCCCACCAGACTAAAATCACCCACATCCTCTGTATTCATCAAAGAAATGGACTGAATTAAACCGGCAGTTTAGAACTTCGGTCTCCTCCATCTGAAAGTCAGCAAAAAGCAGGAGCGCCAACAGCTGAGGAACTCCACATTCTATCAGACAGCATAACAAAGAAGCCAAAGTCTAACACCAGCACCTTTTTCAGTACACTGAGATAAAAGAAATAAAATCTGACAGTTTCCCCCAAGATGAGCTATAACTGTTAGCTTGTATGCCTAATACATTTCAACTTTAGTAGGTAAAACAGCCAATACATGATATATTTGTTGTCTGCTTCGCAGAAGAAAGTTGTTTGTTCTGTTTTCAAAGAGTTGAAAGGTTATTTTTTAAAAAATGGGCTTGAAATCTACTTTGCTGACCTCCCAACCGTCTTTAAAACAATAATCATGACAAGTCCGGAAGTCGAGACAAATTGTGGAGGAGTTCTTGACTGAAACCAAATATCATTTATATTGTTTACTTACTTAAAGTGAATCCAGTTCCAGGGATCCTCATCGCGACCAAGTAAACCGAGGAGTTTACTTACAACAGCAAAGGAATGCGACTAAGTACATTTATGCAAGTACTGAAGCCTCTTGAAATACTCTTCAGTGCAGTTGGTGCACTGAAGGTGCACCTTTTTCTCCTACCTAAAATGGTTCAACTTTGCTTCACTTTGGAGACTGGCAGATGTGAAAGTGTGAAGAAACATGTTTTGGGGTGGATTTTCTCACGAGTGCTGCAGAATTAGCTTTTAGCTTTCTCGCCGACCTTGTAAATGACCTTGGCTGCAACCTTCACCAGTTAAGATTGTGTAGAAATGTGTATGGTCAGTACCTGAATGTCTCTCTGTTCGAGAACAAGATGTGCTTTCAGTGAAGCGGCTCTAAAAATCAGTAGCTGCCTTTACTTTCAACATCGTGTCCTCACTTTTGCTCAGTTATGACTTTATGGTGCCTTTTTACAATAAACACACAGGCAGGAGGGCAGGCGTGCCAGAGGAAAGCCTTCTTGACAGGTTCTGTCCGGTTGAAGCCTGGCTGTGGCAGATCACAAGCGAGGAATGCTAGCCTTTGTTCAGAACCTTTGTGGTGATGTCACCAGGACTTTCCATGGCAGCACCTGGGCACGACTCGCAGGAGGGGGGCTGGGCATTCTGAGGCAGAGATCCAGCCGCGGCAGTGTGGCCTGATCAGTCACCTGACTGGTTTTTTTTTTTTTTTTTAAAGCCTCTTTTCAACACAAGGCAGACTTCAGTCAGCAGAGCCGTAAAGATTAGCTGCCTGGTGAACCGTGTCGACAAATCTGTGTTAGCGAGCGCTGAAAACAGGAATGTGTGGGTGTTGTAAATACGCTATGGTATGAATAAATAACAAGACGGATCTGTCTTGGTGCACCGAGGCGGCCAAGACATGGAGATGGGGAGCTGTTTGCGTAAATGTGAGATGGGAGAAGTGGAAAAAGAAAAGCTGGTGGGAATTTGAGGAGGTAACTTGGCAGGGCTGATGCTAGCAGCAGACTGCTAGCAGCCACAAATGTACAGTAATTCAAAGCATGCGACGCGACGCCGTTCTCCGCAAGCTGGGCCTGCTAACGCCACCTACCCCCCTCCCCCTCACACACCACACACACGCACACACACACTATGGAAAAGGGGCAAATGCATTTCATTCCATGTGATGCAATTATTCACAGTTTCATGGTAAATTTGGAAGCGCTCACAGAAGAGCAACTTTCTGGAGCAACTTCTAGATCTTCTGCTGTCTGAAACTCGACCATTTGACTTTACTGGACCAGGGAAAAAGAGTAGTTGACTGGCTCGGCTCGTCAAAGGGCTGATGTTTAGCAGCGACGTATGTTTCCATGGCAGGAAATCTCTGAGGCAGATTGAGTGTTTTGTTTGTGTCTTTGGAACTTTGCGTGAAGAAAAGAGTCAGAATCTGGAAAGAAAAAGAGAAAACTGCTGAAAAAAAAACAAGGTTCCATCTTTTGTAGGTTAGTTCTCATGAGCTTCACATGACTCGCATTTAGTGCTTCTCTTGCCTCCTCTCCTCTTCTCTTAACCCCCCTCCCTCCCTTCCTCTGTCGCCCCCCCCTCCTCTCCATGCAGCACATAGACTTCCTGTGTGTCCTGGCCTGAATGGTATGTGCATGGAGTGGGTGTCTGGGAGGCCTTTCATCCGGCATGGAAAAAAAAGACAGAAGTTGAGAGTGAGGGTGAAAAAAAGGAAAGTGAGAGAAGAGCGTCATCTTTAATCCGTCTGAGTCAGAGCAGTTGTCCAGAGGCGGGAGAGGTGGGGCGAGTTAGACAGGGTAAGAGGGTCCTGCTTGTGCCAGGGATGTGTGTGTGTGCGTGTGTGTGTGTGTGTGTGAGAAAGAGAGACAGCGCGAGAGAGAGAGAGAGAGAGTGAGAGTGAGAGCGAGAGCGAGGGAGAGTGAGGCCTGCTGAGAATCTCCAGTCTGGTTCCATGCCTTCCCGGGACAGGCGACATCCGGCTCGGACTTGTTCTGCCTGAGTTAAGACAGTGAGGAAGAGCAAGTTAAATAGATAAAAATTAACCGGAGGCTCGTTGCAGCGCTGTGGGAAAGGGCCTGCATGTGGCTCAGACACCGTTTTCAGTGCGAAAAAATTTTAAATGGATCGGGACTCCTGCAGAGCTGCCACCACCCCTCACCCCCACCCAGTGAGCGCTGAGCTGCAGTTGGCGCTGTCAGACAGGGTGTAGCTGCTGCCGAGTGCCAGGCCTGACACGACCCAGCCAGAGGCCACACATGCGTCTCACATCATGGAAACAACCTATAGCTGTGTGCCTGTGTGCGCTAGTACCATTACAAGAAAGCACACAGCGCCATCTGCTGTCTGGCATCGATCATTTTTCATGAACACACTTGATTTTCACCCAGGGAACCTAGTGTGAGGACCTACTTGACCTCTTCAGCTGTTGATGGATGATAATCTTCAAAGGTTGTTGACATTCATCAAGAACATTCAGAGACATTCATCAAGAAAAAAATGTGTTTGAGGTTTTTATTTATCCTTTTTGCTTGTTGTTTGCTGCACCATTTTAAAGATTTGTTCCCCTCCTCCTGTTCCACACTTCCTCCCTTTGTTCCTTCCCTTCCAGGTCCGATTGTTCTGTCCCGTCCACGTTTGTTCCACCTGTGTCTTATTGTCTTGTCCTGCTCCGTGTGTGTACAGTAAATCCATGCTCTGCTCCAGGTTTGCTGGACCGTTGTTTGCTTCGTGTGTGTGTTTCCGTGCATTTCTTCGGGTGTTATTTCCTGTTCCGACCGTTTCCTGCCACGGTCAGAGACAACCTGACGCTGACCCTTTAGAAGACAATCAACTTTTTATGAATGTATATAGGGGGGAAGCATAATTTGCTACTTAATATGTTTGAATATATGTATTTTTTAACTGAATTCTATCCTAATTTCTTACAGTTGTACTAAAAGGCCTCCTCCTTCTCAAATCTTTATTGGTCGGTCTGGTCCAGGGTAGTTGTCAACGGCCTCATCCCAGCTGGGATTTCTGTCCTACCAGGTAGGCAACGCGTTCACGTTGGGATCCGGCTAACATTATTGAACGGTTCCTCTGCCTGGCAAGACAGAAAACGAGGCTGGATTGCTGCCCTCAAGGGCTGGATCTGGGCACGTGGCTGCTCACCTGATTACTGATCTGATTACTAATCTGCATAAATAGGAATAAAAAGAAGAATTTGTCTGAAAACAAAGTTATTCCAACTTTATGGGCAACAGAAAAAGTTTTACGCAGTCAGTGGCTGTTTTAGCAAATTTCAAATATATTTGTAAGTCATCAACATGCTCAGTAGTTATATTTTGAAAATTCAAATGCTGAAACCTATTTTTAAGGCTCTGCGTGAAGAGAACTGCTCCAGTTTAAACTGCTGATAAAATGCACTTACATTTGTTATGTTCTGTACTTTCCATTTCCTCCCAGTTATTTATATGCTAATTCTCACATATTTAAATTGCAGTGGCCTTGCAGAGTGGCTGATTCTGCTCCCGATCACTTCATTTCCAATGTGATGGAAACCGAACGGCTTCTTCTGGAAATGTCCATGTTGGAGGAGGAATCTGAGGCCGTTAAACAATATCCCTGGTTGCAACCAATTCAAGTTAATCTAGGAAGTTAATCATGCGCATTTACTGCATTTTATTGCTACACAGAACACTATATACAGGCTCAAAATAAGGAAAAAGGACAATGAGACTATCAACAGTGTTACAGTTCACACACTGACTCTTTTTTTGAGTTTCCAACAATAAAAATAAATATTAATATATGATGTCAATCAAATCTGTACAGATACTTTGAATAAATTCTATATTCATTGAAGCCTAAAACAATAATTCCAGCACATTTAAAGGGGAAACATGGTAAAAAAGGGCAGTTGTTTCTGTTGGAGAAAATATGCCAATAACTAAAAACATAAAGCAATAAATCTTTGCATTAAACTTTCAACACTTCTGACCAACAAATCTGCTTTGCATTGTTTTCTATTTTCTCCAAAGCAGTGCGAATCGTAACGATAGCATGACATCATCATAACAGGGTCTGAAAATGGCTGCCGGAATAGCTCGAGTGCAGACAGGAAAAAGTTTGGGGAAATAAAGTTACATCCGGCTTTTCCTTCACAGAGAGAGAGAGAGAGAGAGAGAGAGAGAGAGAGAGAGAGAGAGAGAGAGAGAGAGAGAGAGAGCGAGGACACTGATGTGAAGGTCGATCCCCCTCAGATGAAAGACGGCCCAATTTACAGTCTGCAGGTCAATTACAGAAAGGCCTCAGTGCACAGGTGAGTGCACAGGAGTGCTTTTTCGATATGGTGCACGATGAAAACCGTTGTGATCAGAAAGTCAGAGGCCCAGTTAGCAACAAAACATTGTCCTGCGCATGAATGCGTTGATGTGACCGTGTGAGAAGGAGCCCTGGATTTCATTTCCGATGCTCCATATCTGCAAGAATGTCTAAACTGACAGACTGGAAACTGGATAGTTTTGAAAACTGGTTGCCAAGAATGTAAAAAAAAAAAGCTGTATAATGTGCTCCAGCACAGGGGTCCATAAAATATTTATGAGCTGGTATGGATCAAAAAAGGTGTCAGCGTTTTCCACAGATGTGCACAGAGCAGAGGGTACTTGTGTCCTCAGACAGGACGTAGCGGCAGCAGTGATCACGAAAACGTTAAGGGCTTTTGGTTTGTGAATGCTCCGCAGCGGAGGCGTTGTTCCAGAGCGCTGCGACGCCAGCGCGCTTCAGCCAAGTTCGTCTCTGCTAAACATTACAGCCTCTCTACATTCTGCTGCTACCCCAGTTGCTCAGCAGACCGTCACATTTCATTTTCTCCAACCCGTAAAGATGGAGGCGGGGAAAATGCCAAAGCACCTGTTTGTTTGCTCTCTTCAAAAGAAATCCCTTCTTTTTCTATACGTCTCCTTAATCCAGAACAGCAGACAAACACCTTTCGGACCCTTTGATCCCAAACTGGCCTCTGCGCATAGCTGGAATTTCTGACTTTCATGAATAAGTGATTTGGCCGCTCTGCTCGCGATCCACAACAGAACTGAGCGATCGCGGCGCAGCTCCGATGCTTCTGTAGATAGAAGAGAAATGTTGGGAGGTCATTTTCCATTCTTCTGCAGTCGTGAGGGAGCCGGCTCTGGGAGTAATAATCCATCAGTGGGGTATGTTGCTGGTAACAGGTCGGGTCTTTCAACTTCTCTTTTTCTGAGAAGGGCAACAGTTTTCTTTTCCAAGAACAACAGTGCTCGGTGCCTTCGACCCGACGGCTCCGTTGGGGGTACAGTTAATGGAAAGAAGCTGTGATCCCCAAATGAAAAAGGACTGGGAGGACTGGATTCCCACCAAACCTAACGGCTTGTGGGACATCCTGTGACAGAACTCTGCCATTATTCCAGATGGGATCTTGGGTACGGCCAACCCACACCTCCACTGCCCTCGATGTCCTGGACACGCTCCTCCGAGCAGCGATGCAGACCCGCAGCAGCTGCAACTGGCTTGCACAGTTGTGTTGCTCCCACACATTCATTTTTCATTTGTTACA
This sequence comes from Pao palembangensis, assembly GCA_015343265.1. Classification (NCBI taxonomy): domain Eukaryota; kingdom Metazoa; phylum Chordata; class Actinopteri; order Tetraodontiformes; family Tetraodontidae; genus Pao; species Pao palembangensis. The sequence continues at coordinate 7,435,813 of CM027096.1, read as the reverse complement.
TACCGTAGAAGAAAGATAGAGAAATATTACGAGTACATCTCTCTTTCTGAAGTATAACCTGCTCTGGCAGAGGGCCGCAGACACCTGTACACGTGAGCAGATGCTCACTTCAGCGTAAGCTACGATTAGGGTGTCGTCCTTCACAGTGAGACCAAACTGGGCACACGTTGGGTCACCAGGACACACAGGAGCTTGTGAGCTTGTGAAAAATTTTGCATTTTGCGCACTGAAAACTGACCCATTCAAGAAGGTCGTTTTAAGGATTTAAGGCACAAGAGCAACATGACTGACGCAGCTGGCATGAATGTGTCCGTGCAGCAGGAGCTGGTAGCGATGCATCATCCATTTTTCTTTTTTTCTTGGTTTTAGTCATCAAACTGTCGTTTATGTTCAGGTTTTTTGAATTGGGATGATTAGTATTAAATAAGTTTGCAGTTCAAAGCAGTTCATCAAAGTTGTGGCTCGAGTGTGTCACGTGACTCCGGCTAGGCGTAAATGTATTCCGTGACTTGACCTTTTCACTGAACGACCTTTTCAGCCGATAGCGGAGATTTGGTCCCTGCTCACGGAGTTTCCCGCCCAGCGTTCTTTGATCCGTATAAACGGGAGGACAAAAGCTTACAGACAGATGAGAGCTTTGATTATTGGACTGTGTTGGCTCGCTAAAAAAACATGAAACTAAAGGATTTCCAAGAACCTCAGTTGTCAAAAGAAATACACGTCTGTGGTCACGTCAGGGGGGTATCACCGGGGGCCAGTGTGGGCACACTGGAATCACCATCCCTCAGAGCTTGGCCTGATGCTGCGCAGGAAGCTAAAACATTAACACCAAATGTGAGTTAAGTTTAGCATTGCATGCAGACAGGAAACGAGTGCCAACCAAAGCACAGAAACTGTGATGGAAACGAGCAAAAGATAACAAATTAAAGCTTCGGACTTAATTGTTCTGCTTAAATGGATGACACCAGAGCTTTCCAAAATAAAAGCCCAAACTCTGTCGTCACCCTTGGCTGGGTTGCAGCATGCGTGCTGATGGATACTTTGATGTTCATTCTGGATCGCATCTGGTGTCATGACAACATGTGAAACTTCCTGATTAAGAGCTGTATTACATGCAGACGCCAAATGATGCTTTCAGCAACAAGTAACTTTGATTTCCAATGATGAAACTCCTGTTAGGTTTTAATTCCAAGGTCAAGAGCGTGTTCCAGTGATGCATGTTTGAGAATAGTTCAAGGCACTGCTCCCATTCTGCTCAGCCTCAGCCTGGGTGATGGAAAAAAAACCCATCAAAATAGCAAACACTGCACATAGACATCTCTCAGCGTTCTGGAAATTGGACTTTGTACGGGCCTCCTTACCGAGAAAGGAGCGCATTAAGAGAGAGATTCCAGACAGAGTTGAGCACAAAGTCACTTTATTAAGTTTGGGGGCAGGTGGAGCAAAGGATAGGATCGTTTTGTTCAAGTGATGGCTCCAGGCAAGTCACACATCCATCAGCTGTCTGAAGCCATATGCCTTTTATCACTCTGCAGATTATTTATTTTCCGTCAAAAGAGCCCAGATGATGTGAAGGTGTAAGTCATCCTCTTCCGCAGACCTGGGCGCTAATGTTGGCCTCCTCTCGTGCGTTTCATAAAGCCGAGCATCTTTCCCCCCCCCCCCCCCCCCTTTTTTTTTAATCTTAAACTGAGCAGGATCTTCTGGATCCAATAACTCTGAGACACGATTTGAGACACAGTGCGGTAAAGAAAGAAGCTCTGAAAAGAAATGACAGCATAATGGCAGAACACTAAACATCTCACTGGCCCGCATGACTGTTTGAGGGCAAACGCCAACAAGTTTGATGCCAGGAAGGTCGCAGCAGCAGCTGCAGCCTGACTGGCAGTCTGTCTCACGCCATCCTCCCTCCTCGACGGGTCTGGTGTCAGATATTCTGCTTCGGAGACGGGTGCCGGACAGTTTTGCACATTTAGAACATTTAGTTCCTTCACAATTGTTCCCATGATTTTAGCTTCTCTTTCGGGGTTCGGTGATTCCAACTGTCTGATTGAGCTATTTGGTTTAGCTGAGATGTTACTATAGTAACAGTCAAACAGTGAGGCTCCTGTCATCCTCTTCACGTGTCTTTCTCCTCCTCCTCCTCCTCCTCATCGCTCTTCATGCAGTGAGGGTTTGTCATTGTCTCAACTGTTCTGCTTGACCCGACCTACCCGAGATCTGCAAATTCGGAGTCCTGCTCGTCCCTGCCGCCACTGAGCGCAGCAGTCCGAGAGGACTGGTCTTTGCTGATTTCCTCAAGGGCACTCGCCAGCGAGTCCAAGTCCCCCGTGTCCTGGTGCTGGGCTTCCCACAGACTCAGAATCACCGATGATGGACTCTCCTGACAAGCAAAGTAGCTCAGGTTCCTAGGGGCCAGGAGAAATATTGGAGAGTAAAGTGAATCAGTGCAAGTTCATTCATTACCACAGGGCGGTAGAGTGGCAAAGCCTGGCATTGATTATGGGATAGAGACAAAGTTTGACTTTCATGCAGCAGTTGGAAGCAAACGTCACAAACAAATGTGGAAATACATCCAAATGTCCCAGTACGTAACTGATTTTGGAGGCTAATCATCAAACACTGCATCCCCTATCTACAGCAAAACAATAGTTTATTTTCTTTAAGAAGAATTCTTCCAGTTTTTAATCCATGGATGACATCACTAAGACATTATCAAGGTGTGACTATTTTAAATTACCACATTTAACAAGGGTAAATACTGTGTACCTGAGAGGGTTTAGGGGGTTATATAATTACATAGAATGTATTTACTTTAGCTTTAAAGTAGACAGCAAGCACATAAAATCTGTTTAATCTGTTTAACAAAAATCAAGTCCCTTCCACTGCTGTTATTATTACACCTATCCAACAGAGGGCACTGTTTCATTTAAACGAGATGATCCTACTTTCTTTTCCCTTTCATCTGTGCAATGACAATAAGCTCCAAAATGCATATATATATTTATAAAAAAAAACCAACTTGTTTTCCGCTCATTATTCATTTTTCTTTGTTTTTTTTTACTTTTTGGCTAAATTATAACTCACACAGCTCAGAGTGTCTTGCATTTCTCCCACTTGGAAACCGAGCGTCGATGTGACACGGTTTTCACGGCTCCATTATCGACTCCTGTGTACAGCCTGAGACATCTGTCCGTGTCTGAGCCTGAGTGAACGGTGCGTTTGCGAGCAGACAGATGCCTGTTAGGCCATCAATCATCGGGCCGTATCGCTCATTGTTGACCGTCAGGAGGCAGCAGGTCAAAGTCTGGAGTCATTAGAGCTGCTGTTGCCAGGGGGGTGATATTAGGATATGACTAGCTGCTCGTCAGGTCTAGCTGGAAGTGTGACGAGGTGACGTGAACAGAATTCAGGCTTTCTGACCCAGAATGTGAAGGTTATCCTGTCATTACGAGTCATTACGTACAAATCGACTATAATCTGTCTCATCATGGCAAAGGGAATTCTATATGAGTCTCAATAATAAACCCTTAAAAAACAAGGAGTTGCACACAAAGTCAATTCCAAGCTGAAAATCTGGCTCCACATTTTCTGAATAATGAAAACTCACATTCATTTTTCAGGCCTCGTGTATTTACTCATTCATATGATTTTTTCCTGCTTTGAAAATGTATATTACATATCAAATACAAAAACTGGGGAAGATGTGGAATGCGGGTTGTTTTGTGTGGATAAAGTGCTTTTTCCTTTGCTGTGCACGTCTCTCTGTAATTGTATGAATTATTATGTAGCTACATCGTCCCCAGCCCACAGCAGTACTGACGGTGCGCAACCTTCGGTGGGGGTTGAAGGATGGAACCTATGAAAAAAATGCAGCATTGACATAAATACGTGTTTCTGTTTTTTTTATTGTTGCCAGAGGCTGGCCTCTCAGTGGGCCGAGACTCCGCTGTTTTCAGCAAAACGCCACATTTTCTCTCCAGTAACTCCAACTGCGATGGAGTTAGGTGTGGCTGTCTCCGTGCACATGTGTCGGTGCACATGTGTTTCAATCTATAATGAAATCAGCTGTGCGCTGCGCTACCGAGGGCTGATTGTGAGATGAGATGAAGATAACGGCTGACGCAGCAGGGTGTTGAAATAGCAAATAGCGAGCATGCAGTGCTCCTCTCCAGTTATAACTCTGTAATAACCTAAACAACACAGATTCTCACATCTGAGTTTCAACAGTGGAACGCAGGCTGCACAGTGATGTAACTCGTACCTGTCGATGTGAAGCTTTTGAGCCAGGAGCTGCCAGTCCTTCCCCTTGGTGTTAGCAGAGTCAAAGGTGGCGCTGATCCGCTGACGGATGGACAGAGGGATTTTAAAGGCCCTTGACCCTGTCTGAGAGGTGACGGTGCAGTCTGACTGGGAGAAACATGGAACCACTGTCTTTTCATTCTAGCAGCAACAAAAAAGGAGAAGGAGTCGAGAGTGAGCTGGAACCTGCAGCTATTAGTCCTAGACAGGAAGGAGGACTTATCGGGACACTTTGGAATCTATATAGGAAAAGATCTGATAGCTGCTTATTAAGCAAGCGATTCAATTAAAATCAAGAGTAATTCAGCGTGATAAAAGAAGCTCATTAGCCGCCGCAGCCGCCCGAGTGCCTCTCACCTCCAGCACAGATGTATAGACCTGCAGTATCTGCTCCTCGCCTTTGACCTGTCGGACGCTGATCTTGCAGGAGAGCTGCGATGACGAGTGGCTGTATCGCTCCAAAAAGAAGGCACACTGCAGGGGGTGCCGGCTGCTGGCCCACACCTGAGAAAAGGAGAACTCCTGCAGAGCCAGGACAAAGGGGAAACGGAGAACAAAGGGAATCAGACGGAGAAGGGTACAAAGTCATTGAATCACTGCAAAAAAAACAAGTTATTGAATCTGCTTTGTCATCCACTTTGCTGTTTACATGATTAATTAATACTGAAGGTGGCACCTTGTTAAGCTGGTCAACGATATTACCTCATCAGACAGATTACCTACCAGACAGAACAACATTTAGAGAGCCCAGGGCGAGAAAATTTACCCACAAATAGCTGCAGATGTGTAATAAATTAGGCAGTTTACTTAATGTTGTCTGGGAGAAATAATTAGCTTAGCTTAGCCCACAGCATGGCTACCTTAACCGCAATCATTAGTTTCAAAACCACTCCTCAACATTCTCAGATTCTCAGCAATCCTGCACCGAAGGGAACTAAAACCCTTTCATTACTTCAGGACCTTATTGCACGTCCTGGGATCCTTAATATTCCTTGAACACGCCGCACCTGTAAATGTTTAATCAGGGAGACAAACGCAATTATGGAATTAGGACAGAGTTGCCTCAATTTAACCAGCACTCTTCTCCCAAAAGGAGCCGCTCAAAAGAAAAAGTTCCATTTTTTAAAACTAAAAAGGGGGAGGGCAGGTCAAAAATGGGATTTTAAGAATGAATCAGGAGTCAGAGGACTCGTATCAGAGAGAACCTGGTTTGTATTCTGGAGGCTAACTCTGCTTAATCAGAGGTTATTGGTGGTCTAAACATCACAGGGCAGCACAGAACACGTGGCATGTAACCCGCTGGCCAGAAATCTATGAGATGTGCGTGCCTGGCCGGCAGTCATAATTAATATCACAAGTGTGTATGTGGGGGTGAGATAGCAGCCTCAGTGATCTCCCGCTGTGTCCTTGCTGCTGTCCTTTGGCTTTGATTTGACCGTTAGAAACCAGCAGAGGAGAAAGTTGAAGTGATTGAAAAGAGGAATTTAAAAAAATGAGGCACCATTTTTCTTCGATCCAGATGCAGTAAATGCAGAGATGTCTGCTACACATTAGTGAGAAAGGTGCAGACCTGGCAGGTGGTGAAAGGCTTGATGCTCCAGAGTAACTGTGGGACATCCTGGATGGACACCTGGAGGCTGAACGCGTTCCCCCTGAACAGCATGGTTTTGGGCTCCTCCAGCAGCCGCCCGCCTCTGCCGCGCTCGCCCACCGCCACCTCCTGGTGACAGACAGACAGAGACGGCTGATTGCTTAGTGAGGAAGTCGGGGAAGCAGAGATGAAAAGACTCAAACACATCACGACTTTCTAGGCTGACGGGTGACTCGCAAAGAAGGCAAAATTGTATATTCTCACTAATGAAATGCTTTTGAATATTTTTATGCTAAAATGTCTGACAGAATCTGTGTTTTGGGCATTTTGCAGATAAACGCTTGATGCCTACATGTGCTAATAGGTTGAGACATGACATTCTAAATCATTCAACCAGTTTTTTGCAAGTTCAGTAATAGGATATGATTCATTTTGCCAGGCCAGTTCTGGAATTGCGCTGAGAGAAACACACACACACACACACACACACACACACACACACACACACTCCAGTAATTGTTTTCCTTGAGTTGGAAGCCTCGACTTTTATCTGTTTAGAGACACTGTGGCCGTGATGTAAATGGAACAATAAAAGCCCAGTGGCATGCTGTGCATTTCCAAGCTTTTATTCCTCTTTTTTATATGCATCCATGGTGATTGGCCTCGAAAAGTCCAGCAGCTCCGATGAACCACTGCCGCTTGACACGCAAAACAGAAAAAAAATAAATAAATAAAGGAAAGTCATTTTCTTGCAATACCATTTTTTTCTAGATCAGCAAACAATAACATCTCTGTGTTGGTGAGGAGATGTAACATTATATCTCCTCAGTGGCTTCGTGGGGTTTTCTATACTCTGAGCTTGTCTTTCCTCGCAGTGTGGAGCGAGGTTGGGAAAGCCACACGAGGCTGTTTCAAAGCTGATCAATTCTGGCTGCGAGCTCAGACGGGAAATTAATTATCGTGAGAACCAAACAACAGAAAAAGCCAAAGCAAGAACTAAAAGCACAAATCAGCAGCAGCGCTTGACTAATGGAGAGGTGGAGCGCAGTGGCACAGAAATCTCATTTCTGTCCTTTGCATACATTTCTGAGTTTAGGCTAATGGCTGTATGGGTCAGTAACCATGGCGACCTCAGTGAAGCTAACGCCTGAACCGGTGCTATACCGTTTTGATGCGTCCAGTGCGGCAACTCCATTAATTAACAGACAGCAAATTAAATCATGCACGGAGAGGGCAGAGAGGCAACCTTAGAGCATCTGTTGTCCTTGTAATTAAAAGCCTCCCTTTGTCTTCTCATCATCATACATCTCCCATCAGTGATGTTACTGAACAGAAAAATGCAGGGGACATTTCTTCCAGGCACAACCAGGCTCTGCGCCAACAAACCTCGCAAATCAAATTACTGTGATTATGTGTATTTTACAGTTTCCCCACAGGCCTGATGGGCCCGGTGTCCAGGCAGCAGGTCTGCAGTGAGATCTGCTGATGGTCTGACTTTCCCTTCGGCTCCGCTGCGACATTGGCATTTGCATTTTTTAAGGAAAATGTCAGGACACCTATTGAGTTAACTTGACTGCTATTAAATTTGGCACATCTCAGCGTGAACAGAAGAAATGTTGTAAGACTCCTTGAGTAGGACTTGGCCTGTGCACTGTAGTTGCATAACCACAAATAGTTGATTTCCAAGTCTAAAACCCAAAAAAATGTGTAACAAATTGGATAAAATGTCAACATAAGTCACCATCATACCTGAAAAGCATTAGGCGTGTCGTCTACACAGTACACCCTGAGACTGAAGCCCAGAGCACTGCCGGGGTCCGGACAGCCGAACACAGCCAGTCTTAGCCTCTTGGCTGCATCTGGGTTCATCGGTGCACCCACCAAAGCGTAACGGCCCGGGTGCTCCAGCAGCAAGTGGCACCTTTTGGCCTCCAGTAAACAGTAGCAGGAAGTGCTCTCCTCGTCCACTGACATCACTTCCTGTGGGGAAAACATCAAGAGGGAAGTGGAATGCTAACTTTTGCTAATGCTAATCTTATGGAAACAGAATAAAAAAAGACATGGTGGAAAAACCCTTAATGACTCTCTGATTTGTTTGTCATGAGTCTATGCAAAAAAAAATGTCTGGTTGTTGTTAAATTTTAGTAGTTTCTGCAAATAGTACTCTGATGGGATGGAATTTGGACCGACTGAAACAAACATTTCAGCACGTTAGTCCCACATAGGACATGTATAGCGTGCTTTGATTGGGACACCCTCGGGGGATCCTGCCACCTACTTTGAAGATGTCTGGATTTGAGGATTCAAATCTCCACAGTAGATCTGAGCCTGATTAACATTTCAATTATTGCACAGGCTTTTTTGGGGCTGAGGGGGAGACTGACTTTTGGAGGCGATATGAGCAGATGCTTTGTTGTGTGAGGCATCGTTTTACTCTTTTGTTAAAAGCTGCCTCCCCATAATTGCAAATTCTAAGATTGAAATGAAGGAAAAGCTCATTTTTAAGCCAATAATGCGAGAACGGTAAGCTTTAGCCCTCATCTCTGACTATTTTAACCATGACGTTAACAAGGTCAAATGGTTTCATCACATGGAGACGCTGAGAGAGGAGAGGAAACTGTAAACTCTCCGTCACAGGCAGACTCAGGAAGCACAAACTGTGCAAACCTGAATGTGAGCCAAATGAATAATCACACATCTCGCTAAACAGATGGAGATACAGCAACACTGACAAAATGGATTAGCAGGGGTGCAGTCGCATCCAAGAGCCAATGGCTCGTCATCTCGCGCTCAATCTGCAATAAATCAGCTATGAAACAGAACTGTGACCCGAAGGTTCCCCCTGCATATGGTCTGACTGCGGCATATAAGGGAATGCTGTGTAATTTAGGGGCCCACGGATTCTTAACCATTAGCGCTGCGGCAGATATGAAGGATCTCCATGGCATAGCTCATCCTTGGCTGCCTGGCAGGGAGGAATGATGGAGTCAAACTCCAGCCGTACAAAAGTGCAAGCTTTAATGGGAATGGCACTGAGAGGCAGATGGAGCAAGAAGGAAAGAAAAGAAGACAGAGAGGGAGAAAGACCTCCATCTTCCATTATATTACTAATTCGAGAGATTAGGTTTGGAGAGAGCATCCGTCCTAAGATAAAGAGCTCATTATTTCCCACTGACAGAGACGGGTCATGGAGAAAATCTCTTCTTCGTTCCCCGAACCTCTCTGCCTCTCCGGCTCCTCTATTCTCCACATCCGGAATGGCACAGAACTGCCATCACTGATCGGCCTTTTGATAGCCTCCTTTTGTGCAACACAGCTGCTGGCAAATTACATCTGTGTAAATGTCACACGGACCGAGAGGACCGGGCCGGGAGAGATCCACGGGCGCTCCAAGGTCACGCAAACTCGGCGGCCGTGGGGGTCACGCTGCCAAGATGAGGTCCCAAAAGCTTTTTGATGAGGTTATTCAAACATTAAAAGAGCAACGCAGCCATGTCTGCCTTTGCTGCAAAAACAGATCCAGGGTGTTTGGACTGAAGTCGGATGTCTTAACAAGGCTCTACTGGGCAGCGCTGAGACCTTCAGAGGGGTGATTTTACTGGGAGAAGGACAGCAACAATGGGAGCACTGGGGAATAGATTGTATTTACACATGAGGTCTTGAATCTTTTAAAAAGCAGTTTGTACATTATATGTATATATAATATATATGATGACATCAAGACACTGCAGGTTTTCCAGCTAATTGGAACAACAGCTGTGTTTTCAAGGTTTGAGCATCTCTTTTCAGGAGTGAATCATGACTGTTTTAGTCATTACATAGAGACAAATGTGTCCACGACTCCCTCGCACACTGTTGGAGAATATTTACCACATAGTTATTGGATCCAAACGTATAGAAATGCAGTATTTTATTCTAGACTCTCCAGTTCTCTCCAGAAAAGAGGATATTACACCTATTTGATTCATTAAAATGCACGACTGGCTTTATTCTTATGACCCATATTCAATAATCTTCAGCTCTCAGGTACGTTCTGTGCGAAATAATTAAAATCTGGGCTTTAACAGGATCTGCAGTGTGTCTGAAAGACACTACTGAAACCCAAAGAGGGGGCAGCAAAGGTGACGAGTCAGGGTGTCACTGGGGGAGGATGTGATCCACTGCTTAATGTGCATTTCATGAGGTGTGGATCTGACTCATATTAATGGAGATATAATCTCTTGGTCTCTCCTGGAACTATCATCCAGTGATGTTGCAAACATTGCTGATGCTGTTTAAGAAAAAAACATCTTGTACAGCCCTATGCCATGTAGGAACAGGAGTTGAATGTGAAAAATACCAAATACAAACTGAGGACGACCTGAGGTAGTGGACCTGTGGACATTGTATTATTGACTGCAATCCAGTAGAGGCACAATTATAGGGACATTTTTCTTAATATGAGAACGGCAGTGTAATGAGCTGAGCTGCACAACAATTTTTGACAGTGGAGTTCTATAGCAAAGACTGATTTTAAACTATAGCCAACATAAGAAGAATAAATAAGAATATAATATAGTTATGTTTGCTGTTTTACCATCATGCAAATGGCTTCTGCTGCATTAGGAACAGCGGCAATTCAGAAACCACAGACACATGAAATTTCAATGAGCAATCGCCATCATCTGCATTGATCTCACATTTCCTTTTGGATGTACGACAGAATGAGGCAGAGCTTGAAAGGCTGCGTCGTATGCAGACTGATGAATGTGAGCTGGCAACCCTGAAATCAGCTCCGCACTTCCGTGACTACATCGCAGGATGAAAATTTTTCATCAAAGTGAGTCGCGGCGGTTTCATCGCTGCGTTTTGATATTGCTGCTGCAGGTAAACTTGCGTCTTGAGATGCGGTGTCAGTGTTGGGCTGGAGAGTTAAGTGGCTCACCTCCCACTTGTTGTCCTGGGCTTGCCGTTTCAATCGAATTGTCCAATTATCGGAAGCGACCTCTGCACAATGGGCTACGGTCACAGCTATCGGACAGGACAGGTCGAGGCCCGGAGGGCCGTACGTTACTGCGGGGCTCAGGAAGATCTCAGACTCCTCTTCCGACACAGCGCTGCGCACACAGAGGAAGAGAACACATTAAATATCCTCAAGATATCAAACATTTAATTTTCACTGCAGTGCAGCTCACACACACACACGCACATCTCCGACACCTGAGCCGGAGCATTTCTGCAGCGATAAAAATGCAGATGGTGGCGTTTGACCCACACCCGCGAACAAAGAAAACTCATAATGAATCAATCTCTGACTGGTTGACATGGAGACAGATAGCGGGAGATTAAAGCACCACAGCTAATGGGCAGTGAGGTGAGGGAGGACAGGCTTTAGCACACAACATGTAGGCTTCACGGGTCGATGGAGCTTATGAAGCCTGCTCTGGCCGGCCCGGTGACAGATTAGCTGGGCCAAGCCGCTCCTGGCCAAAGGCCCAATCTTGGCTGGAAGCCTCGAGGACTGGGGGCAATCAATGGGACCACCATCAGTCATGCAGCTGGCCCGTCTGGACACCTCACACACAAAAACGCACAAACGAGCGACGTCGCGTTGGTGTTGCTGTCGCCGAACCGTCGCTGAGGTTTTCTCGGTGCCATTTATAGAAGCGCTGCGGCGGCAGAGGCAAACCTCTGACACGGAGGTACAGATGCAGAAAGGTGCGAGTAAACACGTGCAGAAAAAGAGGAAATAACTGCAGAGGTATCACTTTGCTCAGAAGTGTTCAGCATATCAAGAAACCGTGCCCCAGTTGTGCACCAAACTATTTCTCTACACATATTTTAGGTTGGGATGTGCACAAACTAAGTCCTAGTAAGAAACTAAGCACACTTTCTTTACCCAAGTATTTGTTAAAAAAGTAGTGATGGCTTGTATATTGTGCTGTTGAGCCTGTTTGGCTCCACTTAACAAAGAAATCTTATTCCTAATTAAACTGTTACCATTAAACTCTTGAAAAGAGGTCATAATCCACCATCTAAAAATAAACCCATATATCCCCACAGCCCTGTAGCTGCATTTTTGCACTAATCAGCTGCAGACATGGAAGAAACCAAGGTTACCTGCTGCTAAGACGTCGGTAATTAAAAAGATTTCCTGCGAGCAAAGATTAAACGCAGTTATTTAGCAACCCTGATGGTGTTTATAGGAACAAAAGAGATATTACACTGGGATGAAGGTTACAATGTAGACATTAGACAGGGATTATTCTTTAAATGGGCAGCACAACACGCTGGGTTCCTTTCCCACAACCACAATCATAAAATGCATTCTGACGTTGTTTGAGCCTGGGTTTAAGTATGTGCACCCTCCGACATTTAATTCAGATGTAGTTGCAGCACCTTCTTCTTTCAAATGAATGGTAAAAAGACCACAGAAAAGGAGTTTAAACAAAGAAGCAAGCACACAAAAAGAGACAGGTTACCAGGGCGATCGACCAGAGACACAAAAAGACATAACCTTCACAAAAACTGCAGATGTTACCCTGAAAAACATTCCACACATCTGAACACAGAATAATGAACCTTGGCAAAGAGAAAACTCTGCAAAAGCAACTCTCTTCATGCATAGTATAAATTTGAGTTTTGGTGCTCACAGCATTAAAGAATTACATTAAATAATCCCCTTTCCTGAAACAATCTCCCTGTTACTGCATTTTTAATCCACAAAATAGCATGTGAGAGGATTTGGTGTTGCTGAACGTCGGTTAAAGGGACACACGCAGGAAAATCACCAGTGCTGCTGAACCAGTAGCAAACTTTCTTCTTGAAAACGTACTCTAATGGTATATTTAGCTTCACACATTATTCACGGTTCTACCATCATTTTATTGCAGTCAAACTGTGTAGTAATCCTGAGTGCATGTTTGGGTTAATTCTAGCCCTAAATACCAATATATGACCATGCTAACAACAGTATTCTCTCAAAAGAGCTAAAAAATAAGTATAGACTTAAAGAAAATATTAATTTACAACAGTGGTCTTCTCACACACCAGATTTGTTTTAAAAAGTCTTTGCAGCGCTCAGCCTTGGAAGCGTTTCAGCCAACTTTTAATTAAAAGTCAGGATTTTACACAACTTTGCTGTTTTGCTACAAGTCCCCTCAGTGCTGTTTTCAGCTGGAGCAGCAGGAGGCTACATTACCTGCAAAATACTAAGAGCAGACAGACAAAATTACAGCTGGGGAATATACAGGGGAGTGTTTACAGCGAAAGATTTCCCTCAGGTGTCAGCGGAGACACCAGACATTAGTTTGGTGGCCAGTGATGCAACTGCAAAACAATATTGCTGATGTGAGTTACAATAATAATGCTGATGCAGTTTCTACAGCCCAACGAGATAAAAAATGATGACAGGTCACAAGCGAAGGTATCAGTGGCTGATAAATAGAGTCAGTTTGTACTAATAAGACAGTGATCAACATATTTCAAAGATTCGAGCTATGCTAAACCAGTAGAAGTGCTGCTACAAGTACGTCCTTGCGAACCAAAGATTCTCCACATGTGTATTCAGTCACAAAGTAAAATCCCGATCCCTGAACTATCCACTGTTTCCTGCTGTGCTGAAGGAGATCACACATAAAGCAACCTTGCAATGCCCACAGGACGGACGAGAGAGCCTAGGCGAACACCTGAAACCAAGCTGGAGCTGATCGATTCCCATTCTTCGCAGAGGAAAGCGGCGTCTTATGTAGATGGATGAGGCCTGAATGGGAAGAAAGGATCCAATTTCTCTTGTAGACTCTACGGGTGTCAGAAGATAGTCTTTGACTGACAGCTCAGTGGTGCGCGGCTCCTGCGGCGCCTTAAACGACACCCAGAAAAGTAAACAGTATCGGGCTTATCAGAGCAAAGCAGGAGCCTGGAGGGGAGCAGCTTGGCGCAATTGGGAGACTTTAGGCAGGCGGTGGTGGGGGTGGGGCAAAAACCAGCCCACTAACTGAGCTCTGAGCCAAAGCCTAGAAGTGACCTTTGATCTGTATCTTTGACCAAATGACTGCAGCCACTGGGGTGGGGAGTGAGGTGAAATGACATTTGAATTTCAGATGAATCTAAATGTCATTTTTGATCCCGCTGTGGTCGTCGAAGTCGAATTTCACGTCTATGTCTGAATAGCGGGGTTTCACACTCTAACGCGCTGATGCTGTCTGCTGCAAATCAAGAACGTGTCCAAAAACTGACTGGCTGTCAGATAGCGTTTGAGCCTCCGTTACAAAGAAGTCAAAGGCATTAGGCAACTCTTTAAATGCTTCTTATCTTTCATGCTGTTTTCTCCTCGAGTGATAGCTTTGTGGAAATCCAAACAGCAAAAGTCACAGGAATGAGATTGCCTCTAGGCAACGGCTGGACCAATGTGGCAGTATATCACCTTCCGCTGATCGGAAAAACCAAATCGATATCAATCACAGCGACGTGACACCGCTCCAGCCAGTCCCAGCAGATACAGATATTGTCCCCACACACAGGAAACAGGCTGACACAGTCACGAGGTGCATTGTTGCGCTCCTCAAACAGTTGCTCAAGGCAGTAACGCAATCCATCTCCAGCTGTCGGTGGTTTTTGTGGTACGCACATCCTCCCCCGCGGTTTCCACCAGACAAGCTATGATCCCATGCTGAGTGCCAGTAATGTATGCAAACTGTACATGCGCCACGTGAGGCGATCCGTGCGCATGTCAGCATCAAACGGGGGGGACAAAGTTGCAGAAAGAGGGAAGGGGGACGCTGCAGGACGAGCTGCAAGATTAAAGCAGAGCAGGCAGTGACAGCGGCTCACCTGCTGTCCTCCTGGTTGATGATCATGTACATCTCCCAGCTAGTATCTTCTGTGATCCCCCCATGAGGCACCAGCAGACTGACACCTGCGGAGAGGAGGAGGGATGCAAAACGCCATCAGAACACGTGCTCGCAAAACACACGCGCACGCACCTGCCTGGCTGTCAGGTCGCTTTACTAACGCTGACAGGCAGAGGGGTGATGGCTCCGGAAAGATGAGACGGAAGCAAATCCCGAAGGCCTTAAGTTGAGTTAACGGTGCTGGAGGTCTCCTCAAACACACACACACCCACCCACACACACACACACACGGCCTCTTCTTAGACAAAACACACATGCGCTCACTCAATATTTTATTGTGTAATAAACAATTACTGTCAATCTAAGCTTAGAAGATAAGCCCCCTCCAGGGACGCGCTGATGAATGTAGGCCACAGGGAAGAGCTGGAGACCGCACATCAAAATACTTCCACGACATATTTGAGTGCACATTCCCGCTGCATATACTCAGGTATGCTATTTTAAATATTAAAGATGCTTAACAAATTAGCTATAAAATGTGCTTGTTCTGGATTTTTTTTTTTTTTTACTGGCAATGTCGAATTATTGCCAAACAACATTTCTGCTGCAGACTACTGTTTTCCTGTCCTGGTTTTATGTCGGCAGAGATCCCCCGTTGGGTGCTTACCTGTGTTGGGCACCACCAGCCTCCCCCCAGCACGTCCAAACACCGCAGTTGCTTTCTGCACGTGTCTGCTGGGAGGTAAGCAGGCTTGGGGAGCGAAGAGGGTTTTGCCTCGTCTGCCGAGCATCGTCCCCACCGCTCTGTAATCCGGAGCCAGGCCCCTCGGAAATGTCTGGGGGTGGGATTGGACATGATACTCTGCCCTTTCTGCAATCCCTGGAGAGTCAATGGAAGGATTTTGTTGGAGACAAACAACCTTTATATCAGCAAGAGACAAAGACAAGAACACAGTGCTGCCCTTTCTTGGCTCCTGTTTTTGTACAGTACACAGAATGTATCAAACAAGAATAACTCAAAAACATCATTCTGAGAAAGACTAAAATCCTTAAAACCCTACCTGATTTTATGTGAAAAGAGTTTTTTTTGGAGTCAGTGAGTACAATGAGCCCTGAGCTGTAATTAACCTTCTAAAATGTCCTTGGAGTACCATAATAATTCATAATAAAGATCTCAAAAACTCCAGGTCTCCATTGTTAACGTGATCGTGATTGTACCCTGGACAGAAAAAAAAGTCCTGGAAAGTTCAAACTAGTGTTGGCCATAAACGCCTGTCATATTTGCCATCATCAAAAAAAACAAAAAAAACAAAAAAAACAAAAACCCTCTTGGTGTTTAATGTTCTGGTCCGGGGGTGCCCTGCTCTTTCACGGCCATTAAATGACTGATGGAACCGCAAACCTGCTCTCAAGCAGAAAATATCAGAGGAGAATTTCATATCGTTTTGTGATCTAAAGCAGAAGCACAGCTGGATCATGCGACTGGACGATGATACAAATGGACTGTAAACTGCTGTGACAAGAGCAGCTCATGCTTGAAAAGGCTTCGGTGGGGCTGGATTACAACAAATCCCGAAAGAAGAGCGGTCAAAAAAGGTTGAACCGAGGTTACTGACACTGTGCTGAAGTGAAGTTGTACAAATCTATGCAAAGTATTCTCTCTTTACCCCACAGTCTGCCTGTCAGGCTTAGGTGTGAGTTAGCATGGAAGCAGGTAATGTTGGCATTTTATACCAAAAGGTACATGCGTGCTAGCCTGCACATACAGCAAACTACTTATAAACATAAAGCGAGTGTTTGATCACACTTTGCTCTAATTAGGAAGCGATAGCGGTAAATTTCACCAGCCGTTGTGAAAATGAAACAGAAACGGGGGAAAGGAGAGGCTGGTCCTGCCCAAAATGTCAGACAGAGACTCCATGAGGACACAAGTGGAGTCTGGGCTCACAGCCTGGTGCTGGAACATTAGAACGGACAGATCTGGACAGCCTTGTTCCCTTCGCAGACGAGAGAAGGTTCACATGGAGCCCATGTGAGAGATGCCCGAGAGTCTGGAGACACTCTGCTGCCTGCAACGCCCTCCATGACTGCTTTGGCTGTGGCTCAGAACTACCTGCTGTGCTGTTAGACACTGGAACGAGATCCTCGGTACCACTGTCAGACAATATGCTGGTGTAGTGGACCTTGCTGGGGGGTGCATATGGGCAACAAATAACATATTGTAATCAAATTACATCATGTAATTACTTTTTGTGTGTGAACTGGATTAATATGGGCATTTATATCATGATGTAACACACAATCTGGAATATTTTCAAAATAAAAGCACGTTTGTCATGTTTGCCTTTAAAGAGTTTATCATTCTGCATTTATTGCCTGCGTAAAAGCAGCTGGTTCCCATGGGTGTCGACTGCTCTCTGACCTTTGATCTCAAGGTCAGGCAGCGGGTCGAGCAGCGAGTGCTCGGCCATCAGCTCCTTATCGATGGAGTCCTGGAAACACATGGGGCTGGTGTAGGTGCGTGACACCGTAAGATCCGGCTGCATGGACGAATTAATGAGCAGGGGGTTCGCTGAAAGACACACAAAGCAGCGTGAGCGCTTGGTCGTCAACAGTCAGACACCTCTCAGCTACATTTACTTTTCTGCAGCCTTTTAATGAAACTGACACCAATAACAACTGAAACCCCGAGGGTCGGCAGGGAGAATGAAGATGTACAACTGCAAGGAGACTGATATGTCAATGAGAAGAGACAAATGGGAAACAGCAAAGGACGGGGCGCGCTAATGTATTTTCATTTGACTTCCCAGTGATTTAGGGAAATCTCTGAAATTAATCTGAAACACTGCCACTAAATCCCTTCGTGAATTTATGGCGCTTTCATTTCTCTTTCAATAACATATGGCGTTGGGTGTAAATAGGCAGCATATGGCGTTGGGTGTAAATATTACATTGTTTTGAGCTGGAATGGATGCACCAACTTCCAGAACCCTGCACATGAATCACAACTCTTGGAGGAGGGAGTTATTATAATAGATTTATTATTTACAAGGGGATTATGCAAGATAAATCTGTTTATTGTAAAGAGAAGCTGGGTGACTAATGTTTGTCTGACAAAGCTGTAGTCAATGGAGATGACAACAGGACGCAGAAGTTGAGCCCATAATGTGATTTCTCTTAAT
Source organism: Pao palembangensis (assembly GCA_015343265.1). Taxonomy (NCBI): domain Eukaryota; kingdom Metazoa; phylum Chordata; class Actinopteri; order Tetraodontiformes; family Tetraodontidae; genus Pao; species Pao palembangensis. The sequence goes on along the minus strand of CM027096.1, from coordinate 7,417,907 downwards.
GAGCGGAGGAATGTCTGCTGTCAATTTATCATGCTGGAAATTCAGCGCGGTGTTGTCAGGGCGATTCATGTAATCATGGGTGTGACGGGGGAAAAATGATGGTGACTCTTGTGACGTGCCACAGGCTGCAGAGCGGGGCTCGATTCCGTGGAGGTTTGGATGTCGTAGCCAGTGAGTAAGGTCCCTGAATAACCTACCTTGCGCTACTGCTGTGGTATCAAATTTAGCTTTATTATATCTCGCTGAGCTGTTGCTATGACAACCGACAATGCCAGCCTTGTGAAAATACATCCCTAGTAGTCTTTGCAATAAAGAATTCAAATGAAAATTTCGTTTGCACTGTAAAAAGTGCTTGTTGCCACACGTTTTCAGCAAACATGTATTGCTCAGGGCACACATGTTTGTCATAAAGCAATAAATGCATCGGTGATGCACATTAGGCCTTATCTAGTGTGTTATTGTTCATTTAATACATGAAAGCAAAGACAGCGACATTCTTAGGGCTAAAATAAATTTAAAAAACCCAGAAATTCCACTTACAGAGCTTTAATAATTGATGCTGCTATAGCACGATATTAAAAAATCAATGCATAATTTACATATATGCAAGAACATGCATGTATGCAGACATGAAAAGTTTGTGTTTTGCAGTGTAAATGGAGAAGCAGAACCATTAATATAAGGGTGCATAGTTATGAACGATCCATTAATATATCTTCATAACCAAACCCGTGATCTTTCACACAATTGCAGCCATGGTTTTATTTATTCATTAATTTGTAGCCTGTGAAATAATACACGGATAAAAGGGCAAACCTGTAGAACTGCAACCAGTTCAAAAACAAAACTTTGCCTCAATTATCCTCCTTTTCTAATAAATGTGATAATCTTATTTGATTTTTGGTGCTGCTCAATATTCATACAGGTACATTATTGGAAAACTATGCACCACTGTGTGGAATGGAGTGAGAGGAAGGAACATGGGACACACAAGTGTAAACAAAGAAAAACTCAATGCAACACAAACAAATGGAAGTGGAGAGCAGACTGAATAAAAATGGACAACATAAGAGCTCCCCAAACAGCAGCTTTGATGCAGAAAATAAACCCCTCTAGTCCCCAATCATTTCAGATGGCTCTTTTAAAATAACAAAATAAAAGGTTTTCTTTACGGAGCTGGAATTCAGTTATTAATACTTTCAATCTGGTTCTTTTTGATTCGTACAGTTTTAACTGGAAAACAATAAATGAAACCTTTTTTAAATGTGGTTTTCAGAGGTGAGATGGGCCATTTTGGGTGGAAATCCACTGAAGCTCCTGGCTCACCTTGACGAGAGGTCTTGAAGCTGAAGGACTGGAAGCCGCCAGTGAGGGCAGAGGAGTCGATGACATCAACGCCGTACTCGCTCTGGCTCTTCCGATACAGCGTGACAGCAACGATCAGAAGCACGACCGTCACCACGCCTGCAGCCAGTCCCGAGTACAAGGCCACGTCACTGCTGCTCTCCACACCTTGAAAAGGAAGCGAGACACACACACCCACACACACACACACACACGCATAGGTTGTGAGGTACTTTTCCTCTCTGCTGAATGCACACTTAATTAGGGAGCTAGCAGGCATTTTCTGCTGCACTCAACTGAAAAGCTGCGGCACTAAAAAGCATCGGCTGAACTGGAGTCATGAAAGTTTTCCACAAGAGGCAGGTCTACCTTGAATTGGGCTAACGCTTTAGCAGCCTTTTTTATTTCTTGTTAGTCGTCTTCTGCTGCCTCCTGATGCACAGCTTCATTGTTTCATCCTGGATTGTTAAAGCTGCTAATGAGCAACCTCGGAGGGAAGGAGATTATAATCAACCCAGCACCTGATTGTCATTTCAAACGCTGCTTGGCTCTGCTATTGCAGGCATTCTGCATTCTGCTGGGATAACGTGATAAAAACCAATTCATTAAATTAGCTCATCGCTGGCGATTATGCTCTATCTGCTCCCACAAGTATAGCGGTGTCCCACTCCACAAAGGAAAAAGAACGAGCGGGAAATAAAAGAGTTTGCGAGCTTATTCTTAAAAGATAATGAGATCTGCACTGAAACAGGGCAGCCTGGGAAAAAAAAACCTCCAAGAAGCCTGAAGCTCAAACGAGAGAAAATTGGTGAAATATGCAAAGTGGCATTAAGAGCTACAGTTGCAGGTTAATTGAGGGCTGGGGAAGCTTTGGCTTTTTCCCCATTTCTGCCAACAAAAATACAGAACTGTGCTATAGGACAAGAAAGCAGAACACGTGCTGGAGCTTAGAAGGAATCAGATGGAATTTTTTTCTTACTAGACGGCGGCAGCAGCGATAAAATTCACCATGGTAAAAGCGAGGTAAAACGTTAAAGACAGGATTCTGGGGGAGGAAAGCACGGAAGGAATCACAGCCAGTTATTTTTCACAGAGTTTGTGTTGGGGGCAGGGAGATTTATTCCTTTTATTCCTTGGCTACTCTCCAGCCATCACAATATGGTGTTTTCTATATTATAGCAATAAAAGTTTTCCAAGGCTGGCTAAATTACTGACCTGCCAGCTGACTACAGATATACCATAATATATATAGATATGAACAGATGGGAAGAAATAAGCATGTAATTCTACTGTAAACACAAAGATCTACTAGAAATTGGACAGACAACCGTGGGAAGCGTTCATGGAGAACTCACCCTGTGCTTTGGCATCATGAAGCAGTTTTCGATCTGCAAAGATGGAAAAGTTACTGTTTTAGATTTGATCTCTCAACGTCGATTCCGAGACGGCGTCACTTTTTTGGAACGCCACTCGCGTATGCGTGCTGTGTGTCACGGGCGAGGTGAGGGACGATGAAGATGGATGAGGGTGGCGGTAATGAGCGCCGTTAGATTGTTGATCATGATTGAGCTCGCGCTGCCAAAGAGCATCAACAGTAAATGTGGAAGGACACAGTCTGTAAACACACAGCGACTGGCTGGTTTTTTTAAGGGCTGTTACCCACTCTGTGTGCACAGGCCGCCCGTGCAGTTGTCTGTGGCCAGCGCCACACCGTCACAGAGGCGTCCGCCGTGTTTGGGTTCGGGCGCCGTGCACTCCCTGCTGCGCTGCCTCTCGCAGTCGGACGTGCACGCTGACCACTCGCTCCACTCGCTCCAGCTGCCGTCCACTGATGGAAACAGCCACAAAGACAAGGATGAGTATAGACAGATTTTCTGAAGCACGGGACAAAGACGCTCACAAAGGTCACAGTGAAGCCTCGTGTTATCGATCCTTTGTTCATTGTAGTTTATTAAGTATTGCTGCTCCGGCAGAAACAGACAACTGTAGGCAGATAAACCATTCTGTCACACCTGGGTGCAGCTGAAAATCTCCAGTCAACCTAATGTACAGGTTTTCATACCGTAAAGACGTACTGAGGCAAACGCTCATAAAGGGAAAATCTGCAAACAGCAGCCTGTGTGTGAGCTGAAGAAGGGGGCTGGAACTTTCTGATAAAACAGGTTCAAAGCAAAAGCTGCAACACTATCTGCATGAAAACATTTTCCTCCTCTTTGCAGGGCACCGAGGCTGCCACATCTCCATCAAGCCTCCATTCCACCTCTGAATGCTCCAAAGGCTCCTTTCTTCCTGTTAATCTGAATACAAATGCATCCTGTTTATGCTGGAACTCAAATGGGGTGGCAGGAATTAGAAGCTGGCCAAAATGAGATAAATTTAGAGGTTTGCAACCATGCCCTTTTATTTTCTCCTTTTAGACCTCATGGACATTTTTGGTGAAGTGGTTGCAATCGCAGATTTAGGCTTATCTGGGGAGAAAATACTTGAGATTAGATTCCAAAGCTTTGATAAGTGGTGCCCCTCTGCTGTTTCTCTAAGTTTCTACTTGTTCTGTTTCTCATGTTTTTCTCTCTTTCCCATCAATTTTCTATTCATTTACCATTTAATTAAACTTCACACTGAGATAGGAGCCTACATTGTTGTTTGCCATTGCGCAGCTAACCTGCCGTGCTTCACATTTAATTTCACTGAGAGGAGAGCTCTCGCAACTTAAAAACTTTCAGACTTTTCTGCCTTTCAAACAGATGAAATTTGAAACGTGCTTTACTTTTATATCCGACAGTAATTGCCACGATGCTGAGCTGAACCTCCACACATTTATGCATTTATTTATAAAGCTGGTTGCTGGTGGGAGAGGAATTCATTGTTTTCTTGCACAAAGTTACTGAAATATAGCCGAAACTCTTACTTGGCTTAGCCAAGCAGTGCAACTGTGTAATAGTGAGGACGCCGCTCTAAAGATCAGTAACGACGATGTTTGATCCCAGATTTTACTTTTGATCAGTTGAGGTGATGATGGGAACAAGCTGTTATTCCATAAAGTAAATGTGTTCAGTATTTTATTTTTCCCGATGCATGCTGATGCACAGACAGCGTGATCCCTCCCCCTGTCTCTGGAGCTGCTGGTCGGCTGACAACCTCACCTGCACCTGCTCAGACCTGCGACTCATCTCGTCCAATCAGAACTCCCCTGGCTCAGCTTCCACTCGTCTCCGGATCGTCGCTCAGTGTTGTTTTTCTGAGATAACCTTGATTGTCTGCTTTGTCCTGGTTGGAGGTGACTGCTATCCCGTTCCCCGTCCAGGTCCCCCAGGGAACCTTGGTCGGCCATGCTGAAACCATCTGATCACCTGAACCGCTTCAGCCTCTCTGACCTAACCTGCTCCCCACTGCTGTGAGCCGCCAGCGTCTACGTGGCTTAAACAAACCCGAGCAGCGAATTTGCTGCTCCTGTTGTTCCTCGATCGCGGTGGTCTTGAGGGAAATAAAAGGAGCATCGACTGAAACCAGCTCTGAAACATCTTCTAATTGTTATTTTTATTACTGCACTAGGCTGTGCTGGAGACCCCCCCTCCTACCAATAAAAAAACTAAACAAAAAAAAAAATATCCACCTATTGCGCGTTTGCATGTACAGAAATGGAGCCTTACCTGGACACAAGGTGCTACAGGTGCTCTTCTGCACCGACATGCCCTCGCAGAACGCTCCTCCATTGAGAGGCGTCGGATTTGTGCAGGTGCGGGAGCGTTTCTGCACGCCTCGGCCGCAGCGCACGTTACAGGGAGACCAGTCTGTCCACGATGACCAGCCCCCGTTCACTGGTTGTGCGGGAGAACAGAGGAAAACGGTGAAGAGATGCTGAGAGAATTCCCTTCTCAGAAGATGGCTGGCTGCACAAAAGGTTTGTCTGAAGCTTATGCAAGAGCGTTTCATGATGGAATAATTGAGCCGTCATTGCAACGATTTCTTTGATTTGTCGCCTGAAACGTGGTTGTTTGACTGACTCATCAGCTCAGTGCCGCCAGACACCAGCAGGAAACGCTATTGTGCAGTCTGAATGACTGACGGGCCTCAACATTTGGCTGTCAGAAATGATTAGATGAGTTTTTAAAGCACCTGCCTGGAAAAAAAAGGTCAGGACCACTCAGGCAGAGTGACGTCATCGGTTACATCTGTTCAATCTGACAGATTTCCTTTTGTTGTTCAGGCTGCAGAATGTTCAGAAATGGCTTTTTAGTGGTCGGTTTTGCAGCACATGTAAGGTGATTAGTGCTGGTGGAGTTTTACCACCATTAATAATTAATGAACTGTAAATACTGCGCCTGCATGCGTCTCCTCGTTTGTGCGCACAGGGGAACACTTGCTTATCTGCTCATTAGATTGCTGGGTGGAAAAAAACACGGCTAAATGCTGCGAGTGAGCTTTTACATTAATGAGTGTACAGTCGTGAGGTTTCTTGTGCGGAGTCTGACATCTTACCGTAGACGACCACGGTGGCGGTCGCGCTGCGTCTCTTGGCCACGATATTGCTGGCCACGCATGTGTAATTTCCAGAATCAGACAGCTGGGCCTCGGAGATGATGAGACTGTGGTCGCCCATTTTCTCGGTGAGGCCTTCAGAGATGAGAGCGTCTTCATTTTTCAGCCATTCCACCTGAAAAACGAATCAAACACATGTTTACTTCAAACTCTTTTTTTTTTGTCGTTACTCTGCCGCCGGCTCAGATGCTGATTGAGCGACTTTCTCACGGAACTGAGGCTGAAATGTTTCGATGCATTGAGTGCTTCATCGGTTCAGCGCCAGGACTGAGCATGAAGTTGTTTCCTGAGGGCGGACCTTTAATTCCAGGTTAAAGAACTTTCATCGCTGCCTCAGAGCCAACCTTAAAAATCCAACACAGCCAAGACTCATCTCAGCTACAGCATTTAGGGCCCCACAGAAACACTCTCATTTCTGATTTGCATGTGAACATTCTTCAGCTTCTTTTTATAGTTTACTGCATCATATAAATCTTTGTTATATTGCTTTTGGACCGTAATTGTGATCCGAGGATCTTGACATGTTTGGATGTAAAGTCATTTCAATAATGCAGCCAGATTTATATGAAACATCAAAAACAGGAGTTTACTTGCTTTTTTAACAGTAAATGGACAAAGGCACCTTAAATTCTTTGTCTCCATTTGTATATTTTTCCTCCACTCAAACACTTTTTTCCTCTGCTGCATCCTACAAATGTGAGAGCAGACAGAGGTCTGACAACCAGTCAGAGGGACATAGATGGGGACATCCTTTATGATCACCAATTCAGGCTCCGTGTAATGAGTGAAAGAAACAAAAAACTACAAAATAAAGGACGTGGTGTTGATGTTCCGCTTCACACACGGCTGCCTCTGTAAATTGCTATTAATGTGCCACCGGCTTGAGCTTTTCATTGAGAAAGACGAGCCCGGGCAGCGGGGAGCGGATTTTGATTTATGGCAGTTTATTTGAGGATTAAAAACCCCACCCAACCGAGAGGCGAGTTGTGTTGGCGTGTGCACATGTGTGCGCTAGCCAACAAACTCTGAGATTGCTTTGCTCTTTCAGAGTGCCCTGGATGAATAAAGTTGAGCTGGGAAATCAATAAATCAGGAGTCGCGTTGTCACAGGCACTTCTTTCTCCTCTTTCTGACAGCCTGGGAAGTTCATGAGCCTTTTTCATCAGTTGGCTCCACAGCTTTCACGCTAACCAGAGGAACCACATTAGCGGCGGACATCTGTCACTCCATCAGCGCCTGTCCTCATATTTTTTTTTACAGCTTCAGCGTCTAAATGAACCTGTCTGGTGCCAACAATGCTTTATTACATCCTCTACAGATGCAGGCGCTCCACAGGACTGGTCCCTTTTCTATTTGTTTTTGAAGAAATGGTCTAATTTATAAATGTTTCAGTTGTACTGTGCAGTTATTTCTGTTTGCCAAAGCTGTGGCGGTCAAATTTAAAGAGTTCCTCTTGTGTCTAGACAAGTGCCACTTCTTCTGCTCCTGCTCAAGGTTTCTTTCTGTTAAAAGGCAGTTTTTCCTGCCACTGTTGCTTGTTTAGGAGTCACTGAATTGTATTTTATTCCCAAAATTCATATTTTTAAGAATGACTTTCCACTTCTCATCTTCTGACTGAATTCATGGATGGGCTGGTTTACGTTACTGGGGTGATGGAGGGAGTGGGAAGTGAGATGATGACGAATAGCAGAGAAGTGAAAGGGGACGTGGGATCAGGGTGGTATATGGTGGAGGAAGGAGGCAGGGACGGAAAATGTATTAAAAAATGTTCCACATCAGGACAAACAAGACTTGTTAAAGCTGAACTGACAGTGAATCCATCATAAAACGTTTTAGTTTAGCTGCGAAAGGTCAATTTATCTGAGGTCAAACAGCTTTTTTAACTCTGCACGAGGCATTCATTTATCTGAAATTTCACACATGAAGAAGGGAAAAAAAGCAAATGACTCACGCCTGCAGACAATTAAAAGAAGAGCGGTGACATTTAATGTGTTAAAATGGCTGATTAAAATGTACCCTCAACCATTTGCTCACTTTCTCTGTGTAATCAGATGGGATTTATCAAGAGGTGTCAGAAATCAGACCTGACAGCGACAGACACTCAACCATTACAATGTGCAAATTGAATACATTTAAACATTTAGTGAATAATAAATCACCCTGGAAACAGGAAACTCGTTGCCTGATGCCAAAATTTCAGACATGTGCCACCTTTGAATTATGTTACACATATGCTTTTATTGCTATTTTGTAGCACAATAGAGCTGCTAAAAATAATGAGCTGCATAGAGTAGATTGTTTCCCCATTAATCATTTGTTTCTAATGGACCCACACGTGGTACAAAGTCACGGTTGTGCTTTATTACCCTTGAAATGTTATCAGCAACTAAACTTTACTGGTTGTTCTTGTGCGCATGCTGGACAGCAGCGTGAATTCCAGCTTATTTTCACTTTGTCCTGATTATAGTGACTGCGGGGGGGGTTGGTGGGGCAGGGGCCCCCGTGCAGACAGGGAGAACATGCAGAGGTGACACAGAGATGCCCGGAACCTTCTCTCTATTACTGCCAACTTCCCCCATCAGGGCCAAAATTCACATTTGTGGAAATGAATCAAGTTTGCTCGGTTTTTCTCCGGCTACATGGCTGACATGTAATTAGTTCTGAACAAGCGTCTGAGCGCTGGGGTATTAACGATGGTGTCACTGAGATGTACTCCAGCCCTATTTGCTATAACGCTGCTATGTTCTACATGTTATTTCAGACCCTCTCTCCTTGTCATCGCTTAATTATTAGAAAACTAGCTGCTGTTTTTTTCCAAAGTGTGCATGAAGAAATATGTGCTAAGTGAACTAATGAGCTCTGGCTGCCTCTGCCTGTGTAGAGGGCCATTACTTCTGATATATGGCAGAACATATTTCACAGACTATTTGCATTTTTTTTTTCGTTTTTGGCTTAATTCCTCATAATAAAGTGAAGTTTTGTCAATTGGAATGAACCAAATTTAGGAAGAGACTCTAATATTTTGGATCATTGTACTGAAGGAATGAAACAACAGTAGAAGAGTAGAAAGCAAGAGTAGAAAGAGTTTTGGAAGGTGTCGAACTAACATCATTCGTAGAAAAGGAGCAGTTTTGCTCGCATCTTCACAGCCACAGTGACAGATTGTCCAGGTGGATCATTTGTAACTGACCCCGTCACCGTCCCTGTCACCTGACTGAGATTATCTTTCTGATCACAGCATTGTGATTCAGAGCAGACGAGGCTGCACAATATATCTAAAAAAGCATCGTCACCGCAGTATTTACATTTGTGAGGTTCTTGCCACAGAGCTGCTGTCTGTCCGTGACTCCGCCTCCCGAACTCAACAACAAACACACGAGTGTGTTCCGATATTAATCATTCCTCACTGAGGCCTTTTCACACGAGGTGGATTGAAGGCTTGGAATTGCAGCTGACTGGTGACCTGCACTCGTTGACCTCCGCACCCCCTCATCCAGATCAGGAATAAGTGGAGGCTAAGTGAAAGTGGATGTTTTAAATGGGCTACACATCCTTCCACAGGTGCGTGTTTCATTTGAAATGAGGCACAGCCTTGATTCTCAATGGGAGATTTAGAGGAAATGTTAACAGTGACAAAAGGTGTGATTATCCAAGCGTTCTGGACTATTATTTAAAACCTTCCGGCGCCTTTTGGCTATAAATCAACAGTCCTGTCCTTCATTGTGGACATCGTGTGTATGGTAAAGCCTTGTTCCTTTTCACGAAGCCAGACCTCAATTTGCATTCGGCGCCGTTCCCAGAATGCTGCCTTTAGGGGAAAGTGATAGAAAGATGCACATGCTGATGAGAAGGCAAAGGCAGGGCAGACTCAAATGAGCCTGATAAGCTCATGCCTGGGGAGGACACCGGACGGATTTGCTTAATTGGCAAGATTCGTTCCACTTAGATAGCAGAGAGCCAGAAAGTGCTGCTGAACCCAGACCACACCTTCCACGGCTGTCCAGGCCTCGCGGCCGTCTGCCCGCGGCGCCGTTCTGAGGTGTCAAGGTCGTCAAGTTGGCCGCTACACATTTAAACTGAAACCTGATCCCCCCTGCTGTCAAATCTGTCGCCGCGGCGGCGTTTGTTTGCTCCCATCTCGCTGCTTCATTTCCATTCCAAAAATGCAAATAAAATGAGTTTGTGGCAATTTGAGAGCACACTTAAATGGTCACCAGGGGACTTGTAAACCAGGCAGCCCGGACTTCCGAGCTTCTCGATAGCTTTGTTTGTCCCTGCACCCGACCCAGAGGCTTTATTCCAAAAGCAAATGTAAAAAGTCGAATTTGCAATCATTAAATGTGGAGTGGAAGTGACAAGAGGAAAATGAAAAAACGCAGGCAGTAGGTTTTGTTCTATCTGATTCAATTATGTTTGAGTTTTATTAACAAGTGCACTTTCCTGGAGCTCACCCCCGCGCTGTCATCCCTCACTCATCTGTGGCCTTTTTAAAATGCAACAACAACAGCTTCACACGGAAATCACATTAAATCCACAAACAGCAAATCTGACAGCAGCGGAGCCGACTGAACCTTTGTTGCGTCCCTGATTAATCCATTACGCTTGTAGGAGAACACTTGGCCAATTCAGGCTGGATTAATGATTAGACCTTAGAAATTATTTCAGATTATTTCTTGACTTCTTTAGCCTTAGAAGCTAGATTTTCCATCAGGCTGCTTGGAGATCATATTTGTCCCCTCAAAAGTCCTAAAGCTTTGAAATATCAGGCTCGCTTTGATTAAAAGGCTACTGTAATTTAATTGTGTTTGCCACAGCAGAATTAGAGCACATGCATTATATATTAGAAATAAGAGAGAATGGAGAGAAGGGTGGATTAATGGAGCAGTGATCAGTGCTGGATGGATTTCAGCAGAACATGGTGGGAGTGCGGGCCTGACCACTGCTGGATAAGGAAAAAGAGTGGTCTCTGTAAAAGTCGTTCTCTTCAAATTGTCTGGATGGAAGTGCACTTTCTGAAGTCTCAAAATGTTTTTAAACTGCAATTTGGGACCAAACAAAAGTGAATAAATGACACCGTAAAGAAGAGAATTTTAAAGATAAATCAACGCCTATAACCCCCTGAGATGGAACATAGGAGAAAACACATGACACTTATTTTAGCTTATTTACACTGGATGCTTTATCTTTGTTGTATTATCAGTTCTAAGTGAAACCATCTGACCTGGATTTATGTTTTTCTGTCGATTCTCTGCGGTTTGACTTCCAGTGAGCGCAGATTATTGGCTCCAGTGCTGCTGGGATAGTTAAAATGACATTCTTTGGCCTCACAGCAGGCCAGTAAAACCCCAGTTAGCTTAGCAACACTAAAAACTGACAACTTGAAGAGAACTGCAACAAAAGGATGTTTTAAGCTGCGGCCCATAGATTTGGATCATAAAGCACCGCACAAAGTCTCAAGTCTGAATTTATTCCCATCTTGTCATTTGAGCTCTTATTGTCAGGTCCAGATTTAGCTGCACGCATTCCTCAACAACTTGGGTATTAATTTCCATTAGGATTATCTGAAAATTGTACACAAGTGCACAAGTTAAATAAACAGTGTGACACAAATAAATACGCCTCCGAATATAAATGCGGTTCAACAGATCGTGACCTTAATTCCTCCAACTCTGAGTGTGGCTAAGCTTCGGCTTCCTGTCTGAGCCAGATTTCACAGGGCTGGGTTACAAAAACGGCTTTAACCTCTTAGCAATGCCTAAAGTCATCAAAAGGAAAAAGTACAGCTTCATCCATCCCAAACTCGGAGTATTTTTTTTTAGCTCGGTGCAGGTCAAACTGGAGGAGTTGGAGTTGTTCCTGCATTATTTACTATTACCATTCTTTTTGTTAGCCCGAGACGCATTAATGAATTCATGAGGAGTTTGATGACCACAATGCATAGGGGAGGCTCGTGGTACACCGATGCTCCATTTGAGCGAACTGAATCATTTATCACATGCACACGCGCGGGGATAAACACAGCCGTGCCTCGCACGAGTCGGCCCTGAGAGACAAGACCCCTCGTGCGACCGCTGGGCTACCTGGATGTCCCGACTGAGACGCATCACTTTCGTCATGACAGCAACGAGGAAACGCTGGTGGGCCAAAAGCGCGGTGGCTAGTCCTACTTTATTAACGAGTGTCTGCCATTTTGTTATTGCCAGGTTTCCTTCAAGCTGTGTGTGTCATTTTGCCGGGTAAAGGCAGACCTGCTGGGGCTTTGATAGCAGCACGTCCGTACACTGGACCCTCACAGCACACACTGATCAATGAGACCCTCTGTGAGCCTCATTTCATATTCAGAGTCAAAATTAAAGCTGCAATAATGGATCTCCTGTTCAGACACTGACAAATACTGGGAGTCAGAGGGGATGCTAACAAGACATGAATACGTATGAATAAGTCATGGCTGTACATGGTTTTACCAGAGAACGCAGCAACCGTGCACACATGTACGAGAAATATCACAAACAGAACGAGCCCGGGGACCTTTGACCTTTCAGCTGGTTTATGCATTAAACTGGAAAGCAAAGCGCAGAAGTGTGCATCACTGCACGGAAACAGAACAACACGGAGCAGAACAGACATGTGGCCGCTCCGCTCCAGGCAAAGCCCCAGAAAATGCGACTTGTCTGGTGTGCGGGGAGTCGTCACCTCAGCCACAGGCACTCCCTCTGGGGGACGGCAGTGCAGCACAATCATGCCATTCAGCGGCATCTCGGTGCCTTGAGGGTCTTGCTCAAAGTTCTTCCTCAGGTCTGAGGGAGAGAAAAAACCAAACATGAAATGCACTTTTGCATGCACACATAAACGCACAAGATTTAAGATCAATCCGGGGTCAAAGGTCACTTACAGGCGATTCGGACGGTTGCCTTGCGGCTCTTGGAGGTTCCCAGGTGGCTCCAGGCAACGCACAGACACCAGTAATCCTCCGGGCCATGAAAATCTTCCACCTGCTGACGTGACACGTTGATCATCACTTCACGGATTTTCAGCCCTGCGAATGAGAATGTTGATACCTCCGATAAGAGACGGCGATTTGAAAAGAGGGCGGGAGAAATTCACATCTTTTGAGATTAAACGCAGGCGCACAAAATTGCCGGAAGGAGGATCAGAGGATGCCAGCCAAAGCTGCTGCGCTGGATACTGCGATACAAGTCTAAGCAAAAAAATGAGGCATCCTGCTCGCGCCCTGGTGGAGGCTGCAGTCAATCAATATAAGAAATTGTGCAATATTCCACAGCTAACCAGCGCTACTGCAAATAAGCTTCAACAGATGTTCGCTGTGAATCTTTCCCCGGGTTGATTGTCATTTGGGAAATTCAATAAAAATGGTCAGATTCAAATAAAAAAGATGAACAATCACAACAATGTTAGCGCTCACTTATTCTCCTTTTAAAAACATACGAAATGGCTGGAATTAAAACTAAATGCCACATTTAAGCCTTTCTTGTGACAGTCAAATCATCTTTTCTCTGCACCAGGGCTTTGATTTAATGTCATGCAGGTCATTCTCTAATATCTGTATATTGTCTGTGATAATGAGCCGGGCCTGAGATGGGCATTTTCCGGAGACAAGTGATGAGGATTTACAAGGCTGGTATTTCAATTAAGCCCGACCGTGCACAAAAAAGATGACAGCTCAGACCATTAACAGATGATGGGAGGCTTTATTGGTTATCTCGGAAATTGCAGCTTTCAGCCAACAAATGGGATGGCAGAAACCTAAAATTCACTGAAGGAACTCGGAACGGATTTATTCATATGCGAGCGAAAGGTTACAGCCGGCTATTGTTTGATTTCAAATTTTCAACCTCATCACTTTTTGTGGCGCGCAATTAAGAGTGCGCAGAAGTGGGGAATTGTGGAATGACAGTAACAAATGTTGAACCCTCCGGTGGGGAGGGGGGCTGAAGAAAGGCCTGAGTTGTGTTGCGCCTACAATAAAAGCCGCAGCAGCAGGAACACAGTGCATCCTGCCATTAATCACAACAGTCACATTAAATACAACCTAATTATACTTTAAGGCTGCGCCAAGTTTAATTTCAGTTATAACTATTGGGACGCAAGCTGACTGGCTGATTTATTGACATCTTTTTTCTAATATGTGTATGTTTACACAGACGCAGTCTATAGACACACACACACACACACAAACACACAGGTGTATTATGTGCGTGGGGAATGGCATTCTGGGAAATTTAATACAAGTCTTTCCACTGTGGGAGGGAAGGAAAGGAAAAGGGGGAGGAAATTACAGCAGCCAGACAAAGATAAAAGATACAGAAAGGAATCACAGCTGCACGCTGTAGCTGCGGACGTGGCTGTAGGTAGCAGTGCCTCAAAAAGAATGCATGAAATGACCGATTGTGCACTGGTGCAAGACACCCGGGGCACCCAGCTGCCTGGCTCTTTGTACCCTGATATGACAGCTGTGAGGCCGAGCCTGGTGTGGGTCTTTACAAATGAAGTCCAATCAGTAGAATTTAGCACAGGTGGGCTCCAATCCACATTTACAAATTCCAGAAAACCAGCAAAGTTCAGGCGTCATTTTCAAAGGGTCATTTGAACAAACAGCTCATTAAAATGCAGCTTCCCAGCCATCGGGATTGTTAAGGAGACTCTTTCTTTCAATCATGTGTGAATCTCCCAAACCCAGGACGTTATGCAGTGTAACAGAGGCCTTGAATGCTATCCACATCCTTAACCTGCTACATTAGGATGAAAACTCTGCACCAGCCTCGCTGACAAGGACACTATGTTTACTGTTCCAGCTTGAACCATCTCCTCAGCTGAGCGCTCTTTATGTGCCTGCTGCAGAGAGAGCTCTTCAGTGCATTAGCAGTAACTCAAAGCATTGATGAGGCCATTAGAACGCTTTATTAACAACGGCAATGAGTAAAATATAGGCCCGCATCGAATTCTGCCACCGACAGACAATGAAGGGAAAGCTGTTAGATCTGACTTCTGCTCAGTTCCGTCCACTTTTCAGAGGACGGTTGGACTGTGAACTGATGTTCAGGACAGCTGACAGGTCCTGCTTAGCAACCCATCTCACAGCAGCTGTTTAAATTCACTGTAAAGCTTCGTCTCCTGCGACTTATTGCTTAATTACGCAGCCCTGCACGGCTAGAGGAGTTGTCTCTCTGCTGGCTTTAGCAGGGCAAAGACAGCAGCTTAGACATGGGCCGGGATTAAATATAAACTAATAATGTGAAATGAAAGGTTATCACAGCAGCCTAATGAAGTAATGTAAAACAGGAAGAAGCTCTGAAGGCGGCGTAATCCTCCGCAATAACCGTCTCATCTTATGTACAACAAACACAGGCCACTCCATCTACCCCTCAATTTCCTAAATTAGAGGCTGCAACCGGCGCTTGACGAGGAGAGAAGGATGCAGACTTACTGGCAGAAATATAAAACACAAATGAGTGTGGGGAAATCTGTCATCATATTAATATAAAGTGGGATTCTGTTACCCTCCACTTGGGCTTAATGAATCACGGAGGGATGTATTATGAAGGGAAGGGGCACGTGGAACGAGGTTCGGGTTGTTCTTCTGTGGTGCCTTCAGGCACCTTGGAGAGAGTCAAACATGCAAGATGCTGGCGTTATGACAAAGTTCAAGATTAAGAAAAGAAAAATAGACCTCCTTATCTTTGTTGATGATTCAAAGGAGGAACCCGATGAATAAACAACAGTTTGCTCATCTCTGTTTGCAGTGTTTGGTGCTGCAAGCGGACACACTGACTCACGGTCTCATTTCCGAAGGGTTTTTGTGTTTTGTTTTTTTTTTTTTTTGTCTGGCACAAAGTGGGAACATTTATGACCGCTGAGCTAAAATAACATAAGGAAACAAAAGAGATGCTTTCCATTCCATTTCATGTTACAATGCAGCTGTGAAATCATAAATGCCTTGAGCAAAATACCACAGCTGAATAGAAGAATACATTAGCAAGGACTGCTGTGATGTGATTGTTTTCTAAATATTGGAGCAATTTTTTTTGTTTCGCTTCTGTGAACTCTGCTTTTAAAATGTGCAGCACCAATGCACGGATATAGCCTGAATACAGGAATGTAAATCTGAAGCTTTTTAAAAAAATAGATTTATTAATATTGCAGTTGCAAAAATTCAAACACAACCTTTCATTGATGCAGCTGCCATGAAAGAAAAAATATTTAATAAAATGCAAATGTGATTTTCTAAAAAATGATATATTTTTAGCAGAGACAGAGATGCACAAATACAGTATGGGGAGCAGTATGTGGAAATGAGAGCTATTGTCGTGAGTTTGTCTGTCTCCCCTGCAGCCTGTAATCACTTACATTGACACCGTGCTGCAGAACAAATGCTCGCTCATGTTGTTATCATCCGGCCACTTTTCTGCATTTCAGAAAACAAACAGCCTTTTGGCTTCCTCTGATGTCTTTGCCTTTGCTTCGGGCTGCTGCCAGTGGCTCTTGACAAAGCAGCACAGAGCTCGAGCAAAGAAAGAAAAAAATAAAAAAAAAACAACCTTCAGCCTCCTCTTTAATGTGCTTGAATAGAGTGTACAATATAACCTCACACATAAACATAGCATTTACATATTGTGAATGATGCCTTGGTTCACGGAATTAAATAATATTTACATATAACCTCAGAAGAAACACTGTGTGGTCTAATTCATGGCTACTTCAGATACTGGAGACCTGGATTATCTGACGTAAGAGACAGGAGAGTGATAACGAGAGAGATATTAAAGATTTATACTCTAATGGTTCTTCAGTTAGTGAGTCCTTTGATGATCACAATTATGGGCCAAAAGATCAATACACCATGTCACCGTCTTAGGACTGAAATCAATCATTGCACCATCCCTGTTGGCTGATGGCTCGTATAAATCCCCACTCCCAATCAAAAAGTTAAAAATCTAAAATGACTCTATCGAAGCTGCTTTGTTGCTACTGATGTTACAGCATCCCAGATCTAATAAACGTCAGGAGAGAGACACACTCTCAACTTCACAGCAAACATTTAAAATATGGGTTCAAGCTTCGTGAAGCCAAAAAAGTCAAATATTCGGTGGGAATGAAGAAAAACATTGATGAATGATGGCAGTAATGCTGTTAGCCTTTGTGAAGCAGCAGCCATCTGCCAAACCCTGTTTCATGTTTTGTTTACCCGCTTTATTTTCATATATTTATGGCATCCACGTTCGAGTCTAATGTGCTCAGAATATGATGTTTATGGCATTTCAGCTGCTCATGTTGGCGCCGGGAGTGAGTTGGGTCTTTCCCAGCTCTGGGCCATTGTCTCCCCTTTGGCCGAGCCCACAAGTCGGCCCGAATGGAATTAGCCGGGAACTGGGACAAGTGGTTCAGAGCAGAACTTGACAGATCCGGCTCAGCTCGGCTACGTCGCACTTATCTCTGAGTGGGGGGTTGTGGGGATGCCATCCGTCTGAGGGATCCTCCAGCTGCGGCTGTTCACATCGCGGCTGAGGGTCGAGGTGGAGGGCCGTAGCTTCAGGAGGGTGTCTGACTGATGCGGGCTCGGCTCGGAGGGAACGTTTGCGCGATGTGACGTCGCGGCGAGCAGCCCGGGCGTGTGGAGGCTGCGAGGGCTGGCTCGGGGCCTGACACAGACGAAACCTGCCAGACAAGCAGAACATGCTCCCAGCAACATCATCCGCCTGGTCACAGCTGTGTGTGTCACACTGAATCCTGGAACCAAGTGGAGGCTTTACTCAGCGCATACATAATTCAGCCGCTAAAACGCCGCGGCCCTTTCTCTGTGTTTATCTGAAAACCAGGCCTGAGCACAAGTGGCGGTCCTCTGTCAGACGCTTCATTTGCACGCTTTCTTTAGCTAATGGCAGATGAAACTGAGAGACTCCCAGGCTTCTCTCCTTCCCTCATCAGTCCCTCTACTTTTTTTGGTCTGGTGTGACGTCTACTTGATCGTATCTCGGGACCAGCGAGGATCATAATACTGGAGTCTGTCTTTGTCGGCGCGTCAACAGGAACAGATATCTGTACTTCTTCCATCCACCCAGTATTCAGCTGCTATCTCTTCATCACGGAATATGCAGAGGCAGCTATCCTCTTCTTCTGGAGACGACCGCGACGGTGTCCGTTTTCAGCCTCTTTCACACCCTCTCCCCCTTCTCCATTTCCAATGTCCTCTTCCTCCCCTCTTTGTGTTATCTCACTATCAGGGTATCATTCTTTCAGCTAAAGCCTACACCCACAGATATCCCCTCTGTTCCCCCCTTTCTCTCTGCTCTTCTTTCACCTCGTCCTTCTCTAATCTCTTCAGTTCTATCACTCATTTCAATAAAAAAGGAATTAGAGCTAGTCCTTTTACTGTTCAGTTTCAGCCAGGTTGAACTTTATGGCTGATTCAGAAATATATCAAATGCAAATACAGTACATAATTCAAATACGGTAATTTGAGCTTCATTTGCATTAAAACAATTAATCCAAAATAGCGGCAGGCTTTATGCTGAAATACATGACTGAAGTGTGATGGAATACTGTTGGAATTGCTAGAGAAACCAAAGTGCAGCTCCAGCTATTACACAATTTGCAGTGTCGGGCAGAAAATGTGATAGCTATTAGGGGAAAAAAAAAAAAATAAAGAAGATCGCCGTCTGAGTCTTTTAAAGGCTAAACTCTTCAAACCCCCGGGAGATCAGCACAGCAATGCAAAATGGTGGAGATAATTACAAAAAGTGCAAACCGGCACAAACTGTGGAGCTGGAAATGCCACAGAATTGTGACCACGGTCATGAGTGTCGACGGGCTTTTTGGCAGCCCTACGGAGCAGGATCACAATATCCGTTCAAGGTGCTACTCTCTAGAAAACAGCGATCTCCACTGGCGTTTACGCTGGCCCGCCATCACTGCCAGCTGCCTCCTTGCTTCATGGTTCAAGTGAGGACAGCTACCTTAAGTGCTAAAAAGAAAGATTGCACCCATTTATTTAGAATGCTTGTGGAGCTGGAGCTCCTTAAAAACCCTCCACAGGTGGGCAAAAACAGGCTTCAGCAGCACATATTTACACCTTCTCCTTCAACACATTCTGAATACACACACATGGAAAAGACAGGACTGCCTGGAAAATGAGAGAGAGAATATTTCAGGACGCTGGTTTCATAAGCTACAGCAAACTCAATTCCACTCCCCAAATCTGAATCAACAGATGTGTAGTAATAAACACCTCGCTGGCCAACTATTACGCTCCCTGGCTTCCCTCAGCTCTGTCGTTCTCTGCAGAGAATCACAGAAATGGAGACGATCTCGCTGAGACAGCGAGAGGGGAGAATTACGGAGCGGGGAAATATGTACGTTTATACACACGGCTGATTTGTGAGTGGACGATTGTGCGGTGCGGTATTAGAAATGCACAACGCAGATGTCAAAACCTGCTCATGCAGTGAATTTATAACAAGCCTAATTACCCAGCGGAATTTGCTTATGATATAATATAAAGTAATTACAGGCCCAGTGTCAGCTCTATGGATGATTAACAATTTATCTTTTCCCATTCTTGCTTCAAGATGTTTGAAAAGGGGAATAACACTGTGAATTTCTTCTACACTTTCAAGTGCGTGTTGGAGTTTACAATTCCAGCATATAATATATGCAAGAAAATGCGTTACAGAAATTTGCTGTAGAGAAGTAAATGATCTTCTCCTCAACCAAATCAAGTTAATTTGGTGTCCGACCCTGAACTACCACGGCTGCAGAGCCCGGCAGGTACATCATGAGAGGGCTAATTGAAGAGTCACAGGTTGGAGTGCAGAGCCGCCGACTCCGCGCTGCTGGGAGTGTGAATGTGTTGAAATAATGCAAAGACGACAGCGCAGAGGGTGTTTTTTTTAATTCATTAACCCGAATAATGCTCCCGCCACTCCAACCTAATCCACTCATCATGTTGTTCCATGCAGTCCTGAGCTCTCTCTGTCTCACAGAGAAGTGAACACTTTATCCACTTTCAGCACGTGACGTGCAGACCTAACCTTTAATTTAACTGCTTGGTTTAGTTAGCTTAGCCGCAGACACTTCTTTGGTGAATCTCTGTCAAATCCTCCTCCATGTTCACGCAGATCTTTCAAGGATAACAGGCTGATTAAAGGAGTCTGTGTGTCAGGGATTTTTTTTCCCAGACTAAACCCTCCTTTCAACACTGATGATCTTTGAATCTGATTACTGAAGATCCGATCCACTCTCTCGTAAAATCAACAAATTGGACTTATTTTCAAAAAGGTGGAACTGCTTGGGACCACGCCTGCCTTTTCTCTGGTTAATCTGTAGTTTAAAACTTCGTGTTCACACCCAGTTCAAAAGTGATACAAAAAAAAAGAAAAAGGAAAAAAAGGATGTGACTAGTAAGTTTAGTGATAATACAAATCTATAATTGTACAAAGTGGGTTAGGGTTAGGGTTAGGGTTAACCCTAACCCTAACCCTAACCCAAAGTACAGCTCATTTATGTGCAATCAACACTTTTAATTGGGTTGATTAAACGCTTGCAAATAAGATGAGTCAGCAGGAACTAACGAAATTAATTGGTACGAAGACGTGTTACAGTATCTGTCAAATAAAGGTGCTGCAAATATCAAAGCCTCCACCTCTGTTAAACCAGCCTTACAAAGCAATCAAGCGTGCTTCAAATATGAAATCAGATTGCAGTTGAAATTGTTTTCATTAATTGTTTTCGCAGGTCAAGCACGACAGGATGTAATGCGTCACAGAAGGATGGCACCGACTGTCTTTGAAAGCAGCGGATACTGCTGTGCCTCATTATATTCATGTCCATAAAAAGTGCACCACTTAAAGCTTATTTTCCTCCTCGGAAGCGTGCTCTCGTCTCTGTAAACTTGCCATTTTCAAACTGCCGCTCTGATTGCCACTGTTGTTCAGAAGAAATGGGACCAGTAATAAGACCAGCTGAGCGGTCTGATGCCTCCGTCCCTGCCTTGGTCTTCTCAGACAAATATTTACGTAGATACAGTACAGACGTGCGTATATAAACCTCACGACTGCTTGTTTCATAGCGTGGAAAAGACAGCAAAATTCTTCCAGTCAGAATATTGTGCAACAGCAACAGAAGCTCAGTTCTCAGAAACTCTAATGGATATTCTCTTCCTTGTGGCTCCTCTTTTCTTTGCTGCTCTGTCTGTCTCTGGAAGGCACATGTAAGCTAAAAACAACTACAACAAAAACATAATGCTAAGTAGGACGTGCGCCCAGGCCATGTCAGCCTTTGGAGAGCGTCTCCGAGGGTTCCGTCCTCTGCCTTCCAGCCCCGGGTCAGACAATGTGAGAACATTGTGGAGTCTGTCTGCATTTCATTCACAGCTTCCTGCTTTAATAGTGGCAGTATTCTGCTCCCGCTGAACCCAGAGGCCATGCTAGACTATAACAGCAAAGATCCAGCTGTTCAAGTGCCTCCTGCTGATGAAGCTGACGAGCAGCCAGGAGTGCCTCAGCTGAGCCCCAGTGTTGGTCTTCTCGGTCCAGTTCTGCCAGCTTTCAAAGCTTTCGCAGGTGGACGCTGTCAGCCACAGATATTTGCTAAAACCCGGGTGGTATTCCCAGAAATCCCCTTGATCTCGTCGCTATCAACGCTCGCTAAGAGATTTGAGCAGCAAAGCCTTACATCTTTTTGCGGGTTACCCTACCAGGGCATGGAGAGCAAACAATATAGATGTAGGAGATTCATTGAATATCAGGGTTTTTCAGCAAACACAGGGAACCGAGATGATATGTGGAACGTAGAAACACATATGCACTCTAATACACGGGCTAACATGTCTGAGTTAAGCTAGAGCATCACATTATTTTTCAAATTCCAGAAAAAATTAGTCTTCTGAAGGTTGCAAAATAGACGTCTGCATCAAACTGCTCAAAAGGCAGAATCAAAATGAGGCAGGAGAAACAAAATGACGCCTGTGTAGAGTTGATTTGAAAAAGGGACATGAAATTGACTGGCACCTAAACATAATGACACTCTCACTGCGCGTGAATCATATATTAACGAGTTTTTTTCCACATTTGAAGCTGCTGAGAGGAGGCTCTTGGAGCGTGTAATCAGTTAGACTGAGTGTGGGCTGTGAAACAGGGCCAGGTCTGGAGTTCTTAAAAACCAACTGATATTGGCATTATTCTGGGAACATTACCATCTCCCTCTCAGTCTCTTAAACTGCTGTAACAATTTCGGCGTGTTTTGTTGCTGTGCCAGAGGGAGTTCTCTGCAGAACTCCATGAAACTTTATCTGCTATGAGCACCAAACAGGTGTGTCTGTTTATGTTCCCCCAGATGTTTTTGATCAGTGATGACAGGAAATCACTTCCTGGTGGATGCTGAATGCCTTGTAGGACATTTATTTGCTACTATGTGCTGATAGTTATTATTGGAGTCATGCTCCATGTTGGGTTCATGACCTTTGACTGGTGACGAGCCATGTTTACCTACTATCCTTGATGTTTCACACTATATATGCCATCCTGTATATTTTTGAGGAGCAGGTTGTAAAATGTGTTCCTAGGTAGTAAAATACTGACATGTGTTGGCAGCCCTCGGTAGCTTCCAGCTCCAAGTGTCAGTTGGAATTGCAATAATTGTCACATGTCCTGACTGTCTAAATTGTAAGATACCAGAACTACTGAATGTTTAACATGCTCTCATTTTCAAATTTTACTCTCCTCGCCTCACAGAGACACAGCTTCTGTGTTCTTTTCTCGTTTCTGTCCTGGCGGAAACGGATACAAATGGCTATAAAGAGCCAGATGGGAGCAGAGTGCTACGAATCCAGACTGGAGGTCGTAAAACTTTAGAGTTCCATTGTTAACTCTGGGGGGAGATTGATTGGTGTTGTGTGCCGTGTGTGACACCAGTGCTGGGGATTCAATAACGGCAAATCCAGGCTTCAAGCGAGGAGTCGTGCAGACCTGAGACATAATTATGACGTACGGTTTTGTGGTTTTCACCTCCCAGGCGCAGTAAAAACTGGAACAGCACCAAACATTGAGCCGCTTTGAATTCTACAGTTTCAACCTTTGTTTTTCTTTTCACATTTGCCATATAAACTCAAATTCATGAAGTCCGAGACCACGGCGAGGTGATGCAATGGAACAAAAACATATAAAAGACATTTCTAAAACCGTAAGGGCTATTTTCGGGGCTTCCTTGTGTGTTGAAACAACAAAAATTGCATTTCAGCAGGTTGCATCAGTTAGAGTACAAAGCCAAACTTGCCAGTGCCTTCTGTGGCCTGACAATGTCGGCACGGTTACATGGATGATATGACTCACACGGTGGAGAAGTTGTATTTGCAGGGCTGCACGTTGCTGCAGGCTCTGTCATTCAGCCATTTGCAAAGTTCACTCTGAGGCTTTCGGCCTTCACATCGGGGTTGAGAATGCTCTGCTCGCACATCGAACTGATGGTCTGCGAGATTCCTGGCGTCTGCAGGTCTGACTGGAATGTATATATCTATAATAATAAGCCGTTCAGGAGAATCTTTCATCTCAAACATAATCCCAACAGGTATGTCGCAGTCTATTGTTGACTGTATATCAGGCTTTTAAAGACAATCCTCAGTAAGAAAAAAAAAATGAAAATAAGAAGAAAAAAGAAATATCTGCAGCTCGTAGCACTCACAGAAGAAGAGGCTCACTGCATTTCAGATCTAATTAAGTAAAAAAGCAGGAATGAGCTGCAGTTTACAGGAAAAGTGATGGAAAACTGCCTTTGCCCTGGCCTACATACACGTCTGTTTCTGCTGTACCTGTCTGCAGGTCCGTGTGCTCCTGAGACATGTGCTGGCTCTGGTGGACCCACTCGCCGTTGCATTTGAAGAAGATCTGAAGAGCGGGACGCGCTTGACAGCGAAGCTTGATGGGATTGCTCTTGATGATGTAAGCGTCAACAGGCTCCTCCAGAAAACGGGGCAGGGTCACGGTGTGGCCGTGCTGCTGGGCTTCACCCCGGGGACCTGAACGATGGAGACATTTAAAAGTTAAATCAGAGGAACAAAAAAAGGGAATCAATAAGTCATTACAACCATATATCAGGTTCAAGCTATTTCCCATTTCTCCCCTTTCAAAGAAACCTGCAATTTACCTCCGTCTTCAAAACACACACACACACACACATATAAATTCTTTCTAGACTGCTCTTTGTCTTCCCTTTCCTTTTCCGCAATCATTCATCGTCTCTGGCTACAAAACCAGACCCAAATGGCGTCCATTACTCCTTAGAGAGATGTTGTGCTCACAACAAATTGCTGTAGAGGAAAGTTTGAGAAATAACCCAGCTGAGCAGCAACATCCCAGTCAATTCTCTGCAGTCACTTTACACGAACAGCATTTACATGAAGGGAATTGTTGAGAACAGAAGTTTAAAAAAAGGATTATTGCAGGAAGTCAGGCAGTTTTTCAAAGTGAATGTTGCAGCGCAACCATTTATAAAATCAGGGAGGATAAAATTGTCTTTCCAGTCTTTAAAAGGTGTGCATTTCATTAGTGAGCAGTTCATGAAGGACGAGGAAAAAAAGATCAGTGATCAGTGAAAAAAGGAGCCAAATGGCTCTTCTTCCCGCTGCACCAAGAAGTTTATACGTTTGTAACTTCAGCCTTTCAAATCTCAGCAAAGTCGATAACTCACTCAGATGTTGCTGTTATATCAGTGTTGAATAAAGAGTTAACTCAGTTATTAAAGACGCCGATGAGAACAACAGAAAACACCACCGTGCTGAACAGAGGTGTGTTCCAGGCAGCATATTTGGCTTCCTCTGAGGCCCTGCAAGTGTAATTACACTCTGACTAATCCCCCTAGTTTGCTGGAGCCTCTTCCATGCACGTGTAAAAGGTTTAGTAAAGCAAACTGTCCCGCGCGGCCCCCCGGTTGATCCTCAATGCACGCTGGGTGCATCTCCGCAGTGATGGTGGTACCTCTAAAAACCCCATCAGGATTAAAGAAGCCACTCTTTCTCTCTCCCTGCTGTGGAGCTCCTCTAATCCTCCCTCCTTTGCTGCTGGATGTCTTCTGATTGAGGGGAAAAGATAAAAAAGACTGTGCGATTTCCCGGCTGTGAAAACTACAGCACCGTTCCGCGTTCCGCACGGCACTTTGGTGTTCCCTTCCTGGTTCCTGGAACTAAAGCTGAGTGAGAAGACGTGTTTTTAATTTCAAAATGACGAGCCCCAGGCAAGCTCTTCTTGTTCAGAGTGCTCCAATTTCTTTTGCATAGAGTGCCGACATGCTGCGCCTGTGTTGGGATGGACGTGAGCGCGCATTCAGGCGCTGATAGATGGGAGAGTGAATACACAAACAAACAGTCGGTAAAAAAATGCACAGCCTTCCGTGTCCTGACTCATTCATCACTTCCGCTGTTATTCCAACAGCGACGCCATACGGCTGATTACTCAAGACATTAGAAAAAGAAAAAAAACTGGCTTTATATCATGAAGAAAATATTTGTAGATCTTTATTTGTACATCCCATTCAATGCTACACAAACCTTCTTAAATAAAATAGGTTTGAGAATAAATGAAATGAGATCTGATGATTGGCCCCTGACATTAAAGAAATCACAATACCAATTTGATATATCCATGAATCGATGCAGGATACACAAGAATACAGTAATATATCTTATTTCTTGGGATTTATTTACAAGAATTATGCAAAAGTGGATTATTGATGCAGTCGTTGTGAAATAATTTTGTTTGTTACTGAGAAAATCATTACTCAGTGGCATTACACCATCCCAGTGCAGCATACTGGCTCACTGGTCGATGAGCCTGGCGACAGTGACTGAATATGAAAGGTATAAATAATTAAAACTGGCAGGGACTAGTGAGACGAATAGTGAGCTAGTGGATCTTTGTTGGCCACTGCTTAAAAGAAACGCAGCTCAAACAACATGGGCGTGTGATGTTGGAGTGTTTTTGGAGCTGTAGCGTTTCTATTTGCCTTTCTGAAATCGCTAATCCATCTGACGGCTCTGACCGGTTGCTTGCTTTATTGGTATTTGTTCTAGTGTTTCTCAGTGGACCGGTGTGCTCGTGTAGTGATCTGCAGCTGCTGCTTCAGTACAGCACAAACATGCTTCTTTAATTTGTAGCCTCAGGCTCGCGTTAAACTTTTTGTTCAGGATATGCAGACAAGCTCTGCTAACATCTTTGTGGTTGCAACGCGAAGGAAAAAAATCCCAAAGAATTTCTTTCCTCAAGTGCAGCTTCCAGCTGTACTGCGGTTTCTCCTGTCAGTTCAATGTATTTGCAGCATTTAGTGGAAATCTACTAGAATTGGGGGAGACAGAAAGCCCTGTTGACTGCGCTAATTTGGCTGTAGCAGAGGCTGTGTCACACCGAGAAAGATAAGCGCTGCTCCAGCACACAGACAGGAGGGAGCAGCCAGCCAGTGCCGGCTGAGTCGGCAGACAAACTGCTGTCCTCTTTCTCAACCTGCCCGATCCTGCGGAGATAACCGGCTACTGGACACAAGGGGAGACCGTCTTCCACTCATCAGGGGGTATGAGTTCAAGGTGCAGGATGGAGAGGCTCATTTCGCGTTCACAGAGTGTCCAAATCTGCCTCTGCCAGCAGCTGCAGGAGGGGGCGATGCTCTGTTCAGCACTCCTGGCACACAGCAGAGTCAACACAGCCTCACCCCGACTCATCAGCTCATGACACATCGGACAGATATCGCC
The DNA here is from genome assembly GCA_015343265.1 of Pao palembangensis. NCBI lineage: Eukaryota > Metazoa > Chordata > Actinopteri > Tetraodontiformes > Tetraodontidae > Pao > Pao palembangensis. The sequence goes on along the minus strand of CM027096.1, from coordinate 7,391,278 downwards.
TTTAAAAGACGGATATCCAACAGGAAATGGACCCCCTTAGCTACAATCTGATGTTATATTCCAAGGTGAAAAGGATGCTTCAACTTGTTGGGTTATCTGTTCTGCTGTGGGTAATTAATAACATTAATAAAGCTCACTTCTGTGTGACTATAACTCCAGCCTTTGTAGTGTGGGTGCAAAAACTAAATTCTGATGCAGGTATAAGGCTGGCAGGAGCAGAATTTACACCTTTTGTCAGTGCTGCACTGATGCTTTGTTCTGAAAGTGAAAACAGCAGCACCATGGGCTCCGTCTCTGTTTGGCAGTATCCGCGCTGTGCAGACAGGAATATAAATTAAACAGTGACAATCAAGGGCTGGAAACGACTGCAACGTTAGAATCCAGCTGTCTGCTAATGTCAGCCGTGCCTGGAGACCACAGCAGAAGATCAGACGCTGCCGACAGACGCCTTTCCCTCCTAACTTCCAGTCAAGTGCTGCAGCCACAACATTCTTTATGATTAGCATTATTGTTTTTACATGATGGTCTGTCTTCCCTCGTCTCGTCTCGTTACTGTGAACACACTTCTCATTTTTCTGCTTGCGGCGCTGTCACAGCAGCTCACCCAGCGTCAGACTGCCACTAAATTTCTGCTTCAATCTGACAATACAACCTGCACAAACACTTTCAATTCCACCTTCTGGGATCCAGAATATATTGTGTGGGCTGCTGACTCTAACCTGAACCTGCTCGTCGTTACAGGAAGCCGTTGCTGCTCCATTTCACTCCTTGTTTCTGTCAAATTTCCACCATCACATCCTTCAATCCTATTGGAAGAATTATCAAAATATCAAATTTGTTACCTGAAACGGGGCAAATCGTGAGGAGCGGTCTTTGAATCTTCATCCCTCGAATCACGACTGCCTACGCTTAAGAGTTCTAATGGATACAAATGACGTGCACTTTTAAAACGCCACCACTTTGTAGACTTAAATTAGCAAATTAAATAAGGGGTCCTGTTAATTGTATCCCTTCCCAACCTGCCATTTGTTCTTAATGAGTCATGTTCATTAAGACGCGCTGGTTTTAAATACCACAGCCTGAGTGGTGCGCGAGTGATCTGCACATGCAGAGAGAGCAAACACATTGATTAGGTTTGGCTGTGAAAGAAATGCAAATGATCTGTCATGTATTATCCATTAATGCCTGACATTAAACATAAAGCTGTAAAGATTTCCCTGCGTTAAACTTGGAAGAATTAGAAATTAGCGATCTTTAAATGTTGAGCCAACTGGCAGAAGCAAACCGTAGGCAGAAGCAGCTGCAAATTCCCCAACAATTCTACTAATTGATTCAAAGTTTTTTTTTTTGTTTTTTTTTTTTTATTATACCGAGAGAGAATGGTGTGATTGTTTGTTAACTGCCTCATCGTGTTTACACTTTATAATTGGTTTAGAGGTATGCTGCATTGTTTGTTGAAGAATGAGGAGCTTTTGTGGATTTTAGTCTTTGTATAACAGCTGAATTTCAGACTAATGCACGCGTGAATAAATACAACCTGCCAATGGTCAATGCATTAATTATACATGTGTTTCTGCGGCTCTCTGTGAGGCAGATGGATAGTCTCGAACCAGGATCAGAGGTGAAGCTAGCATAGGAGATGGAGGAGTAGGGAAACTGGTGAAGCAGATGATGGGTGGGTGTTGGAGATAGCGAGAATCACCGGGGGAGCATCTGCTCAGATAAACCGCGTGCACTGCAGGAAGATGGAAGAAAAAAAAAAAATCTGCTCATCATTTAAAGAAAAGTCTTATAAACCTGAGTCCGGAGAGGAAGGTGCTCCTTGAGAGAGTCTGGAGCGCCAGAGGATCACAGCCTCTGAAACGTGCGGCTGCAACACTTGCCCTGCAGAGATTTCTGAATTACATCTTCTCCGTGGGGAAAGATAGACAGGAATAATGATTTCTTGATCTCTCGGCAGAAAGAGTCGAGAATGTCGGGAGCTACTGAAAGCCAGATTGTGTCTGGTGCTCTGCAGACACTCCAGCCGGTCATCCTGGAGGCATCCACACGCCAATCTGACTCCAGAACCTCTGATTAATACACCGCCATCCAAAACTGCACTAAAATATGGTTCTAAATGAAACATGAAGGTTTAATATTTAATAGTCACTGTCCCTGTTTGCTTTCTGACTGCAGTCATGCTGCAGAAATGCACGGAGCCCTAAAGCCCTCCACCTCAAAGTGAAAATCGGAGTCAGAACTCCACCATGCAGCGTGGCCTCCAAAGAAAAAGATGCCAAAACACTTTCTTCAAATATTGATGGGAAACTCACTTCTGTCAGGACACAACTGACTTGTGCATACACAAAACACACACACACACACACACATGCGTGTGTATGTACACGTACCACAACTGAAACGTTTCCCAGACAAACACACCAGATGCCAGCTGCTGTCCAATCCAAACAGGAATGGATAAATGTTTGCTCTGATGGCAGCAGCCCTTCATTGTCACCACATTGGTAATTATTTCCATACATTGCAGGAAATCTGTCTCAGGCATGTTGTTGATGTCAACACGCAGGAGCCGCTCCGTATAAAGTCTTATCGAAGTGACGGCAGCTCCTCTGGAGCGGTGGTTGTTGTAAGTACACCTAGATGGAGGAAAATAGTGCAGGAGAAGCCCGAAATGCAGGCTCCATCCAGATAGAAGTGGTGCTGCTGAGTGAGGCACGTGAGGCTGCTCTGGCTTTATTACTGGTTTAAAGGAGGGAAGGCAAACTGCCAGAGCATAAATGTTACAAACAGACTCAAACTCTGCAGATATGGATTACATGTATCCAATATACGCAGTGTTTTCATGCACTGGCCGTAAATTATTAATGGTGAATGAAGCATTTCTGCTAATAAAACATGTCAGTGGATATCTTTGGCAGGATATCGCTGGAGGCTCAGCAGTGGTTTTATACATTTGCTACGTTGCTGATGAACTCGTTAAAATTGTGAGGACTTCCTGCTCCTTCTACTGTGAAGATGACGGCAAAGGCTTTTCCAGGAGGAAGATTTTAAAAATGAAGAGGAGGAGCAGGTGGAGGAGGAAGAGGAGAAGGTGGCTAAACAGTTTGGCCACTGGAAAGAGTGCGAGTTTGACGGCTCTGCTGGGACGCAGAGGCTGAGTGAGAACGATGTGGTGCTGCATTTTAGCTCTTTCATTTGGACCCGTGCGTCGTTAAATATTTGTTAACATGTTTAATTATCTCGATTTTATGGTTCCCCGAGTGTTGTTTGATAGACAGGGAATTAAACTCTCACTTATATGCACTTTATTTTAATTTCGTAAACATTCAAACACTTTTTTCCAGTCAGATGTGATGAGAATAAATTAAGCCAGGCTCGTAGGTTTTGCACTAGATTTCATCACTCGGGCATCACAACTGCTTATTTATACTTGCCGATTGTGGAGATAAGGAACAGAAAATACTTTAATTGTCCTTCAGAATTAAAAGGATTCTTTTGTTTTCACCATTTATTGGACTGATAATTTGATAAAGGGAAGTTCGAGTATGTGGTGTTCAGGTACATGATGCCATGAGTAACTCTTATCTTCATAGTATTCATATTTCAGAAAACATCAAAGTAATCTCTGATCATTTCTGTTAGATTTTAGCACTCTTTTGTCAACACTGTGTCAAGAAGACAAAGCAAATACAACACGGACCACCCAACAGGTGTGTGTGCGTGTGTGTGTGTGTGTGTGTGTGTGTGTGTGTGTTATCTCTGATAGCACGTCACCCACAAATACCCCGGCGGTGGGAGCGTCTCCATCGCTGATGTGACAGCTTGCCAGCTCAGTTCTAGTAGACGTGGGGAAAAAAAAAGTGCTTCCCTCAGCTCTGCCGATAATCAAAAAGTAAACATTCTGAAGTGAAAGTGGGTTGCCTGGATGTCAAAGCAACCCCGAGAAAATAAAATCAGAAGAAGAAAAGAGCTGAATGTTTGTCTAGGGCTTTCATATTCAGCATGTTAAACAGGAGGATGTTGCTCCTGATAAGCCGAGACATCAGAAACGCAGATGATGGTGAAAACGGCCTTTACAGGATTATGAGGAACTTTATCAAATCACATCTTTATTATACAATCTATAATAGATTATGCGTATTACCAGGACGACACAAATGATGTGTGTGCTCATGCATTCTTGAACACTTGAATAAAAGCTCGTAAACAATTTACAAACCAGCGGCATTTATCAAAAGTGCAATTAAAGAGTAAACAGTGTTGCGGGAAGTGGTACAAGGCCGGCAGATTTAAGCTAGGTGGATGTGTATCATGCAGCAGCGTCATTACCTCCTGCTACATTACTCATTCTGCGCGTCCACTCCGCTGCAGTTTAGAGCGCCTGTGACTGACAGCGACTGCAGACAAAGGAAGTTAATTGCTTACTTACTCTTTTCCGTATAGCCTTTGATCCATTTTGTCTTTTCTGACACAGAGGAGACAGCAACATAATTAAAGGCATTGTGCAAGCGTGCACAAACTCCAGCTGCAATCACACAGCCGACCTGACAGCTCACTCTAATATGAGTGCACTTTGTAAAGGTGCCTGATAAATAAGTCAAACTCTAGAAAATGATCCTCTCACACTCATTTTCCTCTCCCTTTTTTACTTCCAGAGTGTTTTAACGCAGATCAAAATAAGGTCAGTGACTCAATTACAAAAGCAAAGTATGAATAAATGACTGTGTGGTTTGCTGTAAATGTTTCATCTGTCACTTCTCTCTGCTAATGTTTTTATACAGTTATTCAGTCTTCCTAAATGTCAATAGTTGCTCTTAATCATGATTAGAACATTTTTATGCCCTGCAATTTTGGGATGATTTGCAGAATGCGGCTGCACTTTATACTCAGCAGAGTACTTGGTTTACATCCCTGAGGACCACCACCGGAAGCCCTTTGTTTAGAGTATGTGGACCCTGATGTAAAAGAGCTCATAATTAGTATATTATAAAGGGGAAACACACAACAAAAGGTTGATAAATGAAAAACATTTTAACTATAATATAAAAAGGTGCTGCTTTGTTGGCTTTAAAAACTATTCTGCAAAGTAAAAAGCGCCTATCAAACTTTCTTTTTCATTCATATGAGTCTGTTTCATTTAACGTCAGCCTGACTTTTCCACTTTGAGAGTATAGAATAGCAGATATATATAACTGAAAAGTTGCCCACAACAGGCGGCTCATACTAAATTGAAGACTAAATGGCACAAGAGGTTTCAAGGAAGCAGTTGGAGGTCTCATTGGCATTTAAAATTCATTACAATCAAACACCTGCACAGTGCTTTTTCGTGTCCCCCAGTGCACTGGTGTCTATCAAAAAGAAGCATGTCTGGTTCCCCTTAAAAAATGCAACAAAGTAAAATTTCCAGCACCTCCTCTCAGGCTGAGTGCTATTCTCGCACCTCGCCTGTGATTCCTCTGCAGCGAGCGGGGGCCAGTGGCTCAAAGCCCAGTTGGTCCCAGCGGAGGTCTTCAAACGTTACTCTTAACTACCCCAGTAATGAAACATGAGTGGTGGGTGAAAAAGCTTTGCGGTAAATAGCATGTGATGGCGAGAGCATGAATTATAAACAAGAGAACAAAGTTGAGGTAAAGGTTATATTTAAATCAGCGCCTGCATCTAATAAGCTCAAGTAGATGTCAAATCAGGCTGGGCTCCCTACGACAAAGCCCTCTGATGAACAATCTCCCCCTTCCAGAGTCCTGATGTAATGTGCCAAAAGATGCCAAATGAATCTTTAAAGATGCTGCATGGGGTGCAATGACTTTAAGGCTGAACGCCCTTATTTGTCAAGCTCAGATGGATGCGGCGAAAGCGTGTAGACACAGTCTCGATGTTGTCGTACAAGAGCTGATGAAGGAGCGGGGGTGCAGAGCGAGTACAGGCGGATATGCTCCGCACCTCGTGGTGCTTCCTCTGCACTCTCTGGCCCACATACGCCCATTATGCAACGTGATTATTTGTGCCCGGCGTGCAAACACCCATGACCAACAGGAGAGGTCGGCGTGTCGTTTGCACGGGCGCATACTCAAAGCTGTTTCAGCACCAGTGTCTGAAACCCAGTGACGTCAGTATGGCGGACTCTGATGTTGGACTGTTATTACACCTTAAGACCACCGAAACCCGCTGCTAAAACAACATCTCCGTTACTGAACTCAAACTCACCCTCCGAGTCACAAGCCGCCCTTAGAGTTAGAGTGATTACCCGCTGGGCTGTGTGCGAACAAGGCAGGATAGATTATCCCCACAGAAATCAGCCCGGCTTGGATAAGATGATGTGTTTGAGCACGTGCAAACATATATATGAGCACAGACAGCGCGCCAGCATGGATCAATATTTTAGTGACTTTTGAATGAAGCCATACAAGAGCGCGAATCCGATCGTTTGCTGCGTGGCAACGCAGTTGATTTGCTTTTGATCCTTAAAGAAAGTCTCTGATTCCACATTAAAAATACATTTGAACTCAAGGCCGACGGCTGATAAATGGCGCGAGGATGCCGAGTAGATGCGCGTGATTAAACGTTGCAGCAGCTCTGGGGTCTAGGAGGAAGCCTGTGCAATTACAGCACCGCTGCTAATATTGCATTGATTGTCCTGCATGATGTAACAGAGACCCGAAAGCTGTAGCAGCATACGGAATTACAGGAGAGTCGCGGGAGGTCAAGGTAAAGCCTCCACTCAATCTGAAAAACATGAGCGGGATCCGGGCTCGCTTCCTATTTATGCAGCTCGTCCGCTGTGGACGTGCACATAATGTGCAGACAGATACCTCGGGTGAAGAATAACTATGACCTGGGTTATTGACTGGGAGGGCCGGTCGCGCACACGCCGCACTCCGGTCACAGAGCAAGTCAGCAGAAGTTGCGTCGACTCATCTGAACACGTTCTTCAATTAACGAAGGCGTTTGCCAAATGCGGGGATTACGGCTAATCCCGAAAATTGACTGATCCCATAATGCATTGCGAGCTGGATGAATGTCAGGGGAGGAAAAAAAAAATGCTTTAAACTTTAATATTATTCATGGGCAAAACTTAATTTTAATTAAAGATTATTTTTTGACATTTGTGGTCCATGGCAACAGACTGTGCAGGGCAGAGGGAAATGAGAGGAGGCCTGACAGCAGAAGCCCTGGGATCAATATCAATTTTCCTCTGCAATACATAAACATCAGACCGCAGCCTAATCCTGGTGATTTAAAGTCGCTGTCCGACTTAGACAAACAGACTCTTCTCACCTGGTTAGCCGGCCCCGTTAAAAATGACAGAAATCTGAATATTCATCATTCAGAAATCTCTTTAGCTCGATCAATGGCGCGTCAGCTGGAGGGATCTCTGCGGCTCTCCCAGTCGAAATCCTATTGGATAGAAAGGATCCAGTTGCATGAGCTCTCTCCTCGCCCAATATAAATCAATAGTCAAGGCCCCTCTGGTGGATTTAGGTGCTTGTTAGCAGGCCTGAAACTGCTGTCTTAGTATCTTCTGATGCGTGGCCCCGCCCTTCTGCTCCGTGCTGGTGTTTCAGCCCACTTTTGGGGTCGCTGCGGGTTTATCAGAGCGGTGCTCCGGTGAGCCAACGCAACCACGCATTCATTTAGGCTTTTCAATCTCGCTGAGGAGCGGCCGGATCAGGAGAATGCACGCGATTAAATCAATGCCCGACCGCTCGAGTGCTTGACGCAGCATTCTTGTCCAGGCCCGTTGCTTGACCGCGCCATCAATCCCTTGATGCAGCCCACCTCCTTTGTCTCCACTGTCTCCTCATGTTTTATGGCATAATGGGATAACATCGGCCATGATAGCGCCTGCTCTCTGGAGAAAAAAGATGCATTATTGTGGACTTCATAATATCTGTATACCAACAGATTCCTCCGTGGGAGATGGCGGCAGGGGTGACGGACGGAGGTGGCAATGCAGCGCAGCTCTGGGAGAAAAAAAAAAAAAAATCTAATTTACAGTTTGCCCCAGAGGTCAGGCTGATGGACCAGGTCCGAACATCTATCAGATAAATCGGCTTTAGGGTGCTGGCAATCCACTTACGGACTCCACCTTCTGTCAGCCGCCCTCCCTGTTAAGTGACTAAATTGCACCAGGGCTAAAATAGACAGGACACATAGGAGATCTGTTAAAGGTCAAGCTCTGTTTGAGCTCTGGAGCCTTTGAAATATTAAAAATGTCAGAATCCAACATGGATAGATTTACACGCGTCATGAAACATTCAGGGCAACTGTCAACAACTGGCAATATTGCAGCTGGTTAGCGGCGCTGCTTATTTAGCCAGTGTCCATGTAAAAATACCACAAGGCTGCTGAGCTTCTTCCAGAGATGCCTCATATACCTACAGAATACCTGAGATGTATAAACACATCCAATGCACTGCCGTGGTAACCAGCATCTCAATCAGGTCAACTTTATTTCAAACCCATGGAGATTAGCCTTAACCCTTCTGATGGCTGCGGCAGGTCATTATTAGAGGTTTGGGTGTGACTATGTTGAGGTGTATTCTTAACAGATGTGAGGACCACTTTAAAGAGTTCTCATTACCAAATAACAACATCTGCTAAGACAGGTGCACTAGCCTGCCATTAAAGAGGCCTCCAAGCAGAACTGTCACATGCTCCCACCATCTTGTCAGATGTGGCAATTAGAAGCACTGAGCTAAGTGTCACTCCTGCTGCCTTGCTGACCTCTTCCTGACTCTTCTGGGTGACTGGCTCAAACCGCGCTGCAACATCTTCATTAGCACAACACGACTGCTGTACGTCTGAGCAGACTTGCACACTGTTAAGCTGCAGTCAGTGCAACACAGGGCGATGTGCACACTGTTGACTTAGAAAACTACAAGTGTTAGAAAGTTAGAAATCTAGCCATGCTAATGCCACTTTTATGATGCCAAACTACCCTGACCTGCATCACACGGTGGAATGAATGCTGTCACCAAACAGAGAAAAACAGCATAACAGTATTTATAACTTTTACCTCTGTCCATGTGAAAGAAATAGGAAAGTTAACTATATATTAGCATTTAGAGGAAATTGCTTAGTAGCTTGAGTCACCTCTATTCCAATGTAATTCTTTCTCTGTGTATTAAGCCATTAAAAGTCCTTTAAACTTACACAAAATCAGTACATAACTAATTAATTAATTACTTACCACAAGTATAAAATGTTTTTCTAGTATTGGCAGCAGGGTCTGAAAAGTCAGCTCTTAACTCTGCAGTTGGTATAATTAGCATATATCTCCAGCTAAGACTGTGTGTTCCTCATAATTAAATGCAAGTAACTTATGTGGCTATTACATACATGGCAGGTTAGGTTAGTTAGTTTAGATTTAATTATCTGACTGCCCTTTGAAGGCATAAACTGCCAATGGTTACTGCGCGTGGCTTCAAGTGCTACGTTATTCCAACTGAAGCTGCGTCCACGCGACGTCTCTCGATCGCCCATTATTCCACTGCCATGTTTTAATTTAGCTCTGACTTTTGTTTCTCTGACATTTAAAAAACAATCCACCAGAAGAATACATAAAGCCAAATGGGGCGACTAATTGATCAGACAGCCCTAGCGAGTGTTACTGCGGACCGCATTATTATTACTACATCGACCTACGAGGGGGAAATTAAATTTTGGTGTCTGACAAAGCTGTTTGTTTTAGGGCCCACAAAGCACAAGCTCATTGATGAAAACGAATAATCCCGACTGCAGCGAGGCCCCACACTGTTCATCATGCCACTGAATTGCGTGACTTTTCAGCAGCACTGCTGGATGATAATGGAGGTTCTGTGTGCCTGAATATCAGGCGCAAGTACAATACCGAGCAGGTCCTCTACCCTTTTAATGCGTCAGGGGAAATGTTGCTGCTCGGGCCACAGGTCGACAGGGGGAAATGAAACGCAAAAGACCTGTTGTCATGCTAAATAAATTAATTAATCTGCTTTATTTGGTGCCTCCCGTTGAAACAAACCGTTAACACACCACATTCCCTTTAGCATAGACGCTGTAAAACAAACACTGGGGGGACGCTAACGTGTCAGCCTGTCTTCTCTGTGTGAGTGTTGGTCTCACAGCTCTATTTGCCGGCTCGAGTCTGTGCCGTGGCAGTTGGCAGAATAAGTGTTTTATGGCATCTCTGTGAGACACCCTTGACAGGGACACCTCCTCTGTACTATTCCTGTCAGAGGCTCCTTAGCTTCCCCCCCTCACTGCTTTTCAGCCTTTTCTCCCAACCCCTCTTTAAATCACCACCCTTTTTTCCCCGTCTCTTTTCCTATCCATCTTCCCCAATCATCTCCCTCCATATAGCCCTCTGTCCTCACAAATCTTCCACAGCACTTCCTTCTGTGCAGTCTCCCACACTTCATATTCCTCATACCACCTCCCTTCCTCCCGCGCACACACACACACACACACATACACAAACACACACACACACACAAACACACACTTGGTACAGTAATGATGCACTCTGCCACCACATTTATTTCTGCGTCATCCTGAGAGTGGCTCTGTTTATACATGAATTTCAGGTGTACAAGTTTGGAATAACAAAATCTCTGCTCTGAATCGCAAAGAGGAAAAGAGTTTGTGTCCATCAGCAGCAAGAACACTGATTTAACACCCTTTTAATTATTAAGGATCTAATTCATTTTCCTGAGTCATTTCAACACAAACTCCTTCTGATTCTTCTCTCTCTGCCAGCAGTTTCTGGCTGTATTATTTGCACAAAGCTTTGGAATCTGTCCACATATTGATCAGCGTGCAGCTGGGGGGCAGCCGCCTGTATGTGGCTTAGCCAGCTATGCTGTAATTAAAGCTGAGACAAAGGATGCGTAGCACTGGCGCTGGTGGAGACCCTGCGCGCCTTCGCCGCGTGCAGATTTGAAAAGACAATCAGGGGAACAGTAAAGATTTGTTTCAAGTGAGAAGAAATTTGGTTCTGATGTCCTGCAAGGCCGTGGGACCATCTGTTGCAGGAAGGCAAAAAAAAAAAAAAAAAAAACGAGCGCTGTTCCTGTTTTTATCCTTCAAATGCGCCTGAGAGTTGTGCTGGGATACAGGGTGAAATCCCACTTAAGGATCCGAGAACAGGTGGCGAGTGTGGGTGAACGCGGGAGTAATGGAGGGAGAGAACGTGAGGAGAGAGAGAGAGAGAGAGAGAGAGAGAGAGAGAGAGAGAGAGAGGTCTTCTGTAAGGGGAAATTACCCCCAAGTGCCAGGATGATTCACTCGGAAACAGAACGCAGCGTGTTAGGCAGATGTCATACACTGTTAGAAGAACAACAACACACACAGGAGTGACCACGCACACATACATACACACACACACACACACACGGAGGCTGTTTTTCAAGAGCCATTTCATTTCACTTGATCCCGTGACATGGCAATCATCTCCATTTTGTCATGTTGGATTGTAATTGCCCTGAGTAACCTGGAACGGTGTCAGACAGGAAGTGGAAGGAAGACAGATGAGGGAGGAGGAGAGAACAGGAAAAAAGATTAAAGTGGCTGGAGGAAAGGAATCACTTCCTGTCTCTTTTCAGCTCACAAACAGGGGATAACAAATGCACCGTGGCTCCGCGGTGGCGTTCGTCCTCTCTAAGAGGTGCATGTGTCAGATCTTTATTTTCTCCTCCTCCTGTGCTCAGAGATGAGACTTGTGGCATCATTATCTGCTTCTTGGGGTTGTAATTACAGCCCTCCAGAATATTAAAAGAAACACTTCAGGTCAATCAATTTTCCTTTTTCTAATTCTCCCGTGAGCTGGGAGGGCCTGACGTTTTCCACAGGGAAGATGTCTTTCAGAGCTTCTCTGCCCTGATGCATCCACACATACTGTAAGATGTGCTTTACATGACCGCATCATCGGTAACGAGGAGTAAACGCATTCATGCTAACGAAATAGGAACGAAAGGAGTGAAGAAGATGCTTGAAATGCTAACGTAACACCCTTTACGTGAAGGCGATGCTGCGTACAGAGCTGATAAACATGTTGCATCATCAGTCTAATTAGTGGATGTAAATATGTCTGGCAGGATGTGTCACGTCTGAGCGTGAAAAAAGGTGCGGAAATGTCAAATTAGTCCTTCTGTATGTTCCCTTCTTGGAGCATTAGGATCAGCATCATAGGGTTAGTGACATTCCTTTCCCACCTGGAACTTTGATTATCAGGAATTTATTTACTTGTGTAAAAAAATAAATAAATAAAGATTCCTCGTCATAAGAGTGGTTTGCTTTTCCACTGCACCTCAAAGTTCTGTTAAATATAATTTTAAGGCAATTTAGGCTGATAACCTCTGGGGGGAGTGGTACCTCTGTTGCGGTTCTTAAGCTTCTTATATCCTTATGTTGCTAAAGTTTGTTCCAGCGTGTCGGACTTTTAGCCCGACTACATTCTTCCACAAACTTGGTTGTCCTGCTGAAATTCCTCCTCCACAAATACGCTAAAGAGAGCCCAGACTTTGTCCTCCAGCAGCTTCTCTTCTTCTGCTCCATTGTCCAAATGATAAAGACAAAATGAAGCTTGTAGAAATTAAATAAACAAGTTTCTAGAAATGCTGTGTGTTAGAGCTGCAGGCAAAGTTTGGGGTCGGGGGAAAGATTTTTCCAGGATAATTTCAGGAAAAATAAAAGCCCCTGCACTGCAAAAGAAGTTAAGAACCAGAAATCAGGACCGTAGACAGTAAACAAGTGCATGTGAGTCAGTAGAGGGAGTCTTAAGTCTATTTAAGACACTTTGCTGTGGTTCTTTGGTTAATGTTTTAAACTCAGAGCTTTTGATCATTGAATCGTTTTAGGAGCACAAAGCAAACTTAAACAGCCAAACCAACGAAACCGTAACCAATCCATTACAGATTGATGTCAGAGGCTAAGCGAACGTTTACTGTCTTTCATCTTCTGACACGATTGCTTTCATCTCTTGAGCTTCCTGTTTTATAACGATGGCGTGCAGCCTGTTATTTTAGCCTGAATTTTTCCTTCTCTTTCTTGATCACAGCAGATCCCTGAGGTAAAACTGTGCTTAATGGGAGAAAAAAAATCGAGGTTCAGATGCGGTTGAATTGCTGAGAGAAGTTTAAAGACAAAGAAGTCTTAAGTACTTCCCCGGTGATCAATTACGTTGAATCCAGATCAATAGAATAGCAACAAAGACGCATTTATGAATCCTGGGAGAGACACGTTTGAAAGATTGTGAATGATGAGAATGCTTCAAAATTACACAAAAGTGTGTGCGCTAAATTAGAACAAGAGTTTTGCTGCTGCAAAGACTCCATTATTCATCTTCGGGTTGCTCTGAAGTGTTTGGAAGTTTTCGCCATAAACAATCCTGTCAATAACATTGTCAGTTCTCTGGTGCTCGGCCTCCTTCCAGCGCTTTAAAACGAAGATCTAACTGCTTTAAGTGAATCAAAGCTGATCCATTAACATTCTCTGTGTAGCAGTTGGTTCAGATTGCAATCAGCAGAGGAATATAGGCCATCGCTCACTGGAGGGAAAGCGCGAAACAAAAGCACTTTTTAAGAACGTGTTTATGCTAATCCACGCAGGCGAATTCCCTCTTCCATTTCTGTTGGTTTGCGATGAAGACCAGCGTTCTGAACTCCTCATTCTTCAGAGAAATGAAAACCAGATTCTCCTTTCCATTAAATAAACATGTTCCGGCCAATGAACACTTATTACCGTCCATTAAGGTAGAACAACAGGCCTTTTTTCCCCTCCTATGGCGGCTTCATCCATTCATATGCTGTACTGACAGAGGTGATCAAAAGCAGCAATCAAATCAAATTAACAGCTTGAGGCAGGTCATTAACTTGCAGCAATAACGCTCCTGTACTGTGTGACTAATGAGGCTGCAGACAAACAATTAAGGCTAACGTTGCAGCCAAGCTTTCAGCGCGAGACCGAACAACAAAAGAACAAAACATTCATGTCCCTTTTACCATTTGGTGTATATAGATGAGGCTAATTGGATTTCTGCTGCTTGTGTTTCGCAGATCCACCATTCTAGGAGTCAACTGCCCTCCACGCCTGGCTGTCAACCTCCTCTCCCCTGAGCTCGCCAGCTCAGGAGTCCCAGATTGTCGCGGGCCAGCATGTCATGTGTCATGTCAGGCCAGCGGGCGACCCTCAAAAGTGGCGGGGCTGACATCTGTAAAGTGTCATAATGAGATCTTTTTGGTGAGCCAATGAGGTCCCTGAAAGGCTGAAAAGTGGTGCTCACAGCTGGTCATTATCTGCTCCAGTCGCCGCGGAATCATAAATAGCCCTTCAAAAAATAAAAAAAAAGTTCCTCCGATCTCAGCCCGGGTGCCATCAGCTTGGGCCTGATGGAACTTCCATTTATCCATCTTAAACAAACGGCTATTTCAACGTCCTCAGTGAGCATCCTGCTTTAAAGTACACTTGCTTTTTTTTAATATTTACTAGGTCTTTATGAAGTACTCTGTAACATGACTGCTCCAAACCTGATATGGCTGTGCACAAACGGCCTTGAGGACCGTAAGAAGGCACGCGGCTTGGCTGTATCAGTACAAATGGCAGCTTGTTCCTGCGTGCAGGCGCGTCATCCCTCATCAGGAGTGACTTTATCTTTCAGGTGCCAAGGATATCAGTGCCAGCGAGATAGCGGATGGTGTGAGGGCAGAGGGCTCAACGAGGCAAAGCTACAACAATGGTGGAAAAGAAGAGCGGCGTGAATGAAAGTGGGGAGAAAAGAGAGTGAAATAATGATGGAGACATAATATGAAAAGGTAATGAACGTCACTGTCGCCTGGGCTGTGTGATCTTCACTGAGAAGTGTGGTCCCAGTCTCAGATCCGGAGCCAAAGGCTGGCCTTGTTACCACCATCACCAGTTGTGGGGGCTCCAGCCAGAGCCTGTCCCTCTCAGAAACAAAGCCGGAGATCCATAAGACCAGAGATCAATATGGACAGTGAATGTGAGGGTCAGCCACGGGCGCAGACCCCGTGCTTCCACAGATGGAGGGAAGGACAAATAGAGGTGTCTCGTTTCACCACATGAGCTCTTCTGAGTAATGAGCCGAGTGAGGTCGTAACTCACGCAGCGCATGCTTGCCGACAATATTGGGATAAATTTGGAGGTAATTAAAACATCATCCATCCCCTTTAATTCACTGAAATGTTTCATTAACACTGCATGGGAGTGTTAATAGCAGGCAAAATATCCTTAACCGCCTGGCCTTCCAAGCATTCAAAGTGAAATACCTGAATAAACTTACGGTACACATCCAGACGCTGGAAAACGTAATTATCTTAGAATTATTCATCTGAGGATGCTCACCTTCTAATGGAGGTATGGAAGGGCCCTGCTATCTGCACAGATTTCATTAAATAAAACGGTGCTACTGCTGTGAAACAGTGTCAGACAGAGGCTTAGCAACAATGCTAACGACACGGCTACTAGAAGAAAATGCAACTCCAGCAAATAACCAGAGAAAATATAGTCTGAGTGCAGACAACAGCAGACAAACACCTGTCCTCATGCCCTTTTGTGAATGCCTTTTTAGCATTCTCAAGCACCACATTGATTTCTTTTGTGCCACGAGTCTCTCCTTTTCTTACTCCAGTGTTAGATTGCAATAACGACTGGAGGAAACAATGCTTCTTTCTTTTTAGCATACCCGGTGCCAACACTGACGGCTTCATTTTTCACCTCCGTTTCCGCTTTGCGTTGCCTGTTTGGTTTCTGTGGTTTATGAGCTTACTTTCCCCAATTAAAATATACTCTTTCCATCAACAGCAACTGCAGCCAAAGAACTGTCAACATCCTATATTGTGTGCATGTGTTGGTGAAGCAGTTGGTGAGTATTTTAAAGATTTTAAACTTGAAATATACAATTTTGTTGGAAAAAAAAGGGAACAATGGAGGCTGGCTGGGAGCCTGGCTGTCTTTGCTTCTGTTTCTGGCTGCTTTTAACTTGGGTTGTTGATAAAGTCACAGCTTTGATCTTCAAACAGTTTGAAATGCAATTTGATCCCTTGGTTATTATCAAAATGCAAGAGCTGGAAATTCATATGCCTTCTCCTTCTCTAATCTATTATCACTCACTCAGTTGCCACGGGCTCTCTTCTCCAGATAATGCCCATTGGAGGGCAAGAAATCAGAATTGTGGATATATATTCTAAAATTAATTTATCTCGAATAATGCAAATGAGCTCTAGAGACAGGCCGCTGATCCTGCAACAGCCTGATGTGTTTTTCTCTTCTCTGAGCTTTGGAGTCACTGTAAATAGATTAGTTAAAGCCTCTAATCTGTGATTTTTTTTTTTGTTTTTTTTACTGAGTCAACAAACTTGGGACAGCAATTAGCATGAAACTACACGTGGAGCAAATGAACATTTAAATAATCTGACTGCTAATGTGTGAGTCAGACGTGTGATGTGCAGCCATTTGTGTGAGGAAGTGGGTCAGGCGGAAGGCTGGTGTGTGAGTGTGTGTGTGTGTGTGTGTGCAGCCCTGCTGTGTCCATCATGCAATGATCCATATGGGGTCAGCTGATAGCAGAAAGAGGACAGAAAAATGTGGTCAACACATTAATGAGGAGGAGATATACAGGAAGGAAAAGCAATGTGCAAAACCCAAAAGGAACTGAAAAAAAGGACCTAACATGCTTATTAATGAGGATTATATAGAAAACATGCAATATAGCATTACATGATAGATAGATAGATAGATAGATAGATAGATAGATAGATAGATAGATAGATAGATAGATAGATAGACAGACAGACAGACAGACATACAGCCTTAGGAAGTCAGGAAAAAACCTAGTATCAAACAAGGTAAAATTACCAACATAGAAGAGGTGCACCTTCAGTCTTTAAGTGCTCTGTAATAGAATAAAAGGCTTTCCAGCTTGGAAGGTGTTCTGCTTTGTTGAGGGAACACGCTGGGAAAAGAGTCTCAGAGCAGCAACTGACTTTTGACTCTCAGAAAAACTGTGTTGTTACGCTGTTTTCTTTTCCCATCATGCATTTGCTCCATTTCCTCGTAATTCTGTTTTCCTAGGTTGGAGCCAAAGCCAGCATTAGCCATGTGTGCTGAGCTGGATTGTTGGCCGGCCAGTAGAGATTTAATACGGAGGGAAATGTTGCTCTTTCAGGGGCCGGTTGTCCCGGCGATAAGCGAGGCAGGTATGACTTGTGTACACTGGCAGCTGGTTTGCGCATGGCTCTGCCAAGTCCATCTGGATTCAGCCCCGGCGCTGTCGGGAGTAATTATTTGTCCCGAGACTCCTCTTTAATGCTCGCCGTGCTGCCTGTCACACAAAGCCCACCGCTAGCAGAGATACGTCTCAGTGTAGGTGCGCCCGTGCACAGGCCAATGCACGTTTTTGAGTTCAGGTTGTGCTAAGCTAAGGCGCCCGTTTGTTCGTGGTGCTTAATCTCAATTTACGGAAGCAATTAGAAAGTTTTTTGTTTACTGGCTTTAATGTAACGGCTGCTGTTTGAAAGCGCGAAAATTGTGCTGAAATTAATTGCATAAATGCTCAAGTGGCTGTGATCAAATGTCTAATCAGGCTGTACGAAATTGGTTGACTTCTTTTTCCCCACTCACACTGGGTTTCGCTCTTAATGAGCGACTGTTTCAATTTCTCCAGACATGCAACAGCGATTATCTTAAAGAAAAAGCGGGAGCTGGACTGTTGGGTCTGGACAGAACAAAGGACACGACGCTAACCACCCGTCTGTAATCCATCACCATCTGAACAGAGCAAGCGCTATGAAACAAACACTTCCCCGGATGTCGTGTGACTGTTTAAGTGTTGGCCGTCCACTAAACAGTGGTTGTTGTCCTAATTTCCGCCTCTTTGCTCGTGTCACCGATGCACGTTATAACACTTAAAAGCTAATATCTAAAGGTGAGTTTGTCCAGGGCCTGGAAGCAACAGCCAGCCCTCCGCACTGTTGGACTGGGGACCGGCGAGGTGTCTCTACATCTGTCTGCTTCCTTTATGTCTCTCCCTCCCTCTCCGGACTGCAGCCAGGCTCCACGTGGACTCGCTCTATTGTGTGACATGAAAATTGCCAATCCAGACTACCCTCTGATTGAACACTGAAAGCCGGCCTGTTATAAAGAGGCTGATTTGCTATTCATTACCTCTCACTCACTTCCATTCTTTCTCACACACATTTCCGCTTTCCATCGCACTCCAGTTTTCTTTCAGAGCTCCGTCTTTCTCTCGGGATTCCTTTGCTCGGGTCTATCTGGTGCTCTTCATTTTCCTCTGCATTATGTAGGTGAAATAAGTGTTGATGGAAACACTGATATGGCAGATATGGAATTATCCACTGGTTTCCTGACAGTTCAACTTTGATGGTCTGCAGCGGACAAGCATACGTAATCTATAATATTGTAGCAATTAAATAAATAAATCTGCTGCATGTCCTCAAATGATTAATTAGCCACAACTACTGTGCACAAACATTACTGTTTTTTTTTTTTTTTTATTTTTGTCTGTGCAGAAACAACTCTGGCTCACGGTACAGCCACGCTCGGCTCTCATAAATCAAACAGATCGCGGAGAGCTCGTACTTGGACCCGAGGAAGCCGCCGCACTCTGACTTTATGATAATTACGCATCCGGAAACGTCTCCAAACCACTGAGGCTGCTGCCCTTCTCCGTTTACTGGCCCGCCTCTGCTGACTGGAGGGCAGGGACGCTGCAAAAAAGGTAACAGGTGAGCTTTACTAAGTGGATTTACAGAACAGGACTCACTCACCATACTGGTGTTAATACTGGTGCGTCCACAACCACAGCACTGCCTGCGGGCAAAGATGTCAATAAAAGTAGGCGGAGATGAACAGCTGATATGATTCCTGTATTTGAGACTCTGACTCTAAAACTGTAATATGCTAGAATACGGTTTGTGGTGTTTGATTAAATTCTCTGGAAAAAAAAAAAAAAAAAGTACCAAATATGTCCAAGAGACAGCTGCATCGACAGAGCTTTATGAAGACTTTGCTGATACCCACATTTCCTGGATCTTTCTGCAACCCAATATTACTAAAACACTGACTTTTCCTTTTTCATATTGCCGCTGTCTGCAAGACACAGATTCAGAGTGACAGGCTGACTCCTGATGTAGGTTGGTCATCCCACTCCATAGAAGCCTCGGGATTCACATGCCCGTGAGCGCCAAGATGTCCCGCGCCATATGTGTCCGTAAGGATTAACCACAAAACTAGCTTAACTGCACCCGAAAGGACTGTCGTGTACTCAAATGTATCAACACATCCTCAAAATACAGATGAAAAGTCAATATCGAGCTAGCAAGTTAGCAGCCCAGAGCTACACTGGGGTGCCAGTGGAGAGCATGAACTTCTGTTTTTGAGTGAAATAAATGCTTTATTGCCCCGATGGCTTCAGTTTACAATCCATCTGAGCAATAGAACAAAGACGGCTCCGAGTATAACATAGTAAAGTATAACAAGTAAAATATGTCAGGCCGGATCCTCTCTGGCATTATTAAATGACTTTTACACACGTATAAGGTTCCATTTATCTGACCCCAGCATCCGCAATGCCGTCCTAAAATGTCAGCACTAATCAGCAGTGAAGATATTTTCTAAATACAGTAGCAGATCGATCCTTCACCTCCTTAACAAGACCCTTGTTCAAATTCCACCTCCTTGAATTCCACTAGAAAGGTCATTTGCAGGAGTAAATATTTCTCCTGTGCTTTGGTCGCTAGTTTCAAGGCTGTTCAAAGCCAGATTTACATTATCAACTCAGCTCAGTCTGTTTTCAGTTGTAAACCGATTGCATATTAATCATCTGAGCAAAGGCTAACTCTTCTTAATGTTCTCAATTTAACAGCATCGTCAACAACTACCACCTGAGACACGTGAGCGTGATAATTAACTCGTGAGGGAGAAGCGTGTTCAGCTGAACACGCCTACCGACTGTGGCACAAAATGTACAAGAATTCTGCTTCATAACACGGTCTTTAAATAGTCTCCGGTGAGAAAAACAACATTCCTGCCTCTCTTTCAGCTAGCGCGGATGTGCGTACTCATGACTGTGCAATAAAAAAAGCCCCGAGATTAAAATCATATCGCACCAAATCTGAGCAAAAATTGCAAAGGTAAATTACTACACCCAGATGGCGTTCCACTCCCGTTCCCCTGTACCATATGCACCACAGATCCCTTGAATTAAAATTCAATAAAGTCTCAGCTGTTTCCCAAACGGTGCTGCACCAGTGAGCTGTGATATCACCCATATTCTCCAATCATGCCACGCTACTGTTCGTAAACGCAGTTTCAACCAATCAAATCTGCTGACAATTAATTTGCCGAATTCAATATGAAGTACTCGGGGGCTGCTTAATAACTGAATTCTATAAAGATGTACTCTGTTCTGTGCAAAAACTATTCGTTTCTGCTAAACAAATAGAATATCTTCTGAAGAATTTAGCAGAAAAATAATTTAATCAATATTTAATTAAACACAAAACATCAGGAGGTGTGCTGTGGTCCTTGGATTTTTCCGCTTTGTGTTCTGGCTCCTCTCATATTCAGCCTGAACTCATATAATGTTAGATGGGCTGCTGTGAATGACTTTGTTCCAGGCTCTCATTATGCAGGCAGCCGCTTCTGCACACTTTGTCCCATGAAAACTATTAGATTAATTAATGGGCGAACATATTTCCTACCGCCCCTCCGTTCCTGCAATCATCTTTCCAAGACCGTTCTCTGCTCAGCGGGCTGCTTCATCCCCTTCATGGTGACAGGTCTTTACTCCTTTTTTCCTACCAAATAAGACCTGGAGCTGATTCCGACTGACTTGATGAATTCATCCAATTCAGATCCCTTCAGCTGAATGACTGGAGACTATAAAAAGGAGACGGAGGCGGCCAAGAAATGGGTTGACTTTCCCAACCTGAATTTGCCTGCAGAACATTCTCAAGGAACTATGCTCATTTTTCCCCAGATATGATCAGTTAGCAATCGCCCGGCGTCTGCGGCAGACAATGCATCATGCGTTTGTGCACGCTGACGGTCAGTGAAAAACAGGAGTATTTACTGCTGCGCCGCCATTTACCGTGGTAAATATGTGCATCCCGGGCCTGCGAGGGCTTGATGGTTTTTGCAGCAGCGTGACATCTGATATAGTGTAGTATGCCGGAGGGAGCTGATCAAGGCCACCTCTATCACTCAACTAGATAATGTCTGCACCCAGGAAAAACAAATGACGCTGGCTCGCCAGCCTCAACAGTCCGGCTCACGTCTTCATCCTCTTCATTTGCGGTGGAGCTTTTCTTCCCTCAGCTGATCACTTTGGCCTTTCCTCTGTTGTGTCTCCCACTAGCGCGGCTGTGGCAGCGGCGTACTGTTTATATTTAGATGTTAACACCTGGGTGACAGGAGGCCGCAGCGGCGATGGGAAGGCTCGGGTTTGTTGTGTGGATTCAGGTACTCTGCCTCGAGACGTGCAGAATCTGACGACGCAGACCAGACAGGAGTTGTCAGAATGCATCGGTGTGGACAGGAGATGAACCCGATAGTGACGGACTCCGACTGTCATGTTCAGATACGGTAAACGGTTAAAGGACTGTGTTTCCATGGTGTTTTTCTGGTAATCTTTTTCGTGCTTTGCAGAGGAGTAACCATTAATGCATTAATTCCCTTCAGCAGGAATTCAGGCCTCAGTATCTTGCTCAAGGACGCTCCAACATGAAGAGTGCAGGAGCCACGTGAGGGAGGCAGCCGCCGACACATCAATCTAGCTGGGGTAACAGGACCTGGTTCTGAACGGCTTCTCATCCAGGACCCAGCAGCAGATTCCTTTCTGGTGTGTAATAAACTCATCCTACATCACTCACCTGCCCCGAGCTTTCACAGCCTCGTGGATGAAGGCGTAAACGTGAGCTTTCATTTTTTTTCATCAGCCCTGCAAAGACGAGGTTCCTCGAATTTAGCCCTGTCGCAACCATGCAGAGTAGAGTAGAGTAGAGTAGAGAGGTTTTATTGTCATTTCAACTACATATAGCTGACACAGTACATAGTGAAATGAGACAACGTTTCTCCAGTACCTGGTGCTACATATACATACAACAAATTTAACCGCAAGGCAACTTAGAGCTAGGACAGAAGCATGTCTCAGCCACATAAAGTGCAAAGTGTGCAACAAGGTGCAAGACAACACAGTGCAAAACAGGAATATACAATAAGTGGAACTGTGTACCATGACCATGTGTATGTGATGACAGAACACATGCATATAGATATATTTATATCTGTATATATTTCACCTTTGTTACTTACACCGGCTTCGTGCAGCGTCCATGTGCTCACCAGCGGTGCATGGAGGTTGTTAGCGGTGTTTTGGTTAAACTGTGCCACAGAGGAGCAGCTGTCACCCAGGGTTACGCCCTGATTTACAGTAAAAGCGTCTCGGAAAAGTAGGAAGCCCGGGCAGGTCAAAAATTGCTCCCAAAGGCAATTTATAGGCCTCTGGTATGATCAGGAATGAGGAGTAAAGTGTTCACCACCGCATTCTGTCGGTGTCTAAAAAGAAAGCAAGCTTGTTTTCTTTCACACCGGGCGGATTGAGATGGATTGGACAAGGCCGATCGCTCAGAGGATGTCGGCGGCTTAGATAGTCATAAGGTACAGAAGGGCCGGGGAGCGAGATGGGATCCGTGATTTAGGACAGGTGCGATATGAGGCTGGCAAATAGCATTTTTTTGTTCACAGATGGGACAAAGAAGGGTTTTCTGTTAGCATGCACGTGCACGTGGGTAAACCGGCTCTAACATTGCAAAAACAGGCTTGTGTGCATGTAGCTGTGCATGAACAGACAGAAAAACATGGGATCTGAATCAAGCAGTGGGGCTGGAACAAGCGTCTGCGTCTGCAAGGGGGCAGAGTTTACAGGACAGAACGAGATAAAGGAGACAGTGAAGGAAAGAGTTCTCCTGGAAGCTGAGCTGCCAGAGAGAAACTTTGACCACAAATGTTTTCCGCAGCACGTTTGGAGGCCGGCCATGGTTACGCAACCTCTTGTATGTCATGTGGAAAGTGTAGGACATAAGCAGGTCATCCCACAAACGCCTCATTCCACTTTCAGCAGACCTCAGGGATTAATCTAACGAGCTGTCGGACGCTTGTCCTACGCGGCCCTCGTTAAGACCATCATGCACAATCTCTATTCCGCCGCTGCCTACTGTGACTAATTGACTTATTTTGCAGGCCTAAGCAGTACTGAAAGCTCTCATATTTCATATTTATCACTTTTTTTGGGAGCAATGTCAGAAAACTTTGGTGGGAGAAGGGCGATGCATCTTCTGTTCAGGCGTTCAAACACTTCAAAGATGACACATTAAAAGTCGGTTTTAATTAAATGTTGGGCTTCAGGAGAGTCAGAGAAACTCATTACTGTTGCAATAATCCAGCTTTTTAAGGGAAAACAATCTTTTTTCTGAAATACTGTGAATGTGGATCCATTTCTCTTGGACAGTTGTGTCCTAATCTCTTGTGCTATCCCAGCAGTACTATAATGTTGTAGTAGTTCTGCATCAATCAGGCTTTATGCTGCGCAGAAGTCATACACACACAAATTGACTCTTTTTGGTTTTTTTCTTCACCATCCTCTCATCGCGAAAATCAGCCCCTTCGTC